>CM042167.1:9700491-9787991 GCA_023376005.1 Doryteuthis pealeii
TCATCTTTTGAATTCTAATTGCATTTTATTGAACCCTGTCCAGATTGTCACTTCTACAGCAGCAAAGAACATTGAGACACATTGAAAACAAGAATAAAGAATAAACTCTTGGTGAGATACAAACTCATATTCCTTTCTGTCTTAGAGAAGTCTGGTTGGAATAGCTGCTATACCAACTCAGTTAAGAAAGCGAAAAACAGAAATAAAGCTGTTCGTATTGAACAGCTTTATTCCTGTCTCTCTTTACTAAAATAGCTGAGTTGCAAAATCAGTTGGTAAATAGAGCCATACTACCCCAAAGAAGAAAGGAATGTGAGTCTCACAAAGAAATTCGGAATGAGTTCTGATAAAAAGCAAGTAGAATTGAAAAGATAAAGTATGCTAATAGTCAAAATTATTAATAACTATTGTATTTGATGGCATATAGAACGCACTTTTTTTCCAAAATTTTGGCTCAAAAAATTGCCTTGCGTCTTATACATTGTAGGTGAAGTTTGAGACCTCCTGTAGGCCTAGGCTAATCTTCTCTATGATGCTCACTAACCCAACTTACGCTCAGTACTTTTGCCTACCCTGAACTCCATGCATCCTTATTTTATTGCTGATATTGTTATAATCAAGGTTAACAGGAGCGTATGGTGGCGAACAAAAAACAAACACAGGTTTTGAATTTTAACAAATTGTTTTAAAAACGAAAAGGTTGTAGTGTTGGAAATGCTATTGAGATGTCTTGTGTATGCTTGTTGCTTGCCTGTACTGCCAAATTGCTTTTATACAGCTATGTTTCTGCTTGTGTAATGCACAGCTAGACTGTTTTCAACAATATATGCTTAAATACACTAAAACACTTTTTTTTTTGGAATATGACCTGTTGAAATGGGGGGGTCTTATATGCCTGTGTGTCTTATATACCATCAAATACGGTAGATTAAAAGCTGTCCTATTAAATGACAATCAAGTTAGTTATTTCCAAATCTATTTCAAAGTTATAAGTCATTGGTATCAGTCAGCAGCAAAGGAGTCTATCCCCTTTTCACTAGTCTAGACCAAGGAGATTGTTTTTTAGCATCTGAGACAAGTGCCACACCTAATATCAGCTCCTCACTTTACCACACAGATCTCTGTGCTATTCATATGCTGAGTTGGCAAGGGCTGGTATTGAACCAGAAACCTTGAGGTTTCCAGCCGGACACTCTAGTGATTGAGCTACCCCAGCACTAATCATGTTTCTTGCACAAAAAGATTTGTTGCAAAAAAATCACATAGAATATTGCCAAAAACAATTACAATGGTTACATGATAATTCAGACCTTTTAAACTCTCCCTCTCTCTCTCTCTCATCATCTTTCTTTGAAGGGACAATACCTGTCCCATTTCAGTTGTCAATCATTGATTGAAAAGAACATATTTCCCACCTTTGTTCATACTGCAGAATAGAGACAAGTAGTTTCCAATTTTCTCACCGTTTATTACACCTTGACATGGAAGATACCATAAGTCTTTTATAATTAATTCCTGTTGTTTGTTCATGGAATATCTTGTATACATAACTTGTTTGATATCTAAATGTCCTGTTATTTGTTATTACATGTTATTTTTTATTAAACATTCCTATGTACATTGTTCATGTGAATTGTATATCTTTCCTTACTGAATATTCAGTATTAGTATACATATGGATGTACTAATGAATTATAATGACGTAATGTTGGTTTTAAACTACTAATTAAAATTTGGGAATCTAGAATTTCAGGATTTGCAGGCCGAATTCCACTCGGAATGTTTTTAATTTGCTCACAGAGTCAGCCTGATTCCAAAATGGTATGATATATTGGGCTACTGCCTCTAGGAGTAAAGTTGAAAAAATGTGACACACTGTAATTCACTATTTCTCTGAAACGTCCAATTGGACATATAGCATAATGGATAAAGGTGTTGGTTTAAGACAGTTCTAAGTGACAGTTATCTTTAGACTGTAGGTTCAATCCTGGTCAGGGGTGACAGTAACATAGAATAGAAATTAACATAGCTTAACACCTGTACCCCAGCTATGGTTAGTGGAATGAGAACAGGATACCCCAGTGGATTGAATAAAGAGTTGGGTTCAAAGTTCCATGATGGCTCCCAATTACGACAAGAAAGTTCCCAATTACAAAGGTTCCCAAGTTCGAAAAGAATGGTCATGAGTTCGAGAAGGCTTCCGAGTCTGACACGAAATACCCAAAGGTCGCATTGTACAGATAACGATGAGGACAATAGTCTGAATAATCCAAATAATAGTGAGCAGGCTGTATCTGATCCATCTTCGTCCCTGCTTCTCCAGCAGTGTCCCGCGTGTCTTGTCCGTCTTACTCGGATGGTTTGGGTGATATGTGGCAGGTGACCGTACAGCTGTTTTCTCTTAGGGTGTTGTTTCCACGTCTTATAGTTAAGATAACCTAAAGGTATTAAACTCCCCCCACACACAGTTCTACAAAGGCATACACTATACAATTGTGGTTTCATTACCACTTGTTTTGACATTAAAGTCTCTACTGACATAAGTATTACATTGGCTTCTTGAAACTGCAAATTTAATTCCATTAAATCTCTTTCAAATGCCTTCCAAATAAATTGCATCACGTTTTATTGTTTTTAACTGTTGACAAAGATCAAGCTTCTAAGAAACAGTATGACACTCTTATATAATTCAACAAACCGAATGAGGCATGTAACCTTTGAGAGCCAACAAATTTCTATTTGTAACAGTAAGCTAATACGTTGCTCATTATTGCACTGGCACAGCTGGTGAAACATTCAATCATTTCTGGCATTTGATTTATCTTATTTATAGCCCTAATTATTATGCTTAATGATGAATGAAGACTTGTACTCAAATGTTTTCCAACAAGATGTTGCCTATGTAGCAAACAAGAGAAAGTGAGGATGAATGAAAGAGACAAGGTGAAGAACAATAGAGAGAGAGAGAGAGAGAGAGAGAGAGAGAGAGAGAGAGACAAAAGAATAAAATTCAAAATGGCTGCCAGTCTAACAGCAGCAGCAGAAGCAGCAACTGAAGGAATATCACCTCAATTGCCAGTTGGCAACGAAAAAATTAATTAAAAGATAATTATTTAATAGACACAAGGATTAGAAAGAAGATTATTATAACTAAAAAGTAAAGTAAAAGTCGTCGGGTGGCCTAAAGTCGGTATCAGCCAATCAGCGAGGGAGTCTATCCCCTTTTCACTAGCGCTAGACGAAGAAAATTATTTTTGCATCTGAGGTGGAGCGCCACACCAACCATCAGCTCCTCACTTTACCGCACAGGTCCCTGTGCTACTCATACGCTGAGTTGGCGAGGGCCGGTATCGAACTAGGAACCTTGAGGTTCCCAGCCGAACACTCTACCGACTGAGCTAACCAAACTGATGTCTCATTTAATTGTTGGAAACTTTTAGTTGAGGCTTGATATGTATTCTTTTCATTTTTATGACTGTTGTCTTCATCTTCCTTGTGAAATATACATAGACTTCATTTTGGCTGTTGTACTCTCCGACCTTCAGGTGTTCCTGTAACCCATTGGTAGACTGTTCTCACTCCACTACAAGTGTCAAATATTATTTTTCTTTTTTCAGACTGTTGTCCCCATCTTTATTGTGAAATATACATAGACAACATTTCGGCCATTGTACCTCCATCCTTCTTCAGTGTTCCTTCAAATCCATTGAGGTAGACAAGTGTAAAGTAATATTTTTATTTTTCGGGCTTTACCTCATCTTTATTCTGAAATATCCATACATGTTTCGGCCTTTGTACTCTCTGGACTTCTTCAGGTGTTCCTTGTAATCCACTACGAATTCTACAAGTGACAAGTCTTGTTTGCAACACCATATTGAAGTCAGTCAGTCTACTGTTGGTTTGAACAGCAACTGGCTAAGCACAACCCCAAGCAATGTCCAAGACAGTTGGTATTTATGGAAATCAAGAATGATCCATTCATGTATTTAGGTGATTCCATTCCTTGAAGTCCTGATTGGCTGCTTGGTTTCTATGATGTTGTGGAGTTCCATAAATACTCTGTCATTCTGCAGTAGGATCACAGCAAAATAGGTTTATTCAGTTACAACTAATTGTTGCTGTGTCTTACCAATTCGATGGTAATTGGAACTTAGTCTGATTATTCTACATATTTGAGCAATGATTCAACTTGGGAAATCATTTGAATAGTTTGACTGTTGTGCAAACAAAATGTTGAGAAATTAATGATGATTTCATTTAAATAATCATGTCATTATTTTGGCACACCTATCAATTTGACAAGTGTCATGACAGCTGAATCTATATGAGGACAACAGTCCAAAAAATCAAAATAATAATATCTCATTTATCTACTGAAAAACTTACAAATGCATTGAACAATTTCAATTGTTCAAATGTGAACAAAAAACGCAAGTAATCTAAAAAGAATTTGATTGATTGAGTTTAATAGCATATTAACCCATCTAGGGTTATTTTATGATTAGAAATCAGAGAATCCCATTCATTGTATGTGAATATGTACATTTTGTATGTAGTTGTTTCATAAGGGCTTTTTTATATCAAATACAAACAATTCATAAACAGGTCTATATGACCCATAGATGGGATCATAATAAGTACTACACGTTGGGTCAGAGTTTAATGGCAATGAAGGTGTACTCCACACTCTCAAGAGCTCAAGAACCGAATTATGAGGTTGATTGATAAATAAGGTCTCCAATCCTATAAAATAAGTTTTAGACCAGATAGAATAATGAAACTGGTATCAAAATGAAGTATGAGGGTTGATTGATAAATAAGGTCTCCAATCCTATAAAATAAGTTTTAGACCAGATAGAATAATGAAAATGGTATCAAAATGAAGTATGAGGGTTGATTGATAAATAAGGTCTCCAATCCTATAAAATAAGTTTTAGACCAGATAGAATAATGAAAATGGTATCAAAATGAAGTATGAGGGTTGATTGATAAATAAGGTCTCCAATCCTATAAAATAAGTTTTAGACCAGATAGAATAATGAAACTGGTATCAAAATGAATTATGGGGGTTGATTGATAAATAAGGTCTCCAATCCTATAAAACAAGTTTTAGACCAGATAGAATAATGAAACTGGTATCAAAATGAATATGAGGGTTGATTGATAAATAAGGTCTCCAATCCTATAAAAAAGTTTTAGACCAGATAGAATAATGAAACTGATCAAAATGAAGTATGAGGGTTGATTGATAAATAAGTCTCCAATCCTATAAAACAAGTTTTAGACCAGATAGAATACTGAAACTATCAAAATGAAGTATGAGGGTTGATTGATAAATAAGTCTCCAATCCTATAAAACAAGTTTTAGACCAGATAGAATAATAAAACTGGTATCAAAATGAAGTATGAGGGTTGATTGATAAATAAGTCTCCAATCCTATAAAACAAGTTTTAGACCAGATAGAATAATGAAACTGATAGCAAAATGAAGTATGAGGGTTGATTGATAAATAAGGTCTCCAATCCTATAAAACAAGTTTTAGACCAGATAGAATAATAAAACTGGTATCAAAATGAAGTATGAGGGTTGATTGATAAATAAGGTCTCCAATCCTATAAAACAAGTTTTAGACCAGATAGAATAATGAAACTGTATCAAAATGAAGTATGAGGTTGATTGATAAATAAGGTCTCCAATCCTATAAAACAAGTTTTAGACCAGATAGAATAATAAACTGTATCAAAATGAAGTATGAGGGTTGATTGATAAATAAGGTCTCCAATCCTATAAAAACAAATTTTAAACCAGATAGATAATCAAACTTGATCTGGATAAAATAACTTTATTTCTTTTTCAAAATTACAAATTGATCTTTTTATTCCCAATTATTTGTACACAATTTACCAAATGTTCTCTTTTTACATTCCATCTATTAAGAAAGTTTCTGATCCAGTTATGCCCATCAATTTCAACTTGAGCATTGGATGAACACTACTGACCTTTTGATGCCTCATTCAATTTTGATAAATGCCCAAAGTCTGGAACAGAGTGAACTGTATGCAGCAACCATTGCAGCTTTCTCACCTGCTCATGCTTATCAAATGCACTCATCTTACCTTGACTGGAACTTTAAACAAATTGAATCCACAAACGGACATTTTTCACATCCATACAACCATCACCATAAATTGCTTTCACACATTTGTAAATTTAGTTGGCACACAACGTTCTAGATCTGAAAATTCTATCACTGATCAAGACTTTATGTCTAACTTAGATGCAGTACTTATGACTAACAAATTTTATTACTTAATGCTGTCATGCTTCAATCTGAAACTAAGCATATCTAAATGGAACTTTATATACTACCAAATACATGTTCAAATATGTTTCTATCACAACACCATGTGATAGGAAGCCTTACTTACAATTGGTTTAGCTCAGTCGGTAGAGTGTTCTGCTAGAAATCACAAGGTTCTTGGTTCGATACCGACTCTTAACAACTATGAGTATGAGTAGCATAGGGATCTGTGTGGTAAAGTGAGGAGTTGATGTTAGGTGTGGTGCTCCACCCTCGTTGTCTGGTTGATACCCACATTAGGCTGTCCAGACGACTTTACTTATCATCCAATATACAGAGAAGAGTGTTAAATGTGATCTTTGTCAAACTTCCCTTTTTTAAGTATTTTAAAAAAATTAATTTTTTAAGGAAGTAAATTCTTTCTTAGGATTTAATGAATGTAAATTATTTTTTTTAAATGCTATATTGATGACATCATAGTACATGAAAACCCCCTCCGAACCCTGTTTAAGTCAGCAGGTTTTATAAGTTCATTTTTTTAGTCTAAAAACATAAAAGGAGATAACTTCAGATTAGTTCATGGTTGACCCTTATTTTTTTTTAACTTTAAGTGGTCGTTATAGACCTCCAATTTGACGTGTCAAATTTACCCTCCCCCCCCTATATTTAGCACAATGAAACTTGCATAAAGGTTAATATTATCTTGAAAATTTTGGATCCATTGAAAAGAAGAAACATTAAAAAAACTCCTGATGATTTTTAAAAATTTCAGCTTACAGAAATAATGAAAATTTTGAATGAAAACAATGTTTACACTGAAGTCTGCTAAAAAATGTCATAATATTGAGATGTTTTAGCAGTTTTTAAAATTGGTTCATTTGTAACTTTAACTCTTTAAAAGATTCAGTATCAAATATTTATTATCCTTTTTTTTTAGTATTGAGCATATCAGAAAATCTATTGTTGAATACTCTTATTATTATTTCTTATATTCTCTGTTCATCTATCTTGTCTTCTAACCTTCCTCTTCCTTTAAAATATATGAGTAGGTATTTACCCAACCTGTTTACAATGGGTGGGATGTTACACAAGGTCACAAATATGGATCATCCAGCAAGGATCAAACTTATTATCCAGTCATAATAAATCTGTGAGATTAACTGGTTAACCATTTGTTGTAGAGTAGCTAACACCCCTTCAGCACTCTACCAGATGGACTGGTTCATAGCCATAAAATAGTCTACGATTAAAGTGGATTAACAAGCTGAATAATATTTAGACTGACTTTGCTGTGTTGACTATACAACATTTGACCCTCCTCTATTTAGTGTAAGTTTTGTCTTATTAATTGTTTGTACTTATTTGTTCTGTGTTTGTATGTATATGTTTGGCACCAAATGCTTGTGCTTGATAAATGTATTAAGCACACCATTCTTCTGTGTATGTTTCCACCTCACAATACAACACCATTACACCATGATGGGATGCCCACATAAATCTGTGATACTAACTGGCTAACCATTTGTTGTAGAGTAGCTAACACCCCTTCAGCACTACCAGATGGACTGGTTCATAGCCATAAAATAGTCTACGATTAAAGTGGATTAACAAGCTGAATAATATTCAGACTGACTTTACTGTGTTGACTATACTGAATTGACCCTCCTCTATTTAGTGTAAGTTGTGTCTTGTTAATTGTTTGTATTTATTTGTTCTGTGTTTGTGTATCTGTTTATGTTTCCACCTCACAATACAACAGCATTACACCATGGTGAGATGCCCACAAAGTGAAAGAGTAACTTTTGACAATAATCATTTATTTGTAACAGAAACTTTTTGAATGTCGTAGAAAAGACAGTTACATTACGCTTCTGTTAAACTGTTAAAAAAATTCTTGAATTTCCATCCAGTGATACGTAAATGTTAATGTTTTATTTAGAGTAAAACAAAAAGATATTAACTGCATTCCTTTTCAGATTTTCTTTCCACTCAGATGATTCTGCCATAACAGAAGAAACAAGTGCCCAACACAAAATAAACAATTTAAACTTTCCCTACCTCAAAGACATCCTCGTCTGAAATGAGATTTCCTTATTCTGTTACAAAGATAAATTATTAGTTTTCTAGTTAAAATGATGAGAAAGCATTGATGGAGATAATGGTTTATATATATATGGCATAATAGTTAATGTTATAGGAAGTGACTCGACCACCCGAGTTCAAATCTCTAGCAAAGTTGTTTGCATTTCACATAGTGCTAAATATCCCTGGGAAAATTATGAATCCAATTATTCTCCTTTCAGCTAGAGGTGTTTAAGATATGTCTGTACTATTAAACAGCGCTGGGTGACATTGTCAGTTATGTTATTGTTAACTGGTTCATTGGGAGGTTTTGGGTCTTTCAACATAATACCTCTCTCGTCAGTTAGGCCACACTAGAGCTGATCAAATCCTAGTGCGTCACCAATCATGTTCAATGATAGCAGATAAAGTGGCTTTAAATAGACAACGCATACCTTGGTTTCTGTACATCTGGTTGGCTAATGCGGGAGCCAATCAGCATTCAGAGTAGGTGTTATAAACTGGTTCACAAGTTGCAGACACTTTTTTTTATAATTCATTGGCATGAAGTAAGTAGAAAATTCCTTTTTTAACCAAATAGTAGGGCAGACTGGGCTCTTTAACCTGGCAACTGGTCTAAGAGAAGGCAAACTCTGAATTCAAAATTATATTAGAACTGCTGAGAGATAGGCTTTCCAGGTTATTGTTGCCCAAGACATGCTACATGAGCAGGACCCATAAAACCAAACCAGGTTACAAAACCAGTAGATATGTCCTTGAATTTTACACCATCTTTGAAAGTTTTTTTTAAAGTCCCAGTTAGTAATTAAAGTTAAATGATTTGACAAGAAAAAGGTAATTTTTGTATTATTTTTATTATTCGGACTCATGTTACTTCACCAGGATTGAATTTGCAGCCTAGAGATAACTGTCATTTAGAAATGTATTAACTCAATGCCTATATCGCCTACGCCATATGTCCAATTGGAAAGAAACATAGAATGATAATTAACACAGCTTAACACTTGTACCAATCATGGTTAGCAGAATGAGAGCAGTATACCCTCATAAATTGAATAAAGGGTTGGGTTCAAAGTTCCGTGAAGGCTTCCAATTATGACAAGAAGATTCCCAAATAAAAGGCTCCCAAGTTTGAAGAAAAGGTTTCCGAGTCCGAAAAGAAATACCTGAAGGCCGGAGGACACATCGGACAAAATGTTGTACAGATGACAATAAAGATGAGGACACTAGTCTGAATAATACAAATAATCTAAATTATCAAGCCTCATCTCAAAAACTCAGAGAAAAGGGTAATTTTTGTTTGAATTTTGTGTGGTATAATACAAACTTATACTGTGGCTTATTTGAGAAGGCAGACTAGCAACATTAGGATTAAGGTGCCAAATTACAACCAGCAGATTGTCCTCTTGGGATAATGGCATATTACATAAAAGAAATGGTTAAAATGAAAAATAGAATTTAATTTTCTTAGTTTGCATTTCATTTTTAAAAATCTGTTATTAATTAATTAGAGTGTGAAATCAAAGCTGCCAAAAATGTCTGTTATTTGAATCTTAAGTAATCTAGTCTTATAATTTACCATATTAATATGCAAAGTCAAAAATGTGTATTAATAACTGGTAAGAATATGTTTTTCTGTTCTCTATAGACAGCAAAATGGTTTAATGTAGAACTACCAAATTTAAAACAACTGTATGCACCACATCAGTGTAGTCTGCATCTGTGACTGTGTAGGATATCGCCTGCTTCTTGCCTTTCTTAGTGTAAAGCCTTTTTCTTTTATGGTATCTAATGATGTTCAAAGTACATAGTCTAGGCATAGTATAAATATATATGGTGCTAATGTATCTCCTTGTAGAACTCCAGCGGCAATGTCAAAGAAATCTGTGTTGCCATCAGGTGACTGCATGCAGTTTTCAACAAGTCTTGGAAACAGCACCCCACAAGGAAGCAACTATATGGCCACCTTCCCCCCATCTCACAAACCATCCGGGTGAGATAGACTAGGCATGCAGGACACTGCTGGAGAAGTGGGGACAAGCTC
The DNA here is from genome assembly GCA_023376005.1 of Doryteuthis pealeii. Lineage (NCBI taxonomy): Eukaryota > Metazoa > Mollusca > Cephalopoda > Myopsida > Loliginidae > Doryteuthis > Doryteuthis pealeii. The sequence goes on from CM042167.1 coordinate 9,710,920, forward strand.
ATAAGCGATGTTATCTTGTGGAAGCCAACACATGGACATGCTAACGTAGGCAGCCCACTAAGGACCTACATTGACCAAATATGCGAGGATGCTAGTTGCTGCGCAGAAGACCTCCCAGGGGCAATGAATGATAGGGAAGGTTGAGAGATTGTCATGGATATCCGTGCTGTTTTACATGATATGATAAATACCTACAAAGAATTTTGTGAAAAAAACTATATGGAAAATATAGAAAATGTTATTTGTTTTTAAAAATTTGGATGCGCCCAAAAATTGTAAGGGGAACAAATCTAAGTTTCATTTCAAAACATGCTTTTATTTTGGAAAACTCTTATAAAAATTTGATGACTCGTACATTATAGACACACCAGTGTTGAACATAAAATTTTTTATCACTGTTGGAGGTTATCAAGAAAGCAATTAATAACAGATGGTAGAGAGGGAAAGGAATTATTTTTGCCTAGATAATGATGAAGTAGATTAAAACTGCCATATATATAGTGAAATACTAACACGGGTAGCCCAGCTGATGTTAAACATGAGAAGTGATCATTTCCGCTTTTATTCACAACTCAAAAAGATGGCTGAAACGGTGCTTCCATTTCATAACAAAAACAATAGCAGAAACGGTGCTTCGTTTCTTAGTATACCACAATAACCTAATTCTTAGCCAAAATATGGATCAACCTTTACGCAATGAATTTTGTAAGGCTAAAATACAAATATAATTGGAAGGAACAACTACTTTGACTTAAAAAAAATCAATTCTATAAATGATTTCAAGACAATAAATTAAGAGTGGACATATACAAAAGATCAATATAGGAGTATATGGAGTAATTCCTTTTGTGTCCTGACCCTAAATGACATCTGAGGAGTACTGTTAAGCTCATGTCTATGGCTCAAATAGATCTGTCTCAGATTATGTTTAGAATGATTGTAAAATACAAAATACATTAATAAATTGGCTCTTAAAACACTGTTATTATAACTCAATATAAAGTGTTTAACTGTTTAAAATGGTTTAAGCCCAAGATAGGGCCAAAGTGGAGTATTGCAAGTCATGGACTGCTCATCCACCTGGGTTCTATTCTTAAGCATAACGGGTTGCCACCCACGGCCAATAGGTGGCTCCATTGGGGGAGTCTTACCTCTCTGCAGAGGTGCAATCAGTGTTTTCTAACACCCCAGCTGACAGGGCAGTGTTTAAAATGATTGCGAACTTCATTAATACATTGATTCTTAAAACATTGATATTGCAACTAAGTATAAAGTGTTTTGCTGTTTAAAATGATTGTGAAGATACATTGTTGTACCATATATAAGTAGAGACTATAATTGTTAAACTGACTTTGACATAAAATAACCAACAAGGGTTGACAGGCCATAAAACCTATCAATCAATGAATTCATTTTACAGGTATAAACCAATTAAGAGTTGACAAAGTGTCTTCTTTTCCATTTAAAAGACATGTCCTGTATTTTTAGAATTGTAATAACAAATTAGTAATTATTATGTGTTTTAAATTGAGTAGCAAAAACATGTGCCCTCTGTGCACAAGTATTTTAATTTTAATATAATTGAATATTATATTGAATTAGAAAGACTAATGAAATTAAATAAGAACATAAAAGCGATAACACTTATTTTTACTTTATTCTAATTAATTTCAATATAACATGGTTGCAGTCTTCAATCTCGTTCCAAAGTGTCCCACCAGCAAAGAATCGGAATGGTCTCTCCCCACCTTTATGTTCTGTCCAAATTGGTACATTGTATAAAATTTAAAAAAATTCTAATTGGTCTGAATGATTTATTTATGACATTTATAGAATAGTAAGACAATTTCCAATATATTTTTATAGTAAATTCATTTGCAATGCATTTTCATAGTAAGACAATTTCCAATATATTTTTATAGTAAATTCATTTGCAATGCATTTTCATAGTAAGACAATTTCCAATATATTTTTATAATAAATTTATTTGCAATGCATTTTCATAGTAAGACAATTTCCAATATATTTTTATAATAAATTCATTTGCAATGCATTTTCATAGTAAAACAATTTCCATTATATTTTTATAGTAAATATTGTTAGATGGTGATAGGGTGATATTTCTTAATCTCCCCACTAGCTCTCCTTAATATACAAGGGTCATTCAATAAATACAGTAATTTTGCCTAAGGAGTTGGAAACAGGAAGCACTGTTTATGATTGCACCTTTTTCAAAGAAACCAACAGTGATGAGTACTTTCAACACATCTGGGGTTATCTTATGCCTAATGATTAGGAAATCATAGAAGCGTGTTAATTTTACATTCGTAGAAAGCTATCAGCATGACCTCTTTTAATGACTGCTGCTTTTTCGGTTATTTCCTAGTTGAGTAACATGAGTGACCCAGAATAAACAGAACCCAAATTATTTATTTCCCATAAAACTAACTCTAAACCCCAACCCTAACCCTAACCTTTGTTGGACTTAAAATTAAAATTAAAATTAACAGTTTTATTACAAAATTTGTGGGTTCTGTTTTTTCTGGCCCACCCTGTAATATCACGTTACTCAACTAGGGGGTATGGGGGGTAGGGTTAAGGTTAGGGTTAGGGTTAGTTTAATGGGAAAATAAATAATTTGGGTTCTGTTTTTTCTGGGTCACCCTGTAATATGTTACTCAACTAGGAAATAACCACTTTTTCTTTACTGGAGAATCAGTGTGTTTCAATTCAATTTAATTTACATTGATAGTAACAAACCAATTATGCTGTTAATCTAACAGACCATTGCAAGAGAGTTTAATTCTCACTGGGTGCCCCATAGTTCTAGTCTTGTGTCAAACTAAACTAAGATTAGTAAATAACCACCTGAATGTTTAAGAGCAATGATAAAAAAGAATGATTTTATATTTCCTAAAGATGCTGACAGGTACACATCCTGCGTCCCTGATGCACAAAAATCTAAAAGGACGCAGTAAAATCACAACCATGCATCCCAGTGTTTTTCTTTTTGTTCCCTAACCATTTCAAGATAACTGTAAATACATTTCAATAGTTTCTTAGAAACAAATTACACAGGATAGGTTACAAGGTAGGAGTTAGATGACTTTAGTTGGGACCAATAAATTTTCCCAGGGACTCATTCAAAACAAATATGTACATCCCAGGACGCACTAAATAAATACATCATTGTATGTATATATATATATATATATATATATATATATATATATATACAAATGGCTGTCAACTCGTGTTCAAGTAAGACCATTTCCTATTTGTTTTTTTATCATCATAGTCAGGTGCCAGTAGCATTTGACACTCTATCCCTGTGTTTTCTCAGATGACTCACCAGGCCAACCCTGGAGAGACATACTCTTCCACATAAACTATATGTTGGAACTTCACCACTTTGAATGTTGCTGGGCTATATATATATATATATATATATATATATATATATATATATATAAAGATAAACCTAAGATCTGACTCTAGAGTCAGATCTTAGCCCTGAAGAGCACAAAGCGAAACTTTTAATAGGTATATCTGACTCATTAGGTTTATCTTTATTATTTGCTCTACTTAGGTATTGAGCACTCTTTACTTATTAGCTTTAGAATATCTTGGCAGTTTTTATATCTATATATATCTTTCATATATATATACATATAAATTGTTTTTTCTTTTGGCCAATTATTATAGTATCAACTGATTATTTTCGGTTGGTATGACTATCTTGGTCTTTTCTTTTTTTCAAAATTTTTTTTCTCCCCAGGTGATGTTTGGTAGTATAATTTTACAATCAAACTATTTGCCAGGTTTTTTCTTATCACAACCGTTTACCAAAAAGTTTGGTATATTAAATTATACTAGCAAATATATGCACCCTCCGGGTGCAAGTATTTAAGTTTTAATGTAATGAAATATCGTATTAAATTAGAAACGCTAATGAAACTAAATAAGAATGCAGATAAAAAGATTTGAAACACAGGGGGATATAATCGAAAAATAGAACAACTGAAATTTACTCTTCCATCACTCTCGTCTTTCATTGTTATTTTTTCTAATTTAAGTATTTAGTTAAAAGAGAAAGTAAAGAATAAAATAACAGTTATCTTTTCTTGTTAATGGATTTCTTTTGAGATTCATTGAAGAGATTTTTGCTTATATTCATTAAAATAAAGCCAAACAGTTAGAAATCAATAATACTAAACACATATTTATTAAAATTACATTTTTAATATCAATATGCAAATTAGCCTTCCCATTCACACTGTAAACTGCTATTTTGTTGTATATATAAATACAATTGCATGTTATTAGTATGTAGATATGGTTAACAGTATAAATAATGTTAAACAATTTTATTAATAATTGAGGTTAAAATAAGGATAAATTCATGGTGAATGTGGCGTCAATTACTAAAGGAATTGTGACTTGAGTAGTGATTTAGTTTCGGTTACAGACAGAAAAACACACAATCTCCATTATAATAAGATATATATATATATATAATTTCCATCAGCAATTAAGTGTTTTGAGCAAAACTTTAGTAAGAATATTAAACTCCTCACTCACAGTTCTACAAAGGCATTCACAGTGCTCTGGTGTTTTATTACCATTTGTTATGTCATGGAAGTCGACCACTGGGCAACTGACAGGGGAACGAAAAAGAAATATTTTTCCATAATTTTTACATAAAAATAGCAGCAACCTGCTGATCCTGTTAAACATATTATAAAAAATGGCTATAAATATTCAAATATTTTTATAATTTTATGATATAGGTAAACACAACATTATAAGCCATGACACAACAGCTGGCAGAAGGTATGAGAAAACATCTTCTTCCTTTTTCTTTTATCTATTCACTTCTAACTGAAAGCTTCAAGGTAGGGAAGATATTTAATCAAATCCCCACTCACTGAGGACCAATATTAGCATTAGTATAGCCATAATATACCAACACTGAATAAATGGAAAGAAAGACAAGATAAACTCATTTACATTTACAGAAACATTTATTACTAGAAGTGGCTACCTGCTGTCACCTGGGTAGAGGGAGATTTTGTTTAAGTTAGTCCCGCAGATCCATTATTACTGAATCATTGAATCCTTGCAGGATGCCCCTATCTAAAAAAATAGACCTTGCATTGATCCAGCTACTCTGAAAAGAAATGTTAATGTCTACTATCTAAAATATTAAATGAAAAAAAAAACAAAAAAAAACATGCTGTTATCATTTAATTTTTTTTTTTAATTATCTTTACAAATATAAATCAAACCATTATTATTTTTACTCAAAAACCAAGCTCTGGTGATATTTAAGCTGTATATCCACAGTTCTAAGTGACAGTTATCTCTGAATCCCGAGTTCAATCCTGAGTAGAGGCAGTTAGAAAAATAATTAACACAACTCCTACCCCAGCTATGGTTAGCGGAATGAGAACAGGATACCCCTGTGGACTAAATAAAGGGTTAGGTTCAAAGTTCTGTGATGGCTCCTGATTACGACAAGAAGATTCCCGAGTTCGAAAAGAAGGTTCCCGAGTCCGACAAGAAATACCTGAAGAAGGCCGGAGGGCATATCGACCGAAACGTTGTACAAATAACAATGAAGATGGGGACAATAGTCCGAATAACGCAAATAATACTAATCTTCAAGCCTCATCTCAAACATTCAGAGAAATTGTTTTTTGTTTTCATTTACTGTTTCCTTGTTCACTTCATTTGAATGGCAAAAGTTATGACCGCATTCGTTTATGTCATGTTAGCCTATCTTTATTCTTTGCCACCATCAGTGACTTGTCATTTTCTATTGGGTTTCTATTCCCTTTTTCTTTTTCTAATTCTATTTATTTGTGCTGATAATGGTTATCCTATTTGAACCTCTACTACAAGGAATATCTAAGATATCGAAGATGCAGATAATTGCCTTGAATCATTCAAAAGTATAGAGGATCAGGGGTTATTTCCTATAACTCCAACATAAACAAAGGGAAACCACTCTTGACTTAAAAATTATTCATTTATTTATTCATTGATCTACTAGGAAAAGAGAAGACGGGTTTGGGTTTAGGGTTAGTTTAATGGGAAAATGAATAAATAATTTAACAGTCAAGAGTGGTTCCCCTTTGTTTATGTTGGAGTTATAGGAAATAACCAGATCAGGATTTGAAAACTGTTTCATCCATCCATTGGCATTTCAGTCTCAGAAGAGATATTGTGCCCCTGAAGTTACAGTGCCTACTTTGACTGTGAAGTCCAATGTTCGAAAAACATTCTCAACCACTGAGATTCACATGGGGCACTTAAAATAGTGAAAGGGTTATCAACTCCTATAAATATAGGATGATTGGATTCATACCTTTCCCTATTTATCTAGAACTGGAAATAGAATGGTTGGATTCATACCTTTCCCAAGGGTATTAGTGCTGTGTTACATACAAACAGCCTCATCCAGTATTGAACTCGAGTATATGAATGCACATATATTTGTAAACATAGAGAGATTCTCTGTTGATAGATATTGGCATTGCAGTCTCAGAATATTGTGCCCCTGAAGTTACAGTGCCTCTTGTGACTGAAGTCCAATGTTCGAAAAACATTCTCAACCACAGATATTGCATGTGAAGGCTGTTTCTTAATGATGTTGATCTGCTGGTGCTTTGTTGCCGCTGCTTTCTTTTGGACCTCATGGCTTCATGGTGTTGCACCAGGGTGGCTTCAGACATGAATAGTCCACTATGGAGAGCCTGTTGCCACCAAGGGTGTTCCTGACGCAAATTTTCCTAGCTGGAAGGGCTAATGCCAAAGCACCTGAGATCATTCTTGATAATGATTATCCTATTTGAACCTCTACTACAAGGAATATCTAAAATACGGAAGATGCAGATAATTGTCTTGAACTATTCAAAAATGGATTGTGTACAGAGACATGAGAAGTATTATATGTGTTATTCGGACTATTGTCCTCATCTTCATTGTTATCTGTATGACATTTCAGACGATGTGCACTCCGGCCTTCCTCAGGTATTTCTTGTCGGACTCAGAAACCTTCTTTTCAGACTCAGGAACCTTCTTGTTGTAAACAGGAACCATCACAGAACTTTGAACCTAACCCTTTATTCAATCCATGGGGATATCCTGTTCTCATTCCGCTAACCATAGCTGGGGTAGAAGCATTAAGCTGTGTTAATTCTTCTTCTATATTACTGCTGCCCTTGGCCAGGATTGAACCTGCAGTCCAGAGATAACTGTCACTTAGAACTGTCTTAACTTAACTCCTTTATCCACTTGGCCATGTTTCCAAACATTCAGAGAAATAGAGACATGAGATTTCTTTTTAGATTCAAAGTAAAGGATTGTTCATTTTTTTTTTCATAATTTTAACTTTTATTTAAATTTCCTGATAATAAAAGAAATTGCCCATTGAATGTTAATCAACCTTCTTCAAAGTTTTAACAGTAAAAGAAAGAGAGATAAGCACTGAACAACAGAAAAACAAAAAAAATATTGATATCAGGAAATGATTTTATTTCAATTTGTTACTGTCAAAAAATGAGAGAATGAATATTCATGTCCAAATAGATTCATATAATAAGAGATTAACCAGTAACCCTTTTGTATAAAGATCAACTCTTTTTCTCAGTGAGAGAGTGTATAGGTGTGTATGTGTGTATATATATATATATATATATATATATATATATATGTATATATATATGGGGACGCATGGGCTAGTGGTTAGAGTAAATGGACTCGTCGATTCAAGTTCAATTCCAAGACGAAGCTGTTGGCATTTCACATAGCGCTAATACCCTTGGGAAAGGTATGAATCCATATATTCTCCCCCCCAGCTATGGGTTAAATGGTAGGGCAGACTGGGCCCTTCAGCCTTGGGTAGGTAACCAGTCTAGGAGAGGATAACTGAATTCAAAATTTCTGAGGTTGGTCGTTGATTGGGTTTGTGGCAACTCTTGATGCACCAATTCTTTCCTATCGACTGTGCCAAAAAGTGTGGATGGTCCAACACAAGCCTTCACCACTATAAACAAATCACTGTGTGGGTGTTCATTGTGTGTGTGAACCCTCATGTGTCGAAAATCGATGAGAGGGAGTCCATAATAATATATATATAAAGTTAAGGTAGCAAAGACATGAAGTCAATGGCAGTTAGTAACTGACAGTTTCTTGCCTATGTGATTTTTCAAACCTATATATATATATATATATATATATATATATATGGAAAGCGTGGTGTAATCGTTAAAGTCATGGGAAATGGACTCATCACCCAAGTTCAAATACTGGATGTGGTAATTGTATTTCGCAGTGCTAATACCCTTGGGAAAGGTATGAATCCTACTCTCCCTCCAGCTATGGATAAATAGTAGGGCAGACTGGGCTTTTTAACCTTGGTTAGGCAACTGGTTTAGGAGAAGGAAAACTCTGAATTCAAACCTGTTGAACTCCACTTAAGAAATTGTCCTTGTGTCACATCATGCTCGTGCAAAGGGTTTGGTGTATGTTTATATATATAATGAAGAGAAGCAAGCGCTCTCGAAAATTAAATGCAATAAAACGAAACTTAACACTAAAAAAACAAGTTTCTCATATTCCATTCCTAATGCTTCACACAAAATCCAAACAATATATATACTATAAATAGACACACACACACACACACACACACATATATATATATATAACACACACACACACATATATATATATATATATATAAAGTGTTTTTATTCCATAAAATCTTTACTGAACAATATCCCAAAATATTTCAAGTGTAAAAAATAAGCTATAAAACAGGATAAAAACTCATAACTTACAGTGTTACACAAGTGACACCAGATTTGATTTTTTCATCATCATCATCATCATGCCAACAACACAGATCTCCATGACTCTTCCTTACCACCCATCCCTATCAGCTATTGCTACTGGAAGATCCTCAGAACAACATTCATTTTTCTGCACAGAGATGATCAATGTAGGTTTATGCTAGCTGACCCACACTGGTGTGTCTGTGTGTGAATGCCCACATGAGAACTTCACATATGAGCTCATCTTGATTCTCCAGCATGTCTTGTTCATCTTAACCAAATTGTCACATTATATATACTAGTCATTGTCGAAGTTAGTCGTTCGATGTGACAGTCGGCGACTATCGTCATCGTACCACCGAATGGGGCAGGGTTAGCTCAGTCAGTAGAGCGTTCGGCTAGAAACCACAAGGTTCCTAGTTCGATACCGGTCCTCGCCAACTCAACGTATCAGTAGCACAGGGATCTGTGCGGTAAAGTAAGGAGCTGATGGTAAAAAAAACAATCTCCTTGGTCTAGCACTATTGAAAAGGGGATAGACTCCCTCGCTGACTGGCTGATACCGACTTTAGGCCGCCCCATCGACTTTACTTTACTTACTTATATATACTAGTACAAAATAAAAAACACCTTTCAGGCGATGTAAAAATAGATTTTTGAAACACATTGCCTGAGGGGTGGGAGTAAAAAAATTCAATGTCAGCGAGTTTGTACCCTAAGTAAGTAAAATCATCAAATTCATTAAAGGATTAAAAAATAAAACAATTTGAAATGTAAACTTTAAATATGTATTAAAATAAAACAAACTATATATAGATATATAATACCAGTCATGTATTTATTAAAACTTGTTTTAAAAAACAATGAGGACTGTCTAATGTTGCATGTTCAAATTTTGAGTGTATTTATTCTATGTTATGATGATTTTGGGTAATGTGATGTAAGCAGTGACGTCATTTTTGTTACAGACAAAAACCAGAAGCGAATCTCCATTATCAATAGATTTACTGAAAAATTTCTTTGATTGCCATTTTAAAAAAAATATATATAGTCATTAACTAAGTGTAACTTAGATGTGGCACAAGGCCAGAAGTATGGGGCACCCTGTGAGAATCGAACTCATTAACAATGGTCTACTAATTTATAGGGCCGGGTTAGCTCAGTTGGTAAAGTGTCTGGGGCTAGAAACCACAAGGTTCTTAGTTCGATACCGACCCTCACCAACTCAGCGTGTGAGTAGCACAAGGGATCTGTGCGGTAAAGTAAGGAGGTGATGGTAGGTGTGGTGCTCCACCTCAGATGCAAAAACAATCTCCTTCGTCTAGGGAAAAGGGGATAGACTCTCTCGCTGATACCGACTTTAGGCCATCCCGATGACTTTACTTTTTACTTACTTACTAATCTAGCTTGATAACCATTACACTACATGGTGTATATATATATATATATATATATATATATATATAAGTCAGTTTGAACATGTGAACACAAGAATGAGAAAATGTGTATGAAAATTTTGAGCAGATTACGGTCTCTTTTCTACACAGACTGAATTTCAATTTTTGCCAGAATATTTTTATACTGACCTACTAAAACCAGAAAATTCAATTTCTACAATCTGAATACACTTCCTTATTTTTTTTTTAACTGGATTTTATCTTTTAAAATCTTCTTGATATTTTTAAGGAAAAATGCAATAAAAACATCGACATTCGAGCTTAAAAAAGCAGAAGACAAACATTTTTTTATTATTTTTAAAATTTTTTAGCAAAATGAATGAAAATTGTCTTTAAAAAGATAAAAAACAAGAAAGAAAAAACTTCTTGATATCCACAATTGAAATGCTTATATAAATTTACTTTTTCTTCCACTATCCAAACATAGATAATTCAAACTGTGGTTTTTAGCACACTGACATCTATATGGGTTATATAATACTAATTTTATTAAAATACTTTTAGGTTATTATTGATTTTGCACATTGAATTAAGAACCTCAACTAGATTCAATTTTAAAATATAAAATAATTCTATTGTAAATGTACATCCTTAAAAGGCATTAAAACTGTGTTAATGCATATGTAGACATTAACACAGTTTTAATGCGTTCTACCAAACGCTTGTTTTGAAACCATTCTATTTTCTTCAAAGTTTACTTTTTTGTATTGCATGTTAATTTTCTTCCATAGGTGATTCTATCATCATCATCAAGGAATGTTGACAGCAACGATTCCCTTGATGTTCTCTCACTATAGATCCCTATATGCTCTTGGGAGATCCTCTAGATGGCATCCAGTGTCTGTGCAGAGCAAGTTAATGTAAGTTTTTACTGGTTGGCCAACACTGGTGTGCCCATGTATAGGAGTCCATAAGAGAACATCATTTACAAGTTTGTCCTTACTTCTCCAACAGTGGCCAGAATGTTTTGTTCATTTTATTTGGAGGTAAGATGGAATGTAAGTGGCTGAACAACTGATGTTTTGTGCAATGCTGTTTCCAGGATTGATAATTTATAAGGAAGTGCATCCCAGTCTCCTGTCTCAAAAATTGCTACCCGGTGACTATCAAAATAACAAACCCCAGCTCGTCGTAATTCTTGTTTATTTATCGTAATTTGTCGTAATTCTTGTTTAGATATGAAGAGGGATATATAGTTTGGAATAGACTGAGATAGATAAACAAACAAAATAGTATAGATAGATATGAACAAATCGAGATAGATATTTTCGACAAGTAAATGTATTTGGGGGGGGGGTCGCATCTTTTTTGTTGTAATTCTTGTTTATTTAAACTAAAAACAAGACATTAAACAAACATGAATAAAAAAAATCTTAGTATTTAAAGTAATATAGATAAATATGAACAAATTGAGATAGATAGATAGATAGATAGATAGATAGATATGAAGATGGATAGTTTTGAATAGACTGAGCTGGGTCGTTATTTTAATATACACCGGGTAGCAATTTTTGAGGCAGGAGACCGGGACGCACTTCCTCATAAATTACCCCAGGATTTTTTCAAAACCGTACATGTCCTTGTATAGTTCCAAACTAGCTGTTTTTTTAAGCATTACATTAATGCCCATACAGTAGTACAGATATGACTACAGCTTGGAAGATTTCTTTTTGTTGGGAAATGTCTGGTATATAAGGTGTACAGTGGATCACAACTTAAATTTATAGACTCTTCAAGGCTGTGTGGACTGAATCAAACAATCAACATGCTTGAATACTGAAGAATAATCAAACTAAGTTCCAATTAGCGTCAAATTGGGAAGACACGGCAACAAGTGGTTGTAACTTAATACAAACCCGTCTTGTTGAAATTCTACTGCAGAATGACAGCGTATTTATAAAACTTCACAATATCATTGAAACCAGGCAGCCAATCAGGACTCAAGGAATGGAATCACCCAAATGCATGAATGGATCATTCTTGATTTCTATAAATACCAACTGTCTTGGACACTGGTTCAGTTGCTATTATTCAAACCAACAGTAGACTAACTGACTTAGTGGTTGGTTAACTATTTAAAGGCCTTGGTGGAAATGCATTCAGTTGCTCGTGCTTAACACTGAGGAACACAAGGATCCTTGGATTCAAGATACACGGACCAACAGAAAAACATTATAGGATACTACACAACAGGGTCAAATTTAATGCCGCAAAGGATCTCCACTGTAAATTGCTCTCACCTGCTGCCAAAAATGGTCACAAGAATTTTAACTTGGTCTTAATTACTTTAAATTTTTCTTTTTCTTTTGACTTTTAAAAGCTTTCCTTTTTCACCATTTCCAAAACATAGAACTATTGTTTTAACCCTTTCAATGAGGGAAACTGGTATCTCATTCCAATCTTGGTTGGACAGAGAACTTTTTAGTAGCCCCTCTTATTTGTCTGCTTTGTTAAAATTAGGCACTTGTTTTTCTGTCATTAAATTTTGTTTGTTGTTTAAACATTTATTGTTGTTATATTGTTACATCAGCATATGCCAATAACCTTTGAATACTGATGCTACATGTGGGCCCCCATGTGTGGGCAGCCATGTGTAAACAACAAAGAATTAAAATGAACAGAATTTTTGCTCACTTCAGAAACCGTTATTTTAAAGCAAACAATATGAAAGATCTATTTGAAAATGTCAATATAGAGGACATTCTGTCCTTTTTGAGGGAAATAAAATTATACCATAGAATATAGGCATGAACTTAATCAATACCATATAACATGATCTTCAATGGTGCTAACACATTGTTAAAACCAATTACTTAAAAAATATAAATGTAAATACACAACATATATTACTTCCTAACCGTTATCATGACATAACCCCAGACAGGTTGATATGCCATTAATATCAACCAACCAACCAACCAACCAACCATTAAACAGAATTTTATATATATATACACTCTCCCATTGGTGTTGCAGTGCTTGGAAGCCATTGGTAAAAAAACAGCAAATATATATATATATATATATATATATATATATGTGTGTGAACTTTTCAGCTTATGATCTTTTCAATCCCCCAACATACACACACACACACACACACACATATATATATATATATATATATATATATATATATATATATATATATATGTATATATATATATATATATATAGGTGGTAAAATATGGGAATGCATCCAACAGTATATTGAAAAAAGAAAGCAAAATATTCCAAAAGATAGATATGTAAGTAGATGTCTCAAAATATATATTATTATGAATTACATGTGAATTACATAGCTCAGTCGGTAGAGCATTCGGCTAGAAACCATAAGGATCCTAGTTCGATACCGGCCCTCGACAACTCAGCGTATGAGTAGCAGTATGAGTAGTGTATGAGGTAAAGTAAGGAGCTGATGGTAGGTGTGGCGCTCCACCTCAGACGCAAAAACAATCTCCTTAGTCTAGCGCTATTGAAAAGGGGATAGAATTCACAAACTTACATCATTCATTCACCATCAGGAATACATAAAAATATTTCACTCCAATCTTACTGAATTTTGGATGCTGACTGACTCCTGTTAATTCTTGCCTTCCACAATCAGTTGACAATAATTATGTATGTGTTCATTTTCCAAGGGCAAAATAGAACATTAGATTTAAATCACATTTCCCCATCTTCTACAAAGAAAAATCAAAAAGTGATACACACTTAATTTTCTTTGTACATTCCCTCATCCTCTAAATAATTAGGTAATTTAAAGTACTTTAACTCTTTTCAAAGCAATAACGAAAAGGAAATAGACAATGATTGGGAATATATACATTGTTATATAAGATTGTTTTTCCTTTCATAATGGCATAATGAAAAACACAATGAAAACTCTAAGATGACAACTTCCTATTGAGGCCATCAAATGTTTCCATTGTAAAGGGTGATTTAGTGTTGTAGAGGAGTTAACACCCCTACAGGATGGACTGGCTCATAGCCTTATTGTTGTAGAGGAGTTAACACCCCTACAGGATGGACTGGCTCATAGCCTATAATAGTTGATGTAGCAGTAATAGAAACGTAAAATTATATTCGGACAAAATCACTGCATTTGACTACACACATTTGACCCTCCTCATTCTTGTAAGTTTGTCTTTATGAAATTGTTCTACTTCTTGTTTTTATGTAATAAGTATCTGTTAGCACCAAATACAAATTTCTCTGTGTATCTTTTACCATCTCAACGATACAACAATATATACAAACAAAATGAGATGGATAGATTCTGATATATATATATATTGTTGTAGAGGTGTTAACACCCCTACAGGATGGACTGGCTCATAGCCTTATAATAGTCAATGTAGCAGTAATAGAAACAGAAAATTATATTCGGACAAAATCACTGCGTTTGACTACAAACATTTGACCCTCCTTATTCTTGTAAGTTTGTCTTTGTGAATTGTTCTACTTATTGTTTTTATGTAATAAGTATCCGTTAGCACCAGATACAAGGGCTGAATAAAATATATCTCAAGCACACTATTTCTCTGTGTATCTTATACCACCTCAACGATACAACAAGTATAAAAATGCACTGGAAATGATTTTTACTATAAAAATGCACTGGAAATGATTTTTACTATAAAAATGCATTAGAAATGATTTTTACTATAAAAATGCATTAGAAATGATTTTTACTATAAAAATGCACTGGAAATGATTTTTACTATAAAAATGCATTAGAAATGATTTTTACTATAAACATGCATTAGAAATGATTTTTACTATAAAAATGCATTAGAAATGTAATAAGTATCTGTTAGCACCAGATATAAGTGATGAATAAAACATATCTCAAGCACAGTACTTCTCTGTGTATCTTTTACCACCTCAACAATACAACAGTTAGCAAGATAGTCTAGCACAGTGGTTCTCAACCTTTTCATACCTAGGGATCCCTTTGATTCCTATTTTACTATGGTGAACCCCCTCCCATATTTTTATGATTAAATATTTTTGGATTGCCTGGACGCCCCCACCTCACAAAAAAAATTATATGGTCTGCCGTGGGGATATGGCTCCCGGTTGAGAACCACCGACCTTGCAAACCATTGCCATTGAATTCAATTCACACTAAAGACTTCAAACTCCTGTTCTTGTGACATAAAGTAAAAAGTCATTGGGGTGCCCTAAAGTCAGTATCAGCCAGATAGCAAGGGAGTTTATCCCCTTTTTACAAAAATATTGTTTTTGCATCTGAAGTGGAGCGCCACACCTACCATCAGCTTCTCACTTTACTGCACAGGTCCCTGTGCTACTCATATACTGAGTTGGTGAAGGCCAGTATTGAACCCAGAACCTTGTGATTCCTAGTCAAATACTCTACTGACTGTAGTAAACTATTAATGGATTAGTATATATATATATATATATATATATACATATGAAAACCTTAACTTCATATATTTATTTGTATATTCATTTTTACGATTATCTGTGTTATTCGGACTATTGTCCTCATCTTCATTGTTTATATATATATATATATATATATATATATATGAAAACCTTAATTTCATATATTTATTTGTATATTTATTTTTACGATTATCTGTGTTATTCGGACTATTGTCCTCATCTTCATTGCTAATATATATATATATATATATATATATATATATATATATATATATATATATGAAAACCTTAATTTCATATATTTATTTGTATATTTATTTAATTTTAAATATATATATATGTATATATATATATATATGCTTGTTTTGAAGAAAGTAGAAATATGGTGATAGGTTTCAAGCATACCTTTTCATGACATTCTAAATTTTTGGAAATTACAGGAACCAAGCTGTCTATATTCAATAACCAACTATTAATATCTACAGGTGTACCATTGTTCAACAATAGTCTGGGTCAAATCTAGTTGAGAACAATTAAAAAATTAATAACATAAAAGAAATATTCCTATTTGTCTTATCACTTTTGTTCATATCATATATATTTATATATCTATTATTATACTAAAGCTGAGTTAATAAACTTTTGCTTTTTTACTGTTTAGTTTAATAACATGTTTGGGCATTTGTATGAAGCATTCAAGAAATAAATATTCAAGAAACCACTACTAAATAAACTCTACTCTACTCAAAAACAACCAATTTTCTGATATTTATTTCTTGAATGCTTCATGCAAATGCCCAAACCTGATATATGTACCTCCAACAAACGGATACATATACCAAAATAATCTTATATATATATATATATATATATATATATACATATACAAGTGTATTTTGGCAGCATTTTTTCTTTTATACAAGTTTTGTTAAATTGTACTGACGATTCTTGTCAGACAAGTTTTTATTCGATCCTTTCTAATTTTCAGGCCATCGTTTTAATGTCAGGGTGGAACTGGTGTAGCAATCCACCAAAGGTTTGTTTACGAGTGCTTTCGGCATGTCGATCTGCCATCTTCAGGTGTGAAACTGATGGGTTGTTTCGTGTTCATTTTTAAAACAACAAGCAGTAATGTGGAATTGGTAGTGGGAGGTAGTAGGAATTGGTAGTGGGAGGTAGTAAGAATTGGTAGTCAACAAATAGCAGTAGAGATTTTTGTAGGAGGGGGGTCACAAGTTTGTGAGAATGAAAGGGGAATAGTGGAAGGTGGATAGTCAGTACAGTTTAACAAAACATATATATATATATATATATATATATATATATATATCACACACATGTAAAATGTTGAAATATTAGCAACAGGTCAAAATTCCGACAAAATTTTCATATGATGCACCATGTGAAAATTTTAACATTTTAGGTTTTACACTCATTCTGTTTGGATTTCAAAGCATAGAACAAACTTTTTAAATATTTCACTGCAAGCATCTGGTGTTTATAATTACCCACCATTCTTGCTATATATATATATATATATATATATATATATATATATGTGTATATATATAGCCATCAATATTCCAAGAAAGTGTAATATATATGGTTGAGAAGACAAAACAAATACAACTTGATAAGTTGAAGACCACTAAATCTCCAGCCGTTAGATTGATGTCATTACATTTCAACTATTATATAAAGTCATATCAAATATCTCTAAAAGATAAAAACAGACCAACATAGATAACAGATGGTTCAAATTTTAATAGAATGGTGCCCCAGAAATAACAGTTAAATAATTACTGACAAGATATGATAGCACAATCATTATGGAAAGAATTGAGAAAGGCCTATATCAAACAATAAACTCAAAAATTCCTGATGATGATGAATATTAAAAAAAAAAAAAAAATTTTACGTTGTATCTTGTGAATCAATATTAAAATTCTGATTATATATATATATATATATATATATATATATAAACATTGTTCTTGTGAACATTGTCTTTTTTTGTATTTTGAAGCATTGGAAAAATGATCAAAAAACAGAATTTCAATATTCAACAGTTGTTCTGTCCCTGGTTTGATTAATTCCTATATTTCGGGTGAACCTTCACCCTTTTTCAAGGTGTGTATATATATATATATGCGTGTGTGTGTGTGTGTGTGTGTGTGTGTAATTGTAATCCAGCAAAAACAGCCCATCATTGTGAGATTTTCATTAAAGAAATACAAATCATTTTTTTAAATTTATAGAATAAAGCAATTTACAGTCCAATTTGCAACTGAATGATAATCTTATGGAGTCTTCATACACACTGAACATAAGTTTTAATCATTCAAATTAAAATGATTGTGACGCTTTACAAATTGATAGGTAAGCAAAAAAAAAAATGATGTCATTTAAACGAGATTATCATAAATTTTTCAACTCTTTATTTGCACAACAGTCAAACTATCTAAAATGATTTCTCAATTCGAATTGTTATTAAACTCAGATAAAAAAAATCTTAACACTTGTTTGGTTTGTTTTGTTTTATGGCATATCAACCTCAGTGGGTCATTTAATGCCGACCTTAACACTTGTAACAACATGAGAACAATCTACTCCAATGGATTAAAAAGAAACATCTGAAGAAGGCTAGAGGGTGCATCCAACAATAAAGATGAGGACAACAGTCCAAAGAATCAAAATAATACTTAAAACTCTAATTAGAATCCATCACTCCTTTCTGAATAGAAGTATCACTATCATCATGGACCACTGTTACAATGGGATTTCCACAGATTTATATTATTTTATTTTATCTTATTTTATTTAGAATTTTATTTATTTCTAGGTATAAATTATGAAAGAGTTGAATTTAATGAGAAACGTGTCATAAATAACCACTCAGCAGTCAGTAATTCATCACTGATAATAAGAATTAATATACTCTGCATACTTATGAGTTGTAAATTATCATTTATCATAGTCAGTTTTTTATAAAAACAAATCTTGTAAAAAAGCCAACTGACACTTTTAAAATATTTGGTGCTATTTTCATATATTAAAACTCTTCCCATCATACACCTCATCTAATATGGATGAGCTCATTGGGTAATGGTTATCATTGATGACCTAGAGTAGCCACTTTATATATATATATATATATAAATATATATATGAGGAGATTATCTGACAGTATGTGGAGAAAGGTAGACAAACACAGGATGTTATAGAAAATGGATGCAATAAACATCCATTTTCTACAACATCCCGTGTTTGTCTACCTTTATATATATATATATATATATATATAGAGAGAGAGGGAGAGGGGGGAGAGGGAGAGAGAGAGGGGTAGACAAACATGGGATGTAGAAAATGGCTGTTTATAGTAGGTAGTGATGTTGACGTTGTAATGTTTTGGTCTGTTAGACCTTCTTCAGGACTTTGGATTGAGTTCTTGCTTCAATGGTGAATATTTTCATACTGGTGAATCAGGAGGTCATGAATAAGGGGAGGGGTGGTCAGTTGTTGGTGTTAGCAGAGGTTGGTAGTAGGAGATTTTCCTTTTCCTCACAGATAGGGTGTTGTAGCAATGGGGTTCTGATAATGATGCCACAGGTGTTAGGTGTTTCGGAGTGGGTGGATCTTATATATTGGGTTTGAAGATGTAGTTATTCATGTATATATATATATATATATATAATATATATATTGGTTTGGTGGTTGGTTTTGAAGGCTATCACAATGCAAGTGTAAAGAAATATGAGGTAACTATGATGTTGTTCATTTACCTTTGATTTATTCTTTATATTTCGGGATAAAGATCCCTTCGTCAGAAAATTTCTGAAGCTAAAGTTCTGGAGCTGTTACCTTTTTGCTAGGATTTGTCCATTCTGTTGTATGGCTGGTGATATCTTCCTCCAAATTCTCTGCGTGTGTGTGTGTTAAGAGTGTGTGTGTGTGTGTGTGTGTGTGTATATACGTATATTTGGTCTGAAGATCACACACACACACACACATATATATATATATAACACACACACACACACATATACACAAACACACACATACACACAACATATATACACACACACACACACAAACATATATACACACACGCACATACACATATACACACTCACACATACAAACATACACACACACACACACAAACATATATACACACACACACATACACACACACACACATATATATATACACACTCACACATACAAACATATACATACACACACACACACACACACAACATATATACACATATAACTAGGTTAGGAGAGAGAGAGAGACCAGGAAAGAAAGGCTGTTCAAAGGTTGGAAGAGGCAGCTGCAACAGCCTTCTGTTAACTGTTGCACAAAAGAGGGGAAATGAGCTTGAAAACAGGAGGAGATGTGTAGAGATTTGGCTGCCACTACTGATCTACCAACCAGAGAGTGTTGTGATTTAGGATTTAAACACTTTGTGAAGGTTGGATACCACCTGAAGATAAATTCTCCTGAAGAAAGTGGAAAGTAACATGATCATTCAAGACTTGACTGATCATAGCCCTTCATAGCTTCTTTTTATCTGTGCTGCATCAACAGGACTGTTTTTGCAAGAGACCTTCACAGTTTAAATTCAGGGTTGTCCTTCTCCTAAACTGGTTTCCTACTACAATGACTAAAGAGTTAAACCTGCTCATATTTTATCCATAATTTGGTTTTGTCTAATTTCTTTGCTTAATGGAATATCAACCTCCATGGGGTTATTTAATGCCAATGCCATTCTTGTTCAAGAACAGTATTGGTACTATTTAACTCATAACTGGGGAAGATGAGGGGGTTCTTACCTTTCCTAAGTGTATCAGCCTGAAAGTGAATGTAATAGCTTCCCTAACTGAGAGGAGAAATGGAATTATGATTTTTGCAAGAACATAAGTTCAAAACACAAACAACTCTAGCCTCAACCAGAATTTGATTTTAAAGGCATATAAACCATCTAGGGTTATTTTATGTCTAGAGGTTAGGGAATCACATTCATTGTATGTTCATATTTACATTTTTTATGTAGTTGTTTCTGAAGAGAGATTTTTTTTTACACACACATTCCTATCAAATATTTTGGTTTGTTTTGTTTTACGGCATATCAACCTCAGTAGGTCATTTAATGCCGATAAAGTTTTGAAATAAATCAGAAATACATTTTTCTATTTAACCCATAGATGGGACCCTAACAGGTACTACCACTAGAGTGGACCAGGGAGCAATGGTGGGAACCTCACCATCAGATAGAGTTTAACGTCATTCCCAGGACATGTAGACCCGCAGCCACCGCCTCCTATCAAATAGGACCTACAAACTGGACCAGTGGACCTGAGAGTAATAGCACTGAAAGAGAACTCTACACTTCCCAGATCTGTGGAACTGGAGCCTCACCACCAGATGCAGTTAGTGTCATACCAGGATACACTTTGTCTTGTCAATTAGATCCTGTATCAAGTGACGTCACATATAGCCAATGTGCTAATAAAGTTAAATGCCTTTACATGACATCTTCATAACATTAATCTGTTCATTTTGCTTCAGCTTTTTATCATTTTAAATCCTTATACATTTTCTGATATATATATATATATGTACCAACCTCTCCACACAAGCAGGATGTGACACAAGGTCAATTTCTTGAGCTGAGTTTAACAGGTTTGAATTCAGAGTTTTCCTTCTCCTAAACTGGTTACCTAATCAAAGTTAGAGCTCAGTCTGCAGTACTATTTACCCATAGCTGGAGGGAGAATCGTTGGATGTATACCTTTCCCAAGGGTATTATCACAATGTGAAAATGCAAACAGCCTCATCCAGGATTTGAACACATATCGCCATGTCCATTTCTTATGTCAATAACCATTACACCACACTCTTGACATGCTCAATGCCCCCACAAATAAATAAATAAATAAATAAATAAAGATAAGAATTATTTGATACTGAATCATTTAAAGAGTTAAATATTCAAATAGAACTGGAGATTCACCATCAAAGAAAGTTTAGAGTCATACCTGGTGCACCACTTGTTGGCTGTCTAACACCACTGCAGGGGATAGAGTCAGTGTATATTAAGCCCAGCAGACAGGGTGTATGGATCTAGGCTTTTTGCTAGAGACTAAATATAAAATGAACACAAACAAGCTCAGACAGAATTTGATCTTGACTTGGTGATTCTATTATCTGATAACCATTATACCACCTGCATTTCTTAACAATTACACCACCAGCATTTCTTAACCATTTCCCACCAGCATTTCTTAACCATTATACCACCTGCATTTCTTAACCATTATGCATTTCTTAACCATTATACCACCAGCATTTCTTAACCATATACCACCTGCATTTCTTAACCATTATACCACCTGCATTTCTTAACCATTACGCCACCAGCATTTCTTAACCCACCTGCATTTCTTAACCATTACGCCACCAGCATTTCTTAACCATTATACCACCTGCATTTCTTAACCATTACCACCAGCATTTCTTAACCATTATACCACCTGCATTTCTTAACCATATACCACCAGCATTTCTTAACCATTTCTTAACCATTATACCACCAGCATTTCTTAACCATTACCACCTGCATTTCTTAACCATAATACCACCTGCATTTCTTAACCATTACGCCACCTGCATTTCTTAAGCATTAAGCCACCTCCATTTTCTTAACCATCAAGCCACCTGCATTTCCTGCTTCTGACATAAGAGATTATTATTTTAATTCTCATACACTATGTTGCATTGTTCAGTCTTCATATTGTGATACAAAAGTCTTCTAAACACTTAAAGAAACTTTATTATTTTAGGAGGATGGTTGAGGGGGAGGGTTCTAACAGAGGGGTTTTCAACTCAGTTGTCTGGACAAGAGGAAATATCTGATAACTGCTTATTCTAGGTTCATCTCAGGTCTTTGAGTTATTCATTCTTTCCCAGTTTGAATGTGTCTTGCTGCCATCTTTGTTGGTCTTTAAGTCAATGTTTCTCAGCATGTGGAGCTGATATTTATGTTAGCTCAAATGAATAGTTTATGAATAATGCAATAGCAGTTTCATTGAAGACAGGTAAAGCAGTCCTCTTTGTTACAATTTTTGTCACCATTGCATGAAAACAAGTAAGAGGATAATTTAGTGAATAAAAAAAAAGGAACCATATGACCTTTAGGCACCCCTTTTTGATCTCAATTAAGAAAGGACATGTTTTTCATTTACACCGTCAATATCTGGTTGTTTTAACAGATGATTTTTAGATTTTTTTTTTAAATTATAAAACTAACCCCTAACAAACAACCAGATATTGACGGTGTAAATGAAAGACATGTCCATTCTTAATTGAGATCAAAAAGGGGTGCCTAAAGGTAATATGGTCCAAAAAAGTAATTTACTAATAATGTTCTGTAGTTTAACTTATTTTTCATAGAAGAAAGTTACTTGAAAAGTAACGGAAACTCACCTTAAAGCGAGTGAGCTGTAAAATGCTCCTCATTCCAATAGCAAAACTGACGAGAAGTTCAATTCCATGATTCTTTTGTTTTGTTTGTTTTTGATATCTTATGTAATTGATTTTGGGATCATCAGGAGAGAATGTGCACCGTTTCAGGGCCTTCCTCTCAACGGTTTTAACTGCACACCTGCTAATATTATGAGAAAGTAGACTTTTGCTCATACCCAACCACTTATTATAGTTATATATCCACAAATTATGAATGGTATCAATTTTATTGTTAATCTACGAAAGTATTTCCAAAATTCAGGTCTCCAAAGAACTGGGGACACAGAGAAATTGTTCATACAGCTATTGTTAACTCTGTTGTGTTTGTTGTGCATGTACTTGCCCTGCCTCTCTGCCATGCTCAGTCTTGGCTTGGCAGTCATTTATCATGGAGCTCCCAATTGAAGCTACTGACAAATGTGAAGTTTGTGCAGTTATTTGATTTTTGAACACAAAAGACATTAAACAATTTGAAATACCTCACCAATTAATGGAAGTGTATGGCAAGTCATGCATGGATGCCAAAAACGTCCGCTGTAGAGAGTTTGCAATGACAACGAGGTTTAATGCTTCCTCAACAAAATAGTAGAAAATTTGTATGACATAGGCATACAAAAACTGCCACAGTGCCTACAAAAATGCATCGACTGAAATGGCAATTATGTAGAAAAATAGATACATGTTTAAACTTTAAAATGATGTAAACATTATTTACAATAAACAATAAACGTTTGTGTGATTTCTAAATATTTTGAAAACCTTACCATTGTGATTACCCTCGTATTTCTACACTGATATTTGGATGATTAAAAAATGATGTTGCGTATGAATGTAAAATATATAAAATTACCACTCAGTTGCAAATTGAACAGGAAATTGCTTTATTCTTGTATTGCTCAGATAAAAATCTTCCTATGATGAGTGATTTTTACTACATAAAGAGAATTTTCATTATAGATTTAATCACATAATATTCTTCATCTGGTTGAATGTGCATTCAAATACAAACGTATCTGTAGGGATGTGCAAAATACGGACTTTAGAAATATGCGCATAATTGTTAAAAATATTTTAAAACGTCAATAAAAAATGGAAAATTAACTTTTTAATGTTTTATTTTACGTTTAATATAAAGAACAATTTCAAGTTTATGTGTTATAAAAAAGAAAAAGAAATTTCTCTTACATAAAACCTAAATTTTTGCATTTAAAAGTAAATTCCCGTAAAATACCGCCATTTCTTAATCTTTGTTGACAAAATTATCGCATCTTGACATGTGCACTATTTTTGGTATGGAGGATTATACGTATAGGTTTTCAAACAAATAGAATAATAAATTTCTTCAAACACTGTTTGTTTGAGTTCTACAAAGTATAATTATACTAGCGTCACAGATTTTAACTTATTATTATGTGCATTCAAATACATAATATAAGTTGGCGAGTAAAAATATTTATTTATGATAGTTCAAGTCAGTATTTTGAAATGGTGATTATGAAGAAAAAATGATACATGTTCAAACTTTAAAATGATGTATACATTATTTACAATAAACAATAAACGTTTCTGTGATTTCTAAATATTTTGAAACCTTACCTTTGTGATTACTCATGTATTATTTATCACTTTACTTAGCTGTTTGTTTTTTCTATTTATTTTTCAGTTTATTTCTTTGGAATTGATTTTCCACAAATTTCATTATTTCTATTAAAATATTAAATCAAACAAAAATGAAAATATGATACTGAGGAGTTTCTCTAACAAAGATTTGTTGAATGTATCATGTTTGGAAATTAGCCCACTTTTGTGATTAGGCTTGATAACTCAAGGAGGACTTAAGTTACATTCTGGCATTCAAGAATTTAATCTGATCATCTAGCAAAACTTGTTTCTTGATAAGCTAAAGCTATAATGTACAGCTGGTAGTGCATTTAATGGGCTACAAGCCAGCATATCCAAGTTTTTATCAACGTACTGGTTTAGTGAGGGTTACTGATGCTTATAGCATTTAACTGTTGAAGATTTTATAAGTAGAAAAAGGTACTGACTCTTATCATGTATTGACAAGCTTTCATGAAAATTCATTTTTAACTAGTATTATCTGTGTTATTCGGACTATTGTCCTCATCTTTATTGTTATCTGTACAACGTTTCGGTCGATATGCCCTCCAACCTTCTTCAAGTATTTCTTGTCGGACTCAGGAAACTTCTTTTCAGACTTGGGAACCATCTTGTTGTAATTGGGAGCCATCACAGAACTTTGAACCTAACCTTTTATTCTGTCCACGGGGGTATCCTGTTCTCATTCCGCTAACCATAGCTGGGGTAGAGGCGTTAAGCTGTGCTAATTATTATTCTATGTTACTGCTGCCCTTGATCAGGATTGAACCTGTAATCTAGAGATAACGGTCACTTAGAACTGTCTTAACCTAACTACCTTATCCACTAGGCCATATGTCCAATTGAAGATGAGGACAATAGTCCGAATAACGCAGATAATACTAATCATCAAGCCTCATCATTTTTAACTGTTAGAACCTAATATCCACTATATATACTATAAGGTATACTTAGAGGTATGTGGTGCAATGGTTATGATTGTAGGAAATGGACTCGGTGACCAGAGTTCAACTCTTGGACAAGGCCGTTTGTATTTCATATAATGCTTATACTCTTGGGAAAGGTATGAATCCAAAGATTTTCCCTCCAGCTATGGGTAAATAGTAGGGCAGAATGGGCTCTTTAACCTTGGTAAGGTAACCAGGCAAGGAGATGGAAAAATCTGAATTCAAACTTGTTAATCCCTGCACAAGAAATTGACCTTGTGTCTCATCCTGTTCATGTGTAGGGTTGGTAAATATATGGTGTAATAGTTAGCAGATCATTGTTAGTGAGTTTGATTCTCACCAAATCACTAAAACTAAGCTAAGCTGAGTAAATGATCACTATATATACTGTAATGAATGGTTGGTAAATATATATATATATATATATATATATATATATATATATATATACATATATATATATGAGAAAGGAAAATGAATCCGACAAAAATGATGTTTAGTTAAATCAAAATAAATAGAAAGGTATAGTATGTGAGAAAGGAAATTTAATTTGATTTAACTAAACATCATTTTTGTCAGATTCATTTTCCTTTCTCATATACTATACCTTTCTATTTATTTTGATTTAACTAAACATCATATATATATTTTAGGCATGTATTATTGAATAACATGGAATACTTCTTCTTCATTATTTGAATCTATATCTTTTTTGGCAATCTTTCTGGTGTTAGGATCCAATTGAAATAGGATATTTCCCATACTGTTAGCCCGAGCGCTTTCGACTGCTTCTTCAGTCGTCATCATGTGGTATATGAGTTAGTTTTAGTTCGTTTTTTAGGTCTTTTATCTAAGTTGTTTTTTAATTAGAAGAGTCTATTATTTTTAGAGGGTTGCAAGTTAAATGTGTTAGTTATGTTATGTCTGACGCTGAATGCTATTTTATTGATGTTAGTTTTTTATTTTTTTATTTTTATATACATATATATATATACACTCTAATACAAGAACCTTGTTACTAGATTCAACCATTCACTCCTAATACTTTATTCATATCTAGTACATTATAGAGGATACAGCAGAGTTTGGTAATATGTAATCTCTAATAGTATCAGTTTTGATTGTATAATGTTATACAAAAAATAATTATATCCTGGTAACTTTGGTTTAAAAGAAAAATATTTTTAATAAAAAATTGTTAGGGGTGCACTTTTTTTATGGGTGACACTGTGTAATGGGTTAATCAAACAGAAAAGAATCTGATATAAAAAGTATTTTTTTCTATCATATAAAAAGAGGGCTTCTATAATTTGTTTTTTTTTAAAATTTCTGTTTATATTTATTTACACAGAGAAAAGAAAGAGAGAAAGAAAGAAAAAGAAAGAAGGAAAAAAGAAAGAAAGACTGAAATACTAAAAGAGAAAATCAAAATAAATAAATCAAGAAAGAAAGAATAGAAATAAAAAAAAAGTGACGGAAAGAAAGAATGGATGAAAGATTGGAAAGAGGGAATAGAAAGAAAGAAAAAATGAATGATTGAAAAAAATAAAAATAAAAATTTTTAAAAAGTGAAAGAAAAAGCAAAATACCAAAAGTGGAAATCAAAATAAAGAAAGAAGAGAAGAAATAAAGAAAGAAGAAAGAAGCGCAAAACACTGAATGAATGAATGAATGTATTTATTCACCGATTACTGAAATGCAAAATTCCTCAGTTGCACAATCCTTTCTCCTTCCTTACCCTGACAAATAAAAACAGGATGACTAAACGATAAGTATAACAGAGGAAGCAAAAACAACTTATGAAATTCTTGGGGGAGGGGCTGACCAGTGGCACTACTTTCACAACCAATATCATCTCTATTTCAATGAAAGTATTAAATTTCCAATTCATTCATGAAAATAAAAACACATCTTTGAGTTAATCTTAAGAATTCAGTCATTTTTTCTTTTTCTTGGTCCATCTGTCTGTCATTATATAATTCAGAGTTATGGATACCAAATTTCCTCTGCCTAAGAAATGATTTTAGCATATCACTTTTTGAAAATTCTCTTTTTAAATAATCTGCTTCTGTCAGATAAACTAAATCGAATCTTTATATTTTTGTTTAACCATATAGAGCAGACATTGAACTTAAAACTTACAAGGCAGAAGCCAAAGTTATAAACTTTTCTGTATTTGTGACTTGTTTTGATGGTCACTGGAAAATCAACTTTTTAAAAATTATGTAGTGTTTACATTTGTTATATAAGCATATGAATTCAAATCCTCGAAAAGAATATATGCATTTCAAATAGCACAAATTTGACAGCACTTTTTTCCCAAATTTTTTGGCTAAAACAAATTGTCCTGCATCTTATACATCATAGGTGAAGTTTGAGACCTCCCAGTGGCCTAGGCTAATCTTCTCTTATGTTGCTCACTAACCCAGCTTACGCTCAGTACTTGTACCTCCCCTAAACTCCAAGCATCCTTATTTTACTGCCAAATTGCTTTTATACAGCTATGTTTCTGCTTGTGTAATGCACAGCTAGACTGTTTTCAACAATATATGCTTAAATACACTAAAAACCTTTTTTCCTGAATCTGACCTGCTAAAATGGGGGGTGGGTCTTATATGCCGTCAAATATGGTAAGTGGAAGTTTGGAGCAAATGTTAAATCTGTCCCATTTCAAATAGCACAAATACATTTAAAAAAGGTATGAATACAGCAATTCTCCTCTGGGGATTAAAATAAACTTAAAATAAAAAAAATTAAAAATTACAATCTCCCATGAGCCTTCAGATCGGAAGAACTCTCTGAGCATGTGGAGGAAAAATGATCTATTTCCTACCATCAAGATAATCTCTCTGGCATTTGGACTTCGGCCTCAACTGGGAATAGATATTATAACTGGATAGGAAGAAATTTTCTCTCCACATATGGGGGGGGGGCATGACCCATGAATAAAGCCTGAATCCTAAAACTACCTTTTGTCTTTGTCTCTTCCTTTTTCTTTCCTTTAATTCCTTTTCAGTGCGACCACCAAATATAATGGGGTTAAAAGGAAAACCTGTGAACGATTGAAGTCAGCTAGTCAGTCTACTGTTGGTTTGGACAACAGCATCTGGCTAAGTATAACTGAACCAGTGCCCAAGACAGCTGGTATTTATGGAAATCCAGAATAGTCCATTCATGTATTTGGGTGATTCTATTCCTTGAATCCTGATTGGCTGCTTGGTTTCTATGATGTTATGAGGCTTCATAAATACTCTGGCATTCTGCAGTAGTATTGCAGCAAGATTAGATTCATATTCAGTTACAACTACTTGTTGCCTTGTTTTACCAATTCAACGGTAATTGGAACTAATATGATTATTTTACATGAACATGCACCAGAAATAACCACAGACCTTTAAATTAAACATTAAAATACTTGTAACCTGCACAATAGTAGGGCAAACTAGGCTCTTTAACCTTGATTAGGCAACCAGTCTAGGAGAAGGAAAACTTTTAAGTTCTCACAAAACATATCTCAGTTCAGTATCATGCGTATGTTTTTTTGCTGCCATAAAATATAGAATGGATAAATTATTTGAAAAATTCTAAATTATGTCAGCTGATCATTAATTTATAAATTCCACTTCTTATGACGCAAAATATATTGTTTATCTTAAAATAAGCAACATATTTTGTGCTATAAGAAGTAGAATGTTTTATTCATTTAAAATTCTAAAATTTTAAATGAATAAAACATTCTTTTCAGAATTTTAATTTCTCTGTTTAATTTATGTTATTTTCCTGCATCCCACCATGCAGGTCAGGTTCATTTTTGTGGAGGCCACCCATGAACCGAAGCTTGTGGGATAGTAGGTATTGAAGTCAGTCAGTTAGACAGTCAACAATTGGTTTGACTGACCAAGCCTAACATGAAGTTACTAGTTCATTAATGAACCCACTATAACAGCTTAAATAATTCCTGCCACTGCTGCCAGGAAGAGTCCATTAAGCTGAGGAGGTGTTTGACTGTCCTACTGTCCAATAGTTAACAATCTGTAACAGTCATTTCCAGACTGCAGGTTCAATCCTGGCTAAGGGTGAAAGTAACACAGAATAACAATTATCAGTATTCTACAGTAGGTACAAAAATTGTGTGGTTCTCCTCGGCATTCACCCTAAAAGGGGCACCTCAGGCACTGGGCAATAAACTCAACCCTGCCCCTTTAAATCAAAGAGACAGGTGTTGCCTAGGGAGATGGCTTCCCTGGAATTACGCTGTTGATTTAATTCCTCCTTAGTTTAGTGGCCGAAGCCAACAGATGCAGGCCCCGAAGGCTCTGTTTAATTTATTAAATCTATTTTGTTATGTAATTAAATATTGTATAATATTATTAGTAATTGCAACATAGAATTTCCACAGGTTCAGCTAATAAATTCTAATATTGCAGTTAAACAAAGAAAAACATGTAAATTAACATTTTATATTCAAGAATTTAAACATTGTAAGTTTTATTCAATGAATATATTGAATTAAATTACTTGTCAATTATAACAATTTCAATATTTTTGAATATCAAGAAGTAAAAATAATTAACCTACTTAAAATTTCTCAGTACACAGGTAATAGGGTGGGGGGTGGTATAATGGTTATTCGTATGAAAAGTAGAATTAGCTCACTGAGTTTCATTTAGGTTCATTTCCTGTTAATGCACTTAGGAAAAGCCTGAATTCACCTTTGTCCCCCCCCCCATCTAAATATGGGTAAATAGCAGGACAGAGAGTCAATTAAGCTTTTTATTGAGGTCAGTCAGTCTACTGTTGGTTTGAACAACAGCATCTGGCTAAGCACAACTTAAGCAGTGTCTAAGACAGTTGGTATTTATGGAAATCAAGAATGGTCCATTCATGTATTTGGGTGATTCCATTCCTTGAGTTCTGATTGGCTGCTTGGTTTCTGTGATGTTGTGTTGTTTCATAAATACCCTGTCATTCTGCAGTAGTATTGCAGCAATATAAGTTTGTATTCAGTTATGACTACTTGTTGCTGTGTCTTACCAATTCGACGGTAATTAGAACTTAGTTTGATTATTCTACACTTTTGTGGTAGGCAACCAGTCTAAGAGAGGGACAATTCTGAATTCAAACCACGAAGAAAGCAACCACGCCAATATACCTCCCCAAAATGAACATATTAACCTTCATGGGTTATTTAATGCCAAAACCATTCTTGTAGAAGAAGAGTAGTACTATTTGATGAAGGGATTCATGCAATTTCCGAGAGTATTAGTACAAAAGTATTGGCTATAGTAATAGACAGTTTACTGATAAAGGAAGCTGAGGAGAGTCATGACCTAAAGATGGTTTAATCAACAACAAAAAATCATAAAGTTGGCATGTCATTATATATAATGAATACAACCTCGGAAGATGTTTTTCTCAGTCTATTTCTTGTATGTAATAAATATAGCAAGTATTTAAAAATGTATTTTAAGTCCAAAGTGATATTTATATAGATTAATACTATATATGTATATAGATGCTGTATTAAAATGAAAATGTTGAATAATCTTGTGGTAAAATTAAAAAAATAAAAAAAATGCTACTTCATTTAAAAAATTTTAAAAAAAGTCTTTACATAATGCATTATACATTTGATGACTAATACAGCTTTTTATCCAGTGTTGCATTTTATCTTTTGATAATATCTTATATAAGATTTT
Organism: Doryteuthis pealeii; assembly: GCA_023376005.1. Classification (NCBI taxonomy): domain Eukaryota; kingdom Metazoa; phylum Mollusca; class Cephalopoda; order Myopsida; family Loliginidae; genus Doryteuthis; species Doryteuthis pealeii. The sequence goes on from CM042167.1 coordinate 9,742,429, forward strand.
TGGATGTTTGTTTTTTAGAAGCATTGTTGAATAAAGTATATATTATTATTTATATTTTTGCTTGAAGGCAATTACAATGCGTAAATTGCATAAAATTCGATAATTATAGAAAATAATCATGACAAGTGAATCTCGGCAAAGAATTGTTCGGTGTGTAGAACATCGTACAGACTGTTTCAACTTTATCAAGTCTCATCAGCAATGTATACTAATGATTTCCCTCCGACAGGGAAATCGTTAGTATACATCGCAAAGTTACTGGTTCAATATTAGTCCCACCAACTCAGCGCATGAGTAGCACAGATCTGTGCAATAAATTTTAAATAAAAATAATTTAGATTAGACAACATCATATCCATCAATTTAATCCTGATGAAGATTTTATAAAAAAGACCGAAATGTTTTAACGTATACTAATTTTCCATCTAGTAATACATTCAACCTTGGAATGCTTTATTTTTTTCTTATATAGGTAAAAAAAAGTAAAGTTGTCGGGGTGGCCTAAAGTCGGTATCAGCCAGACAATGAGGGAGTCTATCCCCTTTTCACTAGTGCTAGACCAAAGAGATTGTTTTAATGTCTGAGGTGCTGTGCCACACCTACCATCAGCTAACTTTACTGTACAGATGTCTGTGCTACTCATACGGTGAGTTGGCGAGGGCCAGAAATATGGTGATGGTAGTGCACTACCTCAGCAAAAACAATCTCCCTAGTCTATCGCTAGTCAGCAGGGACATAGCACATTTAATTCCATTTTGTTATCATTCTATTTTATCAAAATATTATGCAGTCTTTTTTTTATTTGTTTGTTTCTTTAAAAAAAACATTTTTTACTGTTAATATATTCTCAGATGAATCTGTTTTACCTTAGCTAAATATGAATAACAAAATACATCTTGTATCTTTTTCTTATACAAATATTTTAAAGTAGTAAAAGCTTTTAATGATGGTAACAGCTTGTTGGAGTTTCACCTCAGGTAAAATTGATACATGTTAAGCTAATACCAAACACAATGTTCTCTAGTTAACTTACAATTTGATTGTTGACTATAATCCTATACAGACACAATGATATAATAGAGGAACGAACTTAAATGATGCTTAATGTTGTATGGAAAAGAGATTTACAAATCTGTATTTTATTTCAAGAACACTGATATTGGTCAAAAGTATTTTAACATACAAGGTTCATACACACTTATGGGCAAGGTAAATATGAAAGAATTAAAATAAATAAATTAATAAATTAAATATAATAATAATTAATAATAATAATAATAAAAAGAAGAAGAAGAAGAAGAAGAAATGATTAAATAATTTATATTACATCCAACACAAAATATTATACATCTCCATGGCCACCAAAAAAACAAATATGCTCTTTCATACGCATGTGGATACGGTCATTCATACGCACACATGAGCGTGTGGATACGGTGTTACAGTCTACACGCATTTTCATGCACATGCGCGTGACAACATACGTACATGTACAAACAAAAAAGTGCATTCACGTAAACATGCAACATGAGAATACAGTTATAAAAAAAATACCATCTGTAACATTTTCAAAAAACAAAATTTCATATAACTAAAAATGCCATAACAAGACGACAACTACTTCAGTTCCAGTGTTCTTCTGAAAAAGAGATTTTATCTTGAAATATCAAGAATAAATCATAGGTTAACAAACAACACCATTGTTACCTTATTTTTTCTTTACACCTGCATTGTGATAGCCTTCAAAATCAAACTCCAAACCAATACAAGGATTAGTCAAAAAGTAATGCCATTTTGTTTACAATTAAATTGTTTAATGTAATTATCAACACAGGAACATGCATCATACATCAAAAGGAAGCTGATTCTCTATGGATCCTATCTCCATCCATCCACATAGTCACCGTTTCTCTCAATAGCAATGTTCCACCTTTGAATGAGAGCATGTATCCCTGCCTCTGTTCTTTGAGCCACTTCACTACAGATTTCACTTCCTTGTCACTGGAATAATGTTTGCCTCTCAAACATTCTTTCATGGGGCTGAAGAGATGATAGTCTGAAGGTGCTAAATCTGGTGAGTATGGAGGATGTGGTAAAGTTGTCCACCCAAATGAGGCAATTTTCTCCATTATCCTGATGTTGTGTGTTTGTTGAGTATTGTCAATTGGCAACTTGGGTCTTACTTGTCGGATTCTTGCTCTGAGCCTCGTTAGGGTCTCAATGTAGGCCTTAGTTTTATAAAACACTTCACATGAAATTAAGGAAATTGCATTAATTTTTGACTAACCCTCGTAGATAAATTTACTTAGTCAAACATTTATTTTGATAAGTATTTTCTTTATTATTCACTGATCTATTTTGACAAGTAGAATGGACTAACAAATCTCTCCATCCAATAAAAACCTACTTAATATATACATACATGCTTTTAATATATATATATATATATATATATATATATATTATATATGTGTGTATTTATATATAAAGGGTGGCTTACCGGTGAATATAGGCACGATCGTTGGAGGTGCACAGGATCCAGGGGTTAAGTCCGTGATAAAACAAATACAAAGTGCTCAAACAAAGTAGAGCAAATTTATTGAAGAAATGGATACAATAGAAACCTACTCGAGTTTCATCGATAGAATCATCAGGGTTAAATCCACTGAATTAATTGAGTTACCGATTAATTGCAGCTGATCACATGTATGTTCTTGAATAAGATTTTACGTTCTTTTGATTAATCCAGTGGATTTAACCCTGAAGATCCTTATGGTGAAACTCGAGTAGGTTATTACCATGTACCATTATCATAATATATATATTAGCATTATCATATATATATTATTATAATTAATTAGTAATTTTCTTCATCTCCTTAAATGTACTACTCTGTCAGGAGAATGTCACTTATGAGTTTATCTTTGCTTCTTGAGCAATATCCAGCATGTCTTATTTATCTAACTTGGATGGTTTGTGAGATAGGGAGTAAGTGGCTGTACAGCCTTTTCCTTGTAGTGTACTGCTTCCAAGATTTTTTCAAGACAGCACACAGCATCCTTGTGAGGTTCCCATCTCACTTTTTTTTTCAAAGCATTTTGTTAGAGCCCAACTGGTGCAGCCGTACAGTAGCACTGACATGGCTACAGCTAAGAAGGATTGTTGTTAGTGGTCTTAAAAGTGATCATTTTGAAGATGTGAGATGCTTTTGTATTTGTTGGCCATCTTGTCTTGGTTGGCAGTAGAGAGTGTGCAGCTGTGAGTGACGTCAGATGGGACAGAACAAAATTATCCGCACATACAATGTCCCATAAGAGGTATTTAATGCAACTAAATGGGAACCTGGTCAATCCATCAGCACAATCAAGCTCAGAAAGTTCATTTATGGTTGGTAAGTTCACTTTGGCCAAGGCCAGACCCACGGTCTCATTGAGACTACAAGCATGGCGGTGAAGGGTAAGGGTGAAGGGTGTTGGAAGTAAGCAAGAGCTTTTAATGCAGGAAAGGGAGTGCAGTCCCTTTACTGTCAACAATATCCCACACATCTGCAGGCATGTTCAGCACATACATCAATGTGCAGAGCCACTTTGATGCCAAAAGTGATGTTGTCTAGGATATAATCGATGTGAAAGATAGAAAGGGCTTTAAGCTCGTCTCCAGAGAATGGCTGTTTGCATTTATTTTGGAAATGTTCTTTCTTCTGGGAAAGATAAAAGTATTCTTACCTTACTTAATAGCATGTATAACTCATTTATATAAAACATTTGGAAATAAACTATTACGAGATAATGTACATATAATAATTGCTACAGTTGTTCCTTCTAGGAGAGTAAATCTTTTCTATATTAGAAAAGATCGGATTTTGGTTGGTTGGTGGGTTTCTTTGTTTAATGGCATATCAACATTCGTGGGTTATTTAATGCTAAATTTATCCTTGTAGAAGAAGAGTAGTGGTACTATTTAACCCATAGCTGGGGGATGAGATTGTTCATACCTTTCTGAAGTGTATTAGTCCAAAAGTAAATGTAATAGTGCAACTGGAGTTATATCTCTGTCAAAGGTCAAAATGTACTAAATGGTGTAAGACAATCATCATCATTACCATCATTGTCATGCTGTAGAGTGGGGAGCTGGTGATATGTGTAGCACTGCACCTCAGCAGAAACAATCTCCCTGGTCTAGCACTAGTGAAAAGGGGATAGACCTCCTCGCTAATACCAACTACAAGCCACTCCTCTGACTTTACTACTTTATAGAATATATGAATAAAGGAAATTTTTTTAAAACTTTGATTTTTAATTTTGTTTTATATATATTTTACTAACCACTCCACATGAGTAGGACACAACACAAAGTCAATTTCTTAAGCAAAGTTTAACAGGTTTGAATTCAGAGTTTTCCTTCTTCATGGCTGGTTGCCTAACCAAGGTTGAAGAGCAGAGTTAAATAAGTTCATTCCAATATTTCTAATAAATATCATTTTGAACCAGATTGACGTATTTCATATTAATAGAAATGTATATAATTTATTTAGAAAAGAAGAAAGCAGTAATTTCTGGTTTATCACATCGTTAAAAATGCTAATCTATATATTTACCGACCCTTCTGGATAAGCAGGATGTGAACCAAAGTCACTTCTTAAATGGAGTTTAACGGGTTTGAATTCAGACTTCTCCTTCTCCTAGACTGGTTGCCATATCAAAGTTAAAGAGTTTAGTCTCCATTACTATTTACCCATAGCTGGAGGGAGAGTAGTTGGATGCATACCTTTCCCAAGGGTATTAGCGCTATGTGAAATGCAAATAGCCTCTTCCAGGATTTGAACTCATCTCATTGTCCACAGTTCCTATGATGGTTACCATTACACCACGTTTAAGTTTGTTTTATAGAATTGACGTTTGCAAGAGCATAATTACAAAATAAACACAAACAAGTTCAGCCTCAACCAGAGATTTGATATTGACTGATTAATTCATTGATTTAGAATACCTTGAAGTTTTGAGCTATTTAATAAATACTATTATTGATATCACAGTGTAGCGTTAGTTTCGTATTTGCCTGGGAGAGTTGTCTGCCCGGTTTAGTTTGCTGGTGCCCGCTAGGGGAATTAATATTTAAGCGGCTGGTTCAAAAGGCTTCTCTCTCTTTTCCTGTCCTGATACTACGAGACACATGGGTTAGTTAAGGTCTACCCCGTCTCGTTGGGGCTTTTGGCCCCACTTACTGTGAGTTCTTTTCACAGCATGGACTATCCCTAGTCTCTTGTCTGTGGCTTTTATATGTTATCTTTTTACCTATGTACTGTGTATCTATCTTTTTACCTATGTACTTTGTATCTCATCATATCCACGTGCTGTACTATATTAAATGTTTTGTCTGTTAACCTTCGTCGGAGTTTTGTATTCAAAGTATATATAACCTTGCACCTTTCTTACAACAGGTTATAAAAACACAGTAGTAGTAAAATCAGTAGACACTAATAAGAAAAAAAATGAAACCTTACTTACACTGAGTTCAAAAGCAATTGGAACAAAGTATACAAAGAATATTGTTTTATTTTCTGTCAGAATTTACATTATCCAATTGTTAGAATGAGTTTTAATAAATACTATTATTGATATCACAGGTTATAAAAACTCATTTCCACACATGCAAAGTTTCCGTTTAAATATAATGGTTTCTTTATTTAATGGCATATAAACCTTTGTAGATCTTATTTTTGTATCTTACTGCAATATAGCGAAAAGATTTTTTCTTAGAGCAATGGCATTAGAATACTTAGAGAATAATTTCCAATATAATTTGCATTTTAGTATTACCTGCATTATTTGGACTATTGTCCTCATCTTAATTGTTATCTGTACAACGTTTTGGCCAATATGCCCTTCGGCCTTCTTCAGGTATTTCTTTTCAGATTTGGGACCCTTTTTTTCGAACTCGGGAACCTTCTTGTCATATTCGGGAGCCATCACAGAACTTTGAACCTAATCCTTTATTCAGTCCATGGGGATATCCTGTTCTCATTCCACTAACCATAGCTGGGGTAGAGGCGTTAAGCTGTGTTAATTATTATTCTATGTTATTGCTGCCCTTGACCAGAATTGAACCTGTAGTCTAGAGATAACTATCACTTAGAAGTCTTAATCTAACTCCTTTATCCAATTGGACATATGGCCTTTATCCAAGGTGGACAAGAAAAACCTGAATAAGGCCAGAGGACATACTGGCTGAAACGTTATACAGATAACAATGAAGATGAGGACAATAGTTGAATAACGCAGATAATACTAATCATCAAGCCTCATCTCAAACATTCAGAGAAATAATTTGCATTTTATAATAATAAAGATATTGAATGTGCATTCAGGCTCATTCTAATCATCATAATTTCTCAAAGAAGATAACTATAAATTAGAGTACTTCCCCATGATATTATTTATGATTATTTTTAATATAAATTCTAAAAATTAGATCTGACTTGACAATGATGTTTGTTTGTTTTATGGCATATCAACCTTGGTGGGTCATTTAATGCCGGCAAAGTTTTGAAAGATTCATAGTGATAGTTTGGTATAAAACATTTAAATCCCCATTTTTTTTATAAACACATTTTCTATTTAACCTATAGATGGGACCCTAACAGGTACTACCACTCCGGGTCAGAGTGGACCTGTGAGCAATGGTGATGAAGGGGTGCTCCACATTCCCCAGACCTCTAGAACTGGAACTTCACCATCAGATAAAGTTTAACGTCATTCCCAGGACATAAAAACCCTCAGCCACCGCCTTCTAGCACATATATGATAAAAAAAGGTTAGGGTTTATCCTAACGGCAATAGGGTTGGGACAATCATATAGGTGCTAGGGCTTGACATGGCCAGCCGATTGATTGAAGGGTACCTCTCAAACCAATCATCTACCCTAAGTAAGGGCTAAAGTAGTGTTGCATGTCCTGGACTGCTCAGCCACCAGGATTCCATCCTTAAGCATCATGGGTCACCACACACGGCCAACAGGTGGGCCCATGGGGGAGGCCCTACTCCTCTGCAGAGGTGCAGTTGGTGTATTCTAAAGCCCAAGCTGACAGGGCTAATGTGACAATGAACTTAATAAATAGGCAACAATGGTGACCTTTGAGTTATTATTATTTACAATAATATATACCGTATTTGATGGCATATAAGGTGCATTTTTTTTCCAAAATTTTTGGTTAAAAAAAATTGACCTGTATCTTATACATTGTAGATGGAGTTTGAGACCTCCTGTAGGCCTAAGCTAATCTTCTCTATGATGCTTGCTAACCCAGCTTACGCTCAGTACTTTTACCTACCCTGTACTGCCAAATTGCTTTTATACAGCGATGTTTCTGCTTGTGTAATGCACAGCTAGACTGTTTTCAACGATATATGCTTAAATACACTAAAAACTTTTTTTCCTGAATCTGATCAGCTGAAATGGGGGTGCGTCTTATATGCCTGTGTGTCTTATATGCTGTCAAATACGGTAATTTTATTATTATTATTATTTCCTGCTATTGAGATGTCTTGTGTATACTTATGGCTTTTATACAGCTATGTTTCTGCTTGTGTAATGCACAGCTAGACTTCAACAATATATGCTTAAGTAGACTAAACACTTTTTTTTCCTGAATCTGACCTGCTGAAATGGGGGTGCGTCTTATATGCCTGTGTGTCTTATATGCTGTCAAATACGGTAATTTTATTATTATTATTATTTCCTGCTATTGAGATGTCTTTGTATACTTATTGCTTTTATACAGCTATGTTTCTGCTTGTGTAATGCACAGCTAGACTTCAACAATATATGCTTAAGTAGACTAAAAACTTTTTTTTCCTGAATCTGACCTGCTGAAATGGGGGTGCGTCTTATATGCCCGTATGTCTTATATAGTACTTATAAAATCTTCTCTATTAGAAACTATGTCATTAGATAAATAAAAATTTGCTCTTCACCAGAATAATTCAATGAGAGCAAAGGGTTAAAAATTGTCACATTAGAATGGATTTTCCTTGAGAAAAAACAAAAACAACCCACCCTCGAGCAACCTTTGGTTTTATGTTGGTAAAGTCAAGAAATAAGAGAAAGTCATTATTATTAGAAGTCTTGACAAGTATTTTCTTTTATAATTTGATTTTTATTTTATTCTTTTTCATTGCAACTGACTTGTCACCATTTTATGGCAGTGAGGAACAACATGGATTAAGAAGAGTGATAAAAACTCTTCATTGCTGTCATAGCATGATTACCTGAATGAGTTATGATAAAAAAAAAAAGAAACTAAAAATTCAAAGATGAAGGAAAATACTTGTCAAATGTAATAATGGTTGACAAAACTTCTAATCTAAAACTTAAGAATAATAAAAAAAGAAGTTATTAAGAAATTATGTATCTTTAAAAACTTGTTTTTATTGAAGTCAGTCAGTTTAGTGTTCGTTTGAATAACAGCAACTAGCTAAGCACAACTGAAGCAGTGTCCAAGACAGTTGGTATTTATGGAAATCAAGAATGGTCCATTCATGAATTTGGGTGATTCCATTCCTTGAGTTCTGATTGGCTGCTTGGTTTCAATGATGTTGTGGAGCTTCATAAATACCCTGTCATTCTGCAGTAGTATTGCAGCAAGACAGGTTTGTATTTAGTTACAACTGTTTTTTGCCATGTGTTACCAATTTGACGGTAATTGGAACTTAGTTTGATTATTCTACAGTTTTAATTATTCATTTCTGTTTTTGTTATTTAACTAAACTCATATCCAGTGATTCTTCCTAAAACTTTCTTAACTCATGAATGGCAAGTAAAATGCTAGACCTGGGAGAATATATTTGCCTTTGTGGTAGAGCGCAACACCTACCATCAGCTCCCAACTTTACCGCACAGACTAAAGCTATTCTACTCATGTGGTGAGTTAGCAATCTTTCATTATTCTCTATCCATTATTCTTATATATTCATTTAAAAAGTATTGAGACTGAAGCTGTATTTATGAACATAATAATAATAATAATAATAATAATAATATCTTTTCAGTGAGTATATTAGGTCTGGGACCTGTCAGCTGTTCCATATAAACATTCATCTTAATTCCACAGAATATTTATAATCTTTCCACAGATTATCTAACATTGCCTTTAAAGGAGTTTAGAGATGGGGCATTCACTATTGATGATGGTAGTTTATTCCATGTATTCACCACTCTGTTACTAAAATAATTTTGTCTTGCATTTGCTTTACAAAATTTTTTTAAGAGTTTTAATTTATAACCCCTGGTATTGATATTTTGAGCAATGTTCAGTAGGTCAAAGTTTGTTGAATAAAATCCATGTGTATATTTGTAGACTTCAATCATATCCCCCCTTGCACGTTGATAAACCAAACTTGGTAAGTCAATGTTCCTAAGTCTTTCTTCATATGAAAGGGTTTTTAAATCATTCACTACCTTAGTAGCTCTCCTCTGAACTCCCTCAATGAGTTTTATGTCCTTGATTAGTCTTGGACTCCAAACCACATTAGCAAATTCCAAATAAAGTCTTGCCAATGCAATGAATAAATTTTTCAGCATTTCTTTATCCATGTATTCATATGACCTCCGTATTAATCCTAATACCTTATAGATGAAACATTAATTTTTTTTCTCAAAATAATCCCATTAGCACCCAACGCATTCATGGTGTAATGGTTCTCATCATAGAATCATAGGACATGGACGCAGTGACAATGAGTTCAAATCCTGGATGAGGCTGTTTGCCTTTCACATAGTACTAATACACTTGGGAAGGAACAAATCGAATTATTCTTCCTCCAGCTATTGGCAAATAGTAGGGCAAGCTAGGCTCTTTAACCTTGGTTAGGCAACCAGTCTTGGAGAAGGAAAACTCTGAATTCACACCTGCTTAAGTAATTGACCAGGTGTTATATACTCAAACTGAAATTGTTCCAATGTTCAACTTGATGGCCAATCTAGAAAATATTATTATTTGTTTATTATGACTCCTTGGGCATCTCCTGTTTTTTCTATCTTCCCACATCAACATTTAAAAAAAATTAAATCCTAATTATAACCACTAAGCTATATTATTATTACATATCTAGTTTATAATTATTAATTTTGACTTGTATTTTCTTTCATCTTCAATTTTTAATTGCATTTTTATTGAAACACACAAATCTACAATAATAACAAGGGATATAAAATAAGTTATTAAAAAAATATTAAAGTTTTAGAAATTGTTTTTCAAGACATGTCTACCAAATTTTATTGTCTTTCACCTGAAAAACATTTTTTGATAAATAACACATAAAAGTACAAAACGTTTGAGACTGTTTTTAGCTAGCTTTTAGAAGGAGACTAGAAGAAGTGTTTCTCTCCTTACAGAAGTGCATATTACACCTAAAGAAGGTCAGAGACTGTACTGGTCAAAACATCATATGAACAATAAAAACAAGAAGGAACTTGTCTAAATAATTCTTTGAATGTTGTTGACACTTCTTAAAATTATAGACAGTAAAATTCGCTTCTGTCTGAAAGTTTCCTAAGCACAAAATGAGAGGAAAACAGATTCATTTATGAGTGTACAAGTTAGGAAGGCAAGGGTAAGGAACTGCTGCCTTCTTAATTTCAGACAAAACTTTGGAAAACAATTATTGCTTAAAATTATTTGCATATTAAAAACACTATTTTTCCAGATTTAGAGACGTTAGCGGTCAGTAGAGCGTCCGACTAGGAATCATAAAGTTCTGGGTCTGATACCAGCCCTCGCTAACTCAGCATATGATTAGCACAGGATCTGTGTGATGAAATGAGGAGCTGATGGTAGGTATAGCGCTCTACCTTTAGATGCCAAAAAAAAGAATCTCCTTGGTCTAGAACTAGTGAAAAGGGGATAGACTCCCTCGCTGTCTGTCTGGTATCAACTTAGATATATCTATGGTCCAAAATAGTTAATATTCTTGTTGGCTGTGACTGTAGAATATGCCAACTGTACCTCTACAGGGTGACCTAAAGTTGGTATCAGCCAATTAGCAAGAGAGTCTATCCCCTTTTCACTAGCGCTAGACCAAGGATATTATTTAAGCGCCTGAGGTGGAGCGCCACACCTACCATCAGCTCCTTACTTTACAGCACAAATCTCTGTGCTACTCATACACTGAGTTGGCAAGGTTCCTAGTTCGATACCAGCCCTTGCCAACTCAGCAGAGGGGTAAGATTCCTCAATAGAGTCATCTGTTAGACTTTGATGGTAATCCATGATGATTAAGGATAGAATCCTGGAGATTGATGACTAGATATCTACAGATAACAATCTTGATGAATCAGAGTCAATTTGAAAAAAAATAATTCAAATTTCAAACTTTTTGAACAGTAGTTTTTTTTATTGTTTTTATTTAATGGCATATCAACTTTTATGGGTTATAGAAAAGTGGTGGTACTCTCTAACAGAATATAACACATATATAATCCAAAGATCGAGTAAAGAAATCTTCCTTACGACGAAGCAGTTTTTCAATCGTCGTAATTTGCAGAGTTCAATGTTTGTTCTTATTATCAGTTACACAGCAAAATTATTTGGAAAAATAACATAACAGATTTAGATTGGAATCATAATAGACTATTTCAGCCCCCCCTCTCTCTCTATATATATATATATATTTTTTTTTTTTGCAAAACATAGGATTGTGCTAGTGTGGTACCATCCATCGTCCCCAGCTTCATGTGACTTTTTCTTGTTTTTAAAACTGAAAATTTATCTCAAGGGTAAGAGATTTGAGGACATGTAGAACATTAAAAGAAATATAACTGCTTCATATCAAGTCAGTTTTCAGAGGTGCTTCAACCAATGAAAAACTCATTTAAGTACATATTTACCAACCCCTCTGCATGAGTAGGATGTGACACAAGGTCAACTTCTTAAGTGGAGTTTAACAGGTTTGAATTCAGAGTTTTTCTTCTCCTAGACTGGTTAAAGATCCCAGTCTGCTTTACGATTTACTCATAGCTGGAAGGGGAATAGCTAGACACATACCTTTCCCAAGGGTATTAAGACTGTGAAATGCAGGATTTGAACTCAGGTCACCAGGTTCATTTTCATCTTTGTACACATCTTCATTTAGATTTTGAATTTTAAAATGAAAGAAATTCAAAGATTCCCATCTCAATACTATAGAGATTGTCATCCAGTTATCAAGTGAACACTTTCACCTATATAAACTGAACATTTGACTGTGTTCAAGTATTTAGTGCAGAACATATTCAATTATGTTCTCTTTTTGTCTGGTTACTGGATGCTAGTAACAACCTTCCTGTGGAGGTGAGTATGATGTTTATTCTACAGATGCTTTTTGATCGCACATTAAAACTCTTAACATCCTGTTGAGAATTTTCTAAGTCCAGAGCCCCATTCTTATAAGGATTTATCAAAAAATGGCTTATTCATTTAAAGTTACCTATTATTTTCCTTAAATCAATGACTTCTAAATGTTTAATATTACATTTAAACAAAGGCTATCGTTTGGGGCAGATTAGGAAAATGAATGTGACTTCTGGCTGGGTGAAATGAGGTGGTATAGGACATTAAGAGTTAAAACTAAACCTCACAAATATCAATTCTGATATTGAGGCTCAAGCTGCAAAGTATCAAGCACAATGGTCTCTTTGAATAAACAATGTAAATAAAATATAATTTTAGTTTTATTAAGATTTTATTTGGCGTGATTACTCTAAGAAGAAAAATAACCTAAAAAAAAAAAACAATTCGGAAAAAAAGGTTATGAGAAATTACACTTGACCTCAGAGTTATTTTTCCAGTCAAATTTTATAAACAACATCAGATAAATTCTATAGATACATGTATATGTACAAACACAGACAATATTGACAGTTTATCCAATATGTGTCTTGTTTAGTAAATATCAATCTTGCTTTCTTTTCTGCTCTTCATATCCAATGTAGAGAGAAATCCTCTTATAGATAGAATAATCACATAAAAACAGAACATATAATAGAAGTCATCTTTAAGTAGTTTATTTCAGTCTGCTTATCAACTCTCTAACCTTAATATAATTGTAGATATCCAAAGTGTGGCTATTAAATAATGAGAATGGACGTATATCTAAGACAAACTACATTTGCACAAGTCACATGATATACATTAACCAATAGATAAGAATAAAAGAAAACCCTGAAAGTTTCAATCTTCTCAAGTCTTCAAATTCATTTTTATGCATTGCTTCAAGCAGACATTTTTCTCGAGTGCCATAAAAATGGTGAGTTAAAAAAAATCGAACAATATATCAATTTGAAAGTTTGAGATGAAACTGAACACAATAGATACCTACATCTGTTTGTATGCTAACTGAAGTTTATGGGGATAAATGTATGTCATATACATGTATGGCACAAGAAATTTTGTGATGTTCAATACTGAAAATGATAAATATGGTTTCTCTGAACTTTTGAGATGAGGCTTGATAATTTGGATTATTTGGATTATTTGGACTATTGTTCTCTTCTTTATTATTATCTGCACAATTTTTTGGCCAATGTGCCCTCCAGCCTTCTTCAGGTATTTCCGAAACATTGTGCAGGTAACACTAAAGATGAGGACAATAGTCTGAATAATCCAAATAATCAAAATGATAAATATATATATTTACCAACCCCTCCGCACGAGCAGGATGTGACACAAGGTCAATTTCTTAAGCGGAGTTTTACAGGTTTGAATTCAGAGTTTTCCTTCTCCTAGACGAGTTACCTAGCCAGGGTTAAAGAGCCCAGTCTACCCTGCTATTTACCCATAGCTGGAGGGAGAATTGGATTCATACCTTTCCCAAGGGTATTAGCGCTATGTGAAATTCAAACACCTTCAATCACAAACAAAATGATAAATATAGGTATCCATATATGCTAAGGAACTGATGAAAGTTGAGATTGTTTGAAATAATGACTCAACATGATTGCAGAAATGGCCTCCACTATATAAGAGACTGTTAGATAAATTTTGTCTGAAAATCTGGACATCCACATAAATCTGATGAAAAAATAACTTAATGCATAAATTCATTTGTAAGTTTTTTTTTTTAAATTAAAGGACAGTTAAAAAAATGTGTAACTGAATCACTACGCAACAACTTTAAAAACTTGAAGTGTATAAAATGTTGTCACTTGATCCCGATGGCGGAAAGAAACTACAGACACGTTCAGTCACAAAAATCATTAACGCTTATTTTTTAAGATGTTCTTCTTTGGACGGGTCTGAAAGAAAAAAATGAAGGGGAGGCGGTCTCACATAAATCCTAACAACTCGACTTTATCTTCAAAAGCTCGATGTCAACTGCCCAACTATGATTGGCTAGATGCAGTCACATGGGATTCTGATGACTTATTACAACTTTTAACTTGTAGAGTTACGTTCCTTACTTGTCAGGGTTCTTCCATTAGGCACTAGGTGGCATTGCAAGCAGTTGCGGAGACTAAAGTCAAAAGTCCCTTTTCTAGTTGTATCTTCTATCCATAGGACAGAAGGGCTTTGAACCCACAAGATTATGTTACATGGCACATGAGAATATGCATTACATGTACATGTTATACTTTACTCTATACAAGCAATACTCCCTAAAAAAGACTCTTATTCTATTAGGACATTTATTCTATACACATTGTATAAGCTTGTAGGGACTAGAACTCTCCTGTGCCTTCAGGTACAGGAAGTAGAAAAGGTAATGTCCCCTGTCAGGTTGGGTGAAGAACCCTCTTTTACAGCTTGGCACCAACCAGGAAGCCTCGTAGAGACAAGCGCTCTTCTCAGACTTTGTGACTGAAAGAACTTCTCCCTCAGTGAGGGAGTAATAACTGAAGATTCGACCTGACGCCCCCCTCAACGAGGGAGATATTCTGAATTGTAAGTACTGCCCCTAAGTACTTGTTTTATTGACTGCCGTTGAGTTTGTATGTAAATAAAATAGGTTAAAGGTACATGTGCTTTCCCTTTGTCTTTACATTCTGAAAACATATATTTTGTTCTCTTTAGACTGTAGACAGCCTTTCCTACAAGCTCTTCTTTTTATTCTTCTATCCTGTTTTGTATTATTTCAATTAAGTTTGGTAGGTTTAGCTCAGTCAGTAGAGCGTTCGGCTAGGAATCACACGGTTCCTGGTTCGATACCGGCCTTCGCCAACTCAGCGTATGAGTAGCACAGGGATCTGTGCAGTAAAGTGAGGAGCTGATGGTAGGTGTGATGCTCCACCTCAGACACTAAAATAATCTCCTTGGTCTAGTGCTAGTAAAACGGTGATAGACTCCCTCATTGTCTGTTTCATACCGACATTAGGCCCCCCCCCAACGACTTTACTTACATTCATTGTGAATTGTGAGGAGGTTAATCCGACAGTATGTGGAGAAAGGTAGACAAATATGGGAGGTTATAGAAAATGGATTTTTATTGTGGGTAGTGGTGTCGATGATGCAACGTTTCAGTCTGTTAGACCTTCTTCAGGACTTGGGTATAATACTTGCTCATATTCAATGTCCATCATTGAAGCAAGTACTATATCCAAATCCTGAAGAAGGTCTAACAGACCGAAATGTTGCATCGTTGATACCACTACCCACAATAAACATCCATTTTCTATAACATCCCATGTTTGTCTACCTTTATATATATATATATATATATACAGTATGAGTAAGCAATAGTTAACTATTGTACTTCTAGAAATCTTTAAGCCTGTTGTTTTAGTATACCCCACAAGCCTTTCAAGGCTCTGGGAGATCATGATTGATATCAATTTAAAAAAAAGGACTCTTTGTATACCACCCATACATAGCATTCCTTTTAATGAAATGATGGAATAGCTTTAAGCAAACTATTAACTTTAGGAGACACTTAAGGAATAATGGTTACCCTCACAGGAAATGGACTCAGCAGGCTGAGTTCAAATCTTTGATGAATCTCTTTACTTTGGAGTCAGTGTTAACCCCTTAAGGAAAGGTATGAAGCCAACTATTTTGCTTTCAACTGTGAGTAAATAATAGGGTGGAATGGGATCTTTAATCTTGGTAAGACAACTAGCCTAGGAGAAGGAAAACTTTGAATGCAAACCATTTGTCTTCCACTTAAGAATTAACCTTATGTCACATTCTGCCTGTGACAAAGTGATTTGACAAAATATATATATATATATATATATATTAAAACAATAAGGAATTTACTCTGACGAAGGTCACTATTTCTTTGTGTACTAAACATTTCTGTATTTTCTATTATTGTTATTTTATTTTTTTTTGTATTTAAATAATAATAGATAGAATACATGTATGCATGGATAAACACCTGACCAAACACATGTCAGTTAAATAAAATAAAATAATCCTATTTTATCCATTCAACACTTTTTTTCCTTTATTTTTCTTTTCAACATACCATTGGATTCGCTTCCATTTTCAACTTTATATATATATATATATATTATATATATATATATTATATATATATATACACTGCTGTAAGTATTATATTTAGGTTCTGTTTGATCAAATACTTATAATAAAAAGGCTTAATATAGTGATTATTCATAGCCTTTTATTTCAAAAGAATGTTGGGAAAGCTTTAAACAAACTATGTACTGTAAGCTTTATATTCATGTTCTGGTAGATTAAATCAAATGCTTATGGTCAAGTCATGTAGAAAGAATTTGTTCCTATTAGATTACAGTAGTTAAACAACAATGAGCCTGTTCAATACTTAGGTGGGTGACCATTTAAGCAACAGCAGGTACTGTAAGAAACCTGATATCAAAGGTTCTTGATTTGACATTAGATGACCCAAAGAAAGTTGATATCCTGTACAACCAAACAAACCAAAATCAAATAATAATAATAATAATAAAAGGCTTAATCTATATTTGTACTCCACTTAATAATTAACTTTGTGTCACATCCTATATATATATATATATATATATATATATATATATATATACACACACACTGAAAGTATTATATTTAGGTTCTGTTCAATCAAATGCTTATAATAAAAGGTTTAATATAGTGACCATTCATAGCCTTTCTTTCAATGGAATGATGGGATAGCTTTTAAAAAAAACTATGTACTGTAAGCTTGATATTCAGGTTCTGATAGATTAAATTAAATATGAAAATAAAAGGTTTGATATAGTGATCATTGTAGTGTAAATTTAATATTCAGGTTCTGATAGATTATATAAAATGCTTATGGTCAAGTCATGTAGAAATAATTGGTTCCTGCTAGATTACAGTAGTTAAACAGTGATGAGCCTATTCAATACTTAGGTGGGTGACCATTTAAGCAACATCAGGTACTGTAAGCAACCTGATATCAAATGGTCTTGATTTGACATTAGATGACCCAAAGAGAGTTGATATGCTGTAAAACAAAACAACAAAATAACCAAAATCAAATGCTGATAATAAAGGGCTGATAATCATAGCCTTTTATTTCAATCGAATGATGGGATAGCTTTAAACACACTATGTACTGTAAGCTTGATATTCAGATTCTGGTAGATTAATCAAATATAAATAATAAAAGGCTTAAATATACTGATCATTTATAGCCTTTCTTTCAATGGAATGATGGGATAGCTTTAAAAAAAATCACTGAAGTTAAATAGTGATTTCAGTACTTAGATGAGTGACCATTTAAGCAACAGCTGGTACTAAGAAACCTTATATCAAAAACAACAAGTACACCTCACGTGGTGTAGGTTAGCAAGCTAGATTTGCAGACCATTGTTAGTGAGTTTGATTCTCACTGGGTGCCCATACTTCTGGCTTTGTGCCATATCTAAGCTCAGCTTAGTAATAAACTATATCAAACAACCAAAATCAAATACTAATAATAAAAGGCTTAATATAGTGATCATTCCTAACTTTTCTTTTGATGGAATGATGAGATAGCTTTGAATAAACATGTCTGTTCTCTAAAGACAAAGTCTGTCTTTTATGATCTTAATTCCTACAAAAGGGTTCAAGCAGTTTAATGAGATGTTAATTACTTTCAACCAATTCTGATTGTAACAGGAAATGGCATGACCGAATTATTCATTAAACAAAAAACATTTACCATTTGAAGATGAATGAGAATCAGAAATGTTTACATATACACTTGAAATAGATTCAGTTTCTTCCCCATGACATCAAAGACATTTCAGAGCAATTAAAAACATACTAAAAAAAATTAGAACAAGACTTAAAGTTGTATGTTACATATTTATGAACAAGTTACCAAAGCATACACATATATATTTATATATTATGCACATATATATAATATATATATATATATATATATATATATATATATATATATATGCAATTCACAATCTTTTTTTCATATAGGAGCTTTGGGAAATGAATTGGTTACATACAAGTTTGTTCAGCTGATGTAATGAAAAATAGAAATATATTTACATATTTACCTACAAACAGACTTTATTCCTACATAAAATACATCTGGCTATAATTCTCTAAATGTCTTTTTGTCTCTCTATCTTCACAGGAATAGAGAGACTTATGACCAACAATTTTTTTCTGGTTACTAATGGAAACCCAGGGTATGTGTTAGTTTATTAGTTTTCAAATTTTCAAAAGTAAGTAAAAAGTAAAGTTGGCAGAGTGGCCTATGATTGGTATCAGCTAGACAGTGAGAGAGTCTATCCCCTTTTCACTAGCTCTAGACCAGGGAGATTGTTTTTACATCTGAGCTGGAGCAACACACCTACCATCAGCTCCCCACTTTACTGCACAGATTCAAGATCTGTTTCTAAGTTGGTGAGAGCCAGTTTCAAGACTGGAACCTTATGGTGTTGCTAAACGAAGTTTATGGCGGGAAATAAAAAAAAGGGTTATTCATATACATGTATGGCACAAGAAATTTTGAGATGTTCAAAAAATACTGAAAATGAAAATATGGTTTCTCTGAACTTTTGAGATGAGGCTTGATTATTTGGATTATTTGGACTATTGTTCTCTTATTTATTGTTATCTGCACAATGTTTCGGCCGATGTGCCCTCCAGCCTTCTTCGTATTTCTTGTTGGACTCTGGAATCTCTGACCAAGAAATACCTGAAGAAGACCAGAGGGCACATCAGCCGAACATTGTGCAGAAAACACTAAAGATGAGGACAATAGTCTAATAATCCAAATGATAATATAGGTATCCATATATCCCAAGGAACTGAGTGAAAGTTGAAATTGTTTGAAATAATGAGCTCAACATGATTGCAGAAATGGCTCCACTAATAAGAGACTGTTTGATAAATTTTGCCTGAAAATCTGGACATCCACATAAATCTGATGAAAAAATAACTTAATGCATAAATTCATTTGTAAGTTTTTTTTTTTAAATTAAAGGACAGTTAAAAAATGTGTAACTGAATCACTACGCAACAACTTTAAAAACTTGAAGGTATAAAATGTTGTCACTTGATCCAATGGCGGAAAGAAACTACAGACACGTTCGTCACAAAAATCATTAACGCTTATTTTTTAAGATGTTCTTCTTCGGACGGGTCTGAAAAAAAAATGAAGGGGAGGCGCGTCTCACATAAATCCTAACAACTCGACTTTATCTTCAAAAGCTCGATGTCAACTGCCCAACTATGATTGGCTAGATGCAGTCACGTGGGATTCTGATGACTTATTACAACTTTTAACTTGTAGAGTTACTTCCTTACTGTCAGGGTTCTTCCATTAGGCACTAGGTGGCATTGCAAGCAGTTGCGAGACTAAAGTCAAAAGTCCTTTTCTAGTTGATCTTCTATCCATAGGACAGAAGGGCTTTGAACCCACAAGATTATGTTACATGGCACATGAGAATATGCATTACATGTACATGTTATACTTTACTCTATACAAGCAATACTCCCTAAAAAAGACTCTTATTCTATTAGGACATTTATTCTATACAATTGTATAAGCTTGTAGGGACTAGAACTCTCCTGTGCCTTCAGGGACAGGAAGTATAAAGGTAAGTCCCCTGTCAGGTGGGTGAAGAACCCTCAGCTTGGCACAACCAGGAAGCCTCGTAGAAACAGCCTCTTCTCAGACTTTGTGACTGAAAGAACTTCTCCCTCAGTGAGGGAGTAATAACTGAAGATCGACCTGACGCCCCCTCAACGAGGGAGATATTCTGAATTGTAAGTACTGCCCCTAAGTACTTGTTTTATTGACTGCGTTGAGTTTGTATGTAAATAAAATAGGTTAAAGGTACATGTGCTTTCCCTTTGTCTTTACATTCTGAAAACTATATTTTGTTTCTCTTTAGACTGTAGACAGCCTTTCCTACAAGCTCTTCTTTTTATTCTTCTATCCTGTTTTGTATTATTTCAATTAAGTTTGGTAGGTTTAGCTCAGTCAGTAGAGCGTTGGCTAGGAATCACACGTTCCTGGTTTGATACCGGCCTTCGCCAACTCAGCGTATGAGTAGCACAGGGATCTGTGCAGTAAAGTGAGGAGCTGATGTAGGTGTGATGCTCCACCTCAGACACTAAAATAATCTCCTTGGTCTAGTGCTAGTAAAACGGTGATAGACTCCCTCATTGTCTGTTTCATACCGACATTAGGCCCCCCCAACGACTTTACTTACATTCATTGTGAATTGTGAGGAGGTTAATCCGACAGTATGTGGAGAAAGGTAGACAAATATGGGAGGTTATAGAAAATGGATTTTTATTATGGGTAGTGGTGTTGATGATGAACGTTTCGTCTGTTAGACCTTCTTCAGAACTTGGGTATATACTTGCTCATATTCAATGTCCATCATTGAAGCAAGTACTATATCCAAATCCTGAAGAAGGTCTAACAGACCGAAAACGTTGCATCGTTTGACACACTACCACAATAAACATCCATTTTCTATAACATCCCATGTTTGTCTACCTTTATATATATATATATAATATATATATATATATATAAAGTATGAGTAAGCAATAGTTAACTATTGTTCTTCTAAAATCTATTAAGCCTGTTGTTTTAGTATACCCACAAACCTTTCAAGGCTCTGGGAGATCATGATTGATATCAATTTAAAAAAAGGACTCTTTGTATACCACCCATACATAGCATTCTTTTAATGAAATGATGAATAGCTTTAAACAAACTATTAACTTTAGGAGACACTTAGGAATAATGGTTACCCTCACAGGAAATGGACTCGGCAGGCTGAGTTCAAATCTTTGATGAATCTCTTTACTTTGGAGTCAGTGTTAACCCTTAAGGAAAGGTATGAAGCCAACTATTTTGCTTTCAACTGTGAGTAAATAATAGGGTGGAATGGGATCTTTAATCTTGGTAAGACAACTAGCCTAGGAGAAGGAAAACTTTGAATGCAAACCATTTGTCTTCCACTTAAGAATTAACCTTATGTCACATTCTGCCTGTGACAAAGTGATTTGACAAAAATAATATATATATATATAATATATATATATTAAAACAATAAGGATTTACTCTGACGAAGGTCACTATTTCTTTGTGTACTAAACATTTCTGTATTTTCTTCTATTGTTATTTTATTTTATTTTGTATTTAAAATAATAATAGATAGAATACATGTATGCATGGATAAACACCTGACCAAAACACATTTCAAACTTTTTGAACAGTAGTTTTTTTTATTGTTTTTATTTAATGTCATATCAACTTTTATGGGTTATAGAAAAGTGGTGGTACTCTCTAACAGAATATAACACATATATAATCCAAAGATCGAGTAAAGAAATCTTCCTTACGACAAAGCAGTTTTTCAATCGTCGTAATTTGCAGAGTTCAATGTTTGTTCTTATTGTCAGAGTCACAGAGCAAAATTATTTGGAAAAATAACAAAACAGATTTAGATTGGAATCATAATAGACTATTTCAGCACCCCCTCTCTCTATTTTTTTTTTTTTTTTTTGCAAAACATAGGATTGTTACTAGGTTGGTACCGTCCATCGTTTCCAGCTTCATGTGACTTTTTCTTGTTTTTAAAACTGAAAATTTATCTCAAGGGTAAGAGATCTGAGGACATGTAGAACATTAAAAGAAATATAACTGCTTCATATCAAGTGAGTTTTCAAAGGTGCTTCAACCAATGAAAAACTCATTTGAGTACATATTTACCAACCCCTCTGCATGAGTAGGATGTGACACAAGGTCAATTTCTTAAGTGGAGTTTAACGGGTTTGAATTCAGAGTTTTTCTTCTCCTAGACTGGTTAAAGATCCCAGTCTGCTTTACGATTTGCTCATAGCTGGAAGGGGAATAGCTAGACACATACCTTTCCCAAGGGTATTAAGACTATGTGAAATGCAGGATTTGAACTCAGGTCACCAGGTTCATTTTCTATGGCAATAACCATTACACCATGCACCTCCAGTATCACTTTTTAATGTACACATCTTCATTTGGATCCCTCGCACCTATATGATTGCCCCAACCCTATTGCTGTTATGGCAAGCCCCAAACCCCTTTTTATCATATGGGTGCTAAAAGGCAGTGGCTGCAGGTCTACATGTCCTGGGAATGACATTAAACTCTATCTGATGGTGAGGTTCCAGTTTTGGAGGTTTGGGGAATGTGGAGCACCCCTTCATCTCCATTGCACCCTGATCCACTCTGACCTGGAGTGGTAGTACCTGTTAGGGTCCCATCTATGGGTTAAATAGAAAACATGAGTTTATAAACAAAATTGTATTATCCATTAAAAATGAAATTATTTCAAAACTTTGTTAGCATTAAACATTTTTGAATACCAAATTACCAATAGAAGTATTCGGCATAAAATAACCCAAGGGGTTGACATGCTGTAAAACCCAACAAACCAAATTCATTTAGATTTTGAATTTTAAAATGAAAGAAATTCAAAGATTCCCATCTCAATACTATAGAGATTGTCATCCAGTTATCACTTTCATCAATATAAACTGAACATTTTACTGTGTTCAAGTATTTAGTGCAAAACATATTCAGTTATGTTCTCTTTTCTTTTTGTCTGGTTACTGGATGCTAGTAACAACCTTCCTGTGGAGGTGAGTATGATGTTTATTCTACAGATGCTTTTTGATCACACATTAAAACTCTTAACATCCTGTTGAGAATTTTCTAAGTCCACAGCCCCATTCTTATAAGGATTTATCAAAAAATGGCTAAAAATGGCCTTTTCATTTAAAGTTACCAATTATTTTCCTTAAATCAAAGACTTCTAAATATGTTTAATATTACATTTAAACAAAGGCTATCGTTTGGGGCTGATTAGGAAAATGAATGTGACTACTGGCCGGGCGGAATGAGGTGGTATAGGACATTAAGAGTTAAAACTAAACCTCACAAATATCAATTCTGATATTGAGACTCAAGCTGCAAAGTATCAAGCACAATGGTCTCTTTGAATAAACAATGTAAATAAAATATAATTTTAGTTTTATTAAGATTTTTTGAGCGTGATTACTCTAAGAAGAAAAATATCCTAAAAAAAAACAATCAGGAAAAAAAGGTTATGAGAAATTACACTTGACCTCAGAGTTATTTTTCCAGTCAAATTTTATAAACAACATCAGATAATTCTATAGATACATGTATATGTACAAACACAGACAATATTGACAGTTTATCCAATATGTGTCTTGTTTAGTAAAATATCAATCTTGCTTTCTTTTTCTGCTCTTCATATCCATGTAGAGAGAAATCCTCTTATAGATAGAATAATCACATAAAAAACAGAACATATAATAGAAGTCATCTTTAAGTAGTTTTATTTCAGTCTGCTTATCAACTCTCTAACCCTAATATAATTGTAGATATCCAAAGTGTGGCTATTAAATAATGAGAATGGACGTATATCTAAGACAAACTACATTTGCACAAGTCACATGATATACATTAACCAATAGATAAGAATAAAAGAAAACCCTGAAAGTTTCAATCTTCTCAAGTCTTCAAATTCATTTTTATGCATTGCTTCAAGCAGACATTTTTCTCGAGTGCCATAAAAATGGTGAGTTAAAAAAAATCGAACAATATATCAATTTGAAAGTTTGAGATGAAACTGAACACAATAGATACCTACATCTGTTTGTATGCTAACTGAAGTTTATGGGGATAAATGTATGTCATATACATGTATGGCACAAGAAATTTTGAGATGTTCAAGAAAATACTGAAAATGATAAATATGGTTTCTCTGAACTTTTGAGATGAGGCTTGATTATTTGGATTATTTGGACTATTGTTCTCTTATTTATTGTTATCTGCACAATGTTTCGGCCGATGTGCCCTCCAGCCTTCTTCGGGTATTTCTTGTTGGACTCTGGAATCTCTGACAAGAAATACCTGAAGAAGACCAGAGGGCACATCAGCCGAAACATTGTGCAGATAACACTAAAGATGAGGACAATAGTCTAAATAATCCAAATGATAAATATAGGTATCCATATATCCCAAGGAACTGGTGAAAGTTGAAATTGTTTGAAATAATGAGTCAACATGATTGCAGAAATGGCTTCCACTACATAAGAGACTGTTTGATAAATTTTGCCTGAAAATCTGGACATCCACATAAATCTGATGAAAAAATAACTTAATGCATAAATTCATTTGTAAGTTTTTTTTTTTGAAAATTAAAGGACAGTTAAAAAATGTGTAACTGAATCACTACGCAACAACTTTAAAAACTTGAAGCGTATAAAATGTTGTCACTTGATCACAATGGCGGAAAGAAACTACAGACACGTTCGGTCACAAAAATCATTAACGCTTATTTTTTAAGATGTTCTTCTTCGGACGGGTCTGAAAAAAAAAATGAAGGGGAGGCGGTCTCACATAAATCCTAACAACTCGACTTTATCTTCAAAAGCTCGATGTCAACTGCCCAACTATGATTGGCTAGATGCAGTCACGTGGGATTCTGATGACTTATTACAACTTTTAACTTGTAGAGTTACATTCCTTACTGGTCAGGGTTCTTCCATTAGGCACTAGGTGGCATTGCAAGCAGTTGCAGAGACTAAAGTCAAAAGTCCCTTTTCTAGTTGGATCTCGTATCCATAGGACAGAAGGGCTTTGAACCCCCAAGATTATGTTACATGGCACATGAGAATATGCATTACATGTACATGTTATACTTTACTCTATACAAGCAATACTCCCTAAAAAAGACTCTTATTCTATTAGGACATTTATTCTATACAGATTGTATAAGCTTGTAGGGACTAGAACTCTCCTGTGCCTTCAGGGACAGGAAGTAGTAAAGGTAACGTCCCCTGTCAGGTCGGGTGAAGAACCCTCTTTTACGGCTTGGCACCAACCAGGAAGCCTCGTAGAAACGAGCACTCTTCTCAGACTTTGTGACTGAAAGAACTTCTCCCTCAGTGAGGGAGTAATAACTGAAGACTCGACCTGACGCCCCCCTCAACGAGGGAGATATTCTGAATTGTAAGTACTGCCCCTAAGTACTTGTTTTATTGACTGTCGTTGAGTTTGTATGTAAATAAAATAGGTTAAAGGTACATGTGCTTTCCCTTTGTCTTTACATTCTGAAAACGTATATTTTGTTCTCTTTAGACTGTAGACAGCCTTTCCTACAAGCTCTTCTTTTTATTCTTCTATCCTGTTTTGTATTATTTCAATTAAGTTTGGTAGGTTTAGCTCAGTCGGTAGAGCGTTTGGCTAGGAATCACACAGTTCCTGGTTTAATACCGGCCCTCGCCAACTCAGCGTATGAGTAGCACAGGGATCTGTGCAGTAAAGTGAGGAGCTGATTGTAGGTGTGATGCTCCACCTCAGACACTAAAATAATCTCCTTGGTCTAGTGCTAGTAAAACGGTGATAGACTCCCTCATTGTCTGTTTCATACCGACATTAGGCCCCCCCCCAACGACTTTACTTACATTCATTGTGAATTGTGAGGAGGTTAATCCGACAGTATGTGGAGAAAGGTAGACAAATATGGGAGGTTATAGAAAATGGATTTTTATTATGGGTAGTGGTGTTGATGATGCAACGTTTCGGTCTGTTAGACCTTCTTCAGAACTTGGGTATAGTACTTGCTCATATTCAATGTCCATCATTGAAGCAAGTACTATATCCAAATCCTGAAGAAGGTCTAACAGACCAAACGTTGCATCGTTGACACACTACCCACAATAAACATCCATTTTCTATAACATCCCATGTTTGTCTACCTTTATATATATATATATATATATATATATATATATATATATATATATATATATACTGTATGAGTAAGCAATAGTTAACTATTGTTCTTCTACAAATCTATAAGCCTGTTGTTTTAGTATACCCCACAAACCTTTCAAGGCTCTGGGAGATCATGATTGATATCAATTTAAAAAAAAGGACTCTTTGTATACCACCCATACATAGCATTCCTTTTAATGAAATGATGGAATAGCTTTAAACAAACTATTAACTTTAGGAGACACTTAGGGAATAATGGTTACCCTCACAGGAAATGGACTCGGCAGGCTGAGTTCAAATCTTTGATGAATCTCTTTACTTTGGAGTCAGTGTTAACCCCTTAAGGAAAGGTATGAAGCCAACTATTTTGCTTTCAACTGTGAGTAAATAATAGGGTGGAATGGGATCTTTAATCTTGGTAAGACAACTAGCCTAGGAGAAGGAAAACTTTGAATGCAAACCATTTGTCTTCCACTTAAGAATTAACCTTATGTCACATTCTGCCTGTGACAAAGTGATTTGACAAATATATATATATATATATACATATATATATATATATATTAAAACAATAAGGATTTACTCTGACGAAGGTCACTATTTCTTTGTGTACTAAACATTTCTGTATTTTTTCTATTATTGTTATTTTATTTTATTTTGTATTTAAAATAATAATAGATAGAATACATGTATGCATGGATAAACACCTGACCAAAACACATGTCAGTTAAATAAAATAAAATAATCCTATTTTATCCATTCAACACTTTTTTTCCTTTATTTTTCTTTTCAACATACCATCGGATTCGCTTCCATTTTCAACTTTATATATATATATATATATACACTGCTGTAAGTATTATATTTAGGTTCTGTTTGATCAAATACTTATAATAAAAGGCTTAATATAGTGATTATTCATAGCCTTTTATTTCAAAAGAATGTTGGGAAAGCTTTAAACAAACTATGTACTGTAAGCTTTATATTCATGTTCTGGTAGATTAAATCAAATGCTTATGGTCAAGTCATGTAGAAAGAATTTGTTCCTGTTAGATTACAGTAGTTAAACAACAATGAGCCTGTTCAATACTTAGGTGGGTGACCATTTAAGCAACAGCAGGTACTGTAAGAAACCTGATATCAAAGGTTCTTGATTTGACATTAGATGACCCAAAGAAAGTTGATATCCTGTACAACCAAACAACCAAAATCAAATAATAATAATAATAATAAAAGGCTTAATCTATATTTGTACTCCACTTAATAATTAACTTTGTGTCACATCCTATATATATATATATATATATATATATATATATATATATACACACACACACTGAAAGTATTATATTTAGGTTCTGTTCAATCAAATGCTTATAATAAAAGGTTTAATATAGTGACCATTCATAGCCTTTCTTTCAATGGAATGATGGGATAGCTTTTAAAAAAAAACTATGTACTGTAAGCTTGATATTCAGGTTCTGATAGATTAAATTAAATATGAATAATAAAAGGTTTGATATAGTGATCATTGTAGTGTAAATTTAATATTCAGGTTCTGATAGATTATATAAAATGCTTATGGTCAAGTCATGTAGAAATAATTGGTTCCTGCTAGATTACAGTAGTTAAACAGTGATGAGCCTATTCAATACTTAGGTGGGTGACCATTTAAGCAACATCAGGTACTGTAAGCAACCTGATATCAAAAGTTCTTGATTAGACATTAGATGACTCAAAGAGAGTTGATATGCTGTAAAACAAAACAACAAAATAACCAAAATCAAATGCTGATAATAAAAGGCTGATAATCATAGCCTTTTATTTCAATCGAATGATGGGATAGCTTTAAACACACTATGTACTGTAAGCTTGATATTCAGATTCTGGTAGATTAAATCAAATATAAATAATAAAAGGCTTAATATACTGATCATTTATAGCCTTTCTTTCAATGGAATGATGGGATAGCTTTAAAAAAATCACTGAAGTTAAATAGTGATTTCAGTACTTAGATGAGTGACCATTTAAGCAACAGCTGGTACTGTAAGAAACCTTATATCAAACAACCAAGTACACCTCACGTGGTGTAATGGTTAGCAAGCTAGATTTGCAGACCATTGTTAGTGAGTTTGATTCTCACTGGGTGCCCCATACTTCTGGCTTTGTGCCATATCTAAGCTCAGCTTAGTAAATAACTATATCAAACAACCAAAATCAAATACTAATAATAAAAGGCTTAATATAGTGATCATTCCTAACTTTTCTTTTGATGGAATGATGAGATAGCTTTGAATAAACATGTCTGTTCTCTAAAGACAAAGTCTGTCTTTTATGATCTTAATTCCTACAAAAGGGTTCAAGCAGTTTAATGAGATGTTAATTACTTTCAACCAATTCTGATTGTAACAGGAAATGGCATGACCGAATTATTCATTAAACAAAAACATTTACCATTTTGAAGATGAATGAGAATCAGAAATGTTTACATATACACTTGAAATAGATTCAGTTTCTTCCCCATGACATCAAAGACATTTCAGAGCAATTAAAACATACTAAAAAAATTAGAACAAGACTTAAAGTTGTATGTTACATATTTATGAACAAGTTACCAAAGCATACACATATATATTTATATATTATGCACATATATATATATATATATTATATATATATATATATATATATATATATATATATATATGCAATTCACAATCTTTTTTTCATATAGGAGCTTTGGGAAATGAATTGGTTACATACAAGTTTGTTCAGCTGATGTAATGAAAATAGAAATATATTTACATATTTACCTACAAACAGACTATTATTCCTACATAAATACATCTGGCTATAATTCTCTAAATGTCTTTTTGTCTCTCTATCTTCACAGGAATAGAGAGACTTATGACCAACAATTTTTTTCTGGTTACTAATGGAAACCCAGGGTATGTGTTAGTTTATTAGTTTTCAAATTTTCAAAAGTAAGTAAAAAGTAAAGTTGGCAGAGTGGCCTATGATTGGTATCAGCTAGACAGTGAGAGAGTCTATCCCCTTTTCACTAGCTCTAGACCAGGGAGATTGTTTTTACATCTGAGCTGGAGCAACACACCTACCATCAGCTCCCCACTTTACTGCACAGATTCAAGATCTGTTTCTAAGTTGGTGAGAGCCAGTTTCAAGACTGGAACCTTATGGTTCCTAAGTGAATGCTTAACCATTTAAAAATGTCAGCATAACCAATAGGATGATATAAATCTTTTGGGGTTTGAAACTGACAAAATGTCTTTAATTTCCTATATCTTCTCTTTATGTGTGTATGCATGTGTGTGTGTGTATATATATATATATACTTGAAAGATGTCACTTGCCTAGTATTGAAAGTTCAATCCTTAGATCATGCCTTCGCTGGTTTGGTCCTCTAGTTTGCATTAATGATTGCCAAATCCCAAAACAACTATTTTATGGGGAAATCTCAACTGGCAAACATCATCAGTGCAAACCCAAATTGAGGTATAAGGACTGCCTCAAGGACACTCTAAAGAACACTGGAGGACTGGGTAAAGCTAGCTTGTAATAGACCTAGCTGGAGAGCCACCATCTACCTGTCTGTGGAAGAATTTGAGTCCAACCGAATTAAACACCAAAAATTGAAGCGGGCTATTAGAAAGGGTAATTTTCAGTCCAGCAACATTTAAAGTGAAGAAGTTCCAACATGTAGTTTATGTGGAAGAGTATGTCTCTCCAGGGCTTGCCTGGTGAGTCATCTGAGAAAACACAAGGATACAGTGTCAAATGCTACTGGCACCCAACTATGATGATAAAAAAATAAATAAATAGAATAAAATAAAAATATAAAAAAAAGGAAATGGTCTTACTCAGACACAAGTTGACAGCCATTATATATATATATATATATATATATAGTGTGTGGGATTGTCACTGTTGCAGGCAGTATTATTGGGAGAGTGCTCAATATAAAATAGAGCTGTTATATAATATAATAAAATAAATATATAAGGGTTTTACATATCTATTTATTTGGTGACAAAGGAACAGTCACAACCATTTTGGTTTCATGCGTCAGCAATCATCAGGTAACTTTTTTCAAATGCAAGGAAAATCGAAAAAATTTTCAATTTTCCTTGCATTTGAAACAAGTTCACCTGATGATTGCTGACGCATGAAACCAAAATGGTTGTGACTGTTCCTTTGTCACTAAATAAATAGATATGTAAAAACCTTTATATATTTATTTTATATATATATATATATATATATATATATATATATATATATATATGTTCAGATGTTTGTAGTGCAATCATAAGAAATGGACTGGCAAGCTGAGTTCAAATTGTGGGCAAAGCTGTTAGCATTTCCCCTCATGATAATGCCCTCACAAAAGGCATGAATCTGTATCTCTTGACCCAGCTGTGGTGGGGTTCTCTAGCCTTGGCAGGACAACCAGTCTTTGAGAAGGAAAAACTCTGAATTCAAAATCTGAGTTTTGGTCAGAAAATCTGTGCCACATTGGTGCACCATATTTCTGTTATCAGCTCATCCACAAAGTGGTCTTAAGCAAGATTTCACTACTATAAAGAAATCATCATTTGCTAAACTTTGTCTTAGTTAATATATATTTACCAACTCCTCTGCACAAGCAGGACACAAAAACAATTTCTTAAGCGGATTTTAACAGGTTTGAATTCAGTGTTTTCCTTCTCCTAGACTAGTTACCTAGCCAAGGTTAAAGGGCCCAATTTGCCCTACTATTTACCAATAGCTGGTGGGAGAATATATGGATTCATATTTTCCCAAGGGTATTAGCACTATGTGAAATGCAAAAAGCCTTGTCCAGGGTTTGAACTTGGGTCGACGAGTCCATTTCCTACAATTCTAATCATTACACCATGCACCTCCACTTTGTCTTAGTCATTATCAAATACAATGGATGAACATTATATATATATATATATAAGACTAGAAATGTTGCCAGGGTAGAGGAAACAAAAACAACATGGTATAATGGTTAACAAGTTAGTCCTGCAGATCAATGACTACTGAATAGTGAGTTCAATCCTCGCTGGATGCCTCACAAAAATCCACACGTAAAAAGACTTTATGTTAATTCGATATGAAAAAGATTCATGGACATTTTTAAGAAGTATCTTGATTATATTTTAATTTTTAAATATCTCCACAAATATAAATAAATCTTTATAATTTGTGCACAAAAAGCTAGACTCAGTAACAGTGAATGTATATATATATTTACTTAGTGGTTAACTGTTTCATTTTCATAATTTCCTCTGGACATACATATACACAACTACCCTTTATATATGTATAGATGACCAAAAAGTGATAAGACAAACAGGAATATTTCTATCATATTACTTATTCTTTAATTGTTCTCAATCAATATCAACCATAAGTCATCATCTGGAAAAAAAGGTTCTTGTAGGAAATTTTTTTTTTTTTTTTGTCATACAACGTGTGATAGCACGTGCGATACCCTGTCCTCGTCAGCTGTCGACTAGGAGTGATAACACAGTTTCGGTAGTTACGACAGGACTGCCACTTCCTAGCGCTACCAAGCAGCTTTCGCCACCGGACAGGGTATTAAAAAAAATTGTATATATGTATTAAACAGAGAATAGATTATATCATCCGTTCATTGGAGATGTTTCTTTATCAGTGCAGTTTGTTATTTGAAAACGCGTTTGTTTTTGGCCGTTGAGTTGATTACGCGATTGCAGATGTTACGTAGCAAACACGGGGATGATGATTCCGCGCGCGTATCATTCGTGCTGAAGGATGATAGTTGTTGGTTGATAGAACCCTTAAGATGGGTGGTGAGCAAAAAAGGAAGCTCCTGGTCCAAATTAGTCCAAATAGCTTTCTGATTACCCTTGGGCCACTGAATTCTTGGCTTGCTAGGAATGTCTCCAGGTTGCTGCCGCTCAGCAATGGGCTCCTGGACACTGTAGGAAAAATTGTTTTTAGAGTTTAAAAAAAAAGTTTTCTGTTGGACAAGCCACATGTGTGTGTGTGTGTGTGTGTGTGTGTGTGTGTGTGTGCGTGTGTGTGTGTGTGTGCGTGTGCGTGTGTGTGTGTGTGTGTGTGTGTGTGAAAAGCTGAGAAACTTATAGAATTTAATACATATTTAAAGTTTACATTTCAAATTGTTTTATTTTTTAATCCTTTAATGAATTTGATGATTTTACTTACTTAGAGTACAAACTTGCTGACATTGAATTTTTAACTCCCACCCCTCAGGCAATATGTTTCAAAAATCTATTTTTACATCGCCCGGAGGGCGTTTTTTATTTTGTACTAGTAGATATAAACAATATAAAAGAAAATATTCCTGTTTGTCTTATCACTTTTTGTTCATATATATATATATATATATATATATATAATATATATTTATATGGAGGCACGTGGGCTAGTGGTTAGAGTCGTGGAAAATGGACTCGTCAGTTCGAGTTCAATTCCTAGACGAAGCAGTTCGCATTTCACATAGCACTAATACCCTTGGGAAAGGTATGAATCCATATATTCTCCCTCCAGCTATGGGTTAAATAGTAGGGCAGACTGGGCTCTTTAACCTTGGGTAGGTAACCAGTCTAGGAGAGGGATAACTCCGAATTCAAATTTCCTGAGGTCAGTGTTGATTGGGTTCGTGGCATTCCTTGATCCACCAATTCTTTCCTATCGACTGTGCCAAAAAGTGTGGAATGGTCCTACACAAGCCTTCACCACTATAAACAAATCACTGTGTTGGTTGTTCACTAGATGAACATTCATGCGTCGAAAATCGACGAGAGAGTCCATATATTATAAACAAAAAGTAAGTTACAAAAACACACACAACCAATCAAATATCAGTCATATTCTGCCAAAATAATAATCCAATGCCTGAAGAAGACAGCAGATCAGAAACACGTGTCACATATTTAAGTTA
Source organism: Doryteuthis pealeii (assembly GCA_023376005.1). Classification (NCBI taxonomy): domain Eukaryota; kingdom Metazoa; phylum Mollusca; class Cephalopoda; order Myopsida; family Loliginidae; genus Doryteuthis; species Doryteuthis pealeii. Next base: position 9,775,636 of record CM042167.1, read on the forward strand.
ATAAAATTTTAAAAAAACAACATAATCCTTTTTGCAAACCTTCTTTTTTATAATATATATATATATATATATATATATTATATATATATGTGTGTGTGTGTGAGAGAGAGAGGAAGGAGGTGAGATTTAAAAAAATATGAAGATTGAAGCTTTTCATTTTATCTCCCTTTAATCTTAATCATAAGATTAAAGGGAGATAACATTGTGAGCATTTTTTTAAAAAAAATGCAGAAATTCAAAAATTCAAAAATAAAATCCAAAGCATAAAGAGCGTCCACAATAATCAACCGACGTAATTTGCGGTCCAAAAACATAACAGCAAGAAATGTCTTCACATAAACACCAGAAGAATTATTAGCAACCTGATGATGGCAAAATAGCCTGAAACCTGGGTAGTTGCCTATGGAAAACAATTATATTTTAAAAATTCAACAAATAAATATATATATATATATATATATATATATATAGGCACTTATGGTGTAATGATCATTGTCATATGAAATGAACACAGTGATGCAAGTTCAAATCCTTGATAAGGCTGTTTCGATTTCATATAGGCTAATACCCTTGGGAAAAGTATAGATCAAACTATCCTCCTTCCAGCTATAGGTAAATAGTAGGAAAAAGAGGGTGCTTTAACTTTGGTTGGACAACCAGTCCAGGAGAAGGAAAACTATGAATTCAAACCTGTTAAACTCCACTTAAAAAGTGACCTTATGTTACATCCTGCTCATGTGATGGAGTGTGTGTGTGTGTGAGAGAGAGAGAGAGAGAGGTATACATGAGTAGGTCTTCTCATAAGGTTAAGCACTAATCTAAGAGGAAAAGAAAAAAAAACTTGGTTAATAATTGAATGGGTCATTATTTGAGAATATTGTTTAAAAAAACTGATCAACCTGTTATAAATAAAAAAAAAAATACCTTTTAGAAATGTTAAATCTTTTGATTGAGTCACCTCCAGTGGTGCAGTATTCAATTTTTATGAGCTGACAAAATGTTTTTCATTTCCCATGTCCTTTATATATTGAATATGACTTCTTATAACATCAAACGCTAAACCTCAATGAGGGAAAAAATTACTTTTATTCAAGAGTTCCATAGAAATATTATTCAGACATTAACAATAATATACAGCAAATCATTTCCCTTTATAAATGGTCCAATAAAATATAAAATACTGATTTCAATAATATGAAAAAGTATTGTATGGTGGCAGGCACTTAATTTATATCATGAAATAATTTACGTATTATGTGTCTGCCTTTTTTTTTTTTTTAAATCTCTGCTAATTTAGATAAATTAGATAATATAGATAAGCCCCTACAAAAACATTTTGGTATTAGTATGTATTACCCAACCCCTCTGCACAAGTAGGATGTGACTCAAGGTCAATCTTTTTACGTGGAGTTTAACAGTTTTGGATTCAGAGTTTTCTATCTCTTTTTTTCTAAACATGCTGAAGTGCAGTTCTGCAAAATTCTATGAGCACTGAGCCTCTAACTAAAATTTAGTCATACCCAGAACACTAAGACTTTCAGTCACAGCCTTCTAGCACCCATATGATAAAAAGGGTTGGGGCTTGCCATAAGGGCAATAGGGTTGGGGCAATCATATTGGTGCTAGGGCTTGATGTGACCAACCAATTGATCAGAGGGAATCTTTCCAACTGCCCATCTAGCCTAAGTAAGAGATTTTGTACAAATTTCAACTTAAGTGCACCTAGTGAGAACCAAACTCACAATTCAATAATAAGATTTTAATTTAATCTAGACATCAAAGCAAATGCTTTTTTAACATTTTTTAGTTTGTTTTGTTTTATGGCATATTAACACTTTTCAGGTCATTTAATGCTGAATCAAGTTGTATTGATATTCATTTTCTTACAGTACTGCTGTTGCTTAAATGGTTACCCTTGAAAGTATTGAACAAGCTCATCACTGCTTAACTACAGTGATCTAGTGGGAATTGGTGCTTTCAATGTGATTTGACCACAAGCTAGAAATTTGTTGTTTTTTTTAAAACCAATGTTATGACTTTTTTTCCAATTACTAAAAAATCAAAAATTAAAAAAAAGTGTTGTCATGTTTACATTTGAAGTATGAACAAAAGCCACCAAGGGGTTATAAAAGTTAACTTTTCAGATTTATTACCTTACTATCAGCAGCTACCCAGCATTGCCTGGGTAGAGGGGGATTTTTTTAACTTAGTACCACAGATCCATTATTACTGAATCGTGAGATTAATCCTCGTGGGATGCCCCATTTAAATCCCTATGCAAAAAATAGACCTTGCATTGATCCAGCTAAATGTTAATGTCTACAATCTAAAATATTAAATGAAAAAAAAATCCATGCTGTTATCATTTAAATTTTATTTTTTAATTATCTTCACGAATATAAATCAAATCTCTATTATTTTAGCTAAAAAAAACCCAAGCCCTGGTGATATTTAATGTGTATATATATTTACTTTGTCGTTAATTGTTTTATTTTCAAAGTTTCCTCCGGGCATACATATACACACAACTTCCCTTTATATATGTATAGATAAGTCCCTACAAAAACATTTTGGTATTAGTATGTATTACCCAACCCCTCTGCACAAGTAGGATGTGACTCAAGGTCAATCTTTTTAAGTGGAGTTTAACAGTTTTGAATTCAGAGTTTTCCTTCTCCTAGACTGGTTACCATGGTCTACATGGTTAAAGAGCCAAGTCTGTCTTGCTATTTAACCATAACTAGAGGGAGAATAGTGGGATGCATACCTATCTCAAGAGTATTAGCACTATGTAAAATGCAAACAGCCTCATGTTAGGTTTGAACATAAGTCTCCGTGTACATTTCCTACAATGGTCACCATTAAACCACAAACACACAGTTTGGTATTAGTAGTTGAAATTCCTGCTTTTATGACAGCTTTTCAGCTAGTATATATATACAGGGTGTCCACAAAGTCTGGGTTCATGGAGATTTCACTATTGTATTTATTTATGTTATTTTTCCGAGAAGGCAGATATGGTAATTTAGCAGTAAATAAAATCATAACATAAACAATTAAATATAAGAAATAATAATTTTACTTTTTTAATTTTGTTTAAATTAAATAAAAAATACATTACTTTTCAAAATTTATTTATATTACCATTAAGTGTGCTGAAATTGATGGCAATGTAGACTTATTTAATCAAGTTCACCTGAATTTTGCAAGGTACATCATTATGCATTGAAAATGATGGAAATCATATTGAAAATATTATTTATCAACATTATACCTAAATAAAATTGTTTTGTTTTAAAAGTATGTGTTAATCCCCATGAAGACATGCCACATTAACACCAGCACAAAGGAGGCTTGTGCAGAAGACTGTCCTACCTGGCGACCCCTCGTCAGACAAGGAACGAAAAGGAGGGAAAAAGAGAGGAAAGAAGCCCCATGAAGACATGCCACATTAACACCAGCACATAGGAGGCTTGTGCAGAAGACTGTGCTATCTGGCGACCCCTCGTCAGACAAGGAACGAAAAGGAGTGAAAAAGAGAGGAAAGAAGCCCCATGAAGACATGCCACATTAACACCAGCACATAGGAGGCTTGTGCAGAAGACTGTGCTATCTGGCGACCCCTCGTCAGACAAGGAACGAAAAGGAGTGAAAAAGAGAGGAAAGAAGCCCCATGAAGACATGCCACATTAACACCAGCACATAGGAGGCTTGTGCAGAAGACTGTCCTACCTGGCGACTCCTCGTCAGACAAGGAACGAAAAGGAGTGAAAAAGAGAGGAAAGAAGCTGTCACGGAAAAGAGAGCCAAAAGGAAGGACAGACAACAGCAACTCCATCAAGCATCACAGTTTGTTTGCAGTCACTGCTGCAGAGACTGTCATTCAAGAATTGGTCTGTTCCATCACTCACACAGTTGCAGATAAATAAACAAAAATATTTTTTTTTTTTAAATGGACACTATGCCATCATCTTCACTAGACAGAAGGATGCCAACATGCATCCCCGTGTACCCAGACTTTGTGGACACCCTGTATAATGCGTGTAAAAGTAATTTAAGATTAATTATCTAAAGATCTTTAAAGTCTTTTTCAGTGCTTATTTAAGCTAATTGTAATAATTGTTATGTCAATAGATCACAAGTTTTTTTTAAATGGACACTATGCCATCGTCTTCAGTAGACAGAAGGATGCCAACATGCATCCCCATGTACCCAGACTTTGTGGACACCCTGTATAATGCGTGTAAAAAAATTTAAGATTAATTATCTCAAGATCTTTAAAGTCTTTTTCAGTGCTTATTTAAGCTAATTGTAATAATTGTTATGTCAATAGATCACAAGTTTTTTTAAATGGACACTATGCCATCGTCTTCAGTAGACAGAAGGATGCCAACATGCATCCCCATGTACCCAGACTTTGTGGACACCCTGTATAATGCGTGTAAAAGTAATTTAAGATTAATTATCTAAAGATCTTTAAAGTCTTTTTCAGTGCTTATTTAAGCTAATTGTAATAATTGTTATGTCAATAGATCACAAGTTTTTTTAAATGGACACTATGCCATCGTCTTCAGTAGACAGAAGGATGCCAACATGCATCCCCATGTACCCAGACTTTGTGGACACCCTGTATAATGCGTGTAAAAGTAATTTAAGATTAATTATCTAAAGATCTTTAAAGTCTTTTTCAGTGCTTATTTAAGCTAATTGTAATAATTGTTATGTCAATAGATCACAAGTTTTTTAATGGACACTATGCCATCGTCTTCAGTAGACAGAAGGATGCCAACATGCATCCCGTGTACCAGACTTTGTGGACACCCTGTATAATGCGTGTAAAAGTAATTTAAGATTAATTATCTAAAGATCTTTAAAGTCTTTTCAGTGCTTATTTAAGCTAATTGTAATAATTGTTATGTCAATAGATCACAAGTTTTTTTAAATGGACACTATGCCATCGTCTTCAGTAGACAGAAGGATGCCAACATGCATCCCCGTGTACCCAGACTTTGTGGACACCCTGTATAATGCGTGTAAAAGTAATTTAAGATTAATTATCTAAAGATCTTTAAAAGTCTTTTTCAGTGCTTATTTAAGCTAATTGTAATAATTGTTATGTCAATAGATCACAAGTTTTTTTAAATGGACACTATGCCATCGTCTTCAGTAGACAGAAGGATGCCAACATGCATCCCCATGTACCCAGACTTTGTGGACACCCTGATAACGCGTGTAAAAGTAATTAAGATTAATTATCTCAAGATCTTTAAAGTCTTTTTCAGTGCTTATTTAAGCTAATTGTAATAATTGTTATGTCAATAGATCACAAGTTTTTTTAAATGGACACTATGCCATCGTCTTCAGTAGACAGAAGGATGCCAACATGAATCCCCATGTACCCAGACTTTGTGGACACCCTGTATAACGCGTGTTAAAGTAATTTAAGATTAATTATCTAAAGATCTTTAAAGTCTTTTTCAGTGCTTATTTAAGCTAATTGTAATAATTGTTATGTCAATAGATCACAAGTTGCCTTTAACTCATTAACATATTTTTGCATATATTAAATCTTTGGCATATCTTTCATGCTCTACTATTCTTTCTATTCAGTGCGTTAATATTAACACATGTGCCAGCATCTTATGTCGGTTCTGCACATGTTGTTTTGACGTCACAACACTTTCCCCATTTCCTCTCATCTGATACACGTTTAAAAAAAACAAAACAAAAAACTACTCGGCACTGTAGGCACATTTTTAGGGAGTCATATCACATAAATAGGATTTGTTCCACCCGAGTCTCTATCAATTTATAAGTGACTACCAAAACAATAATAGAAAAAAAAAAAAAGAAAAGATTTTTTTATATCTTGTACAAGTTTTGAAGGATCCATGGATGGATGGAGATTTTCATAAAGTGTGTCTGGGCTGTGGGGGGGGGGGGGGGCAGAAATGTCAATTTGCTTGAAATTTTACTGTTGAAAATTCTTGTACTAACTTCTGCTGTAATTAGTCATGTATAATATAAACCCCTGACTTTCAGCCATGAAATTTTAGAAAAAAAACCATCTCTAATGCATTGGCTTTTGGGAATTTGTAGCAGCTAGATTTAAATTAAATCCAACATTTGTTCAACTTTTTATCCAGTTTGTATCAATTAATGATAAACATTCATATAGTTCATATAATGTTCAAATTTTAGAGCAAAGACAAGGACATGTTCACACAGATATGCAACAATCTTTTGACAAAAATAAGAATTTATATAATTCATATAATGTTTCAAAACACAAAATATACACAGCATTTAGAGAAAGAACATATTCACACAAAAATAGTTCAATGAAAATAATTTCACAATAAAAGAAACAAAATTATAAACAAACACACATTTCGGTGGCTATTTCTCTGTAGCAGTACAAAACAGAAGTGTCTGTTAAGCATTATTTAGTTTTTTTTTACAATATGTATATACAAGTATGACCTGTGGATATACCATAGTATGATAATTTAATTATTACAATGTTTGATATATTTACTTAAGAGTTATTTCATCCAGGATTTGAACTTATGAATAATACACATTGACCTATTGAAGTTGGTAGTATCTACATGTAAGGTAAGGACATGTTCACACGAAAATGTAACAATCTTTCAATGAAAATGATTTCACAATAAAAGAAACAAAATTATAAACAAACACACATTTCGGTGGCTATTTCTCTGTAGCAGTATAAACAGAAAATGTGTAACAGTTTGTTACACATTAGTTTGTTTGGACCGTAGATATAACTTATTTTCAGCCATGTTATCCGGAATATGGTGATGTAGAAAAAAAATATGTACAATATCATGTATAATATTGTTGTAGAGTAGCTAGCACCCCTTCAGCACTCTACCAGATGGCCTGGCTCATAGCCTTAAATAATCTACAATTAAGGACTTCAACAATTGATTGATAAGCTGATTAATATTTGGACTGATCTTACTGCATTTGGCTATATCGCATTTGACCCTCCCCTATTTCTTGTAAGTTAATTGTTTTGTAACTTATTGTTCTGTGTTATTGTATGTATCCATTAGCACCGGATACTGGTGCTGATTAAATATATTAAACACTAAATTCCTTCTGTGTATCACCTCGTCGATACAACAAATATTCCCTCCTAATATCCATAAATCTGGAAAAATAGTGTTTCTAATACACAAATAATTTTATGTAATAATTGTTCTTGGAAGTTTTGTCTGAAAGAAGGAGCAGTTCCTTACCCTTGCTTCCTAACTTGTACACTCATAAATGAATCTGTTTTCTTCTCATTTTGTGCTGAGGAAACTTTCAGACAGAAGTGAATTTTACTGTCTAGAATTTTAAGAAGTGTCAACAACATTCAAAGAATTATTTAGACAACCTCCTTCTTGTTTTTATTGTTCATATAATGTTTTTGCTTCCATACATGAGGGTCCTAATAACACATGCCCTATACACTTGTACCTTTGTACGGATAGTGAGCTTGCTGTTTCTAATACACAAATAATTTTACTCAATAATTGTTCTTGAAAGTTTTATCTGAAATTAGGAGGGCAGCAGTTCCTAACTTTTGCCTTCCTAACTTGTACAATCATAGATGAATTTTCTTCTCATTTTGTGTTTAAACACAAATGAATTTTAATGTCTATAATTTTGAGAAGTGTTAACAACATTCAAACAATTATTTGTTTTGTTTGTTCATATAAGTTTTGACCAGTACATTCTCTGACCTTCTTTAAGTGTGATGTACACTTCTGTAAGGAAAGAGACACTTCTTTTAGTCTCCTTTTTTGGTAGCACAAGGTAAAAACAATCTCAAACAGAAACGCTTTGTACTTTTATGTGTTATTTATCAAAAAATGTTTTTCAGGTGAAAGACAATAAAATTTGGTAGACATATCTTGATAAACAATTTCTAAAATGTTAATGTTTACTTATTTTATGGCCCTTGTTATTATTGTAGATTTGCGTGTTTCAATAAAATGCTATTAAAAATTTAAGATGAAAGAAAATACAAGTCAAAATTAATAATTATAAACTAAATATATGATAATATTGCTTATGCCTAAATGTTGGGCATAAATATCAATTATCTTTAACAATAGTACATGTCAAATATCAAAAAGCCAGTGAAAGGTTTCTTTCTTTTTTCTAAGGAATAAGAACAGAAATTACATTCTAATCCGAGTAACTATTCTCTAATTTTGCCAGTATATATATATATATATATATATATATATATATATATATATGAAATATAATGAGGTGCAAAACCCCCAAAATTTAAGTTGGTAATAGTGGAAAGTTAGTAGAATTTTGGAAATGATGAATGAAAGGCTACTTGCCGACCTCTGATTGGTTGATGGATGTCAATAAGACAAGAAGGAGAGTAAGAGAAAAAGAGAGTGAAGGGTTAGCAGTTTGGGTTGAGTGTCTGAAGATAACAGATGCAAGATGGGTGTCTGTTCCCCAAGGCATTTTTACTTGAGATAAGGTAAATGATCTCAGAAAAAAACAAAAACGTCTTGTATTTGTTATTAAAAACTAATCAACAACACAAGCCGGGACATCTTCAAGAGATTCCCAAGTAATTCCAGGTTCCTCAAAAAACAGGGAGATTGCCATCCAGTTGAACAATTTGCCAGTATATATGTGAAATATAATGAGATGCAAAACCCCCAAAATTTAAGTTGTGTGGAGATAATAGTGGAAAGTTACTAGAATTTTTGGAATGACAATGAAAGGCTACCTGTCGATTTCAGATTGGTCAGCACAATGTTACCTGTCAATTTCTGCTTAGTGGTTATAATTAGGATTTTGAAATTTTTTTAAAGGTTGATGTAAGAAAATAGAAAAAAAGGGGAGATGCCCAAGGAGTCATAAACAAATAATAATAATATTTTTTAAAGGTTGATGTGAGAAGAGAAAAAAGGAAAAATGCCCAAGGAGGCTTAACAACATTAGATATATTGAAACTAATAGAAGTTTTCTTTCTTTCTGTAGATTTTGCTAATGCCCTCCTCAATCCTATCACTTATCAATCTGCACAAGAAGCAAGAGCTGCTACCTTGTTTGGTTTGGTTTGTTTTGTTTTGCAGCATATCAACTTCTGTGGGTCATTTAATGCCAATAAAGTTTTGAAATAAAGTCATTCTTAATGGTTAATTTTTTTTATAAACACATTTTTCTATTTAACCCATAGATGGGACCCTAACAGGTACTACCACTCTGGGTCAGTGTTGACCAGGTAGCAATGGTGATGAAGGGTGCTCCAAATTCCCCAAACCTCCAACATTGGAACCACACCATCAGATAGAGTTTAACATTATTCCCAGGACATGAAGACCCACAGCCACCACCTTCTAGCACCCATATGATAAAAAGGTTTGGGGCTTGCCATAAAGACAATAGGGTTGGGGCAATCATATAGGTGCTAGGGCTTGGCATAACCAGCTTCTGCCTTGTACACTTTTGAAGACCTAAGTTTCATTTACATTCAGTTTTATTTTTGGATAGATATTCAAAAAAGGACTAATACTTATCAATTTTTTTTTGTGACAATTAATAAGATATTTTCTAGATTGGCCATCAAGTTGAACATTGGAACAATTTCAACTTCAGTATGTAACACATGGTCAATTCCTTAAGTGGGGTTTAACAGGTTTGAATTTTGAGTTTTCCTTCTCCAAGACTGGTTGCCTTAACCAAGATTAAAGCCCAGTCTTCCCAAATATTTACCCATAGCTGGAGGAAATAAATAAACTTGTAGAATAAATATCATGCTAGCAGAAGAGTTCCAATTACCATAAAATTGGTAAGACAAGGCAACAAGGAAGCCGTAACTTAATATGGATCTTACCATGTTTGCAACAAGGTAAGATCCATATTAAATTACGGCTAATGCAGAATGCCAGAGTATTGATAAAGCCTCATAACATCATAGAAACCAAGTAACCAATCAGGACTCAAGGAATGGAATCACCCAAATACATGAATGGAGTATTCTTGAGTTCCATAAATACCAACTGTTTTAGGTGCCAGTCAGTAGTGTTTAGTTGCTTTTGTTTAAACCAACAGCGTACTCAGCACACAAACACAGTTGGATGCTAATCACCCAACAGCTTCTACAAAACTAAATAGTTCCTTAATAACTTTTTTTTATTGATTTCTTTGTTTAATGACATATCAATCTTCATGGGTTATTCAACCCAAAGCCATCCTTGTAGAAGATCAGTAGTGGCACTATTTAACCCATAGCTGGGGGATGGGAAGTTCATACCTTTCCCAAGGGTATTAGTCTCAAACTTAATGTCAGGTCACTACACCATTGGGATTCTCTTTTTAAAGTAGATAAAAATCTACATTAACAATTTAAAATAAAGATAAAATCCATATTGTCTTGTCTCTGTTGAAGCTTGATAATTTGGATTATTTGGATTATTCAGACTATTGTCCTCATCTTTATTGTTATCTGTTGAAATGTTGTGCAGATAACAATAAAGATGAGGACAATAGTCAGAATAATTCATAATCTTGGTTAAAAGTTTGGTAAGAGCAACCCAAAGCCAAACATTTTTAGACTTTATTTTTTCAATGTAGGCATCATTGGGAATAAGTAAAGTTTTGATAAATGTGTTACATAATTTATGAGCAGTCATAATTTATGAACATACCTGTAGTTAGAATTTGAATTAGGGTCCATTAACTTAAAATCATGGGGTCTATGGAAATTTACCAGTTAACCCCTTGAAGATGCGCAATTGGGTGCCATGAAAATAAGTTTGTAGAGTTAGCAGATTTGACCCAGCTTTTAAGGAGTGTAGGCGTGTTGTCAGCTCCCAGAGTCCATCTATCCACGGCAGAATCATGGGCTAAGAAAATAAAGCTTTATAACCGTAAGAGCACAAAGACTTGTTGTTAATCGAATGTTAAGACAATGACCAAACCAGCCCTGTAAGAAGAACTAACAAAGAAAATCAACCCTCAACAGATAGAAGTCAGCCCAGAGAAGATTGCAGATGATCTAGACAAAGAAGTAGATGCAGTAACTAGAAGTGAAACAATTAAGAATCTCCACTTATTATCTCTCATCTACAAAAGAATTCTCTCCCCATTTATATACGCGATGAGGAACAAGTAAATAACAAATGAGCTAAAGCCTGGCTTGTTTACCCAGGTTACATTTACATATATATATATATATATAAAAGTAAAGTCGTCGGGGCAGCCTAATGTCGGTATCAGCCAGACAGCGAAGGAGTCTATCCCCTTTCCACTAGTGCTAGACCAAGGAGATTATCTTAGCATCTGAGGTGGAGCGCCACACCTACCATCAGCTCCTTACTTTACCGCACAGATTCCTGTGCTACTCATACGCTGAGTTAGCGAGCGCCGATATCGAACTAGGAACCTTGTAGTTTCTAGCCGAACACTCTACCGACTGAGCTAAACCGGCCCCAGTATATATATATATATTAAAAAAAAAAGTAAAGTCGTCGGGGCGGCCTAATGTCAGTATCAGCCAGACAGCGAAGGAGTCTATCCCCTTTTCACTAGCGCTAGACCAAGGAGATTATTTTAGCATCTGAGGTGGAGCGCCATACCTACCATCAGCTCCTTACTTTACCGCACAGATTCCTGTGCTACTCATACGCTGAGTTAGCGAGCGCCGATATCGAACTAGGAACCTTGTGGTTTCTAGCCGAACACTCTACCGACTGAGCTAAACCGGCCCCAGTATATATATATATAACTTGGACTAATTGTAGAAGGAAGTATTTAAAAGTTTCATTTTCGAATTTAATGATTGTAGAATTTAATTGAAACTGATTGAATGTTTTTAAAATTGAAAAAAAATTGAAATATGAGTAATTACATGAAGTCAAGTAAAAAACATTAGAAAAACTTGGAGTAATTTACTAGCACCTTAATCAATAAGTTCTTTCTTTGTTTAACAGCACATTACTCTACGTGGGTTATTTAATGCCAAATCCATCCTTGTAGAAGAACAGTAGTGGTACTATTTAAACTATAGCTAAGGGATGAGGGAGTTCATTGTTGGATTATTTTTGTTTATAAGGCGTGCAGGAATCGACCACTTAAACTTATAGACTCATGTGGATTAAACCCCAGCCAATCAACGAATATGTGGTTAGTTAACTATTTAATCGCTGATATTGACAGCCATTCATTTGTACATTATTCAACATTGACGAACGGACCTGCAACCAAAGGATCATACCCAACACCAAGGAACAACCAAAGGATCATACCCAACACTAAGGAACACCAAGGAACAACCAAAAGTTTCTTCACTAAAGATCTGCTTG
>CM042167.1:9792991-9882991 GCA_023376005.1 Doryteuthis pealeii
AAAAAATTAATGACATACATATTTTTGAAATAGATTATGTTGGTTGGTTGGATTTTACGGCATGTCAACCCCTGTTGGGTTATTTTATACTGAAGATGTTTTGTTTTATTCATTCTTGATGGATATTCAATCTTTTTGGATTTTACAGCATGTCAACCCCTGTTGGGTTATTTTATGCTGAAGACGTTTTGTTTTATTCATTCTTGTTGGTTATTCAATTTCTTTTTTAAAATACATTTTTTAAGACCCTAATAGGCACTACCACACCAGGTCAGAGTGGACCAGGGAGTAATGGTGATGAATGGGTACTCCACACTCCCCTGAGCTCCAAAAATTAGAACTTCACCACTAGATGCAGTTTAATGTCATACCCAGGACACTAAGAGCCTCAGCCACCACTCCTTCACATATATGATAAAAAGGTTGAGGGGTGGGGTGCCATAAGGGCAATAGAGTTGGGACAATCATACAGGTGCTAGGGCTTGACATGACCAGCCGATTAATCAGAGGTGGCCTCTCTGATTGCCCATCCAGCCCAAGTATAAGCCAAAGTGGTGTTGCATGTCATGGACTGCTCAGCCACCAAGATTCCATCCTCTACAAATGGGAAGAATTTATGGCCAAATGGCGATATTCATATTTATTAGACATATTAGATTTTAAGATTAAAAAAAGTTATGCAAACGAAAAGAAGAAATCTCAAAAATGATAAAGGAGGAAACCATGTTGCTGCAAGACATAACTAATCAATGAGAATTTAGATTTTCAAGCATCAAAAGAAAAATATTAATTAATTCTGTCTTACTTTAGTAAGAATAACATTTAATTAAGAAAGTACTAATTATGTTTATAGATAGTTTTTCAAGCTGGTGAAAATGTAAAATAATTATATAATATTATTGCTTAATATAATGAAAAAAAAAAACAAATAAATAAATCTTTTAAACTAAAAAAAATTTCACCACAAAACTGATATTTTTCACACATCAATCTTAACTTAGTATAATAATCTAAAAAATATAAACTCTTTTTTATGATGTGGAATTAATCTTTTATAGTCTAGAAGAAGGTGTTAGTAAACCAGTCTAGGAGAAAGGCAACTCTGAATTCAAACAACAAGTACTCACTCTTCAAAGAAGTCATGATAATGTGTTTATTGAGAAAGAAAGCTGTGGAGAGCCACATGCCATTTTAATTTCCATCATCAAGGCATACTGACAGCACAGATTCATTTGATTCCCTCTCGCCATCCATTCCTATCAGCCAGCACTCAGTTCCATACAGAGTTGGTGTATCCACATGTAGGAATCTATATGAGAAAGTCACTCATGATTTTTTCCATACTTCTCCAGCAATACCTAGCATGTTTTTCTCATCTTACTTGGATGGTTAGTGAGATGGGAGATAATGGTCATGTTTTGTTGGGGTCTGCTTCCAGGATTTGTTCAAAACAGCAAACAGCATTCTCATCTAGCGTTTTGTTACTTTTAGTCCAAGTGATGCAACTATACAGTAGTACTGACATAACTACTGCTTGGAAGATTTCCTGTTTTATTTTATCAGAGAGATCAGATTTTCATATGATCAATAACCTCTCAATAGCGGTTCATGCCTTTCCTATGTGTACGTTGACATCACTTTCAGTAGATGAGATATTGCTACTGAGGTATGTGAAAAGGGCTACTAGTTCCAGAGGCTTGCCATTTAATGAGGAGTTGTCACAATTTTGTTTAAAACACATGAACATTGTTTTATCTGAGTTCAGGTAGAGGCCAATGCCTCCTGTTGCCTGCTCCAAGCTATGCAGCAGAGTTTTGGCTTGGGCGGGTGTTGCATAGGCTGACATCATTTTCAGTTGATGAGATATTGCCACTGAGGTATAGAAAAAAAACAAAAAAACAGATGCTGCAGCCAATGATAAAGTTTGAGAAAATTTCACTGATGAGAAAACAGATTGAACTGAATGTTGAAGTGAGTTAGTGTACTATTGGTTTGAATAACAGTAACTAGCTAAGCACAACTGAACAGTGCCAAGACAGTTGGTATTTATGGAAACCAAGAATAGTCAATTCATGTATTAGGGTGATTCCATTCCTTGAGTCCTGATTGGCTGCATGGTTTCTATGATGTTATGAGTTTTCATAAATACCATGGCATTTTGCAGAAGTATTGCAGCAACATAGATTTGTATTCAGTTACGTTGCCTTGTCTTACCAATTCGACAGTAATTGGAACTAATATGATTAGATATTTTTTGTTTTCTATTTTATCAAAGTAAACAATTTCAAAAATAAACAATTTCTTTCTAATAAAATTAATTTCCACATAGTTTTATGGTTTCAAGTATTCCTATCTAATACTAATAATCATATGGTCTCAAATATTCTTATCTAATACTAATAATTATATGGTTTCAAGTATTCCTATCTAATACTAATAATTATATGGTTTCAAGTATTCCTATCAAATCTAATAATTATATGGTCTCAAGCATTCCTATCTAATACTAATAATTATATGGTTTCAAGCATTCCTATCTAATACTAATAATTATATGGTTTCAAGCATTCCTATCTAATACTAATAATTATATGGTTTCAAGTATTCCTATCTAATACTAATAATTATATGGTCTCAAGTATTCTTATCTAATACTAATAATCATATGGTTTCAAGTATTCCTATCTCATACTAATAATCATATGGTTTCTAATAATTATTTCTATTTAATAATTGCACACATTTATATGGTTTCAAGTACATATTTATCAACCCTTCCCCATACAAGTACGATGTGATTTTCCTAACCCTATTGCCCTTATGGCAAGCCCCAAACCCTTTTTATCATATGGGTGCTAGAAGGTGGTGGCTGCGGGTCTACATGTTCTGGGAATGAGATTAAACTCTATCTGATTGTGTGTTTCCAGTTTTGGAGGTTTGGGGAATGTGGAGCACCCCTTCATCACAATTGCTCCCTGGTCCACTCTGACCCGGAGTGGTAGTACCTGTTAGGGTCCAATCTATGGGTTAAATAGAAAAACATATTTATAAAAAATTGAGTATCCATTAAGAATGACTTTATTTCAAAATTTTATCGGCATTGAATGATCCACTGAGGTTGAAATGCTGTAAAACAAAACAAACAAGTAGGATGTTAAATAGTTCTTGGAACAACCAAGACAAAAATTACTTTTTTGTTTTAATCTTTATTAATTTATTTTTTATTTTTTTTGTTTTTTGAAAACTTTGTTTATTGTGTGTTAAGTGGTCAGGAATATGGATTAAGAAAATGGATAATTTGGCACTTACTTGATATATTTGAATAAAAATCAACCTTAATCAAGTCTTTTTTTTTTCTTTTGACTTAATCAAAACTCAGAAAGACTAAGTACTCACCTGCAAAAAAAGAAAAAAGAAATTAATATTAATTTCAACTGAAGAATTTTAAGTAAATAAAATACATCAAATACTGAAGAAAGTATATATATATATATATATATATATATATATAGAGAGAGAGAGAGAGAGAGAAGAGAAGAGAAGAGAGAGAGAGAGAGAGAGTGAGAGAAAAATGCTGATGGGTATGCTTCCTGCATCCCCTGACACACAAAAATCTAAAAGGATGCAATAAAATTGTATCCATGCATCCCAGTGTTTTTTTTCTCATCATTTCAAGCTAACTGTAAATACATTTCAACAGTTTCTTAGAAACAAATTACACAGAATAGGTTACAAAGTAGGAGTTAGACAGCTTTAGTTGGGACCCATAAATTTTCCTGGGGACTGATTCAAAGCAAATATGTGCATCCCAGGACACTAAATCAAAAAGCTATCAACATAACTGTATATATATATATATATATATGTATGCATATGTATATATATATATATATATATATATATATTATGCATATGTATATATATATATATATATATATATATATATATATATATATATATATATATATATGTATGCATATTATTATATATATATATATATATGTATGCATATGTATATATATATATATATATATGTATGCATATGTATATATATATATATATATATATATATATATATATATATATGTATGCATATGTATATATATATATATATATATATATATATATGTATGCATATGTATATATTATATATATTATATATATGTATATATATATATATATATATATATATATATATATATATGTATGTATATATATATATATATATATATATATATATATATATATGTATGCATATGTATATATATATATATATATATATATATATATGCATATGTATATATATATATATATATATATATATGTATGCATATGTATATATATATATATATATATATGTATGCATATGTATATATATATATATATATATATATATGTATATATATATATATATATATATATATATATATATATATATATATATATATATATTATATATATATATATATATGTATGTATATATATATATATATATATATATATATATATATATATATATATATATATATATATATATATATATATATATATATGTGTGTGTGTGTGTGTGTGTGTGTGTTTCTCTATGGAACACTAATATATCTCTGTATACCTCTAATTTGGTATTTTTTGGGGTGGACTCTCAGTAATGTTACATGGAGCTCCAGGGTCCATGTGGATTTCGGTTGCGAACCTTTGCTATATATGTAGGCTAGATTTGTTGAACTTTAAGATGAATAGAAGAGTATGAACAATTCATATCCTTGGTTAGGCCGAGAACTTTTCAGCATCTACATTATGTGTATGTGTGTATATCAGTCTGTTTCATATGTCAATCTGTTCATCTCACCCCTACTCTCACTCTATCATACATATATGAAAATATGTAAAAGAATATGAATAAACAACATATTCAGAAAATGATTTTATAATAGTTAGAAATGTTAGTCAACGTTAAAACATTTTGGTTTGTATATTAAACCATAACTATTCATATAATTGAATAATATTCAGAAGTTACAACATCACAGATTAACGATGCCCTGATATATACAAAATAAATACATAAAACCAAATATACAAATTGAAACATTTTAACATTGGCTAATACTTATAGCTATAATAAAATCATCCTCTGAATACCTTGTTTTATCATCTATTTACATATTTACATACCGTTAGATCTATTTCCATTAGAGGTGATATATATATATATATATATATATATATATATCACCTACAGATAGCATTAAACATCAAAGATTCATCATATACCATAAAAAATTTAAAACAGTTAACCTTATTGTGGCTAATAATAGTGCACCTCAAAAATCCCCATTATGTAGGACTAATGTTGTGTATCAATTCTCTTGCCCATTGGGAAATTGCATCTCCAATACTAATGGTGATACAAGAACACTTAATTTATCCATTGGACATACAACTACCACCCTCTCCTGCAGACTAACTTGTCATTTTTCAAACGCTAGTGTCATCAGTAGATACATCAATAAACACATCTTACAAGACCACAACACCTTCATAAATATTGGAAGAATTTTAATAGATAATACCAATATCCTATATAGCACAAATTGCAAAAAAAAAGTCTCCAAATACTAGAAGCCATACTTATAAAAAAAACACACACATCCAACACTTTATAAAATCTCTTTCAGTTTAAGAGCTGGAATAATTAAATGTATCTAATATAGGTGCATAGTTCTACAGTGATTCTGATCTGTGATTTCTACACATTAAAACCAATACCAATGGACTGCACATTCAAAAATGATGTCAACTGTATGTGATAAAAATTCTCATTCAAAATATCCTTGATCACAGAAAATATGGACCATATTACCTTTAGGCACCCTTTTTTGATCTCAATTAAGAAAGGACATGTTTTTCATTTACACCTGGAATAATTAAATGTATCTGATATAGGTGCATAGTTCTACAGTGATTCTGATCTGTAATTTCTACACATTAAAACCAATACCAATGGACTGCACATTCAAAAATGATGTCAACTGTATGTGATAAAAATTCTCATTCAAAATATCCTTGATCACAGAAAATATGGACCATATTACCTTTAGGCACCCCTTTTTGATCTCGATTAAGAAAGGACAAGTTTTTCATTTACACCGTCAATATCTGGTTGTTTGTTAGGGGTTAGGTTTAGGGTTAGGGTTTAGCTTTATAATTAAAAAAAGAAAATCTAAACATTGTTGGTTAAAACAACCGGATATTGACGGTGTAGATGAAAAACATGTCCTTTCTTAATTGAGATCAAAAAGGGGTGCCTAAAGGTCATATGGTCCGAAAATATCTTATAATCTATGGTGTGGTCAACCCAAAACACTCAACAATGACTAACAAAGATCAAAAAGACATCTACTCAAATTACAACATCTTGGATAATTACTAAACAACCTTCATCCTCAGTGCAACATTTTGCTAATGAACAGGAAAAGGCTAATGAAAATCTCAACTCTAGATCGTTGTCTGTCATCTTTAAAAAAATACAATATATATATATATATATACTAGCAAATGTACCTGGTCCATGAACGGACTAAAAAAACATTAGGAACACCAGAGAGTGAGTGAGCAGAAAACAGGAGTAAGGGAGAAAATGAGAGGAAAATGATTTATCAAATTTAAAAAAATCACTGAGAATTTGTATAATAGAATGTTTGTTTATTTTAGGATTTTTTTTCTTTTTGTTTATATTTAAGATATTATTTTTAAAAATGCATTCCTAAACTTTATTTAAGATTTAATGATATTACAAAGCTAGTGTATTATAATATTTGTTTATATTAAGAATAGCCTCTTTTTGTTTACATTTTTGAAACCACTTTATTTTTTTAAGCAAGCTTCCTTGCTTTTTGATTTCAAATGAAATGTATTCATTTAATTCCTTCTTTTTTTACCGTATTAAAATGCAACAATAAAATGCTAAGAATTAAATACTTACAATTGTTCTTATTATAATTTCTTTTTTCTTTTTTTTTTCTCTTTTTTTAAAAACTCTTTTGTACATACAAAAAAATTAAATACTGATTAAAAATAGATATATTTTATTCTAAAATGAAAGTATTAATAATAAAAACAAAGTTATTATTAATCATTAAATAAAATATTTTAGTTTATTATTGTTATTTACTTCGCTGAAAAAATAATTCAATTGATAAAACTACATACAAATTAGATATTTAGAAAGATTATTTTATTTTCTTTCTAACCAAATAAATATTTCTAAGATAATTACTAAACAACCTTCATCCTGAGTGCAACATCTTGCTAATGGACATCTCAACTCTAGATCGTTGTCTGTCATCTTTTATAAAATACAATATATATATATATATATATATATATATATACACACACACACACACACACACAAGGTGTGTCAAAAAAGTTTTAAGATTTTTGGTACTTTTTGACACACCTTGTATTCTGAAAAAAAAAATAACATTCTATTTATTAATTCTTTTTTAGAATACAAGATGTGTCAAAAAGGTACCAAATTTAAAACTGTATTTACCAAGATAGAAATGAAGAATGAATGGAACATTATTTTTTATTCAGAATACAAGGTGTGTCAAAAAGTACAAATAAACCTTGATACTTTTTTGACACACCTTATATATATATATATACCCAACCATTGCATGAGAAGGATGCAAAACAATGTCAATTTTTTTAAGCAGAGTACCTGAGTACAACTGGTTTGAATTTAGTTTTCCTTCTCCCATGCCAGTTGCCATATGAAAGTTAAAGAGCCCAGTCTATCTGATTATTTATTAATAGCTGGAGAGAGTATAATTGGATTTGGCCTTTCCCAATGTGAAATGCAAATGGTCTCATACAGGATTTGTAGTTGATTCACCATTTTCTATGATAATAACCATTACACAATGAGTGCTTCCAAATTATATATATATATATATATATATATACACAAACATTTTAGTGCAATGAACACACACGTGAAATCGACTGCTATTAATCAGTAGATTTAACCCTGAAGATCCTTATGGTGAAACTCGAGTAGGTTACCTCTTGTACCCATTTTATAATATATATATATATATATATATATATATACACACATACAATTTATCATGTACATTGCCATTCCCATGCATGAGTAGTTGCAAACTAAAGACTAACAAAAAATAAAAGAAAGGTTGAATTTGGGACATAGTTAGAAAGAAGACACTTAGTGAGGATCGAATTCACTACTCAGTAGTAACTGGACTACAAGACTACCTTGCTGACCATTATACAAGAAGGTTCCTATATAAGTGTACATAAACAAACAAGGTGCATATGGTGTAATGGTTATCATCATAGGAAATGTTCAAGAGGTTGATTGCATTTCATGTAACACTTATATTTCTGGGGAAATTATGAAAGGTATGAATCCAACTATTCTCCCTCCAGCTATGGGTCTGATAGAACAGATTGGGCTTTTTAATCTTGGTATAGCAACCAGTTTAAGAGAAGAAAAAATCTGAATTCAAACCATTTAAATCCGGCTTAAAAAATTGACCTTGTGTCACATCCTGTTCATGTGGAGGGGTTGTGTAAATACAGATAGTAGTAAAAAAAAAAATGTCTGTTGTTGGTACTGGCCTGACAGTGAGGGAGAATATCTCCTTTTTGTTTGTGCTAGACAAAAGAGATTGTTCTGCTGAGGTGGAGTGCCACATCTACTGTCAGCTTACAGATGCTTTACTGAATACATCAGATTTACCTAAGCTGTGTTAATCATGTGCTGAGTTGTGATTCCTAGGTAAATGCTCTACTGATTAATTTAATAATGGGTGAAAAATGGCATTTTGGGGGGCACCTTTGAAGCCCCATATCTCCCCCAATTCTCAACAGAATTCAACCATCTTTAAATATGTGATACTCATCACCAAACTCTATCAGAAAATCCTATTAAAGTGACACTTTAATTTTACACGAAATTGGCCATTTTCACCCACTCTCAGGGGGGTTATCAGGCCTCAAATTTCACCTAAAACTCTAAATTGAGCACTTTTTTCTCCATCAGTAAATTCAACGCAATTATTTACTGTTGATGATAGTGTTGTTACTGACAAAGCTTTCCCAGTCTGGCATATATGCCTTATAGTATTTGCTATTATTAAGTGGTTTCCCATATTGTTAAGCAGTGATGAGCCTGTTTAATACTTAATTAGATGACAACTTAAGCAACATTAGGTAATGTAAGCATCTTGAGACTTTTGATTATTTACTTTTTTGTGGAGTTTCATTCATAGAAACAAAAATGTCAAAAACTAGCAGCAAGTAGCTTACAGGGTGGCAACTTGAAGATGCCGAATTCAAGTTGGGGTTGCTATTGGAGCTGATATGATGCACAAGAACCCGTAATCAGCATCTTGAGACCTTTGTTTATCAAATTTACTTGATTATTTACTTTTTTGTGGAGTTTCCTTCATAGAAACAAAAATGTCAAAACTAGCAGCAAGTAGCTTACAGGGTGGCAACTTGAAGATGCCGAATTCAAGTTGGGGTTGCTATCGGAGCTGATATGATGCACAAGAACCCATAATCGGTGTTGAAGATAGAGTATCACTGACGACCTCCCTGTATGCATCCATAAGATGTATCTTATGACAACTTGACATTTAATGACCTGAAAAGGGTTGATATGCCGTAAAACAAACCAACCAACCAATATTGTAAGAAATTTTAATAATGCTGTGTAGGACTGCTAGTAAATTGTAATTGATAGATTCCTTTTATATCTGAGTAATCAATGTTTGAAATAATTTCCCCTTGACTTGAGAGATCAGTTCAAAGCAGTGTAATAAATTCATGGAACTTTATATACAAATAAAATAAAATAACTTAAAAGTCAAAAAGAAATAAAAAGACAGTGGAAGAAAAATCATTTCAACCATGAATCTCAATGTCAAAACATTGAATTTTGCCTGAAATTTAATCTCGGGTTTAGCGTTAAAAAAAATCCACAATGAAAATACAAAAGGAAAAGAAATATCGATTGTAGATTTTTATCTTGAAACAGGAAGTGTGTTTGTCTTATCTGTAACATTTACAATTGATTCTTAAATTAAAAGGTATTTCCAATTATGCCAAATTACTCTAGTAATAAGGATTCCTACTTGATTAAAATAATAATTTAGTGATTGTTGAGTATGCAATTGCACCAAGATATTTACCCCCTCCCTGCACCTCACATGATGGCAGGATTTGGCACAAAGTCAGTTACACCCCACCCCCCTCAGGCCAGGAAGTAGATGCAAAAATTATTCAAGCTTTGAAGGAGTGCCACAGTTGCAAGAAACCCAACTCTTACTACTTTTATGATTGATTGATTTTAATTGCATATCAAGCTGTCCAGGGTTATTTCATGCCGAGAGCTTAGACAATTTTGTTCATTATGCTTTCATATTTATATTTTTGTGTAGTTTCTATGCACATGACTTATTGAATATGAATCATTTTTAAGCACATTTATTAGATGGAACCCTAACAAGTACTACCACTCCAGGTCAGAGTCAAAATGCCCTATATATCCTCAATAGTTTACTTCTGGTGAGCTCAGTTATCAATGGAGTACCTGGGTTATAATGGTAATAAAGAGGTACCTTACACTCTCCAGATTTCCAGAACTGGATTCTTAACATCAGATACAGTTTAGTGCCATACCTAGGACACCCACTTTTGTGTGTGTGAGTGTGGAGGGGGAGCTTACCCCTCTGCAGGGGATACAGTCAGCATATTCTGAGACCAGCTAACATGGGAGTCTTATTACTTTTAGACACTAGAGACCCAGTACTGCCAGGACAAATGACCCTCTAAAACTGAACCATTCCATTGGACTTTCTAATGGACACATTTCAATTACCAACTCCATTACCTCTTGTGCAAACAAATGCAAATGAAAGTAGAGCAGAACTTTGTAGGAAACGACCAAAGTGAAATCATACTAAAGTGAAACACCTACAAATGACCCCAAGTGTGCTCGCTATAGTTAATTACTCAAAAAGGGAAGGTGTTAGGTACACCTAACAAAAATAGACTTAAACAAAAAAATAGAGTCGCTCCCTTTTATTTTGTCAATGCTGGAAGTGGATTTTCCACCATCTTACTTGTGGATGGCATTTGTTTATGTTTTAAGTACTGGTTAAGTCGCTTGAGTGTAGAAGAATTTTCTACACTGTGTTAAACAAAAACTTGTTTATTTTTACAACAACCTGGTCTTGCATTATCATGTCAATCCTCCATATATTATCTGTATGTTAAAAAAATAACAAATAACCCTCTAAAACTGAACTTCTTTTTCTTTTTTTTGGAAAATATATTAAGCCATATGGGGTCTATGAGGTACAAGAATCATTTTGTGAGTATATCTATCCAGAAGGTTTCCAGAGATTTCCATAACTGAATTATGTTTGCTGTTATTTACTAAACTTTAATTACAATACCTGCAGTTACTAAGTGGTCACCCATTTAAGTACTGTACTGTCACATTGTTGCTTAATTTTGGTGATCTGATGTGAACTGGTGCTTTTAGTGTGACTTGATTGTGTATGTTAGATATGGCTGCAAAGAATTTAACCTGGTCTGCAAAATTCCCTATATATCCTCAATAGTTTACTTCTGGTGAGCCAGTATCAATGGAGTACCTGGAAGTCAATTTTTGGAATCAATTTTGGGTCTCTCACTCACAAATGGTAATTGCTGCAACTATTATAACTATAAGTATGTATTTACCAACCCCTGCACAAGCAGGATGTGACACAAGGTCAATTTTTAAGCAGAGTTTAACAGATTTGAATTCAGAGTTTTCCTTCTCGTAGACCAGTTATCAGTTAAAGAGCTCAGCCTGCCCTATTTACCCATAGCTTGTGTTGTATGTTTACATGAATGCGTAAAACTCTCTTATATATATATATACATATATATATATATATCCCTCCACAAAAGTAGGGTTTGACACATGGTCAATTTCTTAAGCAGAGTTTAATAGATTTGAATTCAGCATTTTTCTTCTCCTAGACTGGTTGCTTAATAAAGGTGAAAGTAGAAATTTTTTTGGTATTATATGATCTCTTAGAACATTAATACAACTCATATAACAATACTCACTTTTCTGTTGATATAAAGTATACATATTTACCCAACCCCTCCACATGAGCAGGATGTGACACAAGGTCAATTTTTAAGCAGAGTTTAACAGATTTTTAATTCAGAGTTTTCTTCTCCTAAGACCAGTGATCATACAAAGGTAAAGAAGCCCAGTCTGACATACTATTTACCTATAACTGAAGGAGAATAGTTGGAGGCATACCTTCCACAAAAGTATTATTTGCATTATTCAGACTATTGTCCTCATCTATATTGTTATCTGTACAACATTTTGGTTAAGTTGCCCCCCCGGCATTCTTCAGGTATTTCTTATTGGATACGTTTAGTTTTCCATCTAAAATCACAGGTCACGTGGTGTAGAGGGATAGCGAATAAGTTAATTCGGAAGACTTTCTCAGTTGTTGTTGGCATCCTTTTGAAAGTTGATATTTGTTAGTTGAAGTCAAGTATGACACACAAGACTGGATTCATTGAGCTCCAATGAGGATTGAAGTCACTTTCAAGATCAGTAGATGAAACATTATTCCACGGTTGATGATCTTGTTTCTATTTACAAAGTTTGTATCTATTATATTTTATTTTCTGAAATTCGAGATTTCACTTGTGTTCAATTCTACTCGGCATTTAATGTGAACATTTGTGTGTGTGTGCGTGAACAATTGATTAAATTCAGGAACCTTATTGTTGTAATCAGGAGCCTTCACGGAACTTTGAACCCAACCCTTTATTCAATGGGGATATACTGTTCCTATTCCACTAACCATGACTGGGTACAAGTGTTAAGCTGTGTTAATTATTATTCTATGTTACTGCGCCCTTGATCAGGATTGAACCTGCAGCCTAGAGATAACTATCACTTAGAACTATATTAACTCACACCTATTTCCACAACACCATGTGTCTAATTTCAAAAAAAGTATTAGCACTATGTGAAATGCAACTAGCCTTGTCCAGGATTTTAAATTGTCTCACCATTTCCATTTCCAACAATGATAACCATTACACCACAGCACCTACACTTGAAAAGTATAAAGAAGTGCAAATTTTCTGTGACAAGATCTTTAAATAACCCACCTGTCAAGATAGAAACCAGTTTCATTAGAGGTCCTTGTAAATTACAACACTGCTCTCCTGCTGTATAGTTTCATACACCAACTCAACAATCTTCCCAAAAGAGACAGAAATATAACTCATTGAACCAGGTGACATTACAGCATTAGTCTTTAATGGCTCAATGGCAATGTTCTCTGCCTAATGCAAGGCGCAGTCATTGATATTGTGGTGTCAATAATGGTATCTTTGTTGAATGACTACAAAATGGAATGGAGAGTATACAGTGCAGTGTATTGACTAATGGATTGAGTAGCATCTGTAATGAATTGGGATGGGATTTGATGCAGTCTTCCCAGGGGCGGATCTACTATGAATCTAATGAAGCTTAAGTCTCAGTACCCTGAATCCTGGAGAAAGAACCAGAAGTTATTTTACTAGACATTGCTTAAAAAATGAGAATCAACTGTATAAGAAAGGAAATTTAGAAAATAATATTAATTTCTCTGAATTTTTGAGATGAGACTGAGAAATACCTGAAGAAGGCCAGAGGGCACATCGGCTGAAATGTTGTGCAGATAACAATACAGATGACGACAATAGTGAAAATAATACAATATCTATTAATAATGGAAATTCGCTTCCGGTTTTTGTCTGTAACAAAAATTACGTCACTGCTTATGTCACATTACCCAAAATCTTCATAACATAGAATAAATACACTCAAAATTTGAACATGCAAAATTAGACAGTCCTCGTTGTTTTTTAAAACAAGTTTTAATAAATACATGACTGGTATTATATATCTATATATAGTTTGGTTTATTTTAATACATATTTAAGTTTACATTTCAAATTGTTTTATTTTTTAATCCTTTAATGAATTTGATCATTTTACTTAGGGTACAAACTTGCTGACATTGAATTTTTAACTCCCAACTTATAAGAAATCTTATCAAAGGAATAAATATCTGGGCCATCCCTGTTATAAGATACTCTGGGCCATTCTTAAAATGAACAAAAGAAGAACTCAGACAGATCGACCAAAAGACTAGGAAATTAAAGACGATGCACAAGGCTCTACACCTTAGAGATGATAAAGATAGGCTATATGTATCAAGAAAAGAAGGTGGAAGAGTTCTTGCCAACATAGAGGACTGTATAGAGGCCACAATCCAAGGACTCAAAGAATACACAAAAAAGCAAAAAAGATTACTTATGGCAACCAACGACAGCAGATGTAATATATGGACAAACAGAAAAACAACGAAAACTAGAAAACAAAATAATAGTAGAATGGAGGCTCTATATGATATCACACAAGACCCTAACACTGACCCTGATTCTGTATTCAATATTTTGGCCCTCTATTTCCTGTTTAGAGAAGAAGCAAATACATATTTTAGATGAATACTACTTTATGAAAACTGACAGATAGAGTGGGGGGCCCTGAATCATAGATTCATAGGGGATCCCCAAGACCCTAACACCAGCCCTACTGCTGCTGTTTCTTATATTTTGGCATTCCATTTCCTGTCTTCTGAAGAGTCTAACAAGCAGAAGAAAATATATTTAAATGAAAAAGCAATCTATCTTTTGAAGTAGTGTTTTTGTTTTTAATGGAAAATATGACAAAAATCATCTGAAGATCAAGAAGAAAATGATTTTTTTTTTTGTTCTACTCGCAGCATTTATCAGACAGTTCCATAAGTATTCATATCTTCTATGGAAATCATCAGATGGTTCATCTGATATGAACAAGCACAATATTACTTAACTGTAATGAACAAAAAAGAATCAATGTTACTTGGCATTATATCAGTCTAAGTAAGAGAACTTACCTTTTAATGAAAGAAATAGTTGCAATAGTAGTATATGTACCTATTTCCTGTAGAGCTCTGGATTTCATGATAAAAATTGGTACTAGTTCAAGTCTTTAATGGGTAAGTAAAATCTCTGACGGTCCTCAGAGTGCAGTGTGCCAAATGTGTTAAAAGGGAAGAAGAAAAAAAAAAAAAGTTTGTTGGTTAACATTGTCTTTTTATTGAGTTTTTAAATCAGAAAGAAAGCTCCATTACTTGACACAATGAATGAACTTAAATTATCTTCCATATCTAAATTTGAATTGCTTGTGGTGTAATGGTTATTGTCAAGAAATGGACATGGCAAACTGAGTTCAAATCCTGCATGTGGCTGTTTGTATTTCACATAGCACTAATACCCTAATATACAATGTGCTAGGATTGTTGAACTTTCATGACACTGGTTCATTTCCATCTTAATCAGGATAAAAACTTTTCAGTATCTACTTGTTGTGTTGGTGGTGCCTGTGGTGTAATGGTTATTATCATAGGAACTGGACATGGTGACACAAGTTAAAATCCTGGACATGGCTGGTTGCATTTCATATAGGGCTAATACCTTTGGGAAAGGTATGCATCCATATTCTATCTCCAGTCATGGGTAAAATAGTCTTTGTTATGGTGACTGGTCTCGGAGAGGAAAACCTCTAAATTCAAACCTGTTAAACTGTTTAAAAATTGACCTTGTGTTGCATCCTGCTCATACAGGGTTGGTAAATACATATATTTTAATTTATATAAAATTTCTTGAATAGCATTCTTGGTAAATTTACATTAAATTTCTTTGATAACATTCTTGGTATATTTCCTGAATAAATCATAAAAGTAATTCAATAGCTAAAGCTAATTTTCTCTAACAGATGGTAGGTAGATTATTATTTCTCTATAATGCAAAATTTTGCATCTACATTTTAATGAATGCTTAACTCTTTGAACTCATAAGCCCAATATTTAAGGCTGAGTACTATTTTACCATAATCCTGATATTTTACAGCTATGTTAGAACTAAACAAAGATACTAAATGCTATCTTGAAAGCACGCTCCCCCCTGCAGCTGTACAGCCACTTACCTCCTATCATATAAACTATCCAAATAAGATGAACATGCTGTACACAGGTGGAGAAGCAAGAACAACTCATAAATTACATTCTCCTGTGAACACGTATATATGGACACACCAGCTCATGGAAGCGCGTGGTGTAATGGTTAAAGTCATGGGAAATGGACTTGTCACCCCGAGTTCAAATCCTGGATGTGGTAATTGCATTTCACTTAGCGCTAATACCCTTGAGAAAGGTATGACTCCTTCTCTCCTCCAGTTATGGATAAATAGTAGGGCAGACTGGGCTCTTTAATCTTGGTTAGGCAACCGGTCTAGGAGAGGGAAAACTCTGAATTCAAACCTGTTAAACTCCACTTAAGAAATTGACCTTGTGTCACATCCTGCTCATGCACTTCCTAAATCCACTTCATATAATCCTCAAAATACTATTCCAATAACTAAACAAAGTGGTAAAAATCTAATTATTTTTTGGTTTTATTATAGGTGTACTATATAACATTGAAAGAACGATAGACTGTCCCAAGTACCATGAAATACTGAAGAACTTGCATTAGTCTGTAAAATATCTCCAACTATCGTGAGTTTGTATCGAGGTAAGTAACATTTTAGAGAATTGAGTTATTATTTAAACGCGCCATATTGTGGTAGAATAAAGAAAATCTGAAAACTTACTGTATTCACTCCAAAACTCACAAATTTCAGTCATCAAAAGTTAAAAATGAAAGTTTTGATATTGCGATTTTAGATCAGATAATTTATCTTAGCTGAAATACCTCTCTACACCATGATAGATTTGGACCCCAGCTAATTATGACAGTAAAATGTTCTCTTAGTACTGATGGTCAATTTGTAATTATTGTTTCCATCAATTTATATAAAACTACTAGATATATATAAGTAAAAGTAAGTAAAGTCGATGGGGTGGCCTAAAGTCAGTATCAGCCAGTCAGCGAGGGAATCTATCCCCTTTTCAATAGCGCTAGACCAAGGAGATTGTTTTTTAGCATCTGAGGTGGAGCACCACACCTACCATCAGCTCCTTACTTTACCGCACAGATCCCTGTGCTACTCATACGCTGAGTTGGCGAGGACCGGTATCGAACTAGGAACCTTGTGGTTTCTAGCCGAACGCTCTACCGACTGAACTTGTGAAAAATATATGATATATATAGGTTTGTAAAAAATAATTATTTCTAGCATCTTCATGGCATCTTCCAATAATGTATTTTTGATCAGTATTGTTCAAGACAAAGATACATTGTATATTGAATCTTTCTAGGGAGGTACCTGTGGTGTAATGGTTATCATCATAGAAAATGGAATCTGCAATATGAATTGAAATCCAGGACAAGGCTGTTTGCATTTCACATAGTGTTAATCCCCTTGGGAGAAAAGTATGAATCCAACTATTCTCCTTTCAGCGTAAATATCAGGACAGATTGTGATTTTTTTACCTTAGAATGGCAACCGGTCTAGAAGAAGTAAAATATTGAATTCAAACCTGTTAAACTGTTCTTAAAAATAGACCTTGTATTGCATCCTGATAATGTGGAGGGGTTGGTAGACACATTAATCTAATTTTTTTACCTTTTAACCAACAAAGATATTTATGTTAGCTAGTTTTTTTTCTGTTATCTTACAAAGTTAACATTGTCCTATATAAAACTTAATGGGCTTTTGTAGAAAAATATTTTTAATTCTAAATTTTACACTTAAGAGATTTATGAATTTAAAAATTTTTGTTTTTTATTTGTAGAGTTAGTTTACCCCTGGAAGGGCACTATAGAAAGGAAGGCATTGGATCATTTGGCTTCTGTAATGGCATATCCTCATGGGTTATTTAATGTCAAAGCTATCATTGTAGAATAGTAGTGGTACTATTTAACCCATAGCTGGGAGATGAGGGGGTTAATACCTATGCCAGGGGTATTAGTCCAAAATGTAATAGTGAGACTGGAAGGAAGGCATTGGAGATATTAACTCTTATGTGTAGAGTAGAAACGGAAAGTCCTATTAAATGAAAGGCAGACACTTAAGACATAAATTTACCTCCTTTGAGTGGCCAGAGACCAATGGATTTTTGTATTCAATCTCATATCTAATACTGGAATAAAGTAATTCAGGATTATTATTACCATAGTTGTTATGGTTATTTCACACAATGGAGTTGTGTTTCTCAACAAATGTGCTCAATATATATATTTATATATTTACCAACCCCTCCGCACGAGCAGGATGTGACACAAGGTCAATTTCTTAAGCGGAGTTCAACAGGTTTGAATTCAGAGTTTTCCTTCTCCTAGACCGGTTACCTAACCAAGGTTAAAGAGCCTAATCTGTCCTACTATTTACCCATAGCTGGAGGGAGAGTAGAATTCATACCTTTCCCAAGGGTATTAGCGCTAAGTGAAATGCAATTACCACGTCCAGGATTTGAACTCGGGGCGACGAGTCCATTTCCCATGACTTTAACCATTACACCACGCGCTTCCTCAATATAACCTCACCATTACTATCACTTTGGATCAAGTCTCCAATAAGCACCCTAATTTGTCAAGCTAATGAAAGGCTCACATTTTAACTCGTCACTGGTAATTTCCAC
The DNA here is from genome assembly GCA_023376005.1 of Doryteuthis pealeii. NCBI lineage: Eukaryota > Metazoa > Mollusca > Cephalopoda > Myopsida > Loliginidae > Doryteuthis > Doryteuthis pealeii. Next base: position 9,811,732 of record CM042167.1, read on the forward strand.
TTCAAACATTTTTAAACAAAATAACAGAAGATTTTTCACATTTATATTGTATCTGACAAAAAGAATTTTTACAAATAGTGTGATACTATTTCGGAACAGCATCCTTTTATTCAAAAAATAATTTGTAAATAAAAACTGTATTTTCATTTAAATAAGCATATCTACATTTCTTTTCCAATTTAATAAAGACTATTTTAGTATAAAAATGTGTCTTTCGTTTTTTAGTTATATATCGTAAGTGTTGAAAAATATTCATAAACTTCTGATTATGATATTATCACTTGCTCGCTATTCTGCATTTTTACCAGTTTTTAATTTTGATTAAAAAAATTATTTGGCACTAATGATAAATTAATATTATTATTGATTGTTTTTAATTAATTTTTTTTTTAATTTTTGAAAATATTAATTTTGATCACATGCTTGGTACAAGTAATCAAATTAAAATTCAATAGCAAGATCTGTTTTTAAATAAATACTTTTTAATCAGAAAAAAAAGAAAGACATGTTTTTATACTTATACTAAAAGGATGTTGTTCAGAAATAGTATCACACAATTTGTAAAATTTATTTTGGTCAGAAACAATATAAGTGCAAAAAATTCATTTGTTAATTAGTTTACAAATGTTTGAATCGGAACTTACTGGTGACAAGTTAAAATGTGAACCTTTGACTAGTTTGACAAATTAGGGTGCTTATTGGAGACTTGGTCCATCACTTTTGCCAGAAAACAAACAAGGCACTTTTGAGACACCTGTATTCCAAACATCTTATTGACTATGCCATTGAGACATGAATATCTCAGATGACAACTAGACAGATTATAGCCTAATTTAGTACATTATGTCCTTCAAACTCAAGAGAAAGGGAAGTATTCATAAGAAGCAGGTCTGGCAAAAATTATACTTTAATCCTGAGGGAAAAATCTAAGAGCAACTTCATGCCACTCTTGGAAAAAGATTCCATTAAGAATATCCTGATAAAACAAGGAGCACTTGAACTTACTCTGATTACTAATCTGCCATCCTCAACAACTGTAAAGCCACCCTTCTAGCCTTTTTGTTTTTTAAGTTTAAAGTACAAATATAAAAAAATAAAAAGATATTGTTTTTAAATATCTTAGCATTCTAATTTTATGTATTTAATTTTTATTTTTATATTCTTTTAAATAACAAAGGAATTTCTCATTATATAATAATTCCTTATACTTTCAGTGTATTTGTATTTAGTTTCTTCTTATAATTATTCCATAATAAATTCATTCTTTGATATTTCTTTTGTGCTTTTTAACATACAATAAAGGAAATTCGAGGTGCAGCTGGTGGTAAGAGACATGAGGAGAGAAACTGTATGGGACCTATCATCCTGATATGGGACACTCTACTTATTCTGACAATGAAGATCCTTATGCTGAAAGATATACAAATCACTGTCACTGAAAGGCTAGAAGACAAGCTGATTCCAGAACCAAAGTGGATATCCAGAGCTGGGTAAGGGAGCTTAAGAATTCTTGGTAGATAGAAAGTGCTCAAGAAATTCAGAGACTGGCAGATTCGGTAAACACCAGAAACTTTTAGGGGTTACTAAGGTTATCTATTGCCCAAGCTACTATGGCTTATTCCCCTTGTGCTCAAAGGACAAGCAGAAGTTGCCAAGGGACATTGAGTGCATGAACACCTGATGAAAGTGCACTTTCAGGAATTTCTCACTTAAGACAGCATAACTGAACCGGACTTTATCAGCCATATCTCTCAGAGTTCCATCAAAGAATGGTGGAACCTTCCACTATAACAGAGGTAAAAGATGCCATCAGGAATCTTAAGAACAACAAAGCTACTGGTCTAGCTGAGATCTTAAAGAAAGGGGGACCTCCTGTACCACACCTATGCCCTACTCCTGAATATTTAGGAAAAAAAAAACTTTCAGAGTTCTTGAACCTTTTAATAGAGATGGTTTGGTTTGGTTTGTTTTATGGCATATCAACCTCAGTGGGTCATTTAGTGCCGATAAAGTTTTGAAATAAATCAATTCTTAATGGATACTCAATTTTTTTTAATAAATACATTTTTCTATTTAACCCATAGATGGGACCCTAACCGGTACTACCACTCTGGGTCAGAGTGGGCCAAGGAGCAATGGTAATGAAGAGGTGCTGCACATTCCCCAAATCTCCAGAACTGGAACCTCACCATCAGATTGAGTTTAATGTCATTCCCAGGACATGTAGACCCTCCACCACCACCTTCTAGCACCCATATGATAAAAAGGGTTGGGGCTTGCCATAAGGGCAATAGGGTTGGGGCAATCATATAGGTGCTAGGGCTTGACATGACCAGCTGATTGATCGGAAGGGGCCTCTCCAACCACCTGTCTAGACCCAGAATAGGGCCAAAGTGGACTATTGTAAGCCATGGACAGCTCAACCTTCTGGGTTCTATCCTTAAGCATCACAGGTCGCTACCCACAGCCAACAGGTGGCCCCATTGGGGGAGTCTTACCCCTCTGCAGAGGTGCATTCTAATGCCACAGCCGACAGGGCGGTTTAATAGAGATGATTTTCAAGAAGAGACAATGCTGAATATAAAAACTACAGGATCACCTTGCTTGCTCCTGTCAACAACAGGCAAAGTATTTACTCATGTGCTTGCAAATTGACTGTTATCACAGTCTGGGGAATTATGTCCTGAATCACTTTGGCTTCTGCCCATCCAGAGGCACAGCAGATATAATACTCACAACATACCCACTACATAGAAAATGTTGTGAAGAAAAACAACCTTTGTACAATGGTATGTATAAACCTCACAAAGACCTTTGATATGGTACGGTCGATAGCACATACTATGGCTGTCTTTGATAAGTATATAAGAATGCAGAAGCCTAAGAGCGACTGTTCAAAAACAGCAACTCTGACACTAAGCCCTTTAGTGTGAAAACAACAGTCAAACAGGGATGCATCATTCTACCCACCCTATTTGTCATCTTCATTGGTGAAGACCTGCCACGGAGGAGTCCTGTATGGAACTGATGGTAGGCTTTCCAATCTCAAAGCAAAGTGCAAGATCAAAAGAACCCCTTCGGTATCACTGCATCTTCAGAGGATTCTGAATGCCTTTGTAAAAGCATATAAAACACAATTCTTAAAAATGTTGACTACTTTGTCTACCTTGGCAGTCTTCCCTTCTCAAAAGCTAAAACTGACTTGGAGGCCAACCATCGCCTAAGCTGTGCCAATGTAGCATATGCCAGAATCAAGAAAACAGTTTTTAAAGACCTAAATGTCAAAACAAAACCCCGGGTTTTATAAAGTAATAGTCCTCCCCAACCCTGCTTCTACGGAGTCACAGACCACCTACAGCAGGCACCTTGAGCTCTGGAACAACACCAAGAAAGATTTCTACAAAAGATCTTGAGGATTAGCTACAAGGTCAGACATAACAATATAAGTGTTCTAGACGAAGGAATTCCAAGGGAATTCACGCACCTTTTTAATACTGGCCATGCATGAGATTTGGTTTTTACGTGGCCCCACACGCTAAGAATCCTCGTTTTTAAATGACATGGTCGGGTGTCAGAAAATAACTTCCACTTGCTGACCATCAAACAGTGACAAGAACTTTCTTTGACACCATTATAGTATGTGGCATAGCTTTTGAATGTTGCCTACGAAATCTTATCTCTCTTATAGTATGTGGCCTACCATAAAAAGCATATTATTAACTGATATACCTAACCCTATTTCATAATTTTAGAATATTTTAGAATTAAATAGATCTCTGATTCACATAAATTATGGAAAAATCTTTTTTAATTATTCTTAATTACACTATACAGCTTATGACTGAATTGCATTTCTTGAAATTGAATATATGTGAAAAACAATTAGTTTCAATAAATTGCCAACTACTTATATCTATAGGTTCCATATCACCCCTTCCCACCACGACCACCATAGGTGATTTGATTGGTTGGATTTTATGGCATGTTAACCCTTGTTGGGTTATTTTATGCAAAAGACATTTTTGTTTTATTCATTGGTATTCAATTTGAAGTGACTGCTGAGCCACCAGGTGGCCCCATGAGAAGGGGAGGTCTTATCCCCCTGCAGAGGTGCACAGTTTGCATATTCTACAATCTCAGCTAATTGGGTAGACCACCACCATAATAGATGGGTCATATCCTTTGCATATCTAATACATGACTAGCGTGAGGAAATTCAACATCATATTTGTTGAAGTGAGTTAGCGTACTGTTGGTTTGAGCAACAAGCTAAGCACAACTGAACCAGTGCCAAGATAATTGGTACTTATGGGAATCCAGAATAGTCCACTCATGCATTTGGGTGATTCCATTCCTTGAGTCCTGATTGGCTGCTTGGTTTCTATGGTGTTGGGAGGCTTCATAAATAAGCTGGCATTTTGCAGTAGTCTTTGCAGCAAGATAGATTCGTATTGAGTTATGACTATTTGCAGCCTTGTCTTACCAATTCGACAGTAATTGGAACTAGCATAATTATTCTACAATATTGAGAGACTTTAATGCTTTAAACATGTACTGCTGAAGGAAATCCATGCAAGAAGGAGATGCATAGCATGAAATGGAACTCCACTATATTGAAGCCATTAAGAGATAGTGTCACAGGGAAAGAAGGTAAAATGTTCCACCACCACTTGCCATCTCCAATTTATTCTGTCCACACTGCCTTGTGGATTGGCCTCTACACATCTATCTGAGGATCCACAAGTAAACGTTTTATGGAGAGGGCAGTCTAACTCCAGTCAGTAGAGCATCTGCCTCAGAAGCACAAGGTTCTGGGTTTTGATACTGAAAGAGATGCATAGCTGTGGTGATTCACACCACGAATGTTGACAGACAGGAGTTAATATAGAAAACACGTGAACACAACTTAGAATTCAAAAACAACTTGTATTATCATACATAAAGAAATATCAATTAATTACTTGCCAACGAAGGTTTTGTCTGCAGGAATGATTATATAAATAACACAGTCCACTTAACTGAGTTCCTGAGGTAGGGTGAATTATCGTAGCCCTCGCTACGACCTTCTGTTCTCACTGATGGATTTAAGGGACACCCTTTTTGTCATCCGATTACGGTGCTGGTTGAATTAGGAAAAGAAAGAATTTGTCTCTTTGGTTTTGCCACTAAAAAATGCTGGCCTGTGATTGGTTGGTTGATAGTGAGGCTCATAGAACAAGGATGATAACCCTACCTCAGATATTTTTATATAGCATGAAATGGAACTCCACCATATTGAAGCGATTAAGTGATAGTGTCATAGGGAAAGAAGGGAAAAAGTTCCACCACCACTTGCCATCTCCATTCTGTCCACACTGCCTTGTGGATTGGCCTCTATACATCTATCTGAGGATCCACAAATAAGCATCTTATGGAGAGGGCAGTCTAACTCGAGTCAGTAGAGCATCTGCCTCACAACCACAAGGTTCTGGTTTCCATACTGGCCCTTGTTCATACAGCGCATAAGTAGCACAGACTGGATCTATGTAGCAAGGTAGGGAGCTAGTGGTAGGTGTGGTGCTTCACCATAGATGCAAAAACAATCTCTATGGTCTAGCAGTAGGGAAAAGGGGATAGACTCCTTCACTGATACCAACAATAGGCCACTCTGCTGACTTTACTTTTTTACCAACAAATTCTAAAGAAGGTTGTTTATTATGTGACATCTACAACTATTCCTTAATGAGGTTTAATTATATGGGAATAATTATCTTAGTAAGACAACTTGTTTATGTTTGTTTTGAAGCTTAAAAATTTAAAGGCCATTTTAGCTCAGTCGGTAGAGTGTCTGACTAGGAACCACAAGGTTCCGGGTTCAATACTAGTTCTCACCAACTCAGTGTTTGAGTAGCACAGGGATTTGATGGTAGGTGTGGCGCTCCACCTCATATGCCAAAAAAACAAAAAAAAACAATCTTTTGGTTTGGGAAAAGGGAAAAGGGGATAGGTTGTCTGGCTGAAAATGATTTTAGGTCACCCTGACGACTTTACTTAGTTAAGTCATGCAGAAACATGGCTTCCAGCTGATTACTGTTTTAGTCACCCACCCATTTCCCCAAATTATGGTCAAGTCATATTGAAAGCACCGCTTCCTGCTAGATCACCAAAGTTAAGCAGCAATGAGGATTATCACTTAAGCAACAGCTAGTACTGTAAGCAACTTAGTCTTTTGTTTATCAAAATTGTGCAAGTGCAGTACCCACCATACTCACCAGACCTAGCTCTATATAATTTTTCTTGTTTAGTTAACTAAAAAATTATCTCAACATTAAGATTTGAGGACATGGAGGACATTAAATGAAAAACAACAGTGAAGCTTCACATTATATCAAAAGAAGAAAGTTTTAGAGGTGCTTTGACCAATAGAAAACTTACTGGAATAAGTGTATTGAATGGTAAGGGAATAATTTGGAGAAAATAATTTTATTCATTTGTAGTGATTGTCTGTCCTTGTTTGGTCTGGAAGAGTTATCTTACCTTGCATTTCAGTTTTTGACTGCTAGGCGCCCCTGGCTATTTAGTCAGTGACGCGCCAACTTTGAATCCTCTTTGTCTCTGGACTTCAACCAAAACAGATGGGTTAGACGTTTGCGTCTACACCCTCTCATATGGGTGGATTTCACCACCCATCCTGTCTGTAGTAAGTGACATTACTTCTACAGGACGCAGTCTTATTTCTGTATACTTCTAACTGATATATTGTATCCTGTCTCCTATATCTGTTGCTTATGTATCTTATCTCATTATGTATTCCTGTCATATGTATTTTCTCAACATGCTCATTAAATTCCATTGTTACATTTCACACCCTTCGTTTGTACATATATGACCCACGTTGGGAGGCCTCCTTCATTTTTAAAACACATGCAGTCTGTTTTATCAAGGTTCACATATAATATATATATATATATATATGTGTGTGTGTGTGTGTGTGTGTGTGAATGAGTATTTGTGTGTGTGTTTTTACATGTGTGTAAATATTTACTGACATCCCACCATGGCAGTTGGACAGAAGGGTCGTGAGGAACCACGCACAAACCGAAGCTCATCTCTGGCTAGTGTTTAAAAATTGCAGAATTTTTCTCAAACTGAATTCTTAATTGCTGGCATTAGTAATAGTTATTATTTTTGTTGTTTTTTTTTTCGTTTTTTTTCGAGAGAGGAGCCTCGACTTCACGTGACAATTGACACGTTCCTCTGCCTGACCCCCCCAATGATAACTAACAGTAATCCCTTTCCAATCTTACACATTGTTTATTTATTTTTTGGTAAATACAGTTTCAGTTTTGATATTCTTTACTCATCTTGTATAGATGAGTCTAGGATGGCATTACCAGTCCATTATTCTACCACAGAGTTATTTCAACATAAATATTTTAAAATAACAGCTTGAAAAATTGATCCCCACCTTCTTAATATAAAATGTTGAATACATTCTTGAAGGTTATGTATAAAAATATTTCTTAAAACAAAACACTATCAGTGTGTATTGTTTGTTTGTCTTTTTTTTTTAATCATAAAAATAGAAAACATTTTATCTTTCTTCAACAAGAATTATTCTACAATGAGGAGAAAGCTAGAAAGATGATATTGAAAACATTTATATCATTTTGAAATGTTATTGTTTGGAAAGCAACGTATTTCAGTTTCAATTTGGGATTTTTTTTTTTTTTCAAATGCAAAATCAAAAGCAGCTTCATTCACTTTACTGGTGTTGAATTCAGACATTTTTATGTAACAGAAATTTATTTTTAGCTATCAATGAAAAATCTGTTTTTGGAAGCTTTAAGTTTTATATTAGTAAAAAAATTAAAGATGTTTCCTTGATTAAATACAGAACAGTTTCATGTCAGACAGGAATTGGACTGAATTACATCCTGTTTTAACCAATTATTGATAACCGATATCAGAAAATGGAAACCAGAAAATTTCTAATTAAACATGACAATTTCATATAATTTTTCTAATTTGTATAATGAGTGGCTATTTCAAACTAAAGCAAATCACTTTATGAATAATAAATGATTTCTCAATTCTGATTGGCTATAGACTAATATTTGAAAAATCTCTAAAAGCCAAATATTTTTTTTTTTTGCTTTTTAAATATGAAAGATCATGTTAATATTTGTGGCAGGTGGGAAGCATAATGTTAAAGTAAACATGTTTTTCAAATCTATTTGCTTATAAAAGGTTTATTATTATTATGTGAGTATTTCACACTAACATTAGCTGGTGGTCTTTCACTGGGGTCTGAGTGACAACAAGTCTCTCTAGAACTCTTCTGAATATTCTAGCCAACCTTAACAATGCTATAATCTGGTGGTCTTGATTCTTCCTCTGATTTCCAATTCCTTATTACTAGTTTTTCACACTAACATTAGCTGATGGTATTTCTCTGGAGTCTGAGTGACAACAAATTTCCTCAGGTCTCCAGGTCTCTTATTAGCATAATACCTGTAAAAACTGATGGGATTATTAATGTATTTTCACACTTGCATTTCACTAGAGTCTGAGTGACAACAAATTTCCTCAGGTTTCCAGGATTCTTCTGAGTATTCTACCTTATGTTAACAATGTTGTTGTCTGGATGGTCTCAATTCTGTTTTCCAATTCCACTAGTTTTTTTTCCAAACCACTGAAGACTATTCCAAGGTTATCAATACACCCTCATTTTCCACATTATTATTATTATTAGCATATTACCTAAAAAAATTATGGGATAATTAACTCTTAACATCCTATACCACCTCATTCCGCCCAGCCAGAAGTCACATTCATTTTCCTAATCTACCCCAAATGATAGCCTTTGTTTAAATGTAATATTAAACATATTTAGGAGTATTTGATTTAAGTGAAATAACAGGTAACTTTAGATGCAAAGGCCATTTTAGCCATCTTTTGATAAATCCTTATAGGAATGGGGCTTTGCACTTAGAAAATTCTCAACAGGGTTAAGAGTTAAGGTGTGAATTGGCACTTGTGTCTCGGATCAGAGTAAAGTGTTACTCTCCAGTCCTCTGATGAGTATTAGTTTAGTATTTGTGTGTTCTGTTTAACTTAGTATTTCCAATTTAATTCTACCATGCAGTTCAAGTTACAGAATACTGACAATATGTGAATATGTAAATTGTCTGCTTACTTTCACATTGGACATTTAAATCATAGCAGGATTCACTTATTAATCTTATATTGTTTTCTATAGTGCAAGCAAAAGTTATGACTAGAAAACAAAGTCACACTGTTTATTATTAATAATTATAGTAATGATAATAATGCATGACTGGGTGGGAAAGGTGATCCACTGTAAATTGTGCAAGAGATTAGAATTTGAGCACACTAACAAACAAGAATCAATCCTAGAAAATGAGACCCACAAAATTTTGGGGCATTTTGAAATACAAACAGATTATCCAATCTGGGTCAGACTTAGTATTAAGTAAAAAAAATTAAAATTAAAATTAAAAAACAGAACTTGTCATCTAGTAGTTTTTTCTGTCCCAGAGTGAAAATGAAAAAAGTAAAAGGATAGACAAATACTTGGATTTCTCTGAATGTTTGAGATGAGGTTTGATGATTAGTATTATCTGCGTTATTCGGACTATTGTCTTCATCTTCATTGTTATCTGTACAACATTTCGGCCGATGTGCCTTTCGGCCTCCTTCATGTATTTCTTCTTGGACTCGGGAACCTTCTTTATGAGTCTAGGTAAAAAATCATACATAAGTGAATAGGTAGATATTCTAGCCAAAACAAGACATAAATTTATAAATTCCCAAAATTCACACTGGATTGTCCAATTGGACACATGGCCTAGTAGATAAAGGAGTTAGGTTAAGACAGTTCTAAGTGGCAGTTATCTCTAGACTGCAGGTTCAATCCTGGTCATGGGCAGCAGTAACATAGAATAATAATTAACACAGCTTAACGCCTGTACCCCAGCTATGGTTAGCTGAATGAGAACAGGAAATCTCCGTGGATTGAATAAAGTGTTGGGTTCAAAGTTCTCTGATGGCTCCCGATAATGACAAGGTTCCTGAGTTCAAAAAGAAGGTTCTTGAGTTCAAAAAGAAGGTTTCTGAGTCCAACAAGAAATACCTGAAGAAGGCCGGAGGGCACCTCGGCCGGAACATTGTACAGATAACAATAAAGATGAGGACAATAGTCCGAATAACGGAGATAATACCAAATACTTGGATCTTGCCAAAGAACTGAAAAAGCTGTGAAATATGAAGGTGATACCAATTGGAACAATTCCCAAGACTGGAGGAATTGGAAATCAGAGGAAGAAATAAGACTACACAGACACAGAATTGTAAAATTGGCTAAAATATTTAGAAGAGTCCTGTAGACCTTAAGAGACCTGCTGCCATTCAAACTCCAGTGAAACACTACCAGATAAAAACTGGTGTGAAAAACTTGCAAGGAGTAAAATAATAATATTCATGAAGGCATGGTAGTGTAATGATTATTATCAAAGAAAATGAACTCTGTGAACCAAGTTCAATTTCTGGTCAAGGCTGTTTCACTTTATGATAATGCCCTTGGGAAAAGTATATCTTTTCTTCTACCTATAAGTAAAATAGAAGGGAAGACTGGGCTTTCATCCAAAAAGTGTGGCTTTCTCTACGCACATTCTTTGCCATTATAAATAAATTATCTGTATCGTCATTTGCTAAGCTTGGTTTAGTTAATGGTTATTGATGGACAAACATCATCATTAACATTATTTCATTCCTTGAAAGTTTTTCACACAAAGCTGATGGCCTTTCACTGGAGGCTGAGTGACAGCAAGTCTCCGCAGGTCTCCATTACTCTTCTGAGTATTCTAGCTGATCTTAACAATGCTGCTGTTGGATGGTCTCAATCCTTCCTTTGATTTCCAATTTCTCTTGTCTGTTTTTTTAAAACTCTTGGTGACCATTATTATTATTAATACTAACAGGACCTGTGGATATACCACAGTATGATAATTTAAGTATTACAATTTGATATGTTTACTTAAGAGCTATTGCTTAATAGTTCAATATGTAAAATATAATAATCTTGATTTAACTCTCACTCTTTTTTTTTCTTTCTTTCCTTCTTTTCATCTTTTCAGTATATTCAATTGAAACATATCAGTGTTATCGCTTCTGCACACTCACCCCTCTCTACATCTCTCTTTCTTTATTTCTTATCATATTCTGTGTAGCATGTCCTTTTACTTCCCTTTCTTTCTTTGTAATGAAAACGGAATGGTTCATTATTTACCTGAAGTGACAACACTCAAAAGAAATAAGAATTCGGCAGAAAAGCAACACCAGATAATCAAGATTTACATTTTTGCATTTCATCTAGATGATTTGGACGGTCACCAGATTCTAGAGGAATTGCAATAACAGTCAGAAGATTAAAGAACAAGCATATTAACTCTTAACATACTGTTGAGAATTTTCTAAGTCCAAAGCCCCATTCCTATAAGGATTTATCAATAAATGGTTAAAAATGGCCTTTTCATTTAAAGTTCCCTGTTATTTCCCGTAAATCAAAAACTGCTAAATGTTTAATATTACATTTAAACAAAGGCTATCATTTGGGGTAGATTAAGAAAACAAATGTGATTTTCAGACGGGTGGAATGAGGTGGTATAGGATGTTAAGAGTTAATATATAGATTATTGTGAGTTTTTCATATCAGTTTTGACACATGGTTTTTCACAGAAGTCTAAGTGACAACAAACCTCCTCAGGTCTCTAGAACTCTTCTAAATATTCTAGATCATATTAAAACTGCTGAGGTCTGGATGGTCTTGATTTTTCCTCTGGTCTCAAATTCGTCCAGTCTCCTCTCCAAGCCTTTGATGATGTTTCATATGCATTGATGATGATGCTATTCCCATGAGTCTTATCTATTTTAGCTTTTATATAATTAGTTCTTGTGGCATTATTCTAGGCTGCTATGAATAGAAATCTAGTAATTATTATTATTATTTCCTTTCCTCTATCTCTTCTTGCTCAAAATGTTTGAATTTAAATGTTACATATATAATATGAATTTTATCATCAGTCATATGATTTTTTAAAATTCATGTTTTATTTCTAGTTCTGGGATGCTTTTTTAATTTATATACATTTATTTTTTTTATATAATAGAAAATGAGAGTAAAATGTAAAAATAAATCTGACCGTATGTAGAAAAGAGAAAAACAAAGTATTCCAAAAAAGATGATGATGTTGATGTTAAAACGTTTCAGTTTTTATCAAACCTTCATCAGGACATAGAATGGAAAAGGAGTTGTCTGAACAGTGATAGATGTTTTTTCAAATCTCATCTATTATTTTTTTTTTTTTAATTAAAAAAATAAATACATATATTCATCACTGTTCAGATAACATTTTTGCTATCCTAATGTCCTGATGAATGTTTGATAAAAACCGAAACATTTTAACATTGACTTCACAATCAAGACTAAACTCATCTTTTTTAGAATACTTTGTCTTTCTATTTTTTACATAATAGAAAATATAATTTTTCTATTCTCCCTCCAGCTATGGGAAGCTTAGGCTCTTTAACCTTGATTAGGCAACCAATCTAGGAGGAAAAATCAGATTTAAAACCTGTTAAGCTATGCTTAGGAAATTAACCTTGTGTAACATCCTACTCATGCAGAATGGATGTGTATATATATATATATATATATATATATATATATATATATATATATATATAAAGTGTTGTTATGGATCAAACGGGAGAAAATTAGATATTCTAAAAAAAGAAGTTTCGCAAAAAGGATTATGTTTAAAATAAAAAAATTTTAAAAACATAATCCTTTTTACGAACCTTCTTTTTTATAGAATATATATATATATATATATATATATATATTAATAAGTCATCCACAGACACGCGTTTCGGCATATATGTGTGTGTGTGTGTATGTATTTAGGCAGCATTTTTTCTTTTAAACATGTTCTGTTAACGACGATTCTTGTCGGACGAGTTTTTGTTCAATCCTTTCCAATTTTCTGGCCATCTTTTTAATGTCAGGGTGGAACTGGTGTAGCAATCCACCAAAGGTTTCATTACGAGCACTTTCAGCATGTCTATCTGCCATCTTCAGGTGTGAAACTGATGGAATGTTTCAGGTGTCTCGTTTTTAACACAACAGTAGCATAGGAATTGGTAGAGGGAGGTAGTAAGAATTGGTAGTGGGTTCAACAACATATATAAAAAAAAAGTTTCATTTAACTAAAAATGCCATAGCAAGACGACAACTACTTCAGTTCCAGTGTTCTTCTTCTGAAGAGATTTTATCTCAAAATATTAAGAATAAATCACAGGTTAACAAATAACACCATTGTTACCCTATTTTTTTTTTACACATGCATTGTGATAGCCTTCAAAATCAACCTCCAAACCAATATATACACAATGCTCCAAGCAAATTATAAAACCCTTTATATATATATATATATATATATATATATATATATATATATATATTATACACAAGTTTAATTTTAATGTAATGATGGGATAGCTTTAAACAAAAATGTCTGAATGCTGGAGCAAAGTTGTAATGTGTTTTCCTGTGCTCCATTTTTTAGTGAATTTTGTGAGCTCAGGTACAGGGTATTTTGAGGTTAAAGGGCTAAATATTCAAATGGTTAACATAAACTTGTCATATCTTTAATAAATATTCTAATATTAATAAAATTCAACTAATTCTTGGTAATTTCAGATGTTATCATGATTTGAAATTAAATCCCCAATAAACATTATTGTTTTAACTGATATTGATTTAATGTTGTTTATCCAAACGTATGAAAAACCTTATGAAAGTCAAGTTTAATATTTTTCTTAAGATCTATCTCTAGATCATTTCAGTGATTTCAATTCTCAAACAATAGCTGAAATTAAAAAGATTCTCCTTTATATTTGTAAACAAATGTTTAAAAATCCCAATAGAATTCATAGAAACCTTTATATGAAACATTCTCAAAAGAATATCATGTCTTTGATTTGATTGAAAGAATCAGTACATATGCTAAGCTCTAATAACCTTCTTAATTGGTCTAGCATAGAAATGAATATAGAAACCTTTAATTAAGAAAGAGAAGTTACTGGGTTTTAAGAGTCAGAAAATTCTGCCACCTAATTACACAGTGAAGAGTACAGGGTGGTCCGAAAGTCTTGTCATCACCTAGACCACTCACCACCTCCAAACCTAGCGTCTAAGATACACAGAAGACCACTTTCACACCAAATCAATTCAATTCCACTACATGACCCCACAAATTCTACCATCACCTCACATAAAGGAAAATCCTACTACTACACTAAAAGGTTAGAGTAGCCATCAGCAGTTGACAACCTCCCCACCCCAAGCATGGCCGCAAATTCTCAAACAATATAAGAAAAACATCCTTTAATACAAGAACTCATCTCATGTTCTGAAGAAGGTCTAATAGACCGAAACGTTATAACGTCGACATCACTACCCACAATAAACATCCATCCAGTACAACATCCACAATAAACTCTTCCTAATCAAACCGACTTTGGGAGGCTGCAGACCAACTTTAAGGAAGTCTAGAAAGGAACAAGTCATTATGTTCCGATTACGCATTGGTCATACAAAACTAACACACTCTTATATACTCAAACAAGAACAACAGCCACAATGTGAAACATGTCAAACACCCCTGACAGTTAAACACTTATTGATGGAATGCAGATTTTTTGCTCCCATCAGAAACCATTATTTTAAAGCAAACAATATGAAGGATCTGTTTGAAAATGTTAACATTGGGGATATTCTCCTTTTTAAGGGAAATAAAATTATACCACAGAATATAGACATGAAACAAATCAATGCCATACAATATAATTCCCAATAATGCTAACACATTGTTAAAACCAATTACTAAAAGTATATATATGAATACACAATATGTAAACACCCCAACCGCTAGGCATGATATAACCCTGGATGGGTTGATATGTCATTAAAATCAATAAACCAACCAACCAAGATTCCATGTTTTTCTACTTTTCTCTACATATGGTCGGATTAATTTCCTCTTATTACTCCCATATTCTTTTAGAGGTAAAAAGATTACTTAACTTATATATGGTATTGTTAAAAAAATAATGAAAGTTAAAACAACATGTAGGGATGACCCGACTCACCCTGTACATTATGCTAGTTTATGATTGATTGATTGATTTTAATGGCATGTCAACCATCTAGGGTCATTTTCTGCCAAGAGATAAATTGTGAGGGATGGTCATTCATTTTTATACTTTTCTAAGGATATTTCTTGATTTTGACAGTAATTTGTTGCTTAATGAATTGGGAATCACTTTAAGGGATAAGTTTATGGGGTAAAGTTTGAGTTTGTTATATTTTTTGTATTATTTTCTTTCTTTCAGGACAAACAAAATTTTAATTCATACTGACATTTTTAAATATATTTCTCATTTTGTGTTGTAAAAACGTCTAATAACAGCAAAATCATCACATTCTATTAGAAATATGCAAGTTTAGTTGAAGAAGCAGAAAAAATGGTTTCATATTTAAGATTCCAAGTTATTAAAATTATCATCATAGGAAATAGACATGCTAACCATAGTTCATATCCTGGATAAATCTGCTTGCATTTAGTATCCAAATATTCTTCAACCAGCTATTGTTAAATAATAGGGCAAACTGGGCTATTCAACCTTGGTATGGCCAGCAGTCTTGGAGAAGGAAAACTGATTTCAAACCTGATAAAATCTGCTTAAGAAATTGGCCTCATTGTGGCTGCTGCCATGACTCAGTGTTTTGGGCTGGTGGTCAACGGGTTCATTTTACGCCCCTTCCCTTCTCTATCATGCGAGTACCCAATGACCTTGCTACCAATTTTGGTTTCCCTTAGAAAAAATAGTTAGTATTAAAATCCCCTAAAATAGGTGTAAATGAATTTTTTGAAGATTGTTTACTTTGTGATGCCATTAGCAGTAAAACATTGGAGTAGACAGTGGAAACAAAAAGATGTTAATAGTTAAAATGAAAGTTTTCAAGGCTCAAATTAAGCTTAGGAATTTGGTCTTAAGCAGGGTGATTCAGAACAAAGCAAACAAGGTCCTTTCCAGCCTGATCATCATGGGTGTCAGTCGCCAATTTCTCTTGGCATCCAGTGAACTGTAGAATACTGATAATTGTCATTCTGTGTTAAGGATTTGCAGTCTGGACCAGTAGAACAGTCATCAGAGCAGTGGCAGGAATTATTAATGTAGTAAGGCAGTCAACTGTCTAACTGACTGACTTCAATATGAACAGTCAATTGTCAAGCATTCTTAGTAAAGAAATAGTCATTCTGAATCATAAGTGTTAACAAGGTAAACTATATTATCTTTAATATATTATCTATTATATATATATATATATATATATATATATATATATATATATATATATATATATATTATCTATTAACTGTATCTATTCTAGTTTGGTTTGGTTTGTTTTGTTTTGTTTTACGGCATATCAAACTTGGTGGGTCATTTAATGCAACAAAGTTGTGAAATAAATTCATTCTTAATGCATAATACAATTTTGTTTATCAACTCATGTTTTTCTATTCAACCCATAGATGGGACCCTAACAGGTACTACCACTCCGGGTCAGAGTGGAGCAATGGTGATGAAGGGGTGCTCCACATTCCCCAAACCTCCAAAACTGGAACCTCACCATCAGATAGAGTTTAACGTCATTCCCAGGACATGTAGATCCTCAGTCACCGCCTTCTAGCACTCATATAATAAAAAGGGGTTGGGGGTCGCCATGAGGGCAATAGGGTTGGGACAATCATATAGGTGCTAGGGTGTGACGTGACTAGCCGAGTGATCAGAGGGGGCCTCTCCGACCGCCCGTCTAGCCCAAGATAGGGCCAAAGTGGAGTATTGCAAGTCATGGACTGCTCATCCACCTGGGTTCTATCCTTAAGCATCACGGGTAACCACCCACGGCCAACAGGTAGCCCCATTGGGGAGTCTTGCCCCTCTGTAGAGGTGCAGTCGGTGCATTCTAACGCCCCAGCCGGATGACATTTTTAATGTTAATATATATATATATATATATATATATATATATATATTAACTGTATTTATTCTGAACAATTCTTAAACAAGTTATTTTAAATGATAAATACTTTTGAGTTGTAAATTATTCCTTACCTTGTCTAACATGTCTTTGTCTGCCTTAAATGCACAATAAATGCAAATCGCTTAGTAGCATGCAAAAAAATTGAGAATTAAAAATAATGTCTTCAAAAATAAAAAATATCAACTATCACAGGGAATATAAAGCTATTTATTTCTCTTTCTTTTTTCTAATAATTAAGTCTGTTAAAATAAAAATGGAAAAGATTTAATTATTTTTGTGTTTTCTGTTAAGTAACCTTAGAAACCCCTTCTTTGTATGTTCATTACTTTGTAAGTTATGGGTAAGTTTAAATGTTTTATATGTTTAGAAATTTGTAATTTTTATGAGGCGTAAACCTTCCCTGTTGACTTTATGATAGCACTTTCTTTTGTTTGAAATTTGTTTTGTTTTATGTATTGTATTGTTTGTTTTATGTATTGTATTGTTTGTTTTATGTATTGTATTGTTTTGTTTCATGTATTGTATTGTTTTGTTTATGTATTGTATTGTATTGTATTGTTTTGTTTTATGTATTGTATGTATTGTGTTTTGTTTTATGTATTGTATTGTAAATGTAAATTCATTGTTCCTTTTATCTATTCGTGACTTACACAAATTTTTCGTCTAAATTGCAGTTTTTCACGGCTGCACTGAGTTGAAAATAAAAGAACTATTATGAAAACACTATCTACAGTCTGTAGTTCTTATGGCACATAAATTATGCAAGATAATGGTAGCTAATGCATATGTAAGCTCAGGTCGGAATCAACACTTATGTCAAATCCTACTCATGCTCAGGGGTTAGTAAATTAACTGAGTAGCTTCACTGTTGGGAAGTCCTATGTCATAGTGAATAACCTGTTGGACTATCACATCAGTTCGAACTCTAGTCGTACTATTACATTCACTTTCAGACTAATATCCTTGGGAAAGGCATGAATCCCCTCCCAGATATGGGTTAAATAATACCACTACTGTTCTTCTACAAGGATGGCTTCGGTATTAAATAACCCATGAAGGTTGATATGTCATTAAATGAAGAAACCAAAGTTCACTAGCTGTGAGAAGTGATATGAGTGTGCCTTTGCTTCATCCAATGAATAGCTTTCACTTGCTGAATGGCAAAAGTAAGCATATTATCTGAGTACTTCTTATATAGCCAATACATGGACATTTAAGACAAATTTAAGTTCTATCAATCATATTTCTCTGAATGTTTGAGATGAGGCTTGATGATTAGTATTATCTGCGTTATTCGGACTATTGTCCTCATCTTCATTGTTATCTGTACTACGTTTCGGCTGATATGCCTCTGGCCTTCTTCAGGTATTTCTTGTTGGGCTCGGGAACCTTCTCAGACTCAGGAACCTTCTTTTCAGACCTGGGAACCTTCTTTTTGGACTCAGGAACCTTCTTTCCAGACTCGGAAACCTTCTTGTCATAATCGGGAGTTGCAATCCAAAGTTCCGTGATGACTCCCGATTACGACAAGAAAGTTCACGAGTTTGAAAAGAAGGTTGCTGAGTTCGAGAAGTTTCCCGAGTCTGACAAGAAATACCTGAAGAAGGCCGGGAGGCATATCGGCCGAAATGTTGTACAGATAACACTATTCTATCAATCAGTTCTCAAATTTTGACTGATTGGCTCAGAATTTTTTAATTTCAGGATCCATAAGTCTGCTAAATGGTGAGATTATATTTGATTTGTAAATTTCTGGGATTATACTTCTGTATTAACTCTATCGGCTTTGTAAATTTCACTATGTATTAAACATTGTATTTTTCTACACTGACAAAATAAATGAGTAAAAATCCTGAAATTTAATTGTCACTAAAATACCATTCCACAATGAATTTTTATTTATCAACCAAAAAAAAAAAAAAAAAATGAAAGTAAGAAAATTGTTCTATAAATTCTATCAGCTGATTTATTCTTTATAAAACATGAAAATGGTTTGAGTCCTTTCCCAAACTTACATCTAAATTAATAAATAAAGTAAAAACAAAAAACTAAAATAAAAACTAACTACTAAGTAAATAGATGTTTTTTAATGTTCAGTTTTTGAACTTAAACAGCAGATGGTCACAATAAAAAGAATTGTTGACTAATGTACAAATAAAGAAAATAATAAATACAAATAAAATTGTTTCTGGCTGTAGAAAAGAAAAAACAAAATAAAATGAGAGATAAAAGATAAAGAAGAGTTAAGAGAGTTAAGTACATAAAATAAAGTTTGCAGACATGAAATTCAGAAACATTAACCAAGCTGTGCACTGTTGTTTATAGATTTAAATGCACCTTATGGATTCCTGTTTTTAGGTGCACCTTCAATGATCTGCCACTAGCAGAGGTTGTTTATTGTGATATTTATCTGATTAAAACCTGTTAAAAATAAGAATCTGTAAAAGATTTAGTTTGCATTTTGAATAGAAATAATTTTTAAACAGATCTATTTGACCCATAGATGCAACCTTAACACATACTACCACTGTGTCAGAGTAGGCCTAATAGAAATGATCATGAAGTGGTACACCACACTCCCCAGATCCCTCATCATCAGATGCAGTTTAGTGTCCAACTCAGGACACTCATTTTTATGATGGGCCTTACCGTATACATGTGATACACTTAGTGTATTCTAAGCCTTGCCAATAGGAAAGTGAAATAAAGGAAAAAAAGGAAAATGATTCTGAGGAAAATTTCACTTCCTAAAAGTGCTACGTCTTTTAACGACTTGGGCAATCATAGTTCTTCATTTCTTTTTTAAATTAGTAAATGGAATCATTGTGATTGTTCTTGGGAGAAATAATTGAGAAGAGAATTGGATTCCTGCATTTTCCGACCATTAATTTTCAAATTCCTTATGAAATATATTCCTCTTTCTACTTCTTTGCCAATCTTTCCTTTACTCCAATATTGTGCAATTGCTTTAGTATTGAAATGAAAGTTCAAATTACTAAACAGAGATTAGATTGTCAGGAATTTGGCTTTACATTTTATCTAATAGCATTTAGTATTTTCCATTCCAGCAGAATCATTAATAGATCTGTGCATATCTGAACCAAAAGAACAGAAGAGAAATTTTCATATAAATGTAAGTGTATATTTAATCTAAGTCCTTTCCAGTTTCTGCAACTGGATAAAATACAAACAGGACTTAAAATCTTTTCATCAAATTTAGATTACAGAATTATTTAAAAAAAAAAAAAATCACTAAAGATATTTTTTATTTATCTGAATTTTTTTTAGATGAGGCTTGATAATTTGTATTGTTGTCGTTATCTTTATTGTTAAAACACAACATTTCAGCTGGCCTTCTTCAAGTGTTTTTTTTTTTTAGAACTTAGGAACCTTCTTGCTGAACTCTGTAACCTTTGTCAGCCTTCATGAAACTTCTAACTGAACCCTTTAGCTCAGTCAGTATACCATCCATCTAGGAACCACAAGGTTCTTGGTTTGATACTGGCCCTCGCTAACTCAGCACATAAGTAGCACAGCTTGGATCTGTACATTAAAGTCAGAAGCTGATAATAGCTCTGATACTCCACCTCAAATGCAAAAACAATCTCCCACTATCCCCCTAATACCGATAATACTCTGTATTTTATGTTATTTTTGCCAGTAGTCAAGATTGAATTGCAACATTCAGATGATTGTCACTTAGAACTTTATTAACTCAAACTTTATATCTGTTATGTCATGCATCAACTGGACAATTCAGAATGAAAACCCTAATAATAAAAGTTGTAATTGGTTGGATTTTATGGTATGTCAACCTATTGGGCTATTTTATGCCAGAGACATTTTGTTTGATTCATTCTTGATGATTACTCAATTTAAAAAAAAAACTCATTTTTCTATCTCACCCATAGATGGAACCCTAACAGGTACTACCACTCCATGTCAGAGTGGACCTGGGAGCAATGGTGATGAAGGGGTGCTCCACATTCCCCAGAACTCCAGAATTGGAACTTCATCATCAGTTAGAATTTAACATCATACCCAGGACATTAAGACCACCTTCTAGCACATATGATAAAAAGTGTTGGGGCTTGCCATGAGGGCAATAGAGTTAGGACAATCATATAGGTACTAGGGTTTGACCAGCCAACTGATCAGAGAGGACCTCTCTTGACTGCCTGTTTAGCCTAAGTAAGGGCCAAAGTGTAGTGTTGCATATCATAGACCGCTCAGCCACCAGTGTTCCATCCTTAAGCATCACAGGTCACCACCCACTGCCAACAGGTGGCCCCATTGCAGTTGGTGTATTCTAAAGCTCTAACCAAAAAGGGTTAAATTATAAAAGTCCCTTCCTGTTTCTGCAAATGGTTAAAATACAAACAAGCCTGAAAATCTTTACATTAAATTTGGATTACAGAATTAGGAAAAATAATCAGCAAGAAGAAATTTTTTTTGATTTCAAATTTTTCAGTTTTTAAAAATTTTAAAATCTGAGAAATCCATTAAAATAAAATTCAAATCTTACCATCACTTAACAAATGTCTTTTTTAACTCAAGGTCAGCTAGGGAGTTAGGGCTGCAATATTTTCTAACATAATGGAACCACATGGAAAGTTTTTGAAAATTCCAAAACTGTAAAAGTGCTGAGCAAGAGGTTTAATTTATAATGTTTAATTCTAAATTGAATTCTTACTTTCTTTAGTTTAGTTGAATTTAGTTATTTAAGGGGCTGGTTTAGCTCAGTCGGTAGAGCATCTATCTAGGAATTGTAAGGTTCTGGGTTTCATACTGGTTATACTGTGCATGAGTAGCACAGCTATGGTAATCTTATCTATGCAATAAAGCATCTGAGAGCTGACAGTATGTGTGGCACTCCACCTCAGCCAAAAAAACACGACATCCCTGTAATCAAAAAGGGGATAGATTCCCTTGCTATTTAGCTGATACTGACAATAGGCCAGTTTACTTGTTTAATGATATATATATATATATATATATATATATATATATATTAATGTAAAAATTCAATTCATTTGTAAATCTTTGAATATAATCATAACTATTTATATTTTCACTGTTCCATTTTTATAATTGCTCTTTTTTTATTTGTTTATAATAATCATTTGTTTGCACAGTTATATGGTGTCATGTATTCCTATTCAATATAAGTTATGTGTTTCTATCCAATACTAATCATTTCTGAAAAGATCTATTTTACCTATAGATAGGACCAATGGTTTAGTGTCATACCCAGGACAAACTTAGGGGTAGGCTTACTCCTCAGCAGGTGATATAGTTATCATATTCTAAACCCCGATAACAAGCTCTTACATTCGGTTTTCAAGTTCACTAAATGATTCAATAAGTAAATTAGGGTCATTTCCTATAACTCCAACCTAAAAAAGGGGAACCACTCTGAATGAATTTTACCTGTTAATTAATCTACCCATTATTTTCCCATTAAACTAACCCTAAACCCTAACCAGTCTTCTTTTTTCCTAATAGATCAATAAATAAATAAATAAATAGATAATTTATAAAATTCATTCAGAGTGGTTCCCCTTTTTTAGGTTGGAGTTATAGGAAATAACCCAATTTAGTATTACTGTGGCCAAATGTTAATTAGAACATCACAAGCCATTTATTTTCAGTAACTTTAACTCATATCTTATAATTTGTAAAATATATTTTTACATAACTCAATGATATCTAATCTAAAGATATAGCCAACAATTTTTCTCTGGTTACTAATGGGTTTGGTTTGGTTTGTTTTACGGCATATCAACCTCAGTGGGTCATTTAATGACAAAGTTTTGAAAAATTCTCAATGGATACCCATTTTTTTTATAAATACATTTTTCTATTTAACTCATAGATGGGACCCTAATAGGTACTACCACTGTGGTTCAGAGTGGGCCAGGGAGCAATGGTGATGAAGGGGTGCTCCACATTCCCCAAACCACCAAACTGGAATCTCACCATCAGATAGAGTTTAATGTCATTCCCAGGACAGATAGAACCTCAGCCACCACCTTCTAGCACCCATATCATAAAAAGGGCTGGGACTTGCCATAAGGGCAATAGGGTTGGGGCAATCATATAGATGCTAGGGCTTGACGACTGATTGGAGGGGCCTCTCCAAGCGCCCATCTAGCCTAAGTAAGGGTCTAAGTGGAGAGTTGCAGGTCATGGACTCCTCAACCACCTGGGTTTTACCCTAAAACATCATGGGGTGCCACCCACGGCCAACAGGTGGCACCATTTGGGAGAGTCTTACCCCTCTGCAGTTGGTGCATTCTAATGCCCCAGCAGACAGGGCGTTTCAATTTTCAATGTAACACTGTAAATCTAAACTTGAATCTTTATCACCATTAGGTTAACTAAACCAAATATTCATCTTTTTGTTTAATAGTATGAAGTAGATATCAAGCTAAAAATTTCCAAGACAGAAACTAAAGTGATGAATTTTTTCTTCAAAAAATTATGTGTTTACAATTGTAGTATGAGCAACAACTGCCAGAGAACTATAAACATTAATGGATGTAACATGGATATTATCATAGGAAATGGAGCCGTGAGAAGAGTTCAAATCCTAAACAAGGTTGTTTATATTTCACATAGCGCTAATACACTTGGGAAAGGTATGCCTCCAACTATGGGTAAATAGTAGGGTGGGCTTTGACCTTGGTTAGGCAACCAATCTAGGAGAAGGAAAATTCTAAATTCAAACCTGTTAAACTTCCCTTAAGAAATTGACCTTGTGTCACATCCTGCTCATGCAGAGGGTTTGGTAAATATATATATATATGTAAAGTAACTGTGACTGTCTGATGAGACTAAACTGGAGAGTTTTGGAAATTTCTTTAAATTTCTAAAAGCCTTTTAAGTTTTGTTTGAAATAAATTTATTACAGAATGACGGTTTATGGAGTTTTTCCTTTCTTTCAAAGGTATATGTGTATATGTATGTATATATATATATATATATATAGTTAAGAGAAAGGAAATGAATCCGACGGTATGAATATAGATAAAAGGATATGAAAACAACACAATATGCTATTAAAGTGAAAACATTTTATATCATATTCATAGCTAATATTAAACTTGTTTTACTCCGGACTTATCAAGATTGGAGGCGAAAATAATATGAATTCAAAACGAAAACACTGATGTTGCAAAAATAAATTTGAAACTACCGCATAACTTTTTTGCAACATCAATATTTTCTTTTTGAATTCATATTATTTTTGTCTCCGCTCTTGATAAGTCCAGAGTAAAACAAGCTCTGAAGATGATTTTTATAAATCGAAATACTGTTTAATATTAGCTATTAATATGATATAAAATGTTTTCACTTTAACAGCATATTATGTTGTTTTCATATCCTTTTATCTATATTCATATATATATATATATATATATATATATATAAAAGTAAAAATAAATTAGGGGCGGCCCTAAATGTAAGGCTAAACAAATCGAGAAAAAAATCTCTATGTACATTTTCAAAAGCGCTAGAAGAAGGAGATTGTTGCGAACCTGTCGGGTGCTCCGTATCTATAGCTCTGCTGATGAGGCCTAATAGGCCGAAATGTACATAGAGACTGATTTGAGGTACCCGCCTAATTAATTATGAACTTTCAAAAATTAGTGGTTTCAATTAAGCACATATTCTCTATTGTCGGCTGAAAATAGCCATATCACATCGGTATTATAATATATATATATATATATATATATATATATATATATAACATTAACCTCTCAATGATGTTTATTAACCATAGTTTGGTGTTACTAACTAAAGATTGTACTCATAAGGCAAATTTTAATTTATTCAAGATATCTGATGACAATAGAGTCAGACTGTATTTAGACTTGATCTGTATGTAGGATAGATATGAAAAAAAAGTGTCTTAACACATGTGTAGTGATGAAAGAAAATTAATGAAGTATTGTTAATGTTTTACAAACAGTGTGAAAAAATTGAAAAAGTCTTTAATTCCTGTTTTTATTAATTTTTTCCACTTGAATTTCTTTGCTCATTGTTGCATACAAAACATTGACATGAATAATAAATGCATTATCTCATTATTATATTTTTAAATCTAGAAGTGCTATCTAACGTCGCCTGGGTAGAGGGGGGGGTTTAAAAAGTTAGTCTCGCAGATCCATTATTACTTGTCACAAGTTAGATCCTCACTGGATGCCCCATAAAATACCCACGTAAATATATTATAACATAGTAAGAAATTTATTTCAATAATCTACAATGTAAAAAAAAACCCAATATAAATGAGGTGATTAATTAAATGAATCAACATCATATTTCAATTACCTTCTGTTACTATAAAATTTTAATTTTTAAATATCTTTCCAAATATAAATAAAATCTTCATTATTTTTTCTCAAAATCCAAGCCCTGATGATAGTGAATGTATATATATATTTACTTTGTGTCGTTTATTTTCGAAATTTCCTCCAGACATACACATATACACAACCACCCTTTATATAGGTACTAGCAGCGGCTACCCAGCATCCCCTGGGTAGAGGGAGATTTTTTTAAGTTAGTGCCGCAAATCCATTATTACTGAATCATGAGTTGAATCCTTGTGGGATGCCCCATTTAAATCCCTATGTAAAAAAAAATAGACCTTTCATTGATCCAGCTACTCTGAAAAGAAATGTCTACTATCTAAATATTAAATGAAAAAAAAAATCCATGCTGTTATCATTTAAATTTTATTTTTTTAATTATCTTCACAAATATAGATCAAATCTTTAATATTTTTGCTCAAAAACTAAGCCCTGGTGATATTTAATGTGCATATATATTTACTTGGTCATTAATTGTTTTACTTTCAAAGTTTCCTCTGGAAATACAAATATATACACAACTGCCCTTTATATATGTATAGAAGATATAGAATTACAACATAAATCTATATAACGTTTCCAAATGTGTGAGTATCATATATACAGATGGGGGCAATTTGAGTTGTTACAAAGGGGAAGTTCCCGCACCATAGAGATTAATGTGCTCGTCTGTGACATTGCAATAAGCAAGTTTGAACTCCAGTCATGCTATTTTCCCATTTGGATTAATACCCTGGCATGAACCCACTCATCTCCCAGCTATGCGTAAATAATACCACTACTGTTCTTTTACAAGGATTGCTTTGGTATTAAAATAACCCATGATGTTTGTTATGCCATTAAACAAAGTTCTTACAAAGACAACTGTTGATAAAAATATTTTATTGGATTAGCCACAAATTCCATTTTTGTCATTAGAAGCTTTTGGTTTTAACAAATTTCATTTAAAACGATCAATTTTGATTGTATTGTGATAGCTGTCACAATTTATTTTTGCAAGGTGTGTTAAAAAGTATCAGTAGGATTGCAATGAGGTTAGATTTGTATTAAGTTACAGCTTCCTTGTTGCCTTGTCTTACCAATTCGATGGTAATTGGAACTTAGTATGTTTATTCTACAGAGTGAAGCAATATTTACAAGGAAAACAAAAATGGCGAGCAGGCCACAGAAGAATCAGAAGGGAAGAAGTTACATTCACCTGATTGTGTATTGGGCACACTCACATCACCCATTCTCATCTTTTAAAAGGTGAGGACGCCCCAGTGTGCCCAATATGCAAAGTACAACTTACAATCAAACATATCCTCCTAAATTGTAACAGCCTCAAACACACCCGCACCAAATACTATCAAACAAGAAACCTGAGGGACCTCTTCAGGAATACAAATCCTGAAGACATTTTAAATTTTCTAAAAAAAAGCAACCTTTTCAACACGATATAACAAAACATAACCAAATACCTCCATAGAACCACTACTTTTAAGACTGAAATCCAAAATAACCTTTTCTGGCATTAAATGACCCACAGAGGTTGATATGCCATTAAACAAGACTCAAACTCAAACAAAATGACCAATGAATAAAACATTAATTTTCATGAAGAGGGTCCTTTTGGCATTCAACGAACAGATTCCCACAAGATTTCCATTGGTGAAAGAACTTCTCAGACTCCTCTTTTGATATAGTGGGTATTTGCCTCTCATCCCACTTATGAGGGTGTGACACAAGGACATTTTTATGTGGGCCCACCCACAAGCCAAAGCTCAAAGTGGTAAGCACAAAAAATGCGTCGATCCCGTCAGCATACCCCCCTCAAGGGGGCGCCTCAGGCACTGGGCAATAAACCCAGCCCTGACCCTTTAAATCGAGGGGGCAGGTATTGCCTGGGGGGATCGACGCTGTTAATTCAACACACCGGTGGCCAAAGTACACTGGACCCCCATCCCAAAGGACAGACTGGGATTGTGGTGATTGTGGTTGATATAGTGTAAAGATACACTGTTGTATTTCTTTTAAAGTCAGACACACCTCAACCCCAAATCTTATCCGCGAAATGAATTTTCAGTTCAGAAAATAAGACAAATTCTACAGAGCTGAAGGTCTGGTGGCGGATATTGCACTTGCACAATTCTGTGTTTTGCCAAAAATTGTTAATCAAAAAGTATCAAGACTTGGCACTGTATCATATAGACAGTAATCTTTGATATCTAAACATCAAACTTTATTATCTACGTTACTCAGCTGTGAACACATCTTCATTCAATTTTTAAAAAATACTAAATTATTTATTCCAGTCTTTAGAAATTATTTTAATTGCAAGAATTTCGATTCTTTGGAACAATTTTTTGCTGAGAAAGATGAAAAAGTTCTGGAATGATGGAATTATGTAGTTACCAGAATATAACAGAAGATAAAACTACAAATATGTTGTTCAATCAAGTTAGTGTTAAAAATAAATATTTTTCCTTTATTTTTATTTAATAAAAAGAATGAAATTCATATATAATCCCATATGTTGCTTTCTACAAATCAGGATATTATTTATATAAAGTCTTATCTTCCAAACAACTTACTTATGCTATCTTCACAAACGCATCCATCAGTTGATAACGATACACACACCTCTAGAATAACATTTAAAATTAACTTATTAGATATATAAGTATTTACCCAACCCCTCTACACAAGCTCAACTGACACAAGGTCATTTTTTAAAGCCGAGTTTAACTGGTTTGGATTCAGAGTTTTTCTTCTCCAAGATTGGTTGTCATACCAAGCTTAAAAATCCCAATCTGCTATACTATTTACCCATTGCTGGAAGGAGAATAGTTGGATTCATACATTTGCCAAGGGTATTAGCATTATGTGAAATGTGAACAACCTCATCCAGGATTTGAACTTGGTTCACTGTATCCATTTGCTATGATGATAACCATTACATATACATTATCTAAACAAGATTTATCTTTCAAACAATTCACTTATGCAATCGGATAAACACTCTCATATCAGATAATAAAGATATACCAGTTAAATCGAACTTAACAGACCTAAATTCCACCATCATATGTTACCCTGCAAAAAAAAAAAAAATCGGGGAATTAACCAAATTTACTGAAATTTTCAGTGTTGATATACAAATATATAAAGGGCAGTTGTGTGTATATGTATGTCCGGAGGAAACTTTAAAAATAAAACAATTAATGACAAAGTAAATATATATACACATTAAATATCACCAGGGCTTGTTTTTGAAGCAAAAATAATAGATTTGATTTATAGTTGTGAAGATAATTAAAAAATAAAATTTAAATGATAACAGCATAGAATTTTTTTTTTATTTAATATTTTAGATAGTAGGCATTAACATTTTTTTCAGAATAGCTGGATCAATGCAAGGTTATTTTTTGCATAGGGATTTAAATGGGGCATCCCACAAGGATTCAACTCATGATTCAGTAATAATGGATCTGTGGGACTAACTTAAAAAAATCCCCCTCTACCCACGCAACACCAAGTAGCCACTGCTAGTTAAGGAATAAAAGATATAATGCACCAGTTATTTTATTTGAAAACTTTTTTAGCTCAGTTAAGTTGGAACCACATATCTTTGAGGCATAACACAGATTCTCAAACATACATGGTTCAAAAACTGACCTGAAAAAATGTGAAAGTTTTTAAATAAAATAGATAATAACTGGTGCATTATATCATTTATTCACCAATATATCAACACTGAACATTTCATTAAATTTGTTTAATTCCCTGATTTTTTTTTCTTTCAGCAGGGTGACATACAATGGTGAAATTTAGGTCCCTGAAGTTCGATTTAACCAAAACACCTCCACCAGAACAACATTTGATATGAACTTATTGCATAGATAAAGATTGAAAGAATGATGATTGATAGATAAAATGTTAATTTATGTAACGGTGTTGCAGTTTTAATTTTGATACTGTTGAAGTAAGTTAGCGTACTGTTGGTTTGAGCAACAAGCTAAGCACAACTGAACCAGTGCCAAGACAATTGGTACTTATGGGAATCCAGAATAGTCCACTCATGCATTTGGGTGATTCCATTCCTTGAGTTCTGATTGGCTGCTTGGTTTCTAGGATATCATGAGGCTTCATAAAAACCTAGCATTTTGCAGTAGTCCTTGAAACAAGACAGATTCGTATTAAGTTACAACTGCTTTCTGCCTTGTCTTACCAACTGGTAATTGGAACTAGTATGCTTATTCTACAGATACCAATTAATTTAAAAAAAATGCAACTTTTTATTTTTAAATTGAATAATTTTAAGTTCAATTAACAAAATTTTTGTTTTGTTTTCATTTTTCAGGAACACCAATAGTAGTAGGATTACAGTACTTGCTACTCGCATGGATCCACAAATGGGTTAAAAGGGGCTCTTTAGCCTTGGTTGGCAACCCATCAAAGTCAAGGGAAAGTCCGACACAAAACCGCTGCTGCCTTTCAAGGAAAGGCTAGGGGAGTAAACCCCGAAAACAATTCAAGAGCCGGAGTCCCTAAAGTGGTGTGATGCTGAAATCCAATGCTACCCATTAATTCCTGCAACACTACCATTGCCAAACCGCATTGTTATCTTATCTTTCCTTTGGATCACAGCAGCAGTATGGAGAGGGGGATTTGCTGCATGGGCAACAGCTTATCCTCCATATGAACCTGCCCAGGCTATGTATTTCAAAGAGAGGGAAAAAAAACTTTGACACTACTCCATCGTCTCTCGTAAACGGAAGGCTGCCAACCAATTAACAAAATTTAAACTTCAATTTCAATTTTTCTTTTACATGATATATGATTGGTTTAGTTTTGTTTTTACGGCATATCAACCTCAGTGGGTCATTTAATGCCAATAAGGTTTTGAAATAAATCAATTCTTAATGGATAATACAATTTTTTCATAAATACATTTTTCTATTTAACCCATAGATGGGATCCTAACAGGTACTACCACTCCAGGTCAGAGTGGACCAGGGAGCAATGGTGATGAAGGGGTGCTCCACATTCCCTGAACCTCACCATCAGATAGAGTTTAATGTCATTCCCAGTACATTTTTCTATTTAACCCATAGATGGGAGATATAATATGAGTTTATAAGTATGAAGTAATACAATTATTGGTTCACAAGTCTAAAAAATAATGAGCAGAAAGATAATTTGAAGATAAAACCAGTTTGTACTCTTTTTGGAGATTGGAATAAAATGCTTTTGTACACGATTCTATGTTTTCATACACAACAGGGGAATAATTGCAGTCATTACTTTATAAATACTTCAGACAACAAAACAGAACAATTATCTGTGTATCTCACAATAAAGGTTGGTTTTGAAAATTTGAATCTTAAATATCTGACTGTGATGTTCAGTGTTGGAAATCATGATGTGATGTCTGCAAAGTAATTATGAAATACAAATAGTGACAGAAAAAGCTGAGAAAATGAAATACTACAGAAAGAAAAGGACTCACCCCCCAGGGTTAAAGAGCCCAGTCTGCCCCATAGCTGTGGGGGTACTAGCACTGGGAAATGTAATTTTCTTGTAATGAGCTTATCGTCTTTTCTCAGTGAAGGAACTTGGAATGAAATTCTGTTACAAATTACAAAAAACTTTTACAAACAATTTTCTAATGATGCAACAGACATATTGGAGGAAGGGGGTATTGTTTAAATTGCCTCATGAGTAATACCAGCATTTCAAACTAGTCTTGGTTTGGTTTTCTTTGTTTAAAGGCATATCAACCTTTGTGGGTTATCTAACCCTTTATCTACCAGAGTGCCCCAAACCACCTGACAATCAAAATGCTGCCCTCCCTGAAAAAGCCTGAGATTGTCACCTATTAGAAAATGGTTTAGAGTTAAAAAAAAAAAAAAAGAAAAAAAAAGAAGAGAAATTCCAGATACTCCGATCCAGAATAGCAAATACCCATCTCTGAAGATAAGTATAGAAATTACATACTCCCTCAATTCGACACCACATCACATAATCATTTTGATTTCTAATGACCTTTTACAACTCCTACAAGACCTTAAATGATCCAACTATATAATAGTTTTTCCCACCTGCCTTAGCTGGTGGTTCACTAAAGGTTGAGTGACTGCAATTCTCCAGATGTCTCCGTGACACTTCTGCATATTCTAGCCAATCTTAAAGCCGTTATCTGGAAAGTCTCGATTCTTCCTCTGATTTCCAATTCACCTAGACTCTTTTCTAAGCCCTTGGGAACCCACCTGCCTTCTCTTCAGTAGTGAAGGATCAACGATATGATACATGCTCGTCAACCATTTCACCATGCTATTGCAGATGGCAGTGGTAAGTAAAGGGTTAATGCCAAAGCCATACTTGTAAAAGAACAGTAGTGGTACTATTTAACCCATTTGTAGGGGGTGGGGATTAGTGTATTAGTTTGTTTTGTTTTGTTTTGTTTTACGGCATATCAACCTCGGTGGGTCATTTAATGCCGACAAAGTTGGGAAATAAAGTCATTCTTAATGCATGATACAATTTCATGTTTTTCTATTTAACCCATAGATGGGACCCTAACAGGTACTACTACTCTGGGTAAGAGTGGACCAGGGAGCAATGGTGATGAAGGGGTGCTCCACATTCCCCAAACTTCCAGAACTGGAACCTCACCATCAGATAAGAGTTTAATGTCATTCCTAGGACATGTAGACCCTCAGCCACCACCTTCTAGCACCCATATGATAAGAAGGATTGGGGGTTGCCGTTGGGGCAATCATATAGATGCTAGGGCTTGACGTGGCCAGCCGATTGATCGGAGGGGGCCTTTCCGAGTACCTGTCTAGCCCAAGAAAAGTCTAAAGTGGAATATTGCAAGTCATGGACTGCTCAGCCACCTGGGTTCTATCCTTAAGCATCACGGGTCGCCATCCACGGCTAACAGGTGGCCCCATTTGGGGGAGTCTTACCCCTCTGTAGAGGTGCAGTCGGTGCATTCTAACACCCCAGCCGACAGGGCGGATTAGTGTATTAGTCCAAAAGTGAAAATAATAGCTTGACTGGAGTTTGAACTCGCTTACTATGATCTCACAGTCCAGCACTTTAGCCTCTTCACTATGGAGACTCATCTCTTCAAATTCGGGAGAACATCTAGTTATTTCCTATAACTCCAACCTAAAAAAGGGGGAACCACTCTGAATGAATTTTATCTATTAATTAATCTACCCATTATTTTTCCATTAAACTAACCCTAAACTCTAACCCCATCTTCTTTTTTCCAAGTAGATCAATAAATAAATAAATAAATAATTTATCAGTCAATTAGAGTAGTTCCCCTTTTTATAGGTAGGAGTTATAGGAAATAACCGAACATCTACCAAAAATAATCTTAAATCTGGACAACCTTACACATCAACAGAAACATGTGAGAATATTTTGTCAATTATAAAAGGACACTTGTTTCCTTATCTTTTAAGATCAGGTTCTTGAATAAATTTTCTGGTTATTTCTTATAACTCCAACCTAAAAAAAGGGGAACCACTCAGATTTACTGATAAATTATCTATTTATTTATTGATCTACTAGGAAAAAAGAAGACAGGTTCAGGTTAGGGTTAGGGTTTAGGGTTAGTTTAATGGGAAAATAATGGGTAGATTAATTAACAGATAAAATTCATTCAGAGTGGTTCCCCTTTTTTAGGTTGGAGTTATAGGAAATAACCAATTTTCTTTTGTTCCTAAAAATGAAATCCACCCTGAAATGGAGATAGAAGAAAATATATGATGAGTCTTAGACATTATTCCTTGAAACAAATTCCAGAAGACATTTCAGAAATAGAAAAAAAACAAAACAAACAAACACAAAAAAAAACACTCACCGTGAATAATGAATCAACAATGGAGTAGATTATCATAACGTTTCTAAGTAAAGCCATAAATCTGGTTTTTATTCTTTATTTTTCCAACTCTGTACACTGAATTCCCCAAATATAATTCCACATATGAATAGAATAGAAACTGAGATGAGAAAAGAAAAATTATCAAACAAAAATGCAGTGAGAATTATGAGAAAATACTGATTTGTGCCAAAGACAGCAGCAAATTATTCCATCTTTTCAGAATTGGTGGTTACCATAAAAAAGATGAGACTGAATTTCTGAGATAAGGAATTATAATTACTATACATTGATGTGGAGAAATGTAGACAAACATAGGATGTTATAATGGATGGAAGTTTATTACGGGTGTTCATGTCAACACTATAATGTTTCGGTCTTTCAGACCTTCTTCAGGACATGAACTGAGTTCTTGTAATGAATTATAATTATTCAATGATGCTGATAGTTTTTTTATTTACTGCATCCTGGGACACTGATATTTGCTTTCAATGTGTCCCGGGGAAAATCTATGGGTTCCAACTAAAGCCGTCAAACTCCCACCTTGTAATCTATCCTTAGTAATTGATTTCTAAGAAACTATTGAAATGTATTTACAGTTAGCTTGAAATGGTGAGGGAAGAAAAAAGAAAAACACTGGGATGCATGGTTGTGATTTTACTGCGTCCTTTTAGATTTTTGTGCATCAGGGACACAGGATGCATACCTATCAGCATCTCTGATTATTATACATTGATGTGGAGAAATGTAGACAAACATGGGATGTAACAATCGATGGAAGTTTATTACTAGTGTTAATGTCGACACTATAATGTTTCAGGCCTTCTTCAGGACATGAACTGAGTTCTTGTATTGACAGATTCAATTCTCTTCCTGGTGAGTGTCTTGTCGTCATAATTGGGAGGAGGTTGGGGGTAAACTTTTGATGATGTGTAGAATGTTTGGGAAGATAGTAGGGGTTAGCTGTAGTTGTTGTGGTGGGGATTGTGAGTATTGGGTCACGTGGAAGTGGGGGCAAATGTTTGGGGTGGAAGTAGGGGATGTCTATGATGGTGCATAGTAGACGTTGGGTTTAGTCATATGTAGGATAGAAATATGGGTTGTCTGTGGGTAGGAAGTGTGATAGAGAGTGTAGGATCATGGAGTAGTTGTAAGGTGGATTTTATTTATTCATTTGTATTGATGTCAGTCAGTCTACTGTTGGTTTGAACAACAGCAACTGGTTAAGCACAACTGAAGCAGTGTCCAAGACAGTTGGTATGTATGAAAATCAAAAATAGTCTATTCATGTATTTGGGTGATTCCATTCCTTGAGTTCTGATTGGCTGCTTGGTTTCTATGATGTTGTGGAGTTTCATAAATACCCTGTCATTCTGCAGTAGGGTTGCAGCAAGATAGGTTTGTATTCAGTTACGAATACTTGTTGCTGTGTCTTACCAATTCGATGGTAATTGGAACATAGATTGATTATTCTATATCTCCCCTTCCTCCCCCATTTATTTATTTTTTAATACATTGATGTAATTGAGTATAGCCAAACAAGAAGTTGTCATCATCATCAGGTCACACTGACAGCATGGATTCCCCTGACTCTTTCTCACTACCTATCCCTATTGTTCATTGCCCTTAGTAGGTCTTCCACATGGCATCCATAATCTGCACAGACCTAATTGATGTAGATTTTTGTTGGTCAGCCTACACAGGCATGTCTATGTGTAGGTGTCTACAGGAAAACATCATTTATGAGTTCATCGCTGTTTTGTCCAGCATGTCTTGTTTATCTTCAGTGGATGTTTTATGTGATTAGCGCCAAGTTGCTGGATTTTTTCAAGATAGCAAGCAGCATCCTTGGACAGTTACTAACAAGACTTTTCTTAAGCATTTCATTCATAAACACAATTAGCAGGGCAGATAGTAAACAGTAGCGAGGGAGTCTATCCCTTCTTTGCTTGCACAAGACCAGGGAGATTGTTTTGCTGAGGTAGAGTGCCACACCTACCATAAGTTCCCAGATGTTTTACCGCACAGATTAGATTACCCAAACTATGCTACTCCTGCATTGAGTCGACAGGACTGGTATCAAATCTAGAACCTTGAAAATCTTAGGCGGAGTATAGTTCATTTTGTTTGAAGAGACAGTTATCTGTTCTTCAAACAAAATAAACTATGCTATATATATATATATATATATATATATATATATATATTTACCAACCCCTCCACATGAGCAGGATGTGACACAAGGTCAATTTCTTAAGCGGAGTTTAACAGGTTTGAATTCAGAGTTTTCCTTCCCCTAGACTGGTTACCTGGCCATGGTTAAAGAGCCCAGTCTGCCCTGCTATTTACCCATAGCTGGAGGGAGAATTGGATTCATACCTTTCCCAAGGGTATTAGCACTATGTGAAATTCAGCTTCGTCCAGGAATTGAACTCTGGTCAACGAGTCCATTTCTTATGACTCTAACCATTAGACCATGTGCCTCCAACTAAACTATACTATATATAAATGTGGTTCAAATTTAAAACTACCAGATTGTCCAACTGGACATATGATCTAGTGGATAAAAGCATTGGTCAACCAGGTGGACATCAGTGTAATCACTTGGTTATGTACAAAAACTCTATACTTTGGTTCAGTGGAAGGAAAGACATATTTAGGCCTGTGGGGGACACCTCTCAAGTTGTCTCAACATAGAAATTAAATCATGTACATGAGAAATAAAAAAGTTAAAGTAAAATGAATTCATTAAAAGAAAAATATATAAGTTAGGTTCCAAAGAAAATGATTGATTTTATTTTTCTCAATTATCTTGACTGTAAGAATAGGCTTTACTATATTTTTCAGTTTGGATTATACGACAAAGTGATATAATTCTTTCCAGTTTGCAGCAAATCACCATTATTTTTTCAATAATAAAACTAATGGACCATATTACCTTTAGGCACCCCTTTTAATCTCGATTAAGAAAGGACATGTTTTTTATTTATACCGTCAATATCCAGTTGTTTGTTAGGGGTTAGGGTTAGTTTTATAAATTTTTTTTAAATCTAAAAATTGTCTGTTAAAACAACCAGATATTGACGATGTAAATGAAAAACATGTCCTTTCTTAATCGAGATCAAAAAGGGGTGCCTAAAGGTCATATGTTTTAAGAATTCTGGGGTATGGGGGTTATCGTCCTTTGTCTGCGAGCCTCTGTTTCAAATCAACCAATCACGAGCCAGCATACTTTGGCGGCAAAGCCAAATAAACAAACTTGTTCTCTCTTCTGATCCAGCTAGCACTGAGGACAGACCTAAAACAGGGTCGCTCCATCTCTTCCTCAACAACCAGAATCGGAGTCAGACATCAAACAGAAAGTCTATCATATCCGAACTATCAGAAGGCCGTAGCAAGGGCTCCGATAATACCTATCTCAGGACTCAGATAAGTTTATTTCAAATTATATTTGTGCAGAAGAACTAAAGTTTGCAACCTTATTGTTACATGTAATACACGTCTTTTATTCATATTTCTAGTTGTTTGGTTATTTCTTTAACTCTCAACCTGTCTGCCACACTCGTGGTTAACTCCATACTTCAAACCTTGGAGTACTGTCGTTCGTGTCTAATTTCTTCATATTTGGTCCAAACTAATTTTATAATTATTAGAGGTTTTAACTTTAGTGTCATAGCCAGGACATAATGACAACTAAGATGAGGACACTAGTGCAAGTAGATTAGTGTATAAAGTCAGGTTGTTAATGAACTTAGAAAAAGATTAATATTTGGATTTAGATTCCAATAAGCAAAATCTGAAACTATAACATTGCAAAAACTAAATAAAATAAACGAGAATAATATAGACAGTTTATTTTATTTAGTAATCTTAACTTTATCTAATCTCTTGAAGATTATTCTTTTTTTCTCATTTCTTTTTATATTCCGCCTATTTCCAACTGTTATTGCTTTTCTAGAAGTTATCCTGTTAAGTTTAAATGATAAATCCTTCTTATCAGAATTTGTTCGCTTTAAAACACTGGGAATATTTTTTTTATCACAGTATTGAAATAAGCTGCTGTAGATAAATAACTTCTGTTTTAAAATTTCCTTTAATACTTGAGGCCTACATTTTCATCCTCACAAAAAAGACGAGATACACAAGTCTCAGTGCACCAATGTATAATAGTGCCAGGCAATCAGCTGGAATCTGGCTTTAGATAGTACTAGCACGTAGAGCTAGATCACCGAAGTTAAGCAGTGATGATCCTGTTCTATCCTTAGAGGGTTGACTATTTAAACAACAGTAGGTACTGTAAGCAACCTGATATCAAAACGAGTTGATTTGGCATTAAATAACCCAAAAAGGGTTGATATGCCATAAAATGAAAACAAGCAAACAACTGGATGAGATCACTAATGAAAAAAGTTTTTTGTGGATTTTTACACATTTCCAATTTATTCATACTTAAAATCTTTATTATTTTTCTGAATTTTTAAGATGGGGCTTGATAATTTGTATTATTTAGATTTTTTGACTATTGTCCTTAGCTTTATTATTATATACATAATGTTTCAGCCAATATGCCTGGAATGAGAACAATATACCACAATGGATTAAACGAAGAGTACAATTTGAACTTCGGTGAAAGCTCTCAAGTTCAACAAGAAACACCTGAAGAAGACCAGAGGGCACATTGTCCGAAATGTTGTGTATATAACAATTAAGATGAGGATAACAGCCCAACCAATCTAAATACAAAATAATTTACAGATATATGGCAAAAGTATTCCTAATAATTTATATATAATTATACGGTTTAAAGTAACTATTTAATATCAATTGTTTATTTGCACTCAATCATATGTTTAATGGAAGTCCCTGTCGCTAATGGAAGGACCTTGACATTGTGGTAAACGAGTTTGAACTCTAGTCCCACTATTATGTTCAGTTTTGGACTA
This sequence comes from Doryteuthis pealeii, assembly GCA_023376005.1. Taxonomy (NCBI): domain Eukaryota; kingdom Metazoa; phylum Mollusca; class Cephalopoda; order Myopsida; family Loliginidae; genus Doryteuthis; species Doryteuthis pealeii. Next base: position 9,850,108 of record CM042167.1, read on the forward strand.
ATACACATGGAAAATGTATACAACTACTCATCCTACAGCTATGGGTTAAATGATACCATTACTGTTCTTCTAAAAGGATGGATTTGGTATTAAAGATGAGGATAATACTCTGAAAAATCTAAATGATACAAACTAAAATCCTCACTCCCTTCAATCAAATCAGTCTTTTTTCAGGCCCACTGTAAAACATGGCAAATAATATGCCTTATTCAGTAACACTGACCCATAATGTATTGGTGAGGTTTTAGATACAATGCTATCATCCCTCTAGACTGGTTACCCTACCAAGGCTAGAGAGCTTCCACCTATGCTGCTGTTTTACACATAACAGGGAAAAGTAAAGATGGATTCATGCCTTTCTCAAGGGCATTAGTTAGAAGGGAAAGATTATTCTACCAAGGCTACAGAGCTCTCACCTGTGCTACTGTTTTACACATAACAGGGAAAAGTAAAGATGGTTTCATGCCTTTCTCAAGGGCATTAGTGAGAAGTGAAAGATTACTCTATCAAGGCTAGAGAGCTCCCACCTGTGCTACTGTTTTACACATAACAGGGAAAAGTAAAGATGGTTTCATGCCTTTCTCAAGGGCATTAGCTAAAAGTGAAAAATTATTCTACCAAGGCTACAGAGCTCTCACCTGTGTTGCTGTTTTACACATTACAGGGAAAAGTAAAGATGGAGACATGCCTTTCTCAAGGGCATTAGTGAGAAGTGAAAGATTACTTTACCAAGGCTAGAGAGCTCCCACATGTGCTGCTGTTTTACATATAACAGGGAAAAGTAAAGATGGTTTCATGCCTTTCACAAGGACATTAGTTAGAAGTGAAAGATTATTCTACCAAGGCTACAGAGCTCTCACCTGTGCTGCTGTTTTACACATAACAGGGAAAAGTAAAGATAGTTTCATGCCTTTCTCAAGGGCATTAGTTAGAAGTGAAAGATTATTCTACCAAGGCTACAGAGCTCTCACCTGTGCTACTGTTTTACACATAACAGGGAAAAGTAAAGATGGAGACATGCCTTTCTCAAGGGCATTAGTGAGAAGTGAAAGATTACTTTACCAAGGCTAGAGAGCTCCCACCTGTGCTGCTGTTTTACACATAACAGGGTAAAGTAAAGATGGATTCATGCCTTTCACAAGGGCATTAGTTAGAAGTGAAAGATTATTCTACCAAGGCTACAGAGCTCTCACCTGTGTTGCTGTTTTACACATCACAGGGAAAAGTAAAGATGGTTTCATGCCTTTCATAAGGACATTAGCTAGAAGTGAAAGATTATTCTACCAAGGCTAGAGAGCTCTCACCTGTGTTGCTGTTTTACACATCACAGGGAAAAGTAAAGATGGATTCATGCCTTTCACAAGGGAATTAGTTAGAAGAGAAAGATTATTCTACCAAGGCTACAGAGCTCTCACCTGTGTTGCTGTTTTACACATTACAGGGAAAAGTAAAGATGGATTCATGCCCTTTTCAAGTGAAAGGTAAACAGGCTGATTTGGAATTTGAACTTGGCTTATTGATTCAATTTTCCATGCCAATAATCAAGACACAACCCACACATCAATATACCTAAAATAATTGATACAAAATATAGAAATAGAATCTAATTAGTTAACATCTTTCCAATGAGGAGTCTGTTGAGATTATATAATTGCTGGCCATGAACATAAACATTTAATACATGGATATTTTGAACATAAAAATTCACTTGAATGCAAAGAAATACAAAATCCATGTCTCAACTCTGTGAGTCAGTTTGAATGTTGCACCTGTTGGGTTCTTCACACCTCATATATACAGTAAAAATATTCTGTATAATTTCTCTCTTTTTTAATGGTGCCTGAAGGTCTCATAGACAAGGTGTTGAAGGAGCTAACTTGAATTCCAAAAGTGAAGAGCTTTGTCGATCGTCTTAACTGCCTTGAGCAGAATTTTTGCCAAGATATCCTATCCTATTTTGTGAAATTATTTTATACTATTTTTGTTTCTTACTGTAACTGATTTGAAAAAAACAACCCCAGAAGTGTATTTATGGCTCTTAAATATTCCCATCGTCAAGCATAACTTAACATTAGAGTATGAGACTGAAGACGAAAAGATCTAGAATTCTATATCATATGGGATAGAATATCATCTATCATAAATCTATCTTAAATAATCTTATTCTCATATGAGAGTAAGAAAATTTTATATGTATTTTTTTATTACTGTAACTGATTTGAAAGAAAGCTCTTAAACATTCCCACTGTCATATCAAGTATGACTTCCTGGCAGAGTATGAAACTTAAGACTAAAAGATCTGAGGTTCTACTTTGTAGAATAATCATACTAGTTCCAATTACTGTCGAATTGGTAAGACAAAGCAGCAAGCAGTTGTAACTTAATACAAACCTGTTTTGCTGCTAAGACTACTGCAAAATAGCATGTTATTTATGAAACCTCAGAACATCATAGAAACCAAGCAGCCAATCAGGACTCAAGGAATGGAATCACCCAAATGAATGAGTGGACTATTCTGAATTCCCATAATTACCAGTTGTCTTGACACTGGTTTAGTTGTGCTTGGCCAGTTGCTGTTGTTCAAACCCATAGTAGACTGACTGACTGATTTCAATATACTTTATATAGAGTAAAACATCTATTATATATCTTAAACATTCCCACTGTAATATCAAGTATGACTTCCTAGCAGAGTATGAAACTTAAGACTAAAAGATCTGAGGTTCTACTTTGTAGAATAATCATACTAGTTCCAATTACCGTCGAATTATAGACAAGGCAGCAAGCAGTCGTAACTTAATACAAACCTGATTTGCTGCAAAGACTACTGCAAAATGGCAGGTTATTTATGAAACCTCATAACATCATAGAAACCAAGCAGCCAATCAGGACTCAAGGAATGGAATCACCCAAATGCATGAGTGGACTATTCTGAATTCCCATAATTACCAGTTGTCTTGACACTGGTTCAGTTGTGCTTGGCCAGTTGCTGTTGTTCAAATCAATAGTAGACTGACTGACTGATTTCAATATACTTTATATAGAGTAAAATATCTATTATAAATCTATCTTGGATTATTTTATCCCAAGATAAGAGTAATAAAATGCCCCCCCCCCCAATTAAGTACTTGATACCTTGTCTTTGTAAGATGTCTTTGATAAATGGACAAATGGTTTGATGTAGAGAAGTGATATTCAATTGGGACCCTGGGGGACCATATAACATTTTTGGGGATTCAGGAAAGCAAAATCTAGTTAACAATAAAAATACAATGGATTTTTAAACATCGAATGGTTTGATGTGAACACCAGAGTAAAAAAAAATTAAAGGGGTCCATAGGTAAAAAAAAAAAAGGGTGGATAACAACAGATGTAGAGCTACTAAATTTGATATATATACTTAATGGGTTCAGGAAAAGTTTTAATACACACACACACACACACACACAGACAGACAGACACACGCACACAAAATATTTCCTCTTGGGGAAAGAAAGGTTTTCATTTAGAGGAGGATCCATAATAATAAACAATATAATCAATGAGAAGCCATGCTGCTTCAAGACTAATTATAAAGAATTAAAATTTTCAAATTTCAGAGATAATCAATAAATTATTTAAACAATCATTCTCATTCACTAATTAGGTTTATATATATATATATATATATATATATATATATATATATATATATATTTATCAACCCCTCTGCACGAGCAGGATGCAACACAAGGTCAATTTATTAAGTGAAGTTTAACAGGTTTTGTATTCAGAGTTTTCCTTCTCCTAGACTGGTTACCTAGCCATGATTAAAGATCCCAGTCTGCCCTGCTATTTACTCATAGCTGGAGGGAGAATTGGATTCATACCTTTCCCAAGGGTATTGGCTCCATGTGAAATGCAAACAGCTTCATCTAGGAATTGAACTCGGGTCGACAAGTCCATTTCTTACGACTCTAACCATTAGGCCACGCACCTCCATTAATTAGGTTTATAGGTAGTCCTTCAAACTGGAGATGTAAAACAATTAATTCATGAAAAATGTTCTCCTGTGAGACACATGGATATACTATAGTGGGTTGACCAGCAAAAAGTTACATTGATTAGCTCTGTGCAGTTACTAGATGTTGTGGGGATGACAGCCAGGAGTGAAGAGTCATAGGGATGGGTGGTGAGAGAGAACGTTAGGAACATGTGCTGTCAGTGCAAACATGATAATCACAATTACTTAGTGACATAATAGTTATCTTTATTGAATGTATTCAAAGATCCAAGTTCAAATCCTTTTTGCATTTCACTTTGCATTGTCTTTGGAGAAAAACAGGATTTTATCTCTTTTCTATCATCTATGGGTAAATAGTAGTTCACACTGCAATCCAAACAAAAATGTAAAGATATAGTTCTAAAAGACAATCATCTAGAGGTTGTATAAAAATATCTAAGGTAGGGGTTAGCATCCTTGTTCTACGAGCCTCGCTATCAACCAACCAACCAATCATGGGCCAGCATTCTTTGGCAAAGCAAAAGAGGCAAATTCTTGCTCTTTCTGATCCAGCAGCTCTGGGAGTTGGACGACAAAAAGGGCATCTCTTATATCCAGCAGAGTGAGCAGATAGCCGTAGCAAGTGACTCCGATCATTCACCTACCTCAGGATTCAGCTAAGTGGACTATTATTCTATATAACATTCCCACAGACAAACCATAGTTTGCAACAATTTATGTTATGCATGTCCGTAATACATGTCTTTATTCCAATTCTAAGTTGCGTTATGTTTTACTTCTTTAACTGTGACTTGTCTGAATCACCACAGTTGCAGGTTCAATCCTGATTACAGGTGACAATGACATAGAATACTTAACATAGCTTAACATTTGTACCCGGTCATCGTTAGCAGAATGAGGAAAATCTACCCAACACACACATTGGCATTTCAGTCTCGGAAGACTATGATAAAGTTTTTAGGTGCCCCTGAAGTTACAGTGCCTCCTGTGACTGTGAAGTCCGATGTTGGAAAAACATTCTCGACCACAGATTTTGCATTTAGAGGCTGTCCCTGAAGATTTTGATGTTCCGATGCTTTGTTGCCGCAGCTTTCTTCTAGACCTCTTAGCTTCATGGTGTTGTGTCATGAACAGTCTTCTACGGAGATTCTGCCGCCACTGAGAGCAGTCCTGAGCCAAATTTTCCCAGCTGGAGGGGGCAATGCCAAAGCACCTGAGATCATTCTTGGGTGCTTATTATACAATGTAAATATGTAATGTAAATAAAGGGTTTGGTTTGAAGTTCCATGAAGGCTCCTGGATTTGACAAGAAGCTTCTTGAATTCTACAAAAAACATCTGAAGACGTGTATATGATGATAATAATAAAGATGAGGACCAGAAGGTTTCAAGTTGTTCACAAAGATTTCCAAGTTCAACAAGAAACACCTGAAGAAGGCCAGATAGCACATTGGTCAAAATGTATATATATACATATATATCTTATTATAATGGAGATTGTGGGTTTGTCAGTCTGTAACCAAAACTATATTACTATACAAGTCACAATTCCTTTTGTTATTTACATCACATTCTCCATGATTTTATTTTTATTTAAACCTCAGTTATTAATAAAATTGTTTTACATTATTAATACTGTTGACCATATCTACATACTAATAACATGCAATTGTATTTATATATACAACAAAATAGCGGTTTACAGTGTGAATGGGAAGGCTAATTTGCATATTGATCTTAAAAATTTGATTTTAATAAATATATGCTTAGTATTATTGATTTCTAATTGTTTGGTTTTATCTTATTGAATATGAGCAAAAATCTCGGGGATAAATCTTAAAAGAAATCCATTAACAAGAAGAAATAACTGTAATATTAATCTTTACTTCCTATTTTAACTAAATAGTAAATTAGGAAAATTTACCAATGAAAGACGGGAGTAACAGAAAATGATGGAAGAGTTAGTTTCAAAGTTGTTCTATTTTTCAATCATACCCCCTCTGTTCCAAATCTTTTTATCTGTATTCTTATTCAGTTTCATTAGCCTTTCTAATTTAATGATATTTTATTATATTAAAGCTTAAATACTTGCACCCGGAGGGTGCATATATTTGCTAGTAATAATAAAGATGAGGACAACAGTCTGAAAAATCCAAATCATACAAACAATTTGAAATGTCAAAATAATGCTAAAAAACAAAAAACAAAAAATTCTCAAAAAAAGTCCATGATATTTTTCACAGAACAATATTAACTTAATGTGATAATTAAAAAAAACATAGGTAAATCTCTTTATAGTAATAATTAATATTTGTAAGCAGATCGTAAAATATGCAGTTCTGATCAAAGTCTATGCAGTGCAGACATGTAGCTCAGCCATTGTTTAATCAATTTTCCTATCCATTCTATTATGATTCTACAGAATTTGTTTTTAGTCATTCTGTTTATGTACAAAAATTGAATTATAACAAATCTTTTACTCTCATATAAATATTGTCTGCAATATTAATGATTCTAACTTTGTACAAACCAATTCAAAATAGATTCATAACAAATTTTATTGACAGTCTTACTAGATTAACAAATCTTATTGTTCATACTAAAACGAACAGAATTCAGGCAGATTCCATTGTTTTATTACAAACAATCACCAAGCATCAATATGATAGACCATTATCTATATATATAAAGGGAAGTTTGGTATATACGTGTCGATGTATAAGTCCAAAATGGGAGGTCATTCTGATTCGAAATCTTGCATACACATTAATATTCTTCTAAGAAACACGCCAAATTTGGTTATTGATTTTTACTGATTAAGGGATATAATTATTAATTAAGCCAAAATCACCCAATTTGCAAAACTATCCGTATACCAACTTCTGCTGATGATAAAATATTGTTCACCGCCTGCTTTTTGTTATAGCGATTACCAGCAGTGAAGTTCAATTTTAGTGAATAACTTTTGCAGTCTTAAGCCGTTCAGCTCAGAATTTATCACCTATTTATAGTCTAATTTTAAAAATATTTATATGGTTGGAAAGAAAAGAAAATAATATTTCTAAATATGTAATTTGTATGAGTTTTTATCTATTAAATCATTTTTTACAGCAAGTTAAAAATAAAAAATGGCTTTGGAGAGCCACGCTGCCTGCTCTTATAGCATACCAGATTGGCAGTCTATGCTATTCAGCTTGAATCTCTCGCCTATTTACAGTCCAATCTTTAAAATATTTATATGTTAGAAAGAAGAAAAATAATCTTTCTCAGTGTATAATTTGTATTAGTTTTTATCCATTGAATTATTTTTTACAGCGAGTTAGAAAAAAATTGATTTTACTTCGGACAGCAAAAGTATGTTTTAACGAAAAATCAAATCTTATTTATCGCAATCTTTTTTTTCTGGTCTTAAAAATATTCATTTAGTTAGAAATGAAATGAAATAATCTATCTTACAAATATTTAATTTTTTTCATATATACAAAAGAATTTTAGAAAAAAAAAGCCTTTTACAAAAATAGGGAGTTAAGTTATATAACTACTTATTTGAAGTAACTTAATTTACATTTCGTAAATAAGTAAGTAAACAAGCACTTTACTGACCCTCTTCAATTTTTCTGAATTTTTTTCCAGATGTGGACTATGTAGACGATCCCCAAAATGGAATTGGAAGCTTGGGCAAAAATGCTTTTATAAACCAATTTTTAGTAATAGGGAAGCTCTAGAACTTATTTTACAGACGAAAATAGATTACAAAAAGTTGCCATTTTTCGCAACCCCCTCAAATTTGGAGAGCTAAAAATTGACATAATTCTGCTAATTTTTGGAATTGGAAGCTCAAATTTTGGGAATTGGCTAACTTTATCATAATCCACACTGGACAAAATTTCAGAAAAATTAAAGGGGTGGGTAACATGGCCTGGAATACTTAGAGAATAAAGTCCAAAATAAAGAATTTCCAGTCCAATTTGAACATCATTTTTTAGTTGATATAATTGAGATAACTATGAAATATTAATCATATCCCTCTATTTCTTTAGCATCAATATCATCATAGACAGCTGTTACAAGGGGAACCCATTGGCTTGGCAGTTTGTCTAGTTATTAAATTCCTAAAAACAATTAATAAAAAATCAAACAAAAAGAAATGATTATGTGATTTTTTATTGCATTTTTTTTCTAAATGAAAATAAAACACAAACAATTTTTTTAAATTTAAAAGAAAAAATTTCAAAAGATTTAATTCCCCATTAATTTTTTTTATGTAAAAGCTTTAAAAAAATGAAAAATGGGAATATTAATGATTGTCATTATTCTAGAGTCATTTATAAACAAAAAAAAATCAGAGAAAACTCTTTAATCTTTTCTATTCTTTTTTGTCTGATTTGTCATCATTTTAGCAATGCAACATTAATGTGCTATTTACTTGTTTTGGTCTTGATTTGATTTCAAAAGTGTAAAAGACAAGAGATAATAGTAGCAATGTGTGAAAAAAATCCAAATTTAATACCTAAAGAGTATGCATAACTCTGCTCCCAATATCCAAATTGACTCAAAAACAATTTCACTTTTACCACTGGGCAATTCTAAGGTATCTTATAATAGAAAAGTTTCTTCTTCTAGGAGGTGCTTGTGTGTAATGGTTATTGATGAATGTTGGTGGCATAACAGTAGATGTTAAACCATCCGGTCAGTAATCAATTTTTTGCCTTTTTAGAAATAGCAGCTAAATGGTGTTACAAATGGAGGTGTATAGTGTAATGGTTATCATCATAAGAAATGAACTTGGCAAATCAAGTTCCAATCCTGGACAAGGCTGTTTGCATTTCATATAACTTGGGAAAGGTATGGATCCAACTATTCTCTCTCTAGTTATGGATAAATAGTAGGGCAGATTGGGCTCTTTAACGGCATGGCAACCAGTCTAGGATAAAGAAAACTGAATTAAAACTTGTTAAACTCTACTTAAAAATTGACCTAGTGTCACATCCTGTTTGGGCAGAGGGGTTGGGGAAATTCATAATAAAGTTTATGTTAAAATGACATGTTATCCAAATAATTGAATGGTTAAACAAATAAATGTAACAAGTGAATGAATATTCTACTCATTTATAACTTCATAATAAGTGTTATATACCCCTGTTGAGTATATACACAAATGTTCTTTTACTAGAGAGAGGAGAGGAGAGAGAGGTAGATATCAGAGAGATATATGACAATGCATATTTGCATTACTTACTTCTTTCTATCTTCTCTGGCCATCTGTGATCATCCAGTCACCATATTGAATTCTATCTTCTACTTCTTGTCTGGGTTCTTGGTGTTGATTCATTTTCTAGCTAAGGCATTCATTAACCAACAATGCCATGGTACTTTTAAACGTTTATTCCTAATCTTAATTAACTAACACAGCGCGTGTGCAAGTGATGAGTTCCAGTTAAGCAAGAGAGGTCTCTCTTCACTAACATCCTGCCTAGAACTGAGGATCTAACTAACTCTCACATGACTTCACGTGATTTGCAGTTTTCCCACCTCTGGGGTCAAAAGATCCCCAACGGTCTGTAACTTTCCATTTTTGCTACACAGTGTTGTCAATAATCTATGCTACCATAGATTATGCAACATAAGAAGTATTTTTCAAAAATTAATTCCTCCTTTAGCAGTCTGGATTTCTTCATTGTTAGATTGCATAATTTTTACCATTAGGATGCACTGAAGGTAGAGGTATTGTTTTTTTGTTTGTTTTAATCTTTCATAGGTACATAACTATCATTGTCCTCTTGTTCTTTAATACACACCTTAAACTTCTATGTAGATAGGGAATGGTGGCAAGGGTAAAGTCTTACAGAGTGTGGAGTGTCAGGTGAGGAAGACCAGAAGATAGATGTATTATTGGTCTTTTCTTTTTACCTTCCATAGGTACATAATTATCATTGTTGTCTTTTCTGTAATACAGACCATAAACTCCTATGTAGACAAGAGATGGGGGGTAAAGTTTTACAGTGTGGTGTGTCAGGTGAGGAAGGCCAGAAGGTAGATGTATTTTAGTCTTTCTTTTTACCTTTCATAGATGCATAAATAATTGCAACAATTGAAATGATATTTTATTCATTTATAACTTCATGATAAACAATATTTTCCATAAATGTAATTCCTCTATTAGTGCTGGGATTTTATTATTGTTCAATTGCACAACTTTCACTTTCACTTTCAAATTATTTTCATCTTTTGATAATGCTTCCTGGAAATACTCTAATTTTTTAAGAGATTTCTCAAATCTACAGAAACTGCAATCTGTTGTATAATGGCAGTAGAAGTGAGGGAGATTGTAAAATCTTAGAGAGTGGGGTATTAGGTGGGGTGAGTCAGAATTTAGATTATGTTGTCAGTCATTCTTTTTTATTTCCTTTTTATGGCTTTACAAATATCATTTTTGCTTTCCTCAAAGTTAAACACCTTACAATATAGGTAGGTAGGTAGGTAAGTGTTAGGAGAATAAAGTCTCACAGATAGTGGGGTATTGGGTGGGGAAAATCGGAAGGCTGATGTGTAGTTGGTCTTTCTTTCTTCTTTAATGGCTATATAAACACCAATCTCCTTCTCCCTCATGACACACACCTTATACTCAGAGGTGGTAGTATTTTAAAGATAGAAGATTAAATACTGTAATTGAGAAATTAAGTATCAAATTTTTAAGGAAAAATATTTGTCAGCTGTTAAATAGAGTTACATTTGAATGATGTCTTTAGTCATAAGATGAATAGTAATAGTATTTTTTTTTTTTTATTCTTTTCTTGTTTTTTGTTGTTTTTTTTTGTGTGTTTTATTGTTTTCACTCAGCAACTTCTTTAAAAGCCATTTGTTAATGAAATCCGCCATTTTCTTCTAGCACTGATCTTCTTCTCTCCTCGTCTCTCTCCCGAGTATTAAATGGGTTTGGAGCTAAATCTCCTACTGCCTTAGACCTAATTCTCTTGTTTGTTGGAGTCAACAATGATGCATTATGGATCTCAATTTTCATCTGATTTATGGAGACACTGGTTTTTCCCATTTATCCTGGATCTGCTATTCATAGTAGAATCTGTCAATACATTCACAGACTTTTCCTTTTATACCCCCCACCCACCTAAAAAAAAACCCAAAAAAAAACAACCAAAACCACCAAAGACTACTTTCTATTGTTTCTTTGGCAACAAGAATGTTATATTCACACTTTAGGTCCAAGATGAAAAATGAGAAACAGGATATACTTGTAGCAGAAAAATAAAAAGAATGCCAAGATATATTTAAATCACAACTTCGGTGCATCCAGTTCGGACTCAAAAATTGCATATGCAATGTTTCCGTTTTATAGACATAGAGTTAATAAATATGATGAAGTTCTTTTCTTTCAGCTGAGAAAAAAAGATCTATAGGGTTATTGTCATTTTATTTAAATCATATGCAAATTAGACACTCACTGCTATGATAATCTTCACTGACTTGAAACTAATTGGAAAATGTAATATGTACATTAAAAACTGTGGGTATATTCGCAGAGTTCTGTCCCGGCCTCCTATCTCAAAAACCGCTAGCTGGTAGCTGCTGAAAAAAACACCAGCTACGATTGAAGTCCATAGCCAAAGCAGTGTCATTTGAAAAAACACTAGGGTTAGGGTTAGTTTAATGGGAAAATAAATAAATAATTTGGGCTCTGTTTTTTCTGGGTCAGAAAAAACAGAATCCACAAATTTTGTAATGAAACTTAATTTTAACTAGAGGGGTTTAGGGTTGGGGTTGGGGTTGGGTTTTTTGGGAAAAACACCCTAACCTGGTTGTTCTTTGTTGTTTTGTTTTTTAAGTGACACCGCTTCGGCTACGGACTTCAATCGTAGCTGGTGTTTTTTTTTTCAGCAGCCACTGGCTAGCGGTTTTTGTGGCAGGAGGCCAGAACAGAACTCTGCAAAGAGCACCAAAACTGGTAACAGTGTCTTCTATAGACATCTAGAAAATTTTATGTAAAACTATCAAATTTGAATAGAGGAGTGGATGAGAATTGTTTCTAGTGTTGGAGGGGGGGATGATAGAATCTTATTAAGAAGGGTTCTCTAACAGTAATCATCAGTTCTGAAATATGTAAGTAATCATATATTATTTAGATTTCCAAACTTTGAAAGAAATATTAACTATCAAGGCAAAATAATTATTCCCATTTAATTAAACATAACTAATTATGTGTATAGGTGGTTCTTCAAGTTAGAGATGTAAAATAATTACTTAATTGGAAATAAAAATCAGGAAAAAAATAAAAATGTTTAAATCAGTAAATGGTAAAACACAATATTGTGCAAGTGCAATACCTTCTATACTCGTTCCACTTCTTTCTCAGTTTTTTAACCTTTCTTTCTCTCTTCTTTACTTGTCCTTCTCTCTCTCTCTCTCTCTCTCTCTCTCTCTCTCTCTCTCTCTCTCTCTCTCTCTCTCTCTCTCCTTCTTCTCTTCTTTCTCTCTATCATTTTTCCTTTCTTTCTGGAAGTTACCAAAAATATTTGTTATACAAAAAATGAAGGTACAGTAGATTACATTATAATAACCAAATGGTTCAAGAAATTTTGATTGGGCTGCAAGAATCTCAACGATCAGGCAAGGTGAGTTAGGCCTAAAACTGTGGATACTGAGGCCATGCTAGAAACCAGCAAATAGTACTTGGAGAATATGAGGAGAGCTCAGCATCTCACGGTCCAGTGTGGTTTGTCACTTTGAAGATCTTGGCAAAAGGATTGGAAGCTGTCAAATGCCTAATGTTTTCAAAATATTGCAAAACTTTTGACTCACCCTAGTACAATGTTGCAGTTTGACTATGTCAAAAGTGAAGTTTCAGGGGTTCTTCAACCAATGGAAAATACCTACTAGGTATTTTCCATTCGTTGAAGGGTAGTGAGAGAAATATTTTTAAAAAAGGGAGAGAGAAAGAATGGAAAGTAAAGTGAGAGAGAGAGAGGGGGGGAATGAATGGAGAGAGAAAGAAAGAATGTAAAGTAAAGGGAGAGAGTGAGAGAGAAGGGAAAGTAAAGAGAGAGAGAGAGACAAAGGAAAGTAAAGGGAAAAAAAAGAAATATTAAAAAAGGGAGATAGAGAAAGAAGGGGAAAAGAGTATAAAAATTATTGCACTTGCACAATATTGTGTTTCACCATATCCATATTGATTGTGTGTTTTAACAGTAATAATAAAATTCTGGTATCTTTGGTCTATAAGAAACTGAAAGTTTTTTGAAAAATTATTAGGCATGTATTTATTCATAGGTGATACTAATATGGAAATCTGATCTCTCTAATAAGATAAAGAGTGAATTCTTCCTATAGCCATGTGAGTGCTAGTGTATGGCTGCACCACTTGAACTCTAACACAGCACTTGATGAAAAAGCTACATGGGAACAACACAAGGATGCTGCAGGTTGTCTTGAAAAATCCTGGAAGCAGCACCCCATAACAAAAAAACAGCTGTATAGCAACTTTCATCCTATCACACAAACCATCCGAGTAAAATGAACAAGATATGGTGGACACTGCTGGAGAAGCAAGGATGAACTCATAAGTGATGTTTTCCTATGGATACCTATACATGGATGGACAGACCAGTGTGGGCTGACCAGCAAAAAACCACATCAATCATCTCTGCACAGATCCTGGATACCATGTCAAAAATCTGCCAGGGGAGACTGATAGGGACAGTTTGTGAGAGACAGTCATGGGTATCTGTGCTGTCACTGTGACCTGATGATGATCATCATCCATATTGATTATACGTTTTGATAGAAATAATAAAATCCTTGTATCTTTGGTTTAGAAGAAAATTAACTTTTTATTAAAAAAAAATTATTAAGGTTGTACTTATCTATAGATGATATATTTCTTTTCTAAATTTTCTTGCAGCATCCTAAAGATGATAAGAATATGATTTCACATCATTAGCTGAAATGTAAAATCTTTCAGCTCTTAACCCTTTGGCCTTCAGATAACCTCTAGCTGAACTAAGAAAATCTTTTTAAAAAAATAAATAATCTTTTTTAATGGGATAATTTCTGATGCCATTTCTTCATAGATCAAAATCTCAACAAGTAAAACTCAGAATAAAAACACATAATGATAGAATAACATGAATATTGGAAATAAAATCTTTCTTCTTTTACCAGGTCTTTTATTTCTCTTCCAATAATTATTCCTCCTTCCTTATATATATATATATATATATATATATATATATATATATATATATATATATACCTAAACTCACTGCACAAATAGGATGCAACACAAGGCCAATTTATTAAGCAGAGTTTAACAGGTTTGTATTGAGTTTTCCTTCTTTTCCTGGTTACCTAAGCAAGATTAAGAGCCCATTCTGCACTACTATTTACCCATAGCTGGAGGGAGAATAATGTGATGCATACATTTCCCAAAGGTATTAGTGCTATAGGAAATGCAAACAGCTATGTCCATTTCCTACAACAATAACCATTACATGTGCCTCCAAATATATATATATATATATATGTGTGTGTGTGTGTGTGTGTGTGAAGAGAAAAATGGAAGTGAATCTGACGGTATGTAATATAGTGAAAAAATTTGAAAAAATACAGGTTCAAATAAAATGAGTGATATTTATTCAGCCAACGCTGCAGTGTTTCAATCTGTTTAGTAGAGAGAGAGGGGGAAGAGAGAGAGAGAGAGAGAGAGGAGAGAGAGGAAGCGTGTATGGAAATGTGAGTCGATAAATTGTTTTCATTTGGGTGTCTGTTTCCATACACGTTCTCTCTCTCCCCTCTCTCCCCTCTCTCCCTCTCTCTTTCTCACACACACACACACACACCACACACAACATAAGTGAATGTTTGACGTCATCCTTCAAAACCTTTTATCCCAGTGTTCATAAATTTCGAACAATTCTAAGAGTGCTAATTTTCCATTCAAAACATTTTTAAACAAACTGATCAACAAAACTATCCCAGTCTCCTTATTATTCTCTAATAAATTTTCCTTTTCCTTATATCAACAAAAACCCTGAAGAAGATCTACTAAACAGATTGAAACACTGCAGCGTTGGCTGAATAAATATCACTCATTTTATTTGAACCTGTGTTTTTTCAAAATTTTTCACTATATTACATATATATATATATATATATATTTATATACTTGTTTTATCATCATCCAATTGGCTAATATATTTTAATGATTCCAAAGTTGTCTGAGTTCTTTTGAGCAATTACTTTTCTGAATTTCTTGCAATTAGTAATTTTATTGATTTAAAAAAAATGTCAAGATTATTAGTGAGTATTTAATAGCATTATTAATTCTTCCGCTTTCATTTTCTTACTTTGGCAATTAGTATTTCTAATTTCTACAAAGAAATGTCAGCAGGATGGACTGAATTTTGACTTCAATCATGTACCAGTTGACTGACAATTAGGAACATGTGACTATCATTTCAAAAAATTACAAAAGTCAACCATTATTATTATTATTATTATTATTTCACTCCTAGTGAGTTTTTCACTCCAGCATTAGCTGATGGTCTTTCACTGGAGTCTGAGTGAAAACAAGTCTCCTCAGGTCTATAGGACTATTCTGAGTATTCTAGCCGATTGCAACAATGTAGTTGTCTGGATGGCCTCCATCCCATTTCTGATTTCCAGTTCCTCCAGTCTCTTTTCCAAGCTTTTTGGGACCTTGTCAAGTTCACCAACTACAATTGGTATCACTTTGACCCTATATTCCACAGCTTCTTCAATTCTCTGACAAGGTTCAGGCATTTGTCCATCTTTTCATTTTCTTTCAACTTCACCAGTGATCTGCTTGAACCACAAAGTCTACCAGTTGGCACATTCTCTTTTTTTTTTGTTAATTAACACTAGGTCTGGTCTCCTGGCTGGAATACTGTGATCTATCTTTATCTCACAGTCCCAGAGAATTTTATGCATTTCATTCTCAAGAACAAATTCTGGTTTATGCATATACCATTTTGTTGTATAATTTAATTTTTTGCATAATTCCCAGTGATCACCTTCCCAACCCAGTTGAGCCTAGCTTTGTATTCCTG
The DNA here is from genome assembly GCA_023376005.1 of Doryteuthis pealeii. Lineage (NCBI taxonomy): Eukaryota > Metazoa > Mollusca > Cephalopoda > Myopsida > Loliginidae > Doryteuthis > Doryteuthis pealeii. The sequence continues at coordinate 9,866,190 of CM042167.1, forward strand.
TTGTGCTAGTTTGCTACATTCACTTAATACATGGTTTACAGTCTCATCTCTGTCAATGCACAGTCTACATTTACTGTTTTGTTGCATCTTATCAATTTTTGCTTTGATATAATTTGTTCTTATGGCATTATTTTGTGCAGCGATTTCAGTTTCTCTTCTTAACCATGTCAAAGTTTTTTCATATGTTGCATAGAGAGAGAAAGGGAGAGTAAGGGGGGGGGAGAGTTGTCATCATATGACTAGAATTATTCCAACAGTTTCTGCGGTTTGTTGTTTGAAGTGTTCATATAATTGTTTTTCTTCCCATCTTTGTTTTCTAGTTTTAATTGTTTTTCTTTTTGCCCATATATTACATCTACTGTTGTTGGCTGCCATAAGTAATCTTTCTTTGCTCTTTTTGTGTATTCTTTGAGCCCTTGGATTGTGGCCTCTATACAGTCCTCTATGTTGGCAACACCGACTCTTTATTATAATAAGATGTTTGATACGTATTTAATGGATATAGCTATTTGTTTTTAATTGCACTTTCACAATAAAATGCACATAAATACTTACACATAACAATTTTATTCTAAACCAAAACTATCAGGATTTTATTATTTCCTGTGGAACATTATACAATCAAAACAGATATTATTAGGTATTATTTCTTATCAAACATTCATTGAAACGCTGTAACCAAAAATATGAATATGTTGCAGTCCAAAAATAAAGACATTTCTTAAACATATTTTTGCAGTTTTAATTTTGGTTACAGAGTTTCAATGCTGTAGATTATGGAAGTAAACAATACTTAATAACATCTATTTTGATTGTATCATCATCATAAAGTTGTTAGGGTGGCCTAATGTTAGTATCAGCTAGACACGAGGGAGTCTATCTCCTTTTCACTAGCACTAGACCAAGGAGATTGTTTTGCATCTGAGCTCCTCACTTTACCACACAGATCCCTGTGCTGCACAGGCACTAAGTTGGCGAGGGCTGGTATCGAACCAGAAACCTTGTGGTTCCAAGGCGGAGGCTCTACTGACTGAGCTAAACCAGCCCCATCCAAATTCAGGTATCTTTGAATTTAGAATACATTTAGTTGCCATTCTATAATATTAAGAAACAGCGCAGATGGGACATAATAAAGGAAATTCAAATTCAAACACATCTCCATTTTGCCTTGGAGAATTCAAGTTAAATGCACCAGCTGCTCTACCAAGTGAGTTATAAAGAGCAATTAGTTAGCAGATTTGCTTTGTTCTTTCTTGTCAGAATTGATGACCTAAGTGATTTGCAATTAAAAGACAAAAAAACAAATAAATGCTCATATAAAACTGATAATAATAATAATGGTTGACAATGATTGATGTAAAAATAAAAATAAAAGATGCTATTAATGCTATCAGCATAAATCAGTGGTTCTCAACTGGGGTCCATGTGGACCCCAGGGGACCATATAAAAAATTTTAGGACCCAGGGAAGCAAAATGTATTTAACTATAAAATTACAATCGGACTTTTAAACATCGAATGGCTATGGAGGGTCCACCAGAGTAAAATAGGGTTAAAAGGGGTCCATGGGTAAAAAAAGGTTGAGAACCATTGGTGTGAATAAAACAACAATTTTGGTTCTAAGAGATTGATGGATTTATTTTAATGGCATGTCAATCCGTATAGGGTTATTCTATACCTAGAAGTTAGGGAATTGCATTCATTGTACATTCATATTTACATTTTTTATGTTGTTGTGTATTAAGAGCTTATTTTTGCACACAATCCTATTGAATAAGAATAACAAATCTATTTGACCTATAGACAAGACGCTAACAGGTACTACCACTCTGGATAAAAGTGGAGCTAGGAGTAATGGCAATGAAGTGGTAATAGTACCTGTTAGCCTCCTGTCTATAGGTCAAGTAGATTTGTGGGTTCAAGTCTTACCAAGAACTTATCTTTCATTATTTAGAATCATTGCTCTTACTCAGTAAATATACTATTGAAGTCAGTTAGTCTACTGTTGGTTTGAATAACAGCAACTAGCTAAGCACAACTGAAGCAGTGTCCAAGACAGTTGGTATTTATAGAAATCAAGAATAGTCCATTCATGCATTTGGGTGATTCCATTCCCCGAGTTCTGATTGGCTGCTTGGTTTCTATGATATTGTGGAGTTTTATAAATACCCTGTCATTCTGCAGTAGAATGGCGACAAGACGGGTTTGTATTAAGTTACAATCGCTTGTTGCTGTGTCTTACCAATTCAACGGTAATTGGAACTTAGTTTGATTATTCTTCATATACTAATTATGGACCTTTGAAGAGGAATTGGTTTGCTCATTTGTACTGTTCCTTGGTGTCATAGAATGTGATGAAATGAAATGAAAAGAAAGTTTATTACCGACATTTTCAAACCAAGTGTACTTGTTTTGAAAATCGCATTGGCAAGAAACTGTCAGTAACCAAGCACCATTGACTTCATGTTCTTAAGTTAGATATACATGCTCTATCCATGATATAGAGAACTATTTACTTACAAATATAGTGTACTATTATCAATAAATGTGTGTATATATATATATATATATTTGTAAAGACAAAAGGCTTAAAACTGGTATTAAATGATTATAGTCCATTTCCGCCCTATATATATATATTGGGTGGTATATATATATATATATATATATATATATATATATATATATAAAGTAAATTTGTTGGGGTGGCTTAAGTCGGTATCAACCAATCAGCAAGAGAGTCTATCCCCTTTTCACTAGCGCTAGACCAAGGAGATTGTTTTGCATCTGAGGTGGAGCGCCACACCTACCATCAGCTCCTTACTTTACTGCACATATCCCCTGTGCTACTCATACGCTGAGTTGGCGAGGGCTGGTATCGAACTAGGAACCTTGTGGTTTCTAGCTGAACGCTAACCCGGCCCTATATATATATATATATATATATTTTACATTATTTCAATTTCATCTTATTTTATAGCGTAATCCGTATACATTTTGATAAACTGACCGAAACACATGTGTAAGTGATATCGATTAAAGTGATATCGATTAAATTCATTTTTTATCCATCTACACTTCTTTTCTTTACTCATTTTTCCTCATATTGTTGGATTCAATTCCTATTTCATTTTTACATATACATATATATATATATATATATATATATTATATATATATATACTCAGAGAGAGAGAGGGAGTGGAAGGGGGAGAGTTATCATCATATGACTAGAATTATTCCAACAAATAAAAAAACATTAAGCTTGTACAATAAAGAATTTTCAAAATATGTGACATCTTAAAATCTGTATGATTTATGTACATCACTCTTCTTTTTTTTTCACAATTTTAATCATGTGCTTATCAGGTGTTTATCATAGAAGCATATGACTTTTAACTCCTCCCACCACTTCTACTGTTTAGCATCAAGACACCATTTTGTGATGTAACAATGGTGCAAAATCTATACGATAATCATCCAATTTGTGAATGTTGATATAAAACAGCAAAAATGACACATTGTAGTGAGAATAAAGCATTTTTCATTCCAATTTACAGGTTAATAATGATAATGTTTGCCCTGATCATTATACTTGCTCAAGGGAGGTAATTATTTAATACTAAATTTAAAGCATTTTCCCGTTTATTTATTTGTAATTTATAATTTAGCCCATGTATGGGTTAAATAGATAAAAGAATGTGTTTTAAAAATATTTTTAACCATATGACCTTTAGGCACCCCTTTTGCGATCTCGATTCATAAGGACATTTTCTCCATTTACACCGTCAAAATCCGGTTGTTTGTTAACAGATGATTTTTAGAGTTTTTTTTTTAATTATAAAACTAATAATCCCTAATCCTAACCCCTAACCCTAACAAACAACTGGATTTTGACAGTGTAAATAAAAAAATGCCCTTATGAATCGAGATTGCAAAAGGGGTGCCTAAAGGTCATATGGTCAAAATTTTGAATACCCAACAAGAATGAATAAAACAATTGCCTTCAGTATACAATAATCCAAGGGTTAACATGCCATAAAAACAAACCAAGCAACCATTATAATTTAAATTACTAGCAAAATAAAAAGACATCCTCTGGGCGATGTAAAAATAATTTTTTGAAAGTTATTGCCTAAGGGGATGGGAGCTGAAAATTCAATGTGTGTACCCTAAGTATATAAAATCGTCAAATTTATTAAAGGAGTAAAAAAAAAAAGAAAGAAAGAAAGACAATTTGAAATGGAAACAGGTCCGATAACTTTAAATATTATATTAGAATAACAAAATCTATATATAAATATATAACGCCGGGCATCTATTTATTGAAACAATGAGGATTGTCTAACGTTGCATGCTCACATTTTGAGTATATTTATTCTGTTATGACGTTGGATTATGTGTTGGGTAATGTGACGTAAGCAGTGACGTAATTTTTGTTACAGACAAAAACCGGAAGCGAATCTCCATTATTAATAGAAGATATGAATAAGATATGCCATTACTTAACTGCTGCTGAATTGTCTTGGTTGTTATAGTCACTATTTCAACTATTGTAAACTCAAGCCTTCTTCAGAAATTCTATGAAAGAAATGACCAAGAGAATGAAATTGTTACTGAAGGTGTATTTAGTTATCTGGTTCTCATGAGTCCAGTCCCTGGGTTTGGGTACTGTAAAAAAAAAAAGCTTAGTGAAAAAGATGTATAATATAACAAAGCCACATTAACTGATACAAAATATCCTCTCAGCATTTTAACAATGGAATGAGAACAATATATCCTGGTGGATTAAGTAAAGGATTTTGTTTCAAATTCCCAGAGGGTTGCCAACCACAACAGACACCTGAAGAAAACCAGATGGTACAATGACTGAAATGTTAAAGATACATTATATTCTCATAAATTCTTCCTTGTGTTACCACTTGTCTGCTTTTTCACAGAACCAGATTCTATGGCCTTTTAAAAATTCCAAGAAGGTTACCAATTACAACAGATGTGCTTAGCATAATGTTTATTGTTGTAAACATTGAAGACAAATAAGTCATTTTCCCATTTTATTGTCACTTTCCTTACTTTGTTTGTTTATACAAAATTATATACATCTTACCTGTTGGGGACACATGTTATTTCTTTTGTTGCATGTGTATCTATCAAACATTTATATGTGGATTATCAGTGTTATTCAGACTATTATCCTCATCTTCATTGTTATCTGTACAACATTTCAGCAAATGTGCCCTCCTGCCTTCTTCAGGTATTTTGTGATGGCTCCCAATACAACAAGAAGTTCCAGAGTTCAAAAAAAGGTTCCCGAGTGAGAAAGTTCCCGAGTCCGATAAGAAATACCTGAAGAAGGTCGGAGAGCACATCGACCGAAAAGTTGTACAGATAACAATGAAGATGAGGACAATAGTCTGAATAACGCAGATAATAGTAATCATCAAGCCTCATTTCAAACATTCAGAGAAATTTGTGAGAGAATTGTTCATGTGAGTTAGTTGTTTTCCTTCTTTACTGAATGTTCCATGTTAGCATATCCATGTAAGCACTAATGTATTTTAAGGACTAGTGTTAGTTATAAACTAATACCCACTATTCTTATATTCAGTCATTCACAACATGCCAATATCTTGTCGATTTGCTAAATTATAATTCATTACCTTAATGTGCCAGTATATTTTGAAACTTGCAAAAATAACTGGTACATTCTTTTTTGTGTTTGAATTTTTTTTTGACAATATTTGGTTTTAGAAATCGCAACCCAAATTCAAATCCTGGATGAGATTGTTTGCATTTCATTTTGTGCTAATATTCTTGAAAAAGACATGAATCCATCTTTTTCTGCTCATCCCAGTTATGGAAAAATAGTATGGTAGACTACATTCTTTAGTCTTGATTAGGCAACCAGTCTAGGAGAAAGAAAACTCTGAATTCAAACAATATTTACTACATCTAAAAATTGACCTTATGTCACATATGGTGGAGGGGTTGGGTAAATACAACAGACACCTGAAAAAAGAAAAAAGCATCCAATACATCTCAATCAAGATGAGGTGACCAGTGCATTCTAAGCTCCACTGATAGGGTGAGGTAATATATATTATTTGTTCATAATACAAAATAACTTATATATAAAATTATACACAAGAAAGTTTAAGATGGAAATTATTAAGAATATTTGAAAATTTAATAGTAGGTGAATGGTTGGTTTAGTTCATTGATTTCTTTGTTTAATGACATATCAACCTTTATGGGCTATTTAATGCCAAAGCCATTCTTGTAAAAGAACAATAAGTACAGTTGGCATAGTGGCCTATTGTCAGTATCAGTTGGACAGCAAGGGAGTCTATCCCCTTTTTGCTAGTGCTCGACCATGTTCTTTTTTGTTGAGGTGGAGTGCTACACCTACTGTCAGCCCTCCACTTTACCATAAATCAGATTACCCAACTTGTGCTACTCATGCACTGAGTTGGCGATGACCAATATCGAATCTGGAATTTTGTGATTCCTAGGTGGATGCTCAACCGACTAAGCTAAACTGCCCCAGCTAAACCAGTAGTGGTACTATTTAACCCATAGCTGGGGTAGGGGAATTAAATTTTGTTATAAACACAAAGGATAAATGACATTGAAACAGTTTAAGAATCATGACTCAATTTAAATGTCTTAAAGTTTAAGATATAATTTTATACTATTTTTATCAAAATAAACACTGAGAATTATAGAAATTATGAAAGCAAGAAAGAAATGAAAAAAAAAACTATTGGGTCATTTCCCACCCACCCTATTTTCAACATTAACCATTTCAAACAAGATTTTTTTACCATTTTGTTCTAATATACTCTGCCATCTTTCAGGCAACTTCATAATTGCATCATCTTAGAACTTTTTATCTTTCTCAGCAAAGAATTGCTCTAGGTAGATTTTGCAGTCTTCCAGGAAATTGAACATTTTTTTCATTTAGAAAATTCTAAAAGGACCGGAATAAATGGTAACCCTAAGATGCTATGTCTGCTGAATGTGATAGATGAGTGAAAATTTTGCCTGATAACCAAAGAAACATGATATCTAGCATTATTTTTTATGGAATATTATACCCTTTTTTTGAAAACTAATTCTAACATTATTTTTGATGTAATAATAAACCCTTTTTTAAAAAACTATTTCTAACATTATTTTTGATGGAATATTAAATTCTTTTTTAAAAACTAATTCTAACATTATTTATGTAATATTAAACCCTTTTTTAAAAAATTATTTCTAACATTATTTTTGATGGAATATTAAATTCTTTTTTAAAACTAATTCTAACATTATTTTTTATGAATTATTACCCTTTTAAAACTAATTCTAACATTTTTTATGTAATATTAAACCTTTTTTAAAAACTATTTCTAACATTATTTTTGATGGAATATTAAACCCTTTTTTAAAAACTAATTCTAGACCAATTTCATTGATAGAATATCATACTCTTTTTCTTAACTAATTTTAGACCCTTTTCATTGACTGCTACCTTAAATTAGTCTAATTGAGAGCAGTACTTTTTAACCCAACTTCTAATAGAAGATTCTTGCCTTATCTTACTGTATACACAGCTTCACCTTGTTTGGATGAAAACTGTTATAGAAGTTATCATCCTGTTTGCTATGTAATATTTTTTGTTAAGTAGTGAATTGCATAGAGAAATACAGTTGGTGCTTATCATATGTGAAAATAACACATTACTGTCAAGTAATGAATGTTCTTATAAACAATTCACTATTTTATTCCACTATCTTTTAACATCATTCAGGTAGTGTTCAAGTTTAAGAGAAGAAAAACTGAATTAAAACCTGTTAAACTCTGCTTAAGAAATTGAGCTTATGTCACATCCTATTTTCTAACATTATTTTTGATGGAATATTATACCCTATTTTTAAAACTAATTCTAACATTTTTTATGTAATATTAACCCTTTTTTTTTAAAACTATTTCTAACATTATTTTTGATTTAAGTTTAAGAGAAAAAAACTGAATTAAAACCTGTTAAACTCTGCTTAAGAAATTGAGCTATGTCACATCCTATTTTTCTAACATTATTTTGATGGAATATTATACCCTATTTTTAAAACTAATTCTAACATTTTTTATGTAATATTAAACCCTTTTTTTTTAAACTATTTCTAACATTATTTTTGATTTAAGTTTAAGAGAAGAAAAACTGAATTAAAACCTGTTAAACTCTGCTTAAGAAATTGAGCTTATATCACATCCTATTTGTGTGGAGGGGTTGATAAATATATGCTACCTATCAAAAGGATGAATTTATTCTTGTATTTAACCAATTCTCCCCCCATGTAGAAGAAGAAGAAGAAGAAGAAGAAGAAAAGAAGAAGAGAAGAAGAAGAAGAAGAAGAAAAGAGGAGAGGAGGAGGAGAAGAAATATGTTTATTTTCACACATTATTTTTAGAAAACAACAAATGATTTATCTGTGGAGGATGATCACTAATCAAGATTGAGCATATTCTAATAGTGACCATCTCTGCTATTTCATAGGTTTTCAGGTTTAAATAGGTTTTAAATATTTTAACAGATATAATTTATTCTTTAAAGAAGAAGAAAAGTTATTAATTTGAAATATATAGTATAGACTGGGTCTCTTTTTTGTTAGTATTTGATTATTTCTCTTTAAACCAACCAATAACAATCCCTCCAGGATGTAACATGAGGTCATTTTTGAAGTAAAGTAATCCTTGTTTGAATGTATAGTTTTCTTTCTACTTGATTGTTTGCCTAACCAAAGCTAAACAACCCAGTATATTTTCGACTGTTTGTCCATAGGGGCTGGGGAAAAGATGGATTCATGCCTACCTCAAGAACATTAGTATGAAATGAATTTTCTTTCATTAAAACCAGAATAAATGTTAATTAAAATGTGCAATCTATCTAGTGAGTATAGCGTATGAATGGAAACTTCTTAACCAACCCATAACAATTCATCTAAGTTTTAGATTATCAATTATATTTTGGGAGGTGCGTGGCATAATGTTTAGAATCATAGCAAATGGACACATCAACCCAAGTTCAAATCCTAAACAAGGCTGTTTGCATTTCACACATATTTACTTTGTCATTGATTGTTTTATTTTGTAGTTTCCTCCAGACATACATACATATAGATAACTGCCCTTTATATATATATATTATATATATATATATATATATATATACTAGCAAAATTACCCGGGCCATGACCGGACGAAAAGATTTTAGGAACACCAGGGGGTTCTTAAAAATAAAATTAAAAAAAAAAAAATCACTGAAAATTTATGTATTACAGTGTTTATTTTAGGGATTTTTTTTAACATTGAAAATATTTAAAAAAATGTAATCCTGAATTTTTTAGTGTTTTGAAATAATTTTATGTCATAATATTAACATTTTTTATGTAGAATTCAGAATACGTTTTTTTATAATAATAAAAAAAAATCCTGTATAGAAACTTTAAAAAATCTTTTGATATAATTATTCAGACTATTATCTTTATTGAAAAAAAAATTAAAAATCGTTTTTTATCAGTTTATTTTTTTTCAGATTTCATAAAATAAGCGGGGTGGGGGAAACCTCGTGAAAAATATTTCCCATACCAATTTCAGACATATTTTCTGCTGAACTTGCACAACGGTCGGAAAATTAAAACGGAAAGTTTGTTAGTGGTCCCCATGACAGTTTCACTACAGTCTATGAATGAACTTTTGGGGAATTGGGTTATGGTCTAGGGGATTAAGGTTGTTTTTAATTACATATTGCTTTAAAAAAACAACAACAATAAAAAAAAACAAATTACTATACATTTAATGTTGAAAAATATTTTTTTAAACTAAGTTTAAATGAAATTATACATTGCAATACTAACACAAACAACTGTCTCAATAATGGGTTCAATGATTAATTTAATGTATAGTAATTTGTTTTTTGATGTTTATTTTTTTAAGCAATATGTAAATAAAAACAACCTTAATCCCCTAAAACCGTAACCCAATTCACAAAATGTTAATTCATAGACTGTAGTTAAACTGCACATGGAATGTCAGTGAGGGCCACCCAGTAAAAACATTAACCAAGGGCAATGAATGATAGGGATTGTTGGCAAGAGATTGTCATGGAGATCCATGCTACTAGCATGACCTGATGATGATGAATTAATGAATTGTTTTTTTTTTTTTTCATATGTGAAAGCCATATATGAAAGTAGCTAACATAACCAAACTACTGCCCTGTCGGCTGGGGTGTTAGAATGCACTGACTGCACCTCTGCAGAGGGGTAAGACTCCCCCAATGGGGCCACCTGTTGGCCGTAGGTGGCGACCCGTGATGCTTAAGGATAGAACCCAGGTGGATGAGCATTTCATGACATGCAATACTCCACTTTGACCCTATCTTGGGTTAGACGGGCAGTCGGAGAGGCCCCCTCCGATCAATCGGCTGGTCACATCAAGCCCTAGCACCTATATGATTTTCCCAACCCTATTGCCCTTATGGCAAGCCCCAACCCCTTTTTATCATATGGGTGCTAGAAGGCGGTGGCTGCGGGTCTACATGTCCCGGGAATGACGTTAAACTCTATCTGATGGTGAGGTTCCAGTTTTGGAGGTTTGGGGAATGTGGAGCAACCCTTCATCACCATTGCTCCCTGGTCCACTCTGACTTGGAGTGGTAGTACCTGTTAGGGTCCCATCTATGGGTTAAATAGAAAAATGTATTTATAAAAAAATTGTATTATCCATTAAGAATTGATTTCTTTCAAAACTTTATCGGCATTAAATGACCCACTGAGGTTGATATGCCGTAAAACAAAACAAACCAAACCAAACCATAAAAATAACCTAACTAGTGTAAATGATTTTCAGTTAATGTTTTTTGAGTTTGTTTTTTCTATCTCCAGTGTCATATGATATTGATTATTCTAAAATAATATCTTCATTTGATCGCTATCAACATCACCTGCCAACTCAACTTTGAAGCATTGTTCAACGAGAAATCTTCAGCACGGAAATTCAAAATCCACTTTTGATGTGTTTGATCATTCACACTACCTTCTTCTCCATTAACTGCACAAATATTGTTCACATTTGAGTCACATTTTGAAAATTTAAAAAAAAAATCAAATCAGAAAACAATTGCTTATTTTCTTCCATCTTTGATATTGGAATCCATCAACAAAAATATGCCAATTATAACCATTTTTTTTTTTTTTTTCAAAATGCACGCTGATTTGACAGCTGTCAGAATGAAATCAAAAACAATTTTTTAAAAATGAAGACAGTTAAAACTAAATGCTCCTAATATCATCAAACTGAAGAAACAAAAAAAGGCAGAACAAAATTTTTGGCCAACCCTAACTTATTAAATATGTCAATTAAAAATATACATATACTTTTAAACTTTTCAAACTGAATTATAAAGAAATAAATGTAGAACTTATCAGTTTCTTGGAAAACAGTTAGATTGATAGATCAAAAAGTTGCTTATGGTGTAATGGTTATCTTCATAGGAAATGGACACGGCAACCCATGTTCAAATACTGGAATAGCTTATTTGGATTTCACTTAGCACTAATACATTTGGGAAAAGGATGCATTCAAATATTCTCCTTCCAACTGTGGGTAAATAGTAGGGCAGACTGGGCTCTTTAACCTTGATATGTTAACTGGTCTAGGAGAAGGAAAACTGAATACTGTTGTATTCCAATTAAAAGCTGACCTTGTGTCTGAAGAATAATCAATCTAAGTTCCAATTACCATCGAAGTGGTAAGACACGGCAACAAGCGGTTGTAACTTAATACAAACCCATCTGTGTATGTCTGAAGGAAACTTCGAAAATAAAGCAATTAATGACAAAGTAAATATATATACACATTAAATATCACCAGGGCTTGGTTTTTGAACAAAAATAATGAAGATTTGATTTATATTTGTGAAGATAATTAGAAAAATGAAATTTAAATGATAACAACATGGAATTCTTTTAGACATTTTAAATAAGAAGCAATCATTTTTATTTTCAAATTTCCTGGATCAACGCAACGTCTTTTTTAAATAGGGATTTTAATCCTGTGAAGATCGAACTCACGATTCAAAATAATGGATCAACGAGGCTATCTTTTTACACCCCCCCCTTGTCTAACTAGGTGGAGCCGGGTAGCCACTTCTAGTTCTCTATAAAGAGATGGTTAATAAGAGCCTTAACATTAAATTCTAGAAGAAAATCTCTATTTAATATTTGAATCTAGCAAACGATAAAATAACTCCTTTCAATAAACAAAGAAAGTTGTGGACTGATTGTAATTATGCACTCACATAGAAATGAATAGCCAGACACAAATCAGATAAAACAATTCCCAGAAGAATTAATAAAAATGATCAAAGGGATGGCAAAGGAATTCTTAAATACAATAAAAAGTAACTTATAATTGTACTAGTAGATGTACCTGAGGTTGCTTGGGGGAAAGATGAAAGACAAAATATTGTGAAAGAATTATTCTCACTGAGATGGGTGTCCAGTCATGATGTGATGGTTAGCAAGTTAGTCTCACAAAACCATTACTACTGAATAGCAAGTTCAATCCTCATTGGATGCCCTTGTAGCGTTTGTTTGTATTCGCCTGGTGGAGTTGTCTGCCCCTTTTAGTTTGATGATGCCCGCTAGGGCACCAGTATTTAAGCGCCGGTTTCAAATCCTTTCGGCCTCTTTATAGTTTCAGCAACTACGAGCCACATGGGGTAGATTCTATCTAAACCCTCTCGTGGGGCTCCACCCCCCTTACATTACTGTAAGTCCTCACAGCATGGACTATTCCTAGTCTCATGTCTGTGCCTTTTATTGTATATCTGTATCATTCATGAATGTGTCTTATCTTGATTTGTGTACCTCTTTTTATATGTACTCTTTACTATGAACGTTGTACCAACTGTTATCCATGTGCTGTGTTATTAAATGTTTGTCTATTAACCTTTGTCGGAGTTATTTGTATCCAAAGTATGTTGAACTTTAAACCATCCTTACACCCTGTACTTGTGACCTTGTGTCACACCCCACCTATGGTGAATGGGTTGGGTAAATACAGGGAGGCCCATTATGGTGAAATAGTTGGCAAGCTAGTCTCACAGAATAACTACTACTGAATAGCAAGTTGGATGCTCCATACTTGCAACCTTATGTCACACCCTACCTGTGGTGAATGGGATGGGTAAATACAGGGTGGCTCATTATTATGTAATGGTTAGAAAGCTAGTCTGACAGAAACTGTTGCGTAGCCGTTCGTCACGGTACCATATAGATATATTTGTTACGTCTTACTCTGGTCTATTATTCTGGCCGTCTTCTGATCGTCTAGTCTTCTGTCTTGGTCTTCTAATGGTCTGGTATATCTTCTACAGGTCTCGTCTGGTCTTCTTGTATGGGGATTCCGAGTCTGGTTCTGCTGGGGACCATTTCTTATCAGAAGCCTTGTGTCATTGTTAGCTTTTAGTAATAACAACAAGACTTCGATTTGCTTTTGATGTTATTTTATTCTGGAACCCCAGAACCAGACAAATGCGTACGGAGAGTCACATCTTGCTAGCTTCTAACTCTGCAACTGACTAACTCTAACTGTCACTGCAACTGACTTACTGAGTTGCCCACCTTAAACCGGAAGGGGGGCTTTCTATCGGGGTTCCGTTCTCACGATTCTATCCCCAGAAAGCAAGGTGAGAGTGAGGTCAAGCATTGTCACTCACTCTCAAGGCCATCAGCTGTACTGATCGCCATAAGGATTTCTATACTACCTTAAAAAGTAATAGGGATCCAATTAATATGTAACAAAACATTACTACTGAATAACGAGTTCATTCCTTGTTGTATGACCCGTATTTGTTATTGAAGTCAGTCTACTTTTGGTTTGAATAACAGCAACTAGCTAAGTACAACTGAAGCAGTGTCCAAGACAGTTGGTATATATAGAAATCAAGAATGATCCATTCATGAATTTGGGTGATTTGGGTGATTCCATTCCTTGAGTTTGGCTGCTTGATTTGAATGATATTGTAGAGTTTTATAAATACCCTGTCATTCTGCAGTAGACTTTGCAACTATTCGGCTTTGTATTGGGTTACAACCGTTTGTTGCCATGTCTTCCCAATTCGACAGTAATTGGAACTTTGATTATTCTTCACTTGTGATCTTGTGTCACATCCTACCCATGGTGCACAGTTTGGGTAAATACCTACATCTCATTGATATTTTAGGGGTAGAGAAATATGAACATACAGTGATGCTGATGGCATTTTGATTTAGTGTGTTTTGGGACGCACATATTTGCTTTGACTGAATCCCCAGGAAAATTTATGGGTACCAACTAAAGCTGTTTAATTTCTACCTTGTAAGCTATCATATGTTATTCGTTTTGAAGAAACTATTGAAATGTATTTACAATTAACTTGAAATGGTGAGGGAAGAAAAAAGAAAAACACTGGTATGCATGAAGATGATTTTACTGCATCCTTTTATAGTTTTTGTGTATCAGGGATGCAGGATGCGCACCTATCAGTATCTCTGAACATAAATAAAAGAAAAATAACAAATAGAGTCCAGATAAATATGCAGTTTAAGTGTAATTGAACACACAGATGATTTGTTTTTAGTAGGGAAGGTTGGTGTAAGCACATTTTGTTAGATCAGAAGAAGAAGAAGAAGATGAATTGAAAGACGAATTGGAAGAAGAAGAAGAAGAAGAAGAAGAAGAAAAAGAAGAAGAATTGAAAGAAGAAGAAGAAGAATTGAAAGAAGAAAAAGAAGAAGAATTGAAAGAAGAAAAAGAAGAAGAAGAAGAAGAAGAATTGAAAGAAGAAGAAGAAGAAGAAGAATTGAAAAAAGAAGAAGAAAAAGAAGAAGAAGAATTGAAAGAATTGAAAGAAGAAAAAGAAGAAGAAGAAGAAGAAGAAGAATTGAAAGAAGAAAAGAAGAAGAAGAAGAATTGAAAGAAGAAGAAGAAGAAGAAGAAGAATGGTGAATTTGGTCATGATTGATGACTATTGATATCAGTGAGAAAATATTTTGATTTGTTAAGTGAAGATTTATTTAGAATAATGGTTGATCATATAGAAAATAGAATTGGTGAACAGAGTTCAGATTGCATTCAGATAATGTTCATTTTATGTTAATGCTCTTAGGAAAGGCATGAATCCAATCCTGGGGAAGTGCCCTTGGCATAGTGGCCAATGTGCTGGATTGCAACATCTTATCTATTAATAATGGAGATTCGCTTCCAGTTTTTGTCTGTAACAAAAATTACATCACTGCTTACGTCACATTACCCAAAATCATTATAACATAGAATAAATACACTCAAAATTTGAACATGCAACATTAGACAGTCTTTAGACACTTTTTTAAAACAAGTTTTGATAAATACATGACTGGTATTATATATCTATATATAGTTTGTTTTATTTTAATACATATTTCAAGTTTACATTTCAAATTGTTTTATTTTTTAATCCTTTAATGAATTTGATGATTTTACTTACTTAGGGTACACACTCGCTGACTCCCACCCCTCAGGCAATATGTTTCAAAAATCTATTTTTACATCGCCCGGGGGGGGGGGGGTTATTTTGTACTAGTTGTTATAATAGAGATTGTGTGTTTTTCTGTCTGTAACCAAAACTATATTACTACTCAAGGCACAATTCCCTTAGTTATTTATGTCACATTATCCATGATTTTATTTTTTATTTAAACCTCAGTTGTTAATAAAATCATTTTCTAAACAATATTTCCTTCTCTTATACTTGCTGCACTATCCTGCCATACACACACATTTATGGTGTTAAATTGGACAAAACTGTTTGTATTTTACATGGAGCTAATACCCTTGGGAAAGGTATGAATCTAGTTATCTCTCCAGCAATGGGCAAATAGCAGGGCAAACTGGGCTCTTTAACCATGGCTAGGAAACCAGTCTAAGAGAAGGAAAACTCTGAATTCAAACCTGTTGAACTCCGCTTAAGAAATTGACCCTGTGTCACATCCTGCTCGTGTGGAGGGGTTGGTAAATATATATATTATGGTGTTAATTGCTATGCTATATTACTTGTACTTCAATGTGTAAAAACAGTCATCATATAGGAAAAACTCTGAATTCAAACCTGTTAAATTTTGCTTAAAAAATTGGACTTGTATCACATCCTACTCGTTCAAATGGGTTGATGAATATATACATATATATATGCTGCACATATACATACATATATATAAAAGTCGTCGTCGGGGCGGCCTAAAGTCAGTATCAGCCAATCAGCGAGGGAGTCTATTCCCTTTTCAATAGCGCTAGACGAAGGAGATTGTTTTGGCGTCTGAGGTGGAGCGCCACACCTACCATCAGCTCCTCACTTTACCGCACAGATCCCTGTGCTACTCATACGATGAGTTGGTGAGGACCGGTATCGAACTAGGAACCTTGTGGTTTCTAGCCGAACGCTCTACCGACTGAGCTAACCTGGCCCCGTTATATATATATATATATATATATATATATATATATATATATATATATATATATACTAATGATTTATTCTGCCGTCCATATTTTAAAAAGATATTTTATCTTTTCATGTCAGATGATTTTGTTTTTGTTTTTAAAAAATTGCATGAATCTGCCAGTAACCACTGATTAAGGGAATATAAGGTAAATACTTATTTTAGTTTATATATATATATATATATATATATATATATATATATATATATCTTATTATAATGGAGATTGTGTGTTTGT
>CM042167.1:9887991-9892298 GCA_023376005.1 Doryteuthis pealeii
GGAGTTTGAACTCACTTCAATTTATGCCATGGAGACCCCCACCCCCAGAAAGAGAGAAAGAGAGTAGGGTAACTAAATTAGCTGAACCTATCATAAAACCAAAATACAACTGTGGTCATAAAATTCCCCTTTGAACTTGCCTACTGACCTCCCCTTTCTCGTTAATTGGGTGACCACTTAAGCAAAAAGCAGGTATTGTAAGCAATCTGACTCCTATATTTATCAAAATTATACGATTCTATATTAAATGACTAGAAAAAGGGTTGATATGCTATAAAATATCCGACTATCCCCCTTTCCGGATCCAAGCTATGATAAGAACTTGGACAATTCTATTATTTTGATTATTTTGTCTAAATTTTGGAGATGAGATGATCATTATAGACTAGTGTCCTCATCAGGGTTCACAATATTCATGCACCTTCTTCAGGAATCTTTTGTTTGAGTCAGTAATCTTCAAGGAATTTTGAACTATATTTATTCAATTCACTGGTGTATGTTTAGCATAACACATTCTACATACATCATTTTTTAGTTTAGGATAACATGTCTTATATACATTTATGTTAGGATAACATGTCTTATATACATGAATTTATGTTCAGGATAACATGTCTTATATACATGAATTTTATGTTTAGGATACATGTCTTATACATTTTATGTTGTCTTATATAACATAGTCTTATATACATGAATTTAGGGATAACATGTTTATTATACATCAATTTTATGTTCAGGATAACATGTCATATATACATGATTTTTATGTTTAAGCGAACATAAATTATCTACATGATTTATGTTTATAAACATGTCTTATTAAATATTGAATGTTCAGGATAAACTGGAAAGGAGCGGAAATAACTCTAGACAAGCCAACCCCCACTTATACTAGACAGTAGTAGGATTGGCGCAATTACTACACATACAAAACCCAAATAGGTTAGATGCGGTTACCTGGCCCTGGCCATCAATCCATCTAGGATGAGGAAGAGTTTGTTACAAAAACCAACTCTGCTGAGCAGTAGGGAGTAAACCCCAAAAACAAATACGGAGCTGGAGCCCTAAGATGGAGTAATGCTGAATTTCAGTGCTACACTGTGACATTGAATGCATTAAATTCTTATCTTTCCTTTGGAAAACAGTGGCAGAGTGGAGAGGGGAGATCTGCTGCTTGCGGC
The DNA here is from genome assembly GCA_023376005.1 of Doryteuthis pealeii. Lineage (NCBI taxonomy): Eukaryota > Metazoa > Mollusca > Cephalopoda > Myopsida > Loliginidae > Doryteuthis > Doryteuthis pealeii. Next base: position 9,889,176 of record CM042167.1, read on the forward strand.
AACAGCACATACTGCATATAAAGCCACCTAGGCTACATAGTTTTAAAAATCCATTTGGACACTACTCCATCGTCTTTTGCAGACAGAAGGATGCCAACACAACATGTTTTATCCATATTAATTATATCTCCTCAATTTTATTGTTTAATGTATTTTCTCATTTTCTGTTTGTATTTGGAAGGCTCTACTACCTCATACAAATGGTAGGTATTCCCTAGCACTTGGCACCCTGGACAACTGCAAAATACCAATGAGCAAGACTTCAATAAAAACTCTATCCTAATGCTGTAACATTAAGCTGAATAATATTTAGCATGTACTTATTGATAAAGTAGGCACTTGAGCTGAGACGAATAAAAGAAATTATTTTTTACTTTAAACTCCGCAATAAAAAAAGCGATAGAAATTCTTGTGTAAATTTCCAGTCATTTTATTTGCACATAAATCATAAATGTCAGAAATGGCATTTTCTCAAATGTGCATGCAAGAATCTAATTGTGACTCTAAAAGCACCGATTCTGCCAAGTTATTTTTCATGAAGGTTTTGTCATGTTAATGATACAGTTTTCAAGAAACAGACACATTCCTTTTTATTATTTGGAAATGTTTTTAGTTAGATTTCAATGTGGCTTTATTTTAAAGTACAGAAAAGGGAAAAGAAGAAATGCTATAACACAATCAAATAAACATGTCTCCACTCTTTAGAATTGTTCTTTAATCTCAAGCATTTATTGGTAAAGAGATAAAAAGTTGAAGGAAATGAATCTTACATTGTTAGAATAACCAACTGCAAAGAGAACAGTGCATACATAGTAAGTATAAGTCTACGGGGCGTCGGAAATGTTGGTATCAGCCAGACAGCAGAGGAGTCTATCCCCTTATTCAATTAGCGCTAGACCAATGAAGATTATTTTAGCATATTGAGATAAGCATCACACTACCCTCAGCTCCTCATTTTATCCAAACAGATCCCCTGTGGTATCACTACACCCTGAAGTTGGCAGAGGGCTTGTATGAAACAAGAACCTTGTGATTCCTAGCCAAATACTATACCGACTGAGCTAAACTGACCCTATATATATATATATATATTATATATATTATTATTATAAAGATTTGGTTGAATACCAAGTAATATTTCTTCCTGTGTATCTCAAAAGAAGAAAAAACACAACAAATAAATTCCCAATACAACTATGGATTGGTGAAAGTGCTTGAGAAAAATATGGAAACAGCCTTCTCTATTATTTAGACTAATTGGGAAAAAATTACAGTGAGGGCTTGCAACATATATTTATATATACTCTATATATATAGTATAATATATATAATATATATCTACACAAGAATGCTGCGTGTTCGACCCTGAAACAAGATGTGGAAAGCCACAGCCCACGAAGAAAACCAGCTCATACGGCCACCTGCCACAATATACCCCAAACCATGCGAGTAAGACGGAGAACATACATGGGACACTGCTGGAGAAGCAAGGTATGAACAACATAAAGCGATGTTCCTCCTGTGGAAGCCAGCACATGGGCACGCCGTGTCGACCCTACGCCCGCGTTCCGACCACAAAGAGCGTACATTGACCAGCTCTGCTGCAATACGGATGCCCTGCATAGAGAATGATGAGCGCATTAGGTACAGCATGGAGAGAGATTGTCATTGGATATCCCTACTAACGCCGAATGATGATGATGATGCATATATATATTTAACAATTATAATATAATCTACAAAACCCCTCTATTTTTACTGCAAAATTAGATAGAAAAAAAGAAAGAAAAGGAGAAAAGAAATAATAAATTTATTGAATTATTATTTTAATTTTATATTTATTTAATCTATCTTTTTCTTTCTTCTGAATGTCATGTGCAATAATACCTAAGGCATTGTTTTTTGAGGTAAATATCCAGGTAAAAAAATCAAATTTAAAAACATTCACACTATAACAAACACTAGACTATTCTCCTGCTCTTGAGGATTGTGAAACTTTATAATGGAAATATCAGTATTCCATAATTATATACCTATTTCTGCTTGACTTCTCTTTCTTATTTGCAGTCCTTCATTATATATCATATTATATATATTGCCCTCGCGCCGCTAATTCCATGTCAATATCCCGGCCATGTTCACCCACCCACTTTCAATTGACAGGTGTAACCATGTAAGGTTAGACAATCCCCAAAAAGAGCCCACCTAAAAATGCAGAGTATATGTCGATTTTTAGCTCTCCAGAATTAAGCGGCACGAAAATGGCACGAATTATTTTTGTCTGTACAATGCAGTTCTTGTGCTTCTTATAATCCTAAAAGGTAAAAAAGCCCCGAGTAATCCAAAAAATCCCATTCATGGCTGTTTTGAAAAAAAATTCAGAAAAATCACAAAACAAAAGCAACTAAGATAGAATAACCATTATTTTGATTCCCGGGCAAAAAAGTTATAAACAAATTTTATAGGTGAGGGACAGGCACTTAGAAACTCATTTACAAACAAAAAAAATAAAAAAGACACCTCTGTGAACCCCACCAGCTATAATCGACATTAACTCCACCAATTTTTGGATCGATTTAAACTTTAACACCAGTCCACACCTGCGATTAGTTCGGACTATTGTCCTCTTCATTGTTATTCTGGTACAACGTTTCAGCCTTTTCCGCTTTCTTTAAGATTTCTTCGCTCCGGATAGATTCGGGAAACCCTTTATTGGACTCTCACCGATAACAATGAAGATGCAGGGACAATAGTTCTGAATAACGCACGATAACTCACTAATCATCAAGCCTCCTCCTCAACATGTCAGATTGGAAACAGTCGACACGCTGGTACAAAATTTCAGAAAAATTAAAGGGGATGGTGACATGATGGATATGACATGGACTTACCCATACATATGATTGTTTTTTTTTTTACAATTACAATTTTGGATGGAGCTTTGTTAATCATTATTATTATAGTTTTTCACATGTACTCACTTTCATCATCTCCACATTCTGACTGCTTTGTTGCACTCACTTAGTCATTAATTTTCTATCAAGTGAGAACACTGCACATTGGAGAACAAAGATTCTGCCTAGGGAGCTTGGGCTATGTGCACTCTCTCTCAAAATACACCAC
>CM042167.1:9892398-10012398 GCA_023376005.1 Doryteuthis pealeii
GCAAGACAAAGGTATCTCAAGTGGTCTTGTTACGCACCTGGATACCAACCCAGGTATTTCTACGTCCTTGCATAATGTAATGTGTAGCAAGATGGGGATATTATCCTGACTTTTGTGAGCTAGAACTACTATAATAGAAAAGGAGGAAGACGAAATAAGAGATGATAAAGGTTTTAAAAAGAGTAATGAACACAAAACAGGATGAATGATGGTTTGACCGTAGCGTGACCCCGAATGGAGAATTGAGTGTCAACCGGAAGTCGGGTGTTGACCGGAAGTCACGTGGTGACATGGAACAACAAAGAAAAGGACGAGCCTCTTTTTGCTTTCGGACGCGTAGGGAAACGGACGGCCCTTTGGTGCCTAGTATGGGGTCACAGTAATCAAGTAGTGTTCTCTCTCTCTCTCTTTCTCTCTGCCTTTCCTCCTCTCCGATACAGCACACGAGGCGAGCACGATAATAAAGGCTAGCAGTTGTGATTACATATTTCTCGCGTTGTAATTTTTATCAACAAGAATACATTTTTAGTACCGTGAATATATCGCCGCCACCACCGCCGCCCCGTTATGTATATCGCTTTGGGTACTGTGACCAGATATATGACAATGTTACAGATATCGTTTTAGTGCCCGGAAAAAAGGGACAACATTACAAATGTGCTAGATAGCCATTGAACAAGAAGCTTCTTCCGCCCTTTCACAGGTCTTGATTTTCATCCTGCTGGGAGTCTAGCCACCCTCCTCACCAGGCAAGCTTGGTGGGGTTACTGGTTTAGTCTCTGATGATCTGACTATGAAACAGGTAGTACTGGGGCGACCTCACTACAAATTCAATGTAATAGTTAATAAACACTCACAAATTAACACTGTACTAATAAAGGACCAGTTTAGTTCAGTCAGTAGAGCATCGTAGAGGTCAATACCAGCCCTCACCAACTCACATTTATGAGTAGCACAGCTTAGATCTATGCAGTAAAGTGAGGAGCTGATGGTAGGTGTGGTATTCCATTTTAGATGCAAAAACAATCTCCCTGGTCTAGTGTTACTGAAAAGTGGATAGACTACCTCACTGTCCAGCTGATACCAACAATAGGTCACTCTGCTTATTTTACTTACTTTTCTACTATCTTAGGTATACGACAGGCACCCCTAAGCACTTGGTCCCCTGGGTGACTGTCATATTGCTGGTTCCTTGTGCCAAATCTGCCTTTAAGTGTTTGTTATATTAAATGTGAAACAGACAAAAACATTCCTTTGAACTCTTATCTTGATTTAGGTTGTTTTTTTATTCTATTCATATTTGTGGGCCGGGTTAGCTCAGTCGGTAGAGCGTTCAGCTAGAAACCACAAGGTTCCTAGTTCGATACTGGTCCTCGACAACTCAGCGTATGAGTAGCACAGGGATCTGTGCAGTAAAGTAAGGAGCTGATGGTAGGTGTGGTGCTCCACCTCAGATGCTAAAACAATCTCCTTGGTCTAGCGCTATTGAAAAGGGGATAGACTCCCTCACTAACTGCCTGACTGGCTGATATCGACTTTAGGCCGCCCCGTTGACTTTACTTTTTTTTTTTTATATTCATAAAATTTTGGGTTGAGAGAGAGAGAGAGAGAGAGAAGTTTGGTTTCTTTGTTTTAATGACATATCAAATTTTGTGGGTTATTTAATACCAAAGCCATCCTTGTAGAAGAACAATAGTGGTAATATTTAAGAGATAAGAAGGTTCATAACTTCCCTAAAAGTATTAGATCAAAAGTGAACATAATAGTGTGACAGGAGTTTGAACTCACTCACTACAACGTTAGCCATTATGCCATGGAGACCCCCCCCCCAGGAAAGAGAGTAGGGTAACTAAATTAGCTGAACCTATCATAAAACCAAAATACAAGTGTGGTCATAAAATTTCCCTTTGACCTTGCCTACTGACCTCCCCTTTCTCGTTAATTGGGTGACCACTTAAGCAAAAAGCAGGTATTGTAAGCAATCTGACTCCTATATTTATCAAAATTATTCGATTCTATATTAAATGACTAGAAAAAGGGGTTGATATGCTATAAAATAAAATATCCGACTATCCCCCTTTCCGGATCCAAGCTATGATAAGAACTTGGACAATTCTATTATTTTGATTATTTTTGTCTAAATTTTGGAGATGAGATGATATCATTTATATACCTTAGACTAGTGTCCTCATCAGGGTTCACAATATTTCAACCATATACTCGCACCTTCTTCAAGAATCTTTTGTTAGAGTCAGTAATCTTCAAGGAATTTTGAACTATAACATTTATTCATTCACTGGTGTATTATATTTAGCATAACACATTCTACATACATCATTTTTTATGTTCAGGATAACATGTCTTATATACATGAATTTTATGTTTAGGATAACATGTCTTATATACATGATTTTTTATGTTTTAAGCGAACATATCTTATTTACATGATTTTTATGTTTAAGATAACATATCTTATTTACATGATTTTTATGTTTAAGATAACATCTTATATACATGATTTTTATGTTCAGGATAACTGGAAAGGAGCGGATGAACTCTAGACAAGCCAACCCCCACTTATACTGACAGTAGTAGGATTGGCGCAATTACTACACATACAAAACCCAAATAGGTTAGATGCGGTTACCTGGCCCTGGCCATCAATCCATCTAGGATGAGGAAGAGTTTGTTACAAAACCAACTCTGCTGAGCAGCTAGGGGAGTAAACTCCCAAAACAAATCCGGAGCTGGAGTCCCTAAGATGGAGTAATGCTGAATTTCAGTGCTACACTGCATTGAATTCTTATCTTTCCTTTGGAAAACAGTGGCAGAGTGAAGAGGGGAGATCTGCTGCTTGGGCAACAGCACATACTGCATATAAAGCCACCTAGGCTACATAGTTTTAAAAATCCATTTGGACACTACTCCATCGTCTTTTGCAGACAGAAGGATGCCAACACAACATGTTTTATCCATATTTAATTATATCTCCTCAATTTTATTGTTTAATGTATTTTCTCATTTTCTGTTTGTATTTGGAAGGCTCTACTACCTCATACAAATGGTAGGTATTCCCTAGCACTTGGCACCCTGGGTAACTGCAAATACCAATGAGCAAGACTTCAATAAGAACTCTATCCTAATGCTGTAACATTAAGCTGAATAATATTTAGCATGTACTTATTGATAAAGTAGCACTTGAGCTGAGACGATATAAAAGAAATTATTTTTTACTTTAAACTCCGCAATAAAAAAAGCGATAGAAATTCCTTGTGTAAATTTCCAGTCATTTTATTTGCACATAAATCATAAATGTCAGAAATGGCATTTTCTCAAATGTGCATGCAAGAATCTAATTGTGACTCTAAAAGCACCGATTCTGCCAAGTTATTTTTCATGAAAGGTTTTGTCATGTTAATGATACAGTTTTCAAGAAACAGACACATTCCTTTTATTATTTGGAAATGTTTTTAGTTAGATTTCAATGTGGCTTTATATTAAAGTACAGAAAAGGGAAAAGAAGAAATGCTATAACACAATCAAATAAACATGTCTCCACTCTTTAGAATTGTTCTTTAATCTCAAGCATTTATTGGTAAAGAGATAAAAAGTTGAAGGAAATGAATCTTACATTGTTAGAATAACCAACTGAAAAGAGAACAGTGCATATATAGTAAGGGGCAGTCGAATGTTGGTATCAGCCAGACAGCGAGGGAGTCTATCCCCTTTTCATTAGCGCTAGACCAATGAGATTATTTTAGCATCTGAGGTGAAGCGTCACACCTACCATCAGCTCCTCATTTTACCGAACAGATCCCTGTGCTACTCATACACTGAGTTGGCGAGGGCTGTATCGAACCAAGAACCTTGTGATTCCTAGCCAAATACTATACCGACTGAGCTAAACTGACCCTATATATATATATATATATATATATATTATATAAAGATTTGGTTGAATACCAAGTAATATTTCTTCCTGATGATCTCAAAAAGAAAAAACTACAACAAATAATTCCCCTACAACTATGGATGTGGTGAAAAGTGCTTGAGAAAAATATGGAACAGCTTCTCTATTATTTGGACTAATGTGAAAAAAATTACATGAGGGCTTGAACTTATATATATTATATATATATATATATCTGCACAAGAATGCTGCGTGTGATCCTGAACAAGATGCGGAAACAACATCCCACGAGAAAACAGCTATACGGCCACCTGCCACATATCACCCAAACCATCTGAGTAAGACGGAGAACATACATGGGACACTGCTGGAGAAGCAAGGATGAACACATAAGCGATGTCCTCCTGTGGAAGCCAGCACATGGGCACGCCAGTGTCGGCCGACCAACAAAGACGTACATTGACCAGCTCTGTGCGGATACAGGATGCTGCATAGAGGACCTCCTGAGAATGATGAGCGATAGGTACAGATGGAGAGAGATTGTCATGGATATCCCTGCTAATAGCGCGACATGATGATGATATATATATATTTAAAATATATATAATCTACACCCCTCTATTTTACTGCAAAATAGAGAGAAAAAAAAGGAATGACAAAAAGAAGGAAAAGGAGAAAAGGAAGAAAAACATTTATTGATTATTATTTTTATTTTTTATTTATTTATCTATTTTTTCTTTCATCTGAATGTCATGTGCAATAATACCTAAGCATGTTTTTGAGTAAATATCTCATGTAAAAAAAATCTAATGTTAAAACACATCACACTATACAAACACTAGACTATACTCCTGTCTGAGGATTGTGATACTTTAGTAATGGAAATATAGTATCCATAATTTATACCTATTCTGCTATTATAGCATTGACTTCTCTTTCTTATTTGCAGTCCTTCATTATATATACATATATAAAAAGTAAAAAGTCGACGGAGCGGCCTAAAGTCGGTATCAGCCAGTCAGCGAGGAGTCTATCCCCTTTTCAATAGCGCTAGACCAAGGAGATTGTTTTAGCATCTGAGGTGGAGTGCCACACCTACCATCAGCTCCTTATATATATGGGTAATTCCATGTCAAATCATCCCGGCCATGTCACCCACCCACTTCAATTTTGTACAGGTGTATACTATGTTAAGGTTAGACAATCCCAAAAATTTGAGCTTCCAATTCCAAAAATTAGCAGAGTTATGTTGATTTTTAGCTCTCCAAATTTAAGGGGGTCACGAAAAATGGCAACTTTTTGTAATCTATTTTTGTCTGTACAATGAGTTCTTGTGCTTCCTAATCCTAAAATTTGATTTATAAAATCATTTTTGCCCAAGTAATCCAAAAATCATCATTGCTGTGAAAAAAATCAGAAATCATCAATAACTTAAAATTGGTTAACTTTAAGAGTTTTTTGATAACATTTTTTGATTCCTCGGGCAAAAATAGTTTTATAAACCAAATTTTAGGTGTAGGGAAGCACTAGAACTCATTTTACAAACAAAAATAAATTATAAAAAGTCACCATTTTTCGTGAACCCCACCAGCTAATAATCGACATAACTCCACCAATTTTTGGAATTGGAAGCTCAAATTTTGTGTAATGGTTAAACTTTAACACAGTCCACACCTGCGTTATTCGGACTATTGTCCTCATCTTCATTGTTATCTGTACAACGTTTCAGCCCTCCGGCCTTCTTTAAGTATTTCTTGTCGGATTCGGGAACCTTATTGGACTCGATAACAATGAAGATGAGGACAATAGTCTGAATAACGCAGATAATACTAATCATCAAGCCTCATCTCAAACATTCAGAGAAACAGTCCACACCTGTACAAAATTTCAGAAAAATTGAAGGGGATGGGTGACATGATGATATGACATGGAATTACCCATACATATGTTGTTTTTTTTCAATACAATTTTAAATCATTATTATTAATAGTTTTTACATGTATCACCTTTCATCATTCCAATTCTGACTGCTTTTTTGTTGCACCTCACTTAGGTCATAATTTCTATCCAAGTGAGGAACACAGCACATTGGAAACAAGATCTGCCTTAGGGAAGCTTGGTGTTATGTGTGATCCTTCATTGACAGAGATTTCTCTAAAAAGGAATTATATGTACTAGTAAAAATATGCACCATCCGGGTGCAAGTATTAATGTAATAAAATAAGTAAGTAAAGTCGGATTGGCCTAAAGTCGGTATCAGTAAATCAGTGAGGGAGTCTATCCTCTTTTCACTAGCACTAGACCAAGGAGATTGTTTTTGCGTCTTAGGTGGAGTGCCACACCTACCATCAGCTCCTTACTTTACCGCATGGATCCCAGTGCTAATCATACGCTGAGTTGGTGAGGGCCGATATCGAACTAGGAACCTTGTGGTTTCTAGCTGAACGCTCTGCCGACTGAGCTACACCGGCCCTTTAATGTAATGAAATACATTAAATTAAAAAGACTAATGAAACTAAATAAGAATGCAGATAAAATGATTTGAAAGAGAGGAATATAATTGAAAAATAGAACAACTTTGAAACTAACTCTTCCATCATTTTTCATCACTCCCGTCTTTCATTACTAAATTTTCCTAACTTAACTATTTAGTTAAAATAGGAAGTAAAGAATAAAATAACATTTTTCTTCTTGTTAATGGATTTCTTTTAAGATTTATCCCCAAGATTTTTGCTCATATTCATTAAGATAAAACCAAACAATTAGAAATCAATAATACTAAGCACATTTTTAGTAACATCAAATTTTTTATATCAATATACAAATTAACCTTTCCTGTTCACACGGTAAACCGCTATTTTTGTTGTACATATAAATACTATTACATGTTATTAGTATGTAGATAAGGTCAACAATATAAATAATGTATAACAATTTTATTAATAATTGAGGTTTAAATAAAGATAAAATCATGGAGTATGTGATTTAAATAACTAATGGAATTGTGACTTGAGTAGTAATGTAGTTTCGGTTACAGACAGACAAACACAAAATCTCCATTATAATTATTATTATATGTATGTAACTATAGCTGATTATAATGACAGTAAAAGATTCATAAAAGAGTGGTTAAAAAATTGCACTGGCAAGAAATTGTCAGATACCAAGAGCCATTGACTTTATGTCTTTGCTATATATATATTTATTATTATTTATATATTTATTATATACATTTATTATAGGATGATGGTTTATTGAGTTTTTCCTTCTTTTCAAAGGTATATATATATATATATATATATATATATGTTTTGTTAATTAATATATATATTACATATATAATTGTGGGTCTATCATGTTTCAACCGTCAATCACTATCTCATCAGAAACTAAAGTATTACTAGTTCAAGTTAATTTACATGTATTTATCCTCATTTTGCCATTAAGTAGGTTAATGCTATGCTTGTAAATTTTATCTTTTCCTCCCATGATGTTTATTTTAGGGAGTCAATTTTACTCACTGCTTATCCATGTGTCTTGTAGACATATAATTTTTCCAAAATTTTTATAGCTCTATTTTTTATGAAGTATTGAGCACTCTTGGATAAATTAATAATGCTACTTCCATGGAAACATTGAAGCTGCAAATATGAACAATATAATGATACACACACACAACATATATATAATATAATATATATATATTATATATATATATATATAATGTATTTTGGCAGCATTTTTTCTTTTAAACATGTTTCGTTAAACTGTACTGACGATTCTAGTCAGACAAGATGGCCAGAAAATTAGAAAGGATCGAACAAAAACTCGTCCGACAAGAATCGTCAGTAAAGTTTAATGAAACACACACACACACATATATATATATATATATTTATATATATATATATGCGTGTATATTTACTAAGCATTCCGCATGAGTAAGATGCGACACAAGGTCAATTTATTAAGCGGAGTTTAACAGGTTTGAATTCAGAGTTTTCTTTCTCCTAGACTGGTTACCTAGCCATGGTTAAAGAGCCCAGTTTGCCCTGTAGCTGGAGGGAGATTTGGATTCATACCTTACCCAATGGAGCGCCATGGGAAGTGCAAAACAGTAGAATTTTGATGTATGATGGACTCTTCAATCGACGTATGAGATTTCACACAGTGATGAAGGCTTGTGTTGGACCATACACACTTTTGGCACAGTCATTGGTGCATCAAGGTTTCAACAACCGACCTCAGGAATTTTGAATTCAGAGCCTAGACTGGTTACCTTAGTCTGCCCTACTATTTAACACATAGCTGGAGGGAATTGAATTCAGAGTTATCCCTCTCCTAAACTGTTACCTACCCAAGGCTCAGACCCATAGCGAGAATATATGGATTCATATTTTCCCAAGGGTATTAGCGCTATGTTGAAATGCCAAACAGCTTCATCTAGGAATTGAACTCGAATGATGAGTCCATTTTCCACGACTCTAACCACTAGCCCATGCGCCTCCACATATATATATATATATATATATATATATGCAAAATGAAACTGGAAGTGAATCTGACGGTATGTTGAAAAAATAAATAAAGGAAAGTGTGTGTGTGTGCTCTAACCATTACACCATGCACCTCCATATATATATAATAGGTCAAAATGTACATTCAGGGATTGACAATTTCTCGATTTGTTTAGCCTTACATTTGAACATATATGCCCACCTAAATTCATTAATCATTAACTGATTAATTTTCAAAAATTAGGTATGACTTCAATTAAGCACATATCCTCCAAAAATATATATATATATGCAAAATGAAACTGGAAGTGAATCCGAGTATGTTGAAAAAATAAATAAAGGAAAGTGTGTGTGTACTCTTAAATGACTGTCTGTAAAGCAATAACAACAAATTTGCTACCAACCAATCAAAAAGTGGGGGTGTTGCATGGCTTTGTATGTGTTGTTTGAATTTCTGTGATAGCATCCATATTCTTATAGTTGAGTTAGTATATCATTTGATACATAGAACGAGGCTTCCCTGAGGCAGAAAGGGGGATGTGAGTTTGAATCTCATTATGAACTTATTCTTTATTCATATTTCCAATGCACGCTGATTCTCACTGTTCTAGAAGTGATGACCTCAGTCAGTTGTGATAAGAAACAACTAGAATTGCAAAGATTAAGGATAATACTTAAAACTATTAATAATAATGAAAAAAAAACAGCTTTATATGAAAATTAGCTGAATTACCCACCTAGGCCAGGTTTAAGAATTAAGAGTGTTTATGTATGTATTTATGTTCAGAGGAAACTAGGAAAATAAAACAAGTAATGACAAAGTAAATATATATACACATTCACTATCACCACATCTTGCTTTTAGAGTAAAAATAATGAAAAATTCGTATTTTTGAAGATAATTGGAAAATAGAATTTAAATGACAACAGCAGGTTTTTTTTTGTTTTTTTTTTGCATTTGATATTTTAAATAGGAGTCATTAATTTTTCTTTTCAGAGTGTCTGGATCAACGCAAGGTCTTTTTTACGAAGGGATTTTAATGCGGCATCCTGCAAGGATCCAACTTGCAATTCAAAAATAATGGATCTGCTAGATTACCAATTTACTCCCAGGCGACGCGGGGTAACTGCTTCTAGTAATTACTAAAGAAAACAGCAAAGTCTTGATTATTAATTACTGAACAAGATATGAGCAGAGTGACCAGCCCAAAGAGAGAAGAAGTCAGCCCAAAGGAAGATGCCAGAAACAAGTAAGAAGCAGAAAATTAAGAACCCTCATCCTCTCATCATCTCCTCTCTCCCTCCTCTCGCCATTTATATAGTCAGGTGTTGCATCAGATTCCAGTTATGCAAAAATTGTTTGGTTTCTTTGTTTAATGGCATATCAACCTTCACGGGTTATCAAATGCCAAAGCTAACCTTTAAGAAAAACAGCAGTTGTACTATTAGATCAGGAGGTTCATGCCTTCTCAAGGGTATTACTCCAAAAGTATGCAAAACTGCAGGAAATATAAAGTAAAAAAAGTAAAGTCGTCGGGGTGGCCTAAAGTCGGTATCAGCCAGACCGTGTGGGAGTCTATCCCTTTTCACTAGCGCTAGACCAAGGAGATTGTTTTTTTAGCGTCTGAGATGGAGCGCCACACCTACCATCAGCTCTTCACTTTACCGCACAGATCCCTGTGCTACTCATACGGTGAGTTGGTGAGGGCGTTATCAAACCAGGAACCTTGAGAAACTCCTGAAAAGTCTTTGAATTCTTTAAATTATGTATTTTTTAATAAGTCTAATAATTCTTCTTATTATTATTTTTTGCATATTGTAGTTTGTTTCTTCTCATCACCTCCATCGGGGGGGGGGGATGAAGTTGGAGATTTGCCTTTTTTTCCTCTCTGTTTGTTTCCTTAAGAAATTGTGTAAGTTTTTATGGAGGGGGTAGCTAATCCTATACTCCTAGTTTTTCCAATTCCTAGACTAGTTGCCTTACCAAGGCTAAAGAACCCAGTGTGGGAGGAAATATAAGGTTCATGCCTTCCTCGAGAGCATTAGTAACAATAAAATGCAAATAGTCTTGTAAATTTCACACCTGTTTATCCACTTACGCAGATGCAGATAAGGAAAAAAAATGGACACCACACCATCGTCTTTAGCAGAGACAGAATGATACCAACATCTGAATAGAGTAACCTGGGAAATCAGTTTTAATTTGAATGTTGAGTAACGCTGGAGGATAGAGTGGCCGAAACGGGTTTATACATACCACAATAAAGATGAAGACAACAGTAAAACCATCAAAAGTATCCACTTCAAAACTCATCTTAAAAATACAGACAATTAATAATATTTTATGTTTGTAGTTGGAGTGGCTAGATAATTAAGAACAATGCAAAAGCAGCCTGAATATTGTTTTTATACATACAGCAATCAAGATGAGAACAATAGTAAGAAACATCAAAATTATACAAATCAAGCCTCATCTAAAAAAAAAACACAGAGCTCTATCAGAAATGCCAAGCCATGATTGGGTGTGGCAGTAGGGTATGTGCAGGTGCATGCACAACAAATACAACAGTGTTGCCAATAGCAGCACAAACAGTTTCCCTGTGTCCCCAGTGCTTTGTAGACTTTGGGATTACCTTCATACTTTCTGCTTCAATTTTCCATGCAGATATGTCAGTTATGTCACTTGCACCTTCATTAATGAAATATTAATAACCCCAATTAAAATTATGTCTCTTATTTATGTTTACTATTTTCAGAAATATAATTAGTTCCTTTGACTTTGGATCAATATATTCTCACAATTGAAATTCCCATCCTCGGTCCTATAATAGTTCTTACATTTGCATCGAAATAAGGCGCCTGTAGTATGTGTATATATGAGCTGATTGAAATAGATAAATAACAGACTGAGATTGATAGTTTGGTTTGGTTTGCTTTGTTTTACGGCATATGGGTCATTTAATGCCGATAAAGTTTTGAAATAAATCAATTCTTAATGGATAATACAATTTTTTATAAATACATTTTTCTATTTAACCCATAGATGGGACCCTAACAGGTACTACCACTCCGGGTCAGAGTGGACCAGGGAGCAATGGTGATGAAGGGGTGTTCCACATTCCCCAAACCTCCAAAACTGGAACCTCGCCATCAGATAGAGTTTAATGTCATTCCCAGGACATGTAGACCCGCAGCCACCGCCTTCTAGCACCCATATTATAAAAAGGGGTTGGGGCTTGCCATAAGGGCAATAGGGTTGGGAAAATCATATAGATGCTAGGGCTTGACGTGACCAGCCGATTGATCGGAGGGGGCCTTTCTGACCGCCCGTCTAGCCCAAGATAGGGCCAAAGTGGAGTATTGCATGTCATGAACTGCTCATCAACCTGGGCTCTATCCGTAAGCATCACAGGCGCCACCCACGGCCAACAGGTAGCCCCATTGGGGGAGACTTACCCCACTGCAGAGGTGCAGTTGGTGCATCTAACGCCCCAGCTGACTGGGCGGTGAGATTGATGGATTGATAGATAGATACGAATAGACTAATATAGGTAGATAGATAGATAGATGTATATATATATATAGAGAGAGAAGAACAGACTGATAGATATATAAATAGATAAGAACAGACTGAGATAGATAGATAGATAGATAGATGTATATGTTTAGAGAAGAACAGACTGATAGATATATAAAGACTGAGATAGATAGATAAACAGAATGATAGATGGATAGACAGACAGACATACAGATAGATATATAGATAGATAGATAGGGAGGGAGGAATAGATATAGATATAGATAGATTGATATATAGATATGAACAGAGATAGGTTTGAATGCCATTGATGAGATCGCATAGGCAAGAAACTGTCAGTAACCAGCTGTTGAATCCATGTCCATGCGACCATAACTTATATATATATATATATATATATTAGCATGGTAGGAAATGGATATGGTGATCAGATTTCAAATCCTGGGTGAGGCTTTTGCATTTCACAGAGCTCTAATACCTTTGGGAAAGCTATGAATTCTCTCTCCAGCTATCGGTAAATAGTAGGGCAGACTGGGCTCTTTAACCTTGCTGTGGCAACCGGTCTAGTTGATTGGTTGTTTTATGGCATAAGAACCCTTTTCGGGTCATTTAATGCTGAATCAAGAAATTTTGATAAAGGATTCAGGTTGTTTACATTACCTGCTGTTGCTTAAGTGGTCACCCAATTAAGTATTTCAGCATGACTTGACTGTAATGGCCAGTCTAGTCTAATAAAATTCTGAATTCAAACCTGTTAAAAGTCCACTAAAAATCTTGTGTCACATCGTGCTCATGCACAGGGGTTGGGTAAATACACATATTTACATACAAATTTTATACACTAAATGTATCAACTATTGTGTCTGATGGTAAAATCTTGCTTAAAGTGCTGTTTTTTTTCTGATTACTAAAGTAGTAATGATCCTGTTCAGTTTTGAGATGGGTGACCACTTATTAACTGTAGGTACCAGAAGCAACCTGTTACTTACATATTAGACTTGATAAATAAAAACTATTATAGGAAAAACATTTCCCTGTTCCATTTACTAAGCAAATATCAAAATTGCGTTTTCTGTAGTTTGTTTTTAATTATTAAAACATGATATGACTCAATATTTTGAACAATATCTTTTCTAGATTAAATAACTTATTACTGATGCTAGACAGACATTTACAAATATTTCAGGTTGTTTTGAAAATAATGGCCAAGTAAATATTTGAATGTGGAACGAAATTGATCATTATTTACAAAATGATTGAATAGGAGAAGAGTTTTTTTTATAGTTTGGTTTGGTTTGTTTTATGGCATATCAACCTCAGTGGGTCATTAAATGCCAACAAAGTTTTAAAATAAATACTAGCACTTCAGGTCAGTGGACCAAGGAGCAATGGTGATGAAGGGGTGATCCACATTCCCCATAGCTCCAGAACTGGAACCTCACCATCAGATAGTTTAACGTAATTCCCAGGACATCAAGATCCTCAACGCCTTCTAGCATCCATATGATAAAAAGGGTTGGGGATTGCCATAAGGGCAATAGGGTTGGGAGAATCATATAGGTGCTAGGGCTTGATGTGACCAGCCAATTGATCGGAGGGGGCCTCTCCGATCACCCTTCTAACCTAATTAAGGGTCTAAGTGTTGCATGTCATGAACTGCTCAGCCACCAGGATTCTATCCTTAAGCATCACAGATAAACATGAATGCAAATATGCATTATATATACCTAGATATGGCCAAAATTCCTGTATGACAGCACTCCCCTTTAACTTTTTAACTTTTAGCCTACTTTAAACCACACACAGCAACTCTCCCAACATCGTGATCCTACCATAAGAGTCAGGCAGCGTCTCTTGCATGTGTCACTTGTTTATACTGAAAAATCACATATTACAATAATAATAGGACATTATTTGAATAGAATGAGTTCTGAGGTGAATAGATAGTAAACTTTGAAATATCCCATCATACAATAATAATAGGACTTTATTTGAATAGAATGAGTTCTGAGGTGAATAGATAGTAAACTTTGAAATATCCCATCATACAGGTAAAAAATACCTAGAAAATTTGGTACAGCTGTTGGGGAAATTTAGTAGACAAATAATTAAGAAGAGAGCCCAAACTTACATACAAAGTTTTTTTTCTATGCATTTTTTAATTATAACAATAAAATAAATCACATTAAAAAGAGCACACCTTCAAGAGAAAAAAATAGCAAAAATGTGCCATTTTGATGGATAAAGATTTTAATTTATAAAAGTTTTCCATTTTATAGACTATAAAACAGATAATTTTTATGTGTGATTTTTTAAAAATCGTTCTTCTTCATAATACAGCAAAATATACATTAAGCTTAATTCATTTTTTACATTGGGTGTGTGTGTGTGTGTAAAAACATGAAATTTTGGCCATACCTATATATATATCACACCGGTGCCAATTGTATACTTGAGGGAGAGAAAGGGCGGATATCAGAGGGTCCCATACCAGGTTGATAGAACTGATTCTGCACTAATTCTTGGCAGCATTTTTGAATGTTCAGTGCATTTTTACAATGGCCCCACCCTGCAAACACCTGCATTTTCCGGCCAACAGTTTGTACTTTATTTCCTTTCCCACAGCTTTTGGTTCAAGAGGAATCAGCATCCATTGTGTGAGGGTGTCAACATTCTCCATGCCAATGAGTGCAAATTTCCTTTCTTTGCTCATCTAATATATAACATTAATATAGGACCCATTGAGGGGACAGTGTCAAAGATGTCAGAATTCTAAAGTGAAATTTAAAATAGGTTTTGTGAATTCTGTGAGCATAGGTACAGTGTATCTAAAGCAAGAGACTTTGGAATAAAACAGTAAAGTTGACAAGGCATGAAACTACCTTTCCCTGCATAATACATATATATGTCAGAATTCTAAAGTGAAATTTAAATAGGTTTTGTGAATTCTGTGAGCATAGGTACAGTGCAACTGAAAGCTGAGACTTTTATAGGAATAAAAGAGTAAAGTTGACAAGGCATGAAATTACCTTTCCCTGCATAATACTTATATGTATGTACTAAACAGAGGTATAGGGTAGCCTAATGGCTATCAGCATGAGAAATGGAACCACAAACAGATTATGAATTTTAGTTTGTCTGCTTATGTTAATACTAATACTCTTGGAGAAAGGCATGATCCACATCTCCCTGTATTCCATGTATGTACTAACGGTCCACAACACTATTGAGGTCTTTTTGCATTTTAGTCAGTAAGTTTTTTTATGGCTAGTTTAAACCTATTATATTTTTGAATAGAAATTGTTAAAATCTTTATTTTGCACATTAAATATATTTTTCTCTCCCTCCACTCATCAAAGCTATATCTATCTCCCAATAAACATCCCGCCCTGTCGGCTGGGGCGTTAGAATGCAGAGGGGTAAGACTCCCCCAATGGGGCCATCTGTTTGCCGTGGGTGGCGACCCGTGATGCTTAAGAATAGAACCTAGTGGCTGAGCAGTCCATGACTTGCAATACTCCACTTTAGGCTTTTCTTGGACTAGACAGGCAGTCGGAGAAGCCCTCTCCGATCAATCGGCTGGCCATGTCAAGCCCTAACACCTATATGAAGTTCTGTGAAGGTTCCAATTCTGACATGAAGGCAAAAAATATGGTTAATAGAATGAGAACCTACCCCAATGGATTAAATAAAGAGTTCAATTCAAATTTCTGTGAAGACTCCCATTATGGACAAGAAGGTTCCCAAGTTTTACAAGAAACACTTGAAGAAGGCCAAAGGGCAAATTGGTCAAAATGTTGTGCATATAACAATAAAGATGAGGACAACAGTCTACAAAATCTAAATAATATATACTTTTGATTTGGTTTAAGATTTTCAAAGTTTTATAAAGTATTCTTGATACATTTTAGAAAGCTTAAGATACAATGAATAAAAAATAATTTACAATACTATAAAGAAAATAAGCGCAATTTTATTCATTACAAAACAATTTTATTCTACTGGTTGCTTAGATAACAGAATTAGCCATTGATACAATGTAAACAACAAAGTCCTGGATCACACTTGGTTGCATATGAGTGGCACAGGGATCTGTATGGTAAAGTGAGGGGCTGATGGTAAGTGTGGCGCTCGACCTCAGTTGCTAAAAAAAATGGCCTTGGTCTAGCATGAGTGAAAAGGGGATGCCACCCCAAGGACTTGACTTATTGAGACCAAGTCACCTTTAAGCACCCCAGGGGTGACCTGGATTCAGATGGACATGTTTCGCTTTGCACCATCAACATCCGGTTGTTTGTTACCAGACGATTTTTAGATGCATTTTTTTTTAAATTATAAAACTAACTGCTAACTCTAACCCTAACCCCTAACCCTAACAAACAACAGGATGTTGACAGTGCAAAGTGAAACGTGTCCTTCTGAATCCAGGTCTGCCCTGGGGTGCTTAAAGGTGACTTGGTCCACTTATTTTTAAATAAGAATTGATACTGAATGGTTAGTATAAAAAATGAATCTAAAGAAAAGCATCTTGCCAATTAATTTTATGATATTATCTTATATTAAGATAGAATTGGCCTAATATTTATCATTGAAGAAAATTCTGGATGTGATTGGTTGTATTCCACTTCATGCTAATGACTTTTACCCTCAGCTAGGAATGAAATAGTAGGGCAGATTGTTCTCTCTAGCCTTGCTGAAGAGAACAATCTAGGAGAAGGAAAAAAATGTGTAGCTGACTCAACACTATCCTTCATCACAAGAAATAATTAACCTGTATATCTTAGTTAAGGTAATGGTTGTCATTGATGACGATGGTAGTTTTTCACAAAAGTTGTAACTGATGATTTTCATTGAAGTCTAAGTGATAGCAAGTCTCTTCAGTTCTTCAGGACTTTTCTAAGTATTCTAGCCAATCTCAGCATTTTAGTCTGGACAGTCTCCATTCTTCCCCACATTTCCAGTTCCCCCAGGTTTTATTATATTATTTATACATTCCACATGAATTTGTGTACTGAAGTCACAGACAGAAAACACAAAACATAGTTCTTTCTTCAGTAATCCACTCTTTTATGGACTAGTAGGAGGAGCCAAAATCTGCTACAAGTTTGTCTTGCAAGATTCCCTTCAAACACAATACCAGTTTTTCTATTAATTGTTAACTCCAGAAGTGGCCATGTTTTCCTCTCCCAGATATCTTGCATGAGGTAATATGTTTCTTCTCTCACTACTTTTTCCAGCACACAATTATTCATATACATATACAGCTAAATTGAAGCACGTGGTATAATGGTTAAAGTTATGGGAAATGGACTCGTCGCCCCGACTTCAAATCCTGGACATGGTAATTACATTTCACTTAGCGCTAATACCCTTGGGAAAGATATGAATCCTACTCTCCCTCCAGCTATGGATAAATAGTAGGGCAGACTGGGCTCTTAACCTTGGAGAAGGAAAACTGAATTCAAACCTGTTGAACTCCACTTAAGAAATTGACCTTGTATCACATCCTGCTCATGCAGAGGGGTTGGTAAATATATATACAGTTAAATTGACCAGCAATTGTGCATGAATATGAACTTGGATGAGAGGAATATTTCTCAGCAATTTCACTCTTTATACATTCCACTTGTATTTGTGTGCTGAAGTCACAGACAGAAAACACAAAACACTGATGTTCTTCAAACACAATACCCGTTTTTTATTAATTGTTAACTCCAGAAGTAGCCATGTTTTCCTCTCCCAGGTATCTTGCATGCAAGATGGGTGCACCCACTGCTATCACTACAGTTTCCAACACACTATTATTCATATACATATACAGCTAAATTGACCAGCAATTGTGCATGAATATAAACTTGGATGAGAGGAATATTTCTCAGCAAAATGAATTTCAGGTGTATATTTTAATAAACAGAAAGGAACTGTAATAAGCTTTAAATTAAATTAAGGTGAGATTTTCACAAAATCTGATATAAATGTTAGGGTGCATAATTCACGTATTAAATTCTTCTGAAAGTTACTTCTTCAAATCTGCTAAGAAAACTACATAATTTAGATTATTCAGTAATTTTCTCTAACATTATCAAATTTGTTTAACTATGTTCCAATGCACGGCATGCACTTTGCATTACAAAATGCAATTATTGTAGATTTTAGTTTAAATATGATAAAGGGCTTCTATTACTGCAGCTTAGAATAAATCAGATAACTATAAATATACCTGTGTTTACCCATTCTCTAAAATGAGAGAACTACACGTAGCAGACTCTTATAATTAGATTACAAATTAGTTTATATATGTTAGTTGGTACCTTAGCATTAGTAAAGTTAAACTAATTTGCCCAAATCATTAACAGGAAAATAGGATGAAGAGGTCATTTCATTCAATCACACTGACCTTTTATTAATTGCCTAAAATCAAATAGAAATATCAGTTCTTGGTTGGGGTTTTTTTTTCTAATAGTTTTATTCTCAATATTAAGTAAATTTTTTTCTTTATTCACTTTTTAGATTTCATGTTCTCTAACTGAATGAGGATTATTTTTCATGAGTAGCAACCAATTAAATGTCTCTATTTTTACTCACTTATTTGGCTCATATACAAAAAAAAGGAGTTGTTTGTGGTGTAATGGTTATCATCAGTGAAAATTGGTATAGCGAACAGAGTTCAAATTCTGGATGTGGCTGTTTGCATTTCACACAGGAAAAGTATGAATCCTACTACTCTTTCTCTAGCTATGTGTTACGTTTTTATAGGCCATCTTTTATCCTTCAAGCAAGAGCACTTGTCCAGTGTAAATCCTTGGTAATCCTTTGGTAATCCTTTGGTAAAAGAATCCTTAGTATTGTAAGTTTCTTCGACAATGGTCGCAAGAAGACTATGAAAGATCAGTGTTTAAGTAGTTAATCTGGTCAGGTTTATGGCTGTTGATTGGTGGAGGAATAAACCACATAACCTCGCCCAGTCTATAGATTTAGGTGGGGAATTGTAGCACACCTTATATACCAAAATATTCCAACACTATGGGTAAATAGTAGATCAGACTGGCCTAGTATTGCATCTGGAGAAGGGACTTAAAACTTTTGGATTTTGTGTAAAGTATTCAAACCTGGTGAGTCTCCATGGGCATTATGCCAGCAGCATGCAAAGGACTGTATTTAAGTAACTCGTCTACACCCGACAGTAGTTAGAACCCACTGCGACGGTGAGTTCATATTGTTTCTATATCTGGAGGATACTTCTACAACTCCACTTAAAAACTGACCATGTGTGGCATCCTTCTCATGCAGAGGGGTTGGGTAAATACATATACAAAAAAACAAAACAGTTGAGATTTATAATATGATAACCATTATGTTGTAATGTCAGTATGGATTTCTATGACTATTTCCCACCAACTGTCCTCTCCGTCCATCACTGCTGGTTGGTCTTACTCATATCATCCAAAATCCACGGAGAGCTGATTGATGTAGGTTTTAGTCGACCTACACTAGTGTGTCCATGTGTAGGTGTCCATAGGAGAACATCACTTATGAGTTCGTCCTTGCTTCTTCAGCAGTGCCTAGCATGCCTTGTTTGTTACACCTGGACGGTTTGTGTAATAAGAGGCAGGTGACTGTACAGCTGTTTTTTTCCTATGGAATGCTGCTTCCAAGATTTGTTCAAGACAGCACACATATCCTTGTGTAGCTCCCATCTAGCTTTTTCTTCAAGTGTTACCTTAAGGTCCAGGTGGTGCAGCCATACAGTAGCACTGATATGGCTTGAAAGAAATAGAATTAATTTGAATGCAGCTGTTCCACCAAATTGCAGACTTTTGTCTACTGAAGTTAACAAATGAGTTAAATGATGAAAATGTTTCCATTTTTTTCAGAGATAAGTGGATAATGAAATTTCACAGAAATTCTCATGTATTGATTTTTGGGTCATTTCCTATAAGTCTAACATAAACAAAGGGGAACCACTCTTGACTGATAAATTATTTATTTATTTTCCCATTAAACTAACCTTAAACCCTAACCCTAACTCTGTCTTCTTTTTTCATAGTAGATCAATAGATAAATAAATGATTTATCAGTCAAGAGTGGTTTCCCTTTGTTTATGTTAGACTTATAGGAAATAACCAATTTTTGTCTAAATTATGAAAAAGAGAAATTATAATTATTAAAAAAAAAAGACTTATCCCATAATCTGGTTAACTCATGTCTTGAGCAGGAAAAGCATGACAGAGACCATTCTTCTCCAGATGTACAACTGGTTTGAATTCAGTATTTTCCTTCTCCTTGATTGGTTGCCCAATCAACCCTACTATTTCATTGATTCTATTTCCTATTGTGTAACTATTAAGCTAAGCATGCTTCCCCAAAAATTGAAAAATAATGTGTAGCAACTTTTGAATTTCTACTTTTTTATTTACTTATCTAACCCATGTAGAAAAAAAAACCCACTTCATCACACAGTGAGATTTACAGAGTCAATGAAATAAACACAGACATATGGTGCCACAAATTTAAAGATTTTTGGCTCTTGTAATTGATTCATATGAGTTAAATATAAAAACTAGAATAGATTTTTTAATCAAATGACTGAAATCTGTTAACTGGTTGCCAAACTTGGAAGTTGTGTGAAATGTCTACACACACTGGCTATACAAGGAGTGACATACCCAGATTATATACTCACTTTTTATCATTGTTCTTCAAAATATTTGCACTGTATCTTTTATGCTATCTTTCAATCAACTATCTTATTTGCTGATGACAATTTTAAACCCAAGTGTTCAAATGAAAGATGCAATAGCTACAAGCAACCATCATATAAATTAAGTATGGACAAAATTTTGGTACAACAGCACCTCCCCCTTTCTTTAAACTTTTATAAAATAATCTAAATTGTAAATTGTCACATATTCTAATTTTTCTTTATAAAGAGAGTCTAAACTTACATATAAAAAGTATTCACTTCCGGTTTTTGTCTGTAACAAAAATTACGTCACTGCTTACGTCACATTACCCAAAATCATTATAACATAGAATAAATACACTCAAAATTAAAACATACAACATTAGACAGTCCTCATTGTTCTTTAAAACAAGTTTTAATAAATACATGACTGGTATTATATATCTATATATAGTTTGTTTTATTTTAACACATATTTAAAGTTTACATTTGAAATTGTTTTATTTTTTAATCCTTTAATGAATTTGATGATTTTACTTACTTAGGGTAGAAACTCACTGACATTGAATTTTTTTACTCCCACCCCTCAGACAGTATGTTTCAAAAATCTATTTTACATCGCCCAGAGGGTGTTTTTTATTTTGTACTAGTAATAAAGTAAATCACGTTAAAGCGCACATCTTCAAGAAAGAAAAACAGAATGACAGAAATGCACCATTTTGAGAGATGCAGATTTTAATTTTTAAATTTCTCCCGTTTTAAACTGTAAAACAAATCATTTTTAATTTTAATGTTTAAAAATCCTCCCTCTTCATAATACAGCAAAAATTATGTTCTTTCATTCATTTCTTTTTTTTGTTTCAAATTTTAGTTCATGGCCGATTAAAAAACGTGATATTTTGGCTATATATCTATACCTATATAAAGTACAGTTGTGTGTATATGTATGTCTGAAGAAACTTCAAAAATAAAACAATTAACGAAAAGTAAATATATATAGATATTAAATATCAGGGCTTGGTTTTTGAGCAAAAATAATGGGATTTGATTTATATTCGTGAAGATAATTAAAAAATAAAATTTAAATGTTAACAGCATGGATTTTTTTTTCATTGAATATTTTAGATAATAGACATTAACATTTCTTTTCAGAGTAGCTGGATAATGCTAGGTCTATTTTTTTTACATGGGGATTTAAATGGGGCATCCCACGAGGATTCAACTCACGATTCAGTAATAATGGATCTGCGGGACTAACTTTAAAAAAATCCCTCTCTACCCAGGCGACGCCAAGTAGCCACTGCTCGTACATATATAAAGGGCAGTTGGTGTGTATGTATGTATGTATGTCCAGATGAAAAAAAAAAACAATTAATGACAATGTAAATATATATACAAATTAAATATCACCGGTTCTTGCTTTTTGTGCAAAAATTATGAAGATTTGATTTATATTTGAAGATATTTAAAAAATTAAAATATACATAAAAATAGCATTAAAATTCTACTTTAAAATATCCAGCATTTGTAAATCTCAAAAGCAACCAATCTACACAAGATTTCTCCACCTCTACCCAGGTGATGCTGGTAGCTGCTTCTAGTATCTAATATAAGGAAATTAAAATAAGTACAATGACTAGCACATTGAGAAAGCTTACAACTACCATTTAGTCACGAGTTGCTACTGGTTTTGCTTAGTCTAACATAAAAAATGAAATTGGTTGCCTGAGTTCAAATCCTTGAAGAAGCTGTTTGCATTTCACTTCACATTAATGCCCTTAGGTAAAACATAATTCTGTTAATCCCCCAGCTATGGGTAAATAAAGCATATTGAGTTCTTTAACTTTTGTTGGGCAACTAGTCTAAAAGGAAAAACTCTGAATTCAATCTAGACTTACTCTGCTTAAAGATTGATCTTGTGTCACATCTTGCCCATGACGGAGAGAGGGGTAAATACATATTACTGCTTATGTAAATGCAAGATAATTATCTCCCTTGTTTTGTTCGCCATCCTATTGTGTGGGTACAAGCACTTTCGACACCAGTAAAAGTCACATGTGCATGTGGCACTAGTTTTCAATTATTTTAGCAGGTAGGAACCTTTTTCGATTTTATTAGTTGTATATTAGAGAAACTACATAGTCCTTTGTATTCTATTGTAGTTTCACATTGAAGACCAGTTGCAAAACAGGAGGACAAGTGACAACTCCCGTATTTTTACAAATAAAAGTGTCTTCACCAGTTGACTCTGTCATTACTCATTCCTTGCCTGGGTGTTGCCATCACAGCTTATGTTAACTCCCCCACACGCTGAAGCTAATCCCTTGATAGAATCACAACAGAGAATCAACACATTATATTATAATATATATATATATATATATATATATATATATACCAAACTTATTGGTAAACTTTGTGGTAAGAAAAAAAAAAAGGCAAATAGTTTTTATTGTAAAAATATACTACCAAACATCACCTGGGGAAAAAAATTTGAAAAAAAAAAGAAAAGACCAAGATAGTCGTACCAAGCGAAAATGATCGGTTGATACTATAATACTTGACCAAAAGAAAAAACAATTTACATATATATATATATATATATATATGAAAAATATATATATATATAAACTGCCAGGATATTCTAAAGCTAAAAAGTAAAGAGTGCTCAATAATAATAATAAATCAAATAATAAAATTAAACCTAATGAGTCAGTTATACCTACTAACAGTTTTGCTTAGTGCTCTTCAGGGCATATATATATATATATATATATATATATATATATATATATATTATTGTTTCACCATTTTGAAAATGTCCATCATTGAAGCAAGAACTATATCCAAGTCCTGAAGAGGTCCAATAATCCGAAACGTTGCATCGTCGACACAGAGAGAATTCCTTCACAGAAATTCAATATCAAACATAAATGAAACATCATAACGAGATGATAGTTTAATTTTTATTTTCTTAATGAATTTTGGAGTCTCAGTAATTAATCAACAAAAAAGAGAAACTCTGCAAATAATTCAAATTATTAGAGACATGTTGAGATAACCATCTACATTGTGTAAAAGATAAAAAGGAGATAGATTGGATAATAATTAGTTATTTTTCATTTTTACTGTCAATAAGATATTTACATGGTTAGGATTGTTATTATAAAAATAAATCCAAATAATAGAAAAGAAATTTACATATTATATTTTTATATTATATTTCTTAAAAGCTCAAATTGTTCTGCAAATGTTTTCATGGATTTTGAGTAAAGAAATTTAAAAAAAAACATTTAAGTGAATTATATTTAAATTCAAACAAAAATTTGGGAAAAGCATCTATACATAGATTATTTGAATTTAGTGATGCAATATTATGTTCTACATCAGAGCCAATGTAAAATATGTTCTACATTGAGCCAATGTAAAAATATGTTCTACATCAGAGCCTATGTAAAAATATGTTCTACATCAGGTAAAAATATGTTCTACATTGGAGCCAATGTAAAAATATGTTCTACATCAGAGCCAATGTAAAATATGTTCTACATCAGAGCCAATGTAAAAATATGTTCTACATCAGAGCCAATGTAAAATATGTTCTACATCAGAGCCAATGTAAAAATATGTTCTACATCAGAGCCAATGTAAAAATATGTTCTACATCAGAGCCCTACATCAGAGCCAATGTAAAAATATGTTCTACATCAGAGCCAATGTAAAAATATTGTTCTACATCAGAGCCAATGTAAAAATATTGCTACAATGTAAAAATATGTTCTACATCAGAGCCAATGTAAAAATATTGTTCTACATCAGAGCCAATGTAAAAATATGTTCTACATCAAGCCAATGCAATGTAAAATATGTTCTACATGCCTATGTAAAAATATTGTTCTACATTGGAGCCAATGTAAAATATGTACATCAGAGCCAATGTAAAAATATGTTCTACATCAGAGCCAATGTAAAAATATGTTCTACATCAGAGCCAATGTAAAAATATGTTCTACATCAGAGCCAATGTAAAAATTGTTCTACATCAGAGCAATGTAAAAATATGTTCTACATCAGAGCCAATGTAAAAATATGTTCTACAATGGAGCCAATTCAAGCAAATAAATACCAGCACGTCTAAATATGTAAATTAATCTGCATTAAAAAAGAGAGTGTATTTGTCGCATACCCCACTTGTATGGACTGGGCACAAGGCCTCGTTTTAACATGGGCTCACCACAAGCTGAAGCTCATCGGTGGGAAATAACAAAAATTGCGTCGATCCCCTGGCAAGCCCTCAAGGGAGGCGCCTCAGGCGCTGGGCAATAAACCCAGCCCTGCCCCTTTAAGTCAAGGGAGCAGGTGTTGCCTGGGGAGAAAGCCCCTGGGATTGACACTAATAATTGTACTTTTAGCCGGTCCAGTGGCCGAAGCACACTGGACCCCCGGGGGGGTATTAAAAAAGAGAGAGCTTGCAAATCTTAATGAGCCATATCTAAAGAATGTGACAAAATCTGTTAGTTATTCTCAATTAGCTGAGCCTAAAATTGGTGCAAGTATAAACAAAATGAGAATCTGATGAAAGGAAAACATGAAGGTTGACAATGGAGGACACAAAGACTTATATGCTTTTGTGATAGAACTTTAAGAGAAAAGACAAATAAAAAACAGAAGAATGCAAGGTTATAGGATTGATTGATTTTAATGGTATGTCAACTCATCTAGGGTTATTTCCTGCCTAGAGTTTAGCAAATCACATTATTTTGTAGTTCTTTCTTGCACACTGTCCTATTGAATACACCTAATTTTTAAACATATTTATCTAAC
Source organism: Doryteuthis pealeii (assembly GCA_023376005.1). Lineage (NCBI taxonomy): Eukaryota > Metazoa > Mollusca > Cephalopoda > Myopsida > Loliginidae > Doryteuthis > Doryteuthis pealeii. The sequence goes on from CM042167.1 coordinate 9,917,871, forward strand.
CTATAGGCACATGGTGTAATGGTTATCATTTAGTAAATGGAGTTCAAATTCTGGATGAGTCTGTTTGCATTTCACATAGCACTAATATACTTGGAAAGGTATGAATGCAACTATTTTCATTCCAGCTTTGAGTAAATAGTAGGGCAAACTGGGTTCTTTAACTTTATTAGGCAATCAGTCTATGAAAAGGAAAATCTCTGAATTAAAATTTTAAAACTCAGTTTAAAACTTTGACCTTGGGTTACATTGTACTCCCACCAAGGAGTTGGTAAATATATATTTGACCTATAGATTGAACCTTAACATGTACTACCACTTCGGGTCAGAATGAACCTGGAGTGATGGCAATGAAGGAGTACTCTAGACTTCCTAAAGATCCAGAAATGGATCCTAACCATCAGATGCTGTTTAGTGTCCAATCCAGGACCCCCCCCACCTTTTCTTTTTTTTTTTGGGGGGGGTAGAAGAGGTCTTAGCTCTCTGTAGGGGATACAGTCAATATATACTAAGCCCCACCAAAAACGCTGAAGTTTATAAAGTTACACAATAGCAAAACAGGATGAAAGTGCTATTTCTCTGAATTTTTTGAGATGAGACTTGATAATTTGTAGTATTTGGATAATTCGGACTATTGTCCTCATCTTTATTGTTATCTGTGAAAAGAAAGTTCCCGAGTGTGAGAAGGCTCCCAAGTCCAACAAAAAATACCTGAAGAAGACCAGAGGGCATATCAGTTGAAACATTGTACGGATAACAATAAGCATGAAAGTGATATTTACAAAGTTTATAAATGTGAATTTAAATTGCCTTTTTGCAATCTGATTCTTGTTTAAATGTTAACCTTCATTCAAACACTTTTGGCAAAGCTGTAGCTCTAAAAAATATTGTCAGCTTACCATTAACTTAGAGGTTTTATAAAAATACTTTTTGGGAATTCATTGATTTTGTAATGTCTGGTTTAAACAAGGAGATTTACTTATATTTAATGTACATCTGATCTGTCAAATAGAATAAAAGCTTAGTAGTTCTTGGCATGACAACAATATTTTATACTAATCAAAAGTTTTGAAATATTTCTGTTTTGTTTTACAGCATATCAACCTTGGTGGGTCATTTAATACTGAAGAATAATCAAAGTTCCAATTACCGTCGAATTGGGAAGACATGGCAACAAACGGTTGTAACCCAATACAAACCCAAATAGTTGCAAAGTCTACTGCAGAATGACAGTGTATTTATAAAACTACACAATATCTTTCAAATCAAGCAGCCAATCAGAACTCAAGGAATGGAATGACCCAAATCAATGAATGGATCATTCTTGATTTCTATATATACCTGTCTTGGTCACTGCTTCAGTTGTACTTAGTTAGCTGCTGTTATTCAAACCAACAGTAGACTAACTGACTTCAATGAATACCAGCAAAGTTTGAAAGATTTGTAGCAATAGTTTGGAAGAAAATTTTTTTAACTCAATTTTTAAAAACAAATTTTACCCATAGATAGGATCCTAACAGGCACTACCACTCCAGGTCATAGTGGACCTGGGAGCAATGGTAATAAAGGGGTTCTCCGCATTCACAGACCTCCAGAACTGGAACTTCACCATCAGATATGGTTTAATGTCATTCTCAGGACATGAAGACCCTTAGCCACCACCTTTTAGCACATATATGATAAAAAGGGTTGGGGCTTACCATAAAGGCAGTAGGGTTGGGAAAATCATACAGTCAGGTTTTGTTCCCAGTCTAGCCACACTGATGAGATGTAAATGTCGAAACACTGTCAGTCTAAGCTGTATACCATAGTATCCTGGAATTTTATTCTAGATAGATATTTATCAGACAGACACTGATAGAAGTGAACACTGCCTATTGTATGATTGTTATAATAAATAGTATTAGAGCAGTCATATTACGGTTTGTACCAGTTGTTATTGGATGAAACTTAAGTTAATCTGTAGTCATAATTAAAATAAATAGAAGATATTACACCTGCCATTATTGTGATACTAACATAGTAAATGTAATAAAATAAAATAATCGGATTATTTATATAGCAGGAACATCTGATATTTATGTTTTCACTGAAGAAAAGAAAAGTTCTAAATTGTAAGACCTGAATTTTTCTTTGAAATATTTCTAATTTTGATTCTATTTCTCTGAATTTTTGAGATGAGGCTTGATAATTAGTACAATTGGACACATAGCATAGTGGATAAAGGCGTTGGTTTAAGACAGTTCTAAGTGACAGTTATCTCTAGATTGCAGGTTCAATCCTGATCAAGGGCAACAGTAACAAGGAATAGTAATTAACACCTGTACGCTAGCTATGGTTAGTGGAATAAGAACAGGATATCCGCGTGGATTGAATTAAGGGTTGCGATTCAAAGTTCCGTGATGGCTCTCGATTACAAAAAGAAGATTCCTGAGTTTGAAAAGAAAGTTCCCCAAGTTCGAGAAGGCTCCCAAGTCTGACAAGAAATACCTGAAGAAGGCCAGAGGGCACATTGGCTGAAACATTGGACTGATAACAATAAAGATGAGGATAATAGTCTGAATAATCCAAATAATACTAATTTGGATTCTTTGAATTACTCATTGAATCACTGACATAAACTGGTTCTCTTTGACTAGGCAGTAGTATGTTATCTTCAAGACACCAATTATTGAATTTACCATCTGATGGACACTCTGATGAAAAATGACAGGCATTAAAAGAAATTGGCAAATAATATTCATAAGCTGATATATGTAGAAGCAATATTCCAACTACCGTTGAATTGCCAAGACAAGGCAACAAAGAAACCCTAACTCAATACGGATCTTACCTTGTTGCAAGCCTACTGCAGAATGCCAGATTATTTATCAAACACCATAATACTACAGAAACCTATTGAGGTCAGTTAGCCTACTGTTGGTTTGAATAACAGCAACTAAGAACAACTCAAGCAGTGTCCAAGACAGCTGGTATAAATAGGACTCAAGAATGATCCATCCATGAATCTGGGTGATTTGGGTGATTCCATTCCTTGAGTTCTGATTGGCTGCTTGACTGCCTGATTTGAATGACATTGTGGAGTCTTATATATACTCTGTCATTCTGCAGTGGACTTTGTAGCTTTTGGGATTGTATTGAGGTACAACCGTTTGCTGCCTTGTCTTCCCAGTTCGACGGTAATTGGACTTTAATTATTCTTCAAAACCAAGCAGCCAATCAGGACTGAAGGAATAGAATCATCCAAATGCATGAATGCAGTATTCTGAGTTCCATAAATACCAGCTGCTTTGGGCACCAGTTCAGTTGTGCATAGTTGTTGTTGTTCAAACCAACAGTATAGTAAATCACTTCAACAATATAAGTGAAGCAATAAATTTTCTTTAAAAAAGGTATTGCTGTTAAGTATTATTTTTGAACCACCACATTTCTTCTATTTTGAATAATAGCTGTATTTCTTTGTATTCTATCAATACAATTTTCCTCACTTTCTGTATCAATAAGAACCCTATATCAATTTATTGTTTGCAGGCAAGTGGCATAATGGTTATCGTTATAGCAAATGGACATAATGAGATGAGTTCAAATCCTGGATGTGGCCGTTTACATTTCACCTAGCTCTAATACCCTTAAAAAAGGTACAAATCCAACTATTCTCCCTCCAGCTATGGGTAAATAGTAGGGCAAACTGGGCTCTTTAACCTTGTTTTGCAAACCAGTCTATGAGAAGGAAAACTGAATTCAAACCTGTTAAACTCTGCTTTAGAAATTGACCTTGTGTCACATTCTGCTTGTATGAAGAGGTTGGTAAATATATTTATCAAGTTATTCCAGTTAACTTTTTTCTGATGACTTTATAACATGTGGGGGTGTTTATATTAACATTGGAAGGCTCAAAGTGACCTCCCAACGTGTATACATGAGTATACATAAAAACATTCCAACAAGGGTGTGAAAACGATAACATATTTATTCCATAAGTGATGGAGATACATTTAAGACAAATATATACACAACAGATACATAAACGTATTATGGGGAAATAGGCATACAACTTGCGTCATAGAGAATGTCACTTACTGGTAGCTGGTTTGGGAACAAAGCCCCTCACCTAATGTGGTTAGAGGCAGCAGGTGCCTAAACCATGTTACCTCGTTGAAAGCCTGAGTGAAAAGAGGCAAGAAATCATAATTCCTGCTTGTGGCCAAATATCAACGCCACTGTTATATCAGAAATAAGATATCTCTTATGATTCACAATCCTTACACACAATATATCCACTCGCTAACAAAGCAAAACAAAACACAAGTCACGGACGCCTACCAGCGGAAGTTAACCCAACGGTACCCTAAAACAAAGTGACCAAATTAACGCAGTTCTGCGCATGGGCTCGGATTGAGTTACGCTTGAAAGGAATTCCAAAACAACAAAAATAATATTATAAACGGAATCCGGATTTTCGGCCAATGGGTGCTTTCCCGCCAAACGCTCCAAAACCATTTCTGGAGCCTACCCATCAGTATATAGGGCTGGCGTTTTGAAGACCAAGGCAGTTGACCGGAGGGCTCCGACCCATGAATATCGTGGCCGGCGAGATAAAAGAGAATACGTCGAAACCTCAACCAACGCACACCAGTGTTTACCATTACCAACTCAACCTGCTTCACCCCCACACCAACAACCATCATCAACTACCACACAGCCGGCCCGACACCCCTTACCTTCTCTGACCCGAACACACCGGGCAAACCCTAAAAGTAACTACTATTCATCAGCCTTACCAACGGACTCCCATCAACTCGAGTCACTACCATATTGACTTACAACGGTACCCTACCGACACGAACTACAACTCACTCAGCCACTACCACCTTCCTGACGTAGTATCATACCAACTCACCCCCTCTGCACTCGCGATCGCAGGCCATTCCTGACATACCCACGTCTACCACATTCCACCAAGAAGCGAAAGGAGATTACTACTAATCTTCTAACGACTACCACATCCATATTCAACACTTGTTTATTCTTAATAAATGATATAATCCAAAACTTTCTTGTCCATTTTTCCTTTTGCAAACCATACACGCATATAAAATATTTCATTTTATTTCACTGGTGTCAGAAGAGGGATATTGGCTGAACAAACTCATTTTGGACTTATTTCCACCCAGACTTTGTTTTACTGACCCAACAACTTCCTCTTCACTTTAATTTTGCATTCTCTGAGATGATTGTCCTCTTTTTACTTGAAATCTGACTTCCGTTTCTTCTTGTGTTTCATTCTGTCACCTTCATCTTTCTATTTCTGCATTTTTCTGCAGCTGCAGTTTCTTCTTGCAGCTGTTCTTATTCTTCTTCTGATCAAATCACATCTGGCATTGATTTATTCATAACTGATTGTCATCTTTTGACTCTTTAAAGATGGCCAGTTTCTCTGCATCTCTTTCATTTCTATCTGATGAACAATAACTGACATTCCAAAATTTGGCAAACAATATTCATAAGCTCATATGAGGGAGACAATAAATTCAAGAACAGTATCATTGCTTAGATGTGCCTTGAGTGGTGGAGGAGGCAGTTTTGGGTGGTCAGTCTAGGGGAGAAGAAACTGCATTGTTGTTTTTTAATCATTTTTGTTCCATTTGTAATCCGTTTTGTTGTTGATAAAGAATAGAAGCTCTGTGCTTTTTGCTATTAAATTAATAGCTGAAAGAGTAGAACAGCAAGAAATAAAAAAAAATTGTATTGGTAAAAAAAAATGATGACATTATAATAGATGTTATCATTTGTACACTGTCAACAGCTGAAGAAAAATGCTTTTAACTTGCCTTAAAAAAAGGCTTCTTTAATCAAACTAGCAAATATATGCACCCTCCGGGTGCAAGTATTTAAGTTTTAATGTAATAAAATATTGTATTAAATTAGAAAGGTTAATGAAACTAAATAAGAATACAGATAAAAAGATTTGAAACAGAGGGAGTATAATAAAAAATGGAACAACTGAAACTTACTCTTCCATCACTCTCGTCTTTCATTGTTATTTTTTCTAATTTAAGTATTTAGTTATAAGAGGAAGTAAAGAATAAAATGACAGTTATTTTATCTTGTTAATGGATTTCTTTTAAGATTCATTGAAGAGATTTTTGCTTATATTCATTAAAATAAGACCAAACAGTTAGAAATCAATAATACTAAGCACATATTTATTAAATTCGATTTTTTAATATTAATATGCAAATTATCCTTCCCGTTCACATTGTAAACCGCTATTTTGTTGTATATATAAATATAATTGCATGTTGTCAGTATGTAGACATAGTTAACAGTATTAATAATGTAAAACAATTTTATTAATAATTGAGGTTTAGATAAAAATAAAATCATTGAGAATGTGATGTCAATAACTAAGAGAATTGTGACTTGAGTAGGAATATAGTTTCGGTTACAGACAGAAAAACACACAATCTCCATTATAATAAGATGTTTAGGGATTGCCTTGTGGCTGAGATAGATACAATATTCATCATCATCATCATCATCATGTCACGCCGGCAGCACGGATATCCTTGACAATCTTTCACCAACCCTCCCTATCATTGATTGCTCCTACGTGGTCCTCTGCATGACATCCAGTATCTGCGCAGAGCTGGTCAACGTATATCTCTGCTGGTCGTCTCATGCTGACATGCCCATGTGATGGCTTCCACAGAAGAACGTCACTTACAATTCGTCCTTGCTTCTCCAGCAGTGGGCAGTGTGTCTTGTTCATCTTACACGGATGGTTTGTGTGATATGGGGCAGGTGGCCGTACAGCTGTTTTCTTGTGGGGTACTGTTTTTATGTCTCTTTTAAGACTGCATGAATATTCATAAAATAATAAATAAATGTGAAAAATAAGAGTTATGAAGATGATTTATTAATATTTGATGGGTCCCAACTAAATTTTCTTAATAAATTGTAGGGTTTTTATTTATGAACTGCGAAAAGGTTCAGGAAAGTTTTCTCTGATGAAACAACTAAAGCCAACTAACCCCTACCTTGTACCCGATCCTGTGTAATTTATTTCTAATGAAATATTGAAATGTATACCTCATCACCCTTCTCACAAAATTAAATTGTTCAATTAAAGAAAGCGGTCAACAGTCATTACTGTAAGTTTGAAATGGTGGGGGAAGAAAAAAGAAAAACACCAACAAATAAAACAGAAAAAAAAAAAACTGAAGTATTTAGGGCAGGGTTGAGCAATACCCAAGTTGGTCACAAGGCCAGAAATGCTCTCGTGACGTTGGCAGTGGAAATTTCCGGTTAAAAAAAAAAGCTGCTTTCTTCCCATTAATGGAGAACTTACATCTATAGAATACTAAGTCCAATTACCATCGAATTGGTAAGACAAGACGGCAAACAGTCGTAACTGAATTTCCATAAATACCAGTTGTCTTGACACTGGTGCAGTCATGCTTGGCCAGTCACATTGCTCAAACCAATTGTTGACTGTCTAACTGACTTACTTCAATAACATCCTTGAACTGTTGTTGGGTTGGTCGTATCAAGATTTTTTATGGAGAAAGTTTCATCCCTGGGATATCATTGTAATGCAGCCTTTTAGATTTCTATGCACCAGGGATATACCTATTTGCATCTCTACCTTTTGTCACAGTCAAAAAATAGGATAGTCATAAACCCCCCGAGGTCACCACCTGACACCACCTGACATGATAGTGAGCAGGTAATTGATAATACTTGTCATAATTAATACGTTCCTAAGAATTTAGTGTCATACCCAGGTCAATAGGTTTTTGGGGGAGGTTCTACCCATTTGCATGGGATACAGTTGGTATGTTCTAGGCCCTATTGAGAGACTTACTAACCATTATAACTTATCAAAACTTTCATGGGGCTGTGCATCTAAAGGTGTTTAGGGTGTCAAATAATCTTTCACCTACCTTGGGCACCTTACATACTATCTAGTCCTAGCCTCGTACAACTTTTTGTTTTCTCTGAAAAATCTTTCACTGGCCCTGTATTTTAAACTATTTGCATCTCTGCCTTTTGTCACAGTCAAAAAATAGGATAGTCATAAACCCCCGAGGTCACCACCTGACATGATAGTGAGCAGGTAATTGACCTCCTTTGAGTCAATTGGAAAGTAACAAAAAACAATGCCCTTTAAAAATATATAAATATGCTGAAATTTTCTCTGTCTCCATCTTTTTTTCCAGTGGACTTGACCCAGCAATCTTATGTAGCTAAAATGGCAAATGCTCTATGAAGCCATACAAAATACACTTTTCTTCTCAGCTTGACAGATCACAAAGACACACCATGAACTCTCAACTCATAAAACTTTTCTGACCATATGACCTTTAGGCACCCCTTTTGCAATCTCGTTTCATAAGGACATTTTTTTCATTTACACCGTCAACATCCGGTTGTTTGTTAACAGATGATTTTTAGAGTTTCTTTTTAATTATAAAACTAACCCCAACCCCTAACAAACAACCAGATGTTGACGATGTAAATGAAAAAAATGTCCTTATGAAATGAGATTGCAAAAGGGGTGCCTAAAGGTCATATGGTCCAACTTTCATGTAACATCACCAGATAACATATACACAGCCATTCTTCTTGACCTCAAACAGCCTCACCCAGGATTTGAACTCATCTCGCCGTCTCCATTTCTTATAATGGTAACCCTTACAACATGCACCTGCATATAATAACTTGATATAGGGTTCTTATTGATAAAGTGAGGAAAATTGTATTGATAGAATACAAAAAAATACAGCTATTATTCAAAATAGAAAAAATTTGGGATTTCAAAAATAATGGACCATATGACCTTTAGACACCCCTTTTGCGATCTCGATTTGTGGGGACATTTTTTCCATTTACACCGTCAAAATCCGGGTTTATTTTTAACAGACGATTTTAGAGTTTTTTTTAATTATAAAACTAACGCGTAACCCTAACCCCTAACCATTAACCGGATTTTGACGGTGTAAATGGAAAAAATGTCCCCACAAATTGAGATTGCAAAAGGGGTGCCTAAAGGTCATATAGTCCAAAATAATACTTTACAACAATACCTTTTCTAAAGAAAATTTATTGCTTCACTTATTTTGTTGAAGTGATTTACCATACTGTTGGTTTGAACAACAACAACTATGCACAACTGAACTGGTGCCCAAGCAGCTGGTATTTATGGAACTCAGGAATACTCCAGTCATGCATTTGGATGATTCCATTCCTTTCAGTCCTGATTGGCTGCTTGGTTTCTGTGGTGTTATGATGTTTGATAAATAACCTGGCATTCTGTAGTAGGCTTGCAACAAGGTAAGATCCATATAGAGTCATAGCTTCTTTGTTGCCTTGTCTTGGTAATTCAATGGTAATTGGAATATTGCTTCTACATATATGAACTTATGAATATTATTTGCCAATTTTTTAATGCCAATCATTTTTCATCAGAGTGTCCATCAGGTGGTAAATTCAAGCTCATTTCTTAACAACACACTGGTCCTAACCATGCATCACATATGTCACATTGCAACCCGATCTGTGACCCCTCAACTGACAACATCTGTGCTAATGCATGCAACCCACATTGAGCCCTCATTTAAATAGTCCTACCAATGTAAATTAAATGCTTCATGAGAGATCCACACAACCGACATTCATGCACACATACACAACACATAGCAACCACTTCTAATCCATATTGAACCTCCTTTCTATCCTTGACCGGCTTAACTTGCAAATCGGTCGGAAAATTAAAACATATTACAGGGTGACCCAGAAAAAACAGGACCCAAATTATTTATTTATTTCCCCATTAAACTAACCCTAACCCCCCCCCTTAGTTAAAATTAACAGTTTTATTACAAAATTTGTGGGTTCTGTTTTTTTCTGGATTACCCTGTATACATAGTGACTCAGAAAAAACAGAACCCAAATTATTTATTTATTTTCCTATTAAACTAACCCTAAACCCCAACCATAACACTAACCCTAAACCCCCTAGTTAAAATTAAGAGTTTCATTACAAAATTTGTGGGTTCTGTGTTTTTCTGGATTACCCTGTATACATAGTAACCCAGAAAAAAACAGAACCTAAATTATTTATTCATTTTCCCATTAAACTAACCCTAAACCCCCTAGTTAAAATTAACAGTTTTATTACAAAATTTGTAGATTCTGTTTTTTCTGGGTTACCCTAATTTTCCGACCGATTTGCAGTTTAGCTCCTTGACGCATCCTATAAAAAATTGCTGTTCACAAACTGCAACAACAGCAAAATATAAACTATTAAAAGTCCATGTTCTAAAAGTCAATTCTCCTTTTCCACTAGCAGAGCAAAACAAGAACCACAAATAAGTCCAAGCAGAAACCTTCCTTTTCTACAAAACAATACTTCTCTAATATTATCTTTAGGGCAACATGACCACACCTAGTGTAAATACACAAGAAACAACCTAATAGACTTTAAAAAAAAAAAAAAAGTTTTGCCAAAGAGATATTTATATTGTAAAATTGTCTTGTATATTCTGCTAATTAATACAACTTTCCTTGTTAACCCATCTATTTGTCTGGTATAATTTCATTCTATCAAAATAGAAATAGATTAATGTTTTCACTTCTCTCTTTTTTTTTTGTCTCTTCTCTCTTGCATTACCATATATAAGGATTATAACATACATTATTTTGAACTACTACATTTCTACTATTTTGAATAATAACAGTGATTTAATATTTGATTTTCTTTATTTTCACATCAATAAAAGCCCTAGATTTATCTTTGACTGTAGAATAATCATACTAGTTCCAATTACCATCGAATTGGTAAGACAAGGCAGCAAGTAGTCGTAACTGAATACGAACATATCTTGCTACAATACCACTGCAAATGCCAGGGTATTTATGAAGCCTCATAACATCACAGAAACCAAGCAGCCAATCAGGATTCAGATAATGGAATCACCCAAATGCAAGAATGGACTATTCTTGATTTCAATAAGTACCAACTGTTTTGGCACTGGTTCAGTTGTGCTTAGCCAGTTGCTGTTGTTCAAACCAACAGTACACTGACTCACTTCAACATTGACTATGGCGTAATGGTTATCATAATAGGAAATGGACTCAGCGATCCAAGTTCAAATCCTGAATGATGCTGTTTGCATTTCACATAGCGCTAATAACAGGGGGAAAGGTATGCACCCAACTTTCCTCCCTCTAATTATGGGTAAATAGTAGTGTGGACTGGCTCCTTAACCTACAGGTGGCTGATGGCCAAGTGGTTAAGACGCCGGATTGACAGAAAAATCAGTCACGTTTCTATCTCGTCCGGAGGTAGCTTGCTAAGTCTAGCTATAGTGAAGAGACGTGATACACCAAAACATGGTGTCTGTGGATGGCTATATATATATATATATATATATATATATATATATATTGACCTTTGCAGTTAACCAGATAACCTCCTTCTGTTTGCCTCTTCTCAATTTTCATTGTCTTTTTCTCCTTTGAGTTCAACTTGAGTCTATTCTTTTGATTCATCTATCTATACATATAAAGGGCAGTTGTGTGAAACTTCGAAAATAAAACAATTAACAACAAAGTAAATATATATACACATTAAATATCAACAGGGCTTGGTTTTGAGCAAAAATAATAGAGATTTGATTTATATTCGTGAAGATAATTAAAAAATAAAACTTGAATGATAACAGCATGGTTTTTTTTTTCATTGAATATTTTAGATAGTAGACATTAACATTTCTTTTCAGAGTAGCTGGATCAATGCAAGGTCTATTTTTTTACATAGGGATTTAAATGGGGCATTCCACGAGGATTCAACTCACAGTTCAGTAATAATGGATTGCCGGACTAACTTTTAAAAAATCCCCTTCTACCCAGGCAATGCCAGGTAGCCACTGCTAGTTCTCTATAATTCTTACTGTCTCACTGTTTCAAGACTTGCAGTAGTTTCTTCTCATACTTCTTGTTGTGGTCTTTCACCAATTCTTCTTTTGTCCAAATCTTGTCTGCCATTGACTAGTTCTGGTGTTAACTGTCTTTTATTTTCCGCTGTTCAAAAATAGGCAATTTCTCTACAGCTTTCTTATGTGTATTTCTCAGTTGTTTGTCCAAAACTTTTAATTATATCTTTTTGTGTTGTTGTTGTTGTTGTTCTCAATCTCTTTTGTCCAGTCTTCCTTTTTCTCATCAATCAACATCTTTTATTCAGTAATTTCAAAGACTTTAACACAACAATATTGCCTAAAAAAAAAACATTGACTAATATAATGAATTGGTGTTGATGTTAAAATGCAAACTTAAACCAAATTAAAACCTAGAATAAAGCATATCTGCTTCCATTACAAAAAAGAAGCAAAACCTAAAAATGTCAGCCAGAAAACTCAAAAAAAAAAAAAAAAAAAAATAAAGAAGAAAAATAAGACCAACATATTCAAAAGAAAAGGCAAACCAAATGAATATCTAATAAGTTTTGGTTAAAAATAAATTGGAATTGTTTGATTAAAACAAATGTGATTCATACAATAAATCAATTTGGCATTTAAAATGTAAACTCCAACTAAATTTTGAAAAAAAAACCCAAAAAACATAAATAATAATATATAAAAATTATTGGCCAGTAATTTGTATTTGTACGCTTATTAGTATTTGGAAAAATGAGTAAAGAAAAGAAAAGTAAATGGATAAAATGAATTTAATCGATATCACATTAATCGATATCACTTACACATGTGTTTCGGTCAGTTTATGTGTGTGAAAATATTTTGCACACATACAAGAATCAACCTTCATCAGAGTGAACATTTATTTTTATGAAAAAATTTGTTGGGAAAAAAATTATTATTAGTATTTGTAAAACATTTATATAAACTAGTACAAAATAAAAAACGATGTAAAAATAGATTTTTTAAACATATTGCCTGAGAGGTGGGAGTTAAAAATTCAATGTCAGCGAGTTTGTACCCTAAGTAAGTAAAATCATCAAATTCATTAAAGGATTAAAAAATAAAACAATTTGAAATGTAAACTTTAAATATGTATTAAAATAAAACAAACTATATATAGATATATAATACCAGTCATGTATTTATTAAAACTTGTTTTAAAAAACAATGAGGACTGTCTAATGTTGCATGTTCAAATTTTGAGTGTATTTATTCTATGTTATGATGATTTTGGGTAATGTGACATAAGCAGTGACGTAATTTTTGTTACAGACATAAACCGGAAGCGAATCTCCATTATTAATAGATATAGGTAGCATTTTTATATAATCTATTGATTTGATATATAAAACAAAATGAAATGAGAATTACTTCATGTAAAACTATTGAGTTGTTTTGATCTTGTCAAACTTTTCATGCTTAATGTTACAAATCAGCAGGAAAATATTTACATAAAAAGTAACATACATACATACATATATATATATATATATATATATATATATATATATATATTAATAAGTCACCCACAGACACGTGTTTCGGTGTTTCAAGCCTCTTTAGGGTTGCTAGACACAACAACTGCCACTGGCCAGGAGCAAACTCCGACTGACTTTTTGCCAGCCTGATTTCTTAACCTCTCAGCCATTTTGGCAGCTACCATATGGGATGGTGTTTAAACTATTAAATACATAGGTTTGTTTATATATTTTACGATCACCAGAGAGATCTAGTCTGCGAGCAAACAATCATTGCTTTATATATGCTGGTAGTGAAAGTTAATTTAAATCACCCCTTAAAGAGCTCTACCAAGTTTTTGGGAGTATATATCTTATTATAATGTAGATTGTGTGTTTTTCTGTTTGTAACCGAAATTATATTACTATTCAAGTCACAATTCTCTTTGTTATTTACGTCACATTCTAGAAGATTTTATTTTTATTTAAACCTCAATTATTGATAAAATTGCTTTATATTAATAATACTGTTGACAATATCTACATATTAATAACATGCAATTGTATTTATATATATTACAAAATAGCAGTTTACAGTGTGAATGGGAAGGCTAATTTGCATATTGATATAAAAAATCTGATTTTAATAAATATGTGCTTGGTATTACTGATTTTTAATTGTTTGATTTTATCTTAATGAATATTAGCAAAAATCTCGGAGATAAACCTTAAAAGAAATCCGTTAACAAGAAGAAATAACTGTAATTTTATTCTTTACTTCCTATTTTAACTAAATAGTTAAATGAGGAAAATTTAGCGATGAAAGTCGGGTGTGGGGGAAGAGTAAGTTTCAGTTGTTCTATTTTTTGATTATACACCCTCAGTTTCAAATCTGTTTATCTGCATTCTTATTTAGTTTCATTAGCCTTTCTAAATTAATATAATATTTTATTACATTAAAACTTAAATACTTGCACCCGGAGGGTGCATACATTTGCTAGTGTTGATAATATATATATGTTCCCAAAACCTGGTTGAGTTCTCTGGAAGGGACTTTAACTGACTTCCACCATTAGCATAAAGCAAGGCTCTCTGTTATTTATGGATTTGAGCTCTCTAGTCTCATAACATATATACCTATGTATGTATTTATCAGTTAAAACTTTGCTTCTCACTGGTAGCTGCTGGCAGCCGAGGGTTAAGGAACCAGACTGATGAAAAATCAGTTGTTTTTCACTCCCGGCTAGAAGTAGTTACTAAGTCTAGCCACACTAAAGAGATGTGAAACGTCGAAACACTGTGTCTTTGGATGACTATAATATATTACTTATTCTAGTTACTTTTTTTATTGAAATTGATTCAGGTATCACTTCAACAGTAAAGAACTCCTTTTGAAATTAGAATCCAATGGGGGTCAAAGATATTATTGATCCATTTTTTTTTTTAAATGGAGTATTGATATAATTTCTGGAGTGGTCTTAATATTATGAGCAAACAGAGAAATTTGACTTTGTATTTTTGAGTAATCCTTTCTGTTTGCATTCTACATTCAAATTGCTTCACTGTTTGATTAGTAAATAATTCACATGGCTAAACCCAGTTTCCACCATATACAAAATGGGCTCAACAATTGCCCAAAGCTTGGAATCTTTTGCTACAGTTTTATTGTCCATTTAGTAATATCCAATTCCTTTAAATGTGTATATAAGAGTAAGGCCTGATGGCTGCAGCGGGTTGAGGTAAAGAATTGATGGGGTGGAATACTACTCCACAAAATAATTGATAATTCAAAATACAACATACCAATATTATTCTTGTAGACAATCGGCTGATAAGAAACTGATTCACTTACCTGAAAAAGAGAAAAATATTTAGAAAATTAAACATCAATTTTAAAAATGCAAAACAATTTCCCATGAAATACTGACAATTTATTAGCATTTAATTTACTTTAGTTTTCTTACTTAACACACACACATACATATATATATATATATATATATATAATAATAATAATAATAATAATAGCCGAATGGATGACAAAAGGGATAACTCCCCTAATGCAGAAAGATCTACAAAAAGGAACTATCCCTAGCAATTATAGACCAATAATTTGTCTACCAACAACATGAAAATTACAAGTAAACAGACAAACAAATTTATGATCGATATTAACATGACAACCTGTCTAGGGTTATTTTATGCCAAGAAATTAGGGAATCACTTTCATATTTACATTTTTGTGTAGTTGTTTATAAAGAGTTTTTTGTATGATCCTATTGAATACAAATAATCTTCACACAGATCTATTTAACCCATAGACAGGACTCTAACAGGTACTATCACTCCGGGTTAGAGTGGATGTAGTGGTAATGGCAATGAAGGGATATTCTACACTCCCCAAAGCTCCATCAGAAATACAGTTTAGTGTCATACTCAGAACACCTCTTTGGTCTTACCCCTCGGCAGGGGATAAAGTCAGCATATGCTAAGCCCAAGTCAGGACTGACAAACAAATTTATGTTACATAATCTATGCGGTTGCATAAGATTATTGTCAATCCCCTGTAATTCTGAGGGGATGACCCTTTTCATATCATGGTCGGGTTCTTCCATGGAAAATTACAGAAGCCAGCCAAATATGAAAGTCACGTGGGACCTTTTTCAGAGTCCCCAGTTTTTCAGTTAGACGTCAGGCAGAGAAGTCGGCCATTTTAGGTCCTGCCTAAAACTGGAACTCACACGAGCTATGTTAGTTAGCAGATGTCTGGATTGGGGATTGAAAATAAAGTAACGTCAAAATAAATCGAAGTCTTGTGTTTATTACCTAAAAACTAACAATGACACAGGGCTTCTGATAAGGAGAAATCCCTAACAGAAAACCAGATCGAGGTCCCCAAGTCAACACCAGACGCAAGACCTTAGAAGATTCCAGACCAAGTTAAGATGTTGAAGAAATACCAAAGACAATCAGAACCAAAGCCAGAGAAGAAAGCAAGAGATATATAACATTATAATTATTTAGTGCCAGTGAAGAAGGCGCTATGCAATATTTAGTGATAATAGCTTTTTGATAGATAATTTTGATTTGTTGTTTTACGGCATATCAAACATGTCAGGTCATTTTGATAAACAAAGGACTCAGGTTGCTTACAGTACCTACTGCTGTTTAAATGTTTACCCATCTAAGTATTGAATAACTCATCACTGCTTAACTTCAATGATCTTGTGGGAACCAGTGTTTTCAGCATGAGTTGACCATAATAGATTAGGAACATTAAATCGAATTTCTCTCTGTGATTAAATGAATAATTCTGGACAAGTGATTTTTGCATATTATCTTTGAAAAAAAAAGAAAAGCATTTTGGTGAGCTTATTTAATTGATAGATGGATAAAGATGAAAAAGTTATAATATATCCTTCAATTCTGTAGAATCGATGCATAAATAAATTAAAGGTCTATTTTGAGAGGTGAAATGAGGAAACTGATTACCAATCAAAATGTTGCAATGAATTTCAGAAACTTATATTACTTATATAATAGGAAGTAGCAATTTCTAAGTGAAAAGCAGAAAAGAATCACATGAAATGCATCTCTAAATTGAATAGCTGAATACAGACTGAAAGAAGCATCAACTGCAAATGTAAAAACATCAATGTCCAATGTTACTTTTCCTAGACATGGGTGGTGTGACCTAAAGGATATATTCAGAATCTATCTTAACAGCAACCTTGTTACAGGATATACAGGATGGTCTGAAAGTCTTGTCACCACTTACATATTTTTTTAAAGAGATAAAATAATTGCATCATACTACAACACAAAATTCTAGAAAATAAATTTATTTTTTAAAGCTTGTTAGTGGTAAAATGATTGTATTACTTATGTATTGTATTATCAAAACAAAAAATAATGGAAATTAAAACTGGGGGGGGGACAAAATTTTCAGTTCATCCCGTAAATTTCACCCAGGTAAGTGCTACACTGTTTATCCCTTGATCCCAGGTCTCTATAAAGGTTCCGACTTTCAACCCCACCCCCATCCCATAAGAAGGTCTTATCCAAATGTGTCATACCCAGGGTAGTTTTTTTTTTTTGGTGGGGTGGCTTTTTTATCCCTCTGCATGAGATATAGTGATCATATTCTAAGCTCCACTTATAGAACTGTTCCCTTACCTTGGTATAATTTATATGGTTCTAGGAAAGAACTATAATCTGAAAAATTCACTCTCTGTATCCATCATGTGCCGTGTATTGCTCTTGAAAAATAGGGAACAAATTATCAAAAATACATTCAATGGTTTTTCAAAAAATTCTAGAAGTTTTAAGGACTATACAGTATTACTCATAAGTAAGTACATCCCATAAACCAAAGTTTTATTATATCTAAAATTATATATATTATACAATAAAAAATTAGGTATTATTTATTACTAATCTCTACAGCATTGAAACACTGAATGTATTTACCCATCCTCGCAGAAACAACACCCCACAAGAAAACAGTTGTACAGCCACCTGCGACATATCACCCAAACCATCCGAATAAGATGGACAAACACGCAGGACACTGCTGGAGAAGCAAGGACGAACTCATAAGCAACGTTCTCCTGTGGAAGCCAGCACATGGGCATGCAAGTGTAGGCTGACCAGCAAAGACGTACATTGACCAGCTCTGTGCGGATACAGGATGCTGCATAGAGGACTTCCTGAGAATGATGAGTGATAGGAATGGATGGAGAGAGATTGTCATGGATATCCATGCTAACAGCAGAACATGATGATGATGATGATTATTTGTTCATTGGAAGAAATAACTTTTAAGTTAAATTTTTCATTAACTTCATGGATATTAAATATTGATAGAAGCTTTCATTAACTTCATTAATCTCTACAGCATTGAAAATTGAAGCATTGTATGTATTTCCTCTTTGCCATGTGCAGGATGTGATACAAGGTTAATCTTTAAGTAGAGTACTGCTGACTTAAAGACAGAGTTTTCCTTCTCTTAGACTGGTTGCCTTACCAGAACTAAAGAACATAGTTTGCCCTACCATTTATCCATAGTTAGTAGGAGAAGAGATGGAGTCATGTCTTTCTAAAGAGCAATAGCAAAAAGGAAATGTAAAAAGTTTTGTCCAGGATTTGTACTCAGATTCCTACAATGATAAATGCTCTGCTAGGTGTGCTTACATATTGAAACACTGTAAGTTAAAATAAAATAGCAACATCTGTGTGTATGTATATATATATATATATATATATATATATATATGTATATGTATATGTATATATATATATATATATATATATATGTAAAATGAAAATGGAAGTGAATCCGACAGTATGTTGAAAAAAATAAATAAAGGAAAGAAAGTATAGAATGGATAAAATAGGATATTTTAATCAATTTTACTTACACGTGTTTTGGTCAGGAGTTTATCCATGTGTACATTATTCAATTATTATTATTTTTAAATAACTAAATGAAATGAAAGGAAATAATAATAGAAAAAAATGTAGAAATGTTCCGCACACAAAGAAATATCGACCTTCCTCAGAGTAAATCCTTAGGTCGATATTTCTTTGTGTGCGGAACATTTCTACATTTTTTTCTATTATTATTATTTCATTTCATTTGGTTATTTAAAAATAATAATAGTTTGAATAATGTACACATGGATAAACTCCTGACCGAAACATGTGTAAGTAAAAATTGATTAAAATATCCTATTTTATCCATTCTATACTTTCTTTCCTTTATTTCTCTTTTCAACATATATATATATATATATATATATATATGTACCCTGTAACCAGAAATAAAATTGCATAAATAATAGATATACTTATTTTTAGACTGCTGCATATTCATTTTTTTTTTTTTTTTTTTTGGTCATAAAATTTCAGTGGTGTAGAGTTTGGTAATAAATTTTTGTTTGGAAGAAAATTGACTTTTTATTATAAGAAATTGTTGAATGTATATTTATTTATAAATTGATCCTGACTCAACTCTCACATAAATAACACTTACCAGTTAACCCTCAACACAAAAGAATGTTTTACTGTCACGATCTCCCATGCTTTATCAATTGCTACTTCAAATAACTTTTAGCTTTAGATTCGGCTACTTAAACAAATGTTCAATATGTAAAGATGTTGGTTGGTTGGTATTTAATGGCATATCAACCCATAAGAGTTATTTAATGCCAAATCCTGTTTTTTATTATTTAGGTACTTAGGCAGTAATATCTCATCCACAGAAAAAGATGTTAACCCATAAGAGTTATTTAATGCCAAATCCTGTTTTTTATTATTTAGGTACTTAGGCAGTAATATCTCATCCACAGAAAAAGATGTTAACCCATAAGAGTTATTTATCCGATCTCGCTGACAAGCTAAAGCGACAATTCTTCCAGGCTGTGGTTATATCATTATTGCTGTATGGATGCACCACCTGGACCCTAACAAAGCACATTGAGAATAAGCTAGATGGGACCTGCACAAGAATGCTGCATGCAGTCTTAAACAAGTCGTAGAAACAGCACCCCACAAGGAGGCAGCTGTATGGCCACTTGCCCCCCATCTCCCAAACCAGATGAATAAGACGGACTGGGCATGTGGAATACTGCTGGAGAAGCAAGTACGAGCTCATAAGTGACATACTCCTGTGGAAGCCAACACCTGGGCATGCTAGTGTGCGCCGCCCACCCAGGATCTATATTGATCAAATATGTGAGGATGCTGGATGCTGCGCAGAAGACCCCCGGGGGCATGATGATGATGACTTAGGCAGTAATATCTTATCCACAGAAAACAATGTTAATGCACGTATAGGAAAGACGTGGTCCACTATAAATAAATTATCAGTCATATGGAAATCCAAACTCACAGACAAGTTAGAGAGACAATACTTCTAGGCCGTAGTCATGTCAGTATTGCTGTATGGCTGCACCACCTGAACCCCAATGAAGCGACTAGAGAATAAACTAGATGGGAGCTGCACAAGAATGTTGCATATGATCCTGAACCAGATGTGGAAAAAACACCCCACAAGAAAACAGTTGTACAGCCACCTGTGACATATCACCCAAACCATCCAAGTAAGATGGACAGGACACTGCTGGAGAAGTAAGGATGAACTCATAAGCTATGTCCTCCTGTGGAAGCCAGCACATGGGCATGCCAGTGTGGGCTAACCTGCAAAGATGTACATTGACCAGCTCTGTGCGGATACTGGATGCTGCATTGAGGACCTCCCGAGAATGATGAGCGATAGGGATGGATGGAGAGAGATTGTTACGGATATCCATGCTAACAGCAGGCAGGATGATGATGATGATGATGATGATGATTATTTGTTCATTAGAAGAAATAACTTTTGGGTTAAATTTTTCATTAACTTCATGGGTATTAAATATTGATAGAAGCTTTCATTAACTTCATGTAGATTAATAAATTAGAATAAATAACTGCATGTGTATTAATAAACTTGTGGTTATATTAGATTTTTCATTAACTTCCTGACAATTAATAATAAACTTGTAGAAATGATTTTAATTAACTTCATCCCAAGTCATATAGGAGTGAGGGGGAATGAAAGAGCAGACTCCGCAGCTAAATCAGCTGTAGATTTGATCAATGACAATTTCAAGATACCATATACTGATTTGAAACCTAAAATTAATAGATTCCTTCATACAAAATAGTAACAACACTGGAATAACAACATCCACAATAAACTCTTCCTAATCAAACCCACTTTGGGAGGCTGGAGACCAACTTTGGGGAAGTCTAGAAGGGAACAAGTCATTGTGTCCTGATTACACATTGGTCATACAAGACTAACACACTCCTATATACTCAAACAAGAACAACAATCACAATGTGGAACATGTCAAACACCTTTGACAGTTAAACACTTATTCCTGGAATGCAGGTTTCCTGCTCACATCAGAAACCGTTATTTTAAAGCAAACAATATGAAAGATCTGTTTGAAAATGTCAACATGGAGGATATTCTCTCTTTTTGAGGGAAATAAGATTATACCATAGAATATAGACATGAAACAAATCAATACCATACAACATAATCCCCAATAATGCTAACACATTTTTAAAACCAATTACTAAAATGTATAAATATAAATACACAATATGTATAACTTCCTAATTGTTAAGCATGACATAACTCCGGATGGGTTGATATGCTGTTAAAATCAATAAACAAACAAACAAACAATAATTTTGGCAATTTGAAGAATACAGTTATTGCTAGGGCAAAACTATATGACCAACTTAATAAACAAATATATTCACCATCTGTTAATGAAGAAAATTACCCCACAAAAACAAAAACAATTTTTTTTTTTAATTTAATAGACTTTATATTTTTCTAATTCTATGAAAATTTCTAGTAATTTTAGTTTAGTTAACTAAACTAAAATTACTAGAAATTTTAATTTTAAAGTATGGAAATTATATTTCATTTGTTTCCAATAAAAGTTTGGTTTTTGCTTATTTTAAATTTCAGACAAATCTTTTTTAATAACTTCAAAAACTTTAGATGCTTTCTCATAGAATTAGAAAAATATAAAATCTATTAAATTTAAAATTTAAAATTTAATTAAAACAAAAATATTTGGACATTGTTAAGTGACAATTTTGCAGTTTACATGCTAACTAATCAAGAAATCACATTAGTAAGATATTTTCTAATGTCCACATCACTTGCAAATTATTGATTTCCTCAAGAAATTAATTTGGCTTAAAAAATCTTTTTGGATGGGGGGTTATATTTTGGGGGAGATATATTCTGCATCTATCCCAAGTAAGGGCTAAAGTGAAGTGATACAGGTCACATGATCCCTTTGGTCATGCATCACTCAGCCACTAGGTCCCATATTCAAGCATCATGGGTCACCACCACGGCTAACAGGTGGCCTCCAGGGGTGGGGTGGGGATTACCCCAATGTAGAGGTGCAGTTGGTTTATTCTACAGAACTAGCTGACAGGGCCAATAAAAATTAAACCTATAAGAATTAAATGTGGTTTTAGCTTCCTTAGCTAATACCACTTCTTATAATACGTTAGAAGGCCTAAAAAAAAGACTCCAAATGCAGGTGAATATATACAACAAATTACAACAAAGCGATAGCATAACAAATGTAGACTTTATTGTCTGAGCAACACTCAACATAAAATATGGAACAGCTAGGATGAAAGTCCTAAGGAAAAAAAGAGTCCTTGAAGAGTCAAGAGTTAAACAAAGTGAGGAAAGTCCTACATCAAAAGGTTGTCACTTACTTAATACAGTTGGGGGAAAATCTCCATGTAAACATAGGAGTGTAAATAGGCATGCATATAACACAGCTATATAAAAGGCTGGGGAGCCAAACACCTCTATGGAGATAGAGTATAAATAGAGGCACATGTATAAGCCTATAGTTGGGGTCAATTCCTCAAGTTCAAATGGGCAGAGACACAACTAGTGTATGTCTGGAGATCCCAGGTGATAAAAAGAGGGTTAGTTTTCCCCAGACCGTGTTTAGATAGCCAGATTGTAATGCCCCCAAGTGGCAAACCCAAGCGGCAAGGGAATATAACCCTTTGCCAATTAATACCCCATCCAAGCAAGGGAAGATGATCACTACAAGCCTATAATAGTTTCATGTCCCTTCAAGATGCCAATCATCATGGCTCTCCACAGCTTCCTATATAAGTAAAGTGTGTTTTATAATGATTGTTGGAATTTAAAATTATCTTTATAGATTGCTTATCAGAAGTTATCCCCCAGATATCATAAAACAATATAATACTTACTGTCACAGTGGGATTCTAACTATCGTCAAGTTAGCAGACAAGAACAACATGCAAGCTGTAACTTAAATACAGTCATTGCATGCTGCTGGCATAGTGAAAACTGATAGCTGAAGAGTGGGTACTTATCCATATCTTTACTCACACTGAAAACTATCAGCCAAAACCCAGAGTTCATAATGGAACAACCCAAAACTGTATATAAACCACCTACCAACACTATAGAGATAGTTTTGCATTCATCTTGTAACAGAGCTGAATACTTGACACAAAATCTAACATGGTGCTGCAAACAGGATATAAAACTGAAGATTGGCTAAAAGACAACTCCCTTTATTATTATTTTACCCAGAGCAGGGAGAAGTGGGTTCATGCTTTTTTACTTGGCCATTAGTGCTAAGTGAATGCAATTGAAATTCAAACTCCTTTCACAATTTCTTCTTTCCTTCTTTATAATGATTATGTTATTTATTTATAATAAAGAAGCAGACAAAGTTATCAAGTTGCTGATTAAGATGCAATATTTATACAGCTATAATGAAGGATTTAGTATAAATTCTTTTGACATTTATTACTTATTAACTCATAAATAGATTATTAAATGGTTCTCCATTAAGATTTAGTTTCTTTTCTTTATACAATCTTAATAAAAGCTCTAATTCTTTCTGGGTTTTTTTTATTGATATTTGATAGATTATTCAAGATAAGAGAGGAAATTAAATTGAAATATTTTTAGTTTGCTAGACGAAAAAAAATGAATTGGATACTAATGATCCATAAAGACTGGCACAGGATATATTTGATCTGATTGATTTTAATGGCATGTCAACCTGTTTAGGGTTTTTTATGCCTAGAGGTAAGGAATCATGTTTAATCTCTCTGCACAAGCAGGATGTGACACATGGTCAATTTCTTAAGCAGAGTTTTGGTTTAGTTAGAGTCCAAGTGGTGCAGCCATCCATAGTGCATGGTCAACTAACTTGAGAGATTTAACAGCTGAAATGAAGATGTTTCCATCTTGTTTAAAACATATAAACTCAGTTTTATCTGAGTTCATATAGTGGCCAATACCTTCTCTAAGCTATGCAGCTGTAAATCAGCTTGTGCAGGCACATTTGTGAGAAGCGCTAGATCATCTGCATAGTCCACCTTATTGAAAAAAGGTGGGATGGTAATAACTAATTAGCAGGAAGCCATACTGCTTGCAAAAGAAAACTTAATCATTTATATTCCTAAAATTCAAAAGAAAAAGAAAACAACTACTGAATACTTACAAAATGACTATATACTACTAATTGTGTATGACAGCTGGATATGTATGAAGAATAATCAAACTAAATTCCAATTACCGTCGAATTGGTAAGACATGGCAACAAGTTGTAACTTAATACAAACCCGTCTTGTTGCAATTCTACTGCAGAATGACAGGTATTTATAAAACTCCACAATAACATTGAAACCAAGCAGCCAATCAGAACTCAAGGAATGGAATTACCCAAATGCATGAATGGACTATTCTTGATTTCTATAAATACCAACTGTCTTGGACACTGCTTCAGTTGTGCTTAGCTAGTTGCTGTTATTCAAACCAACAGTAGACTAACTGACTTCAATAAATAATTACATAGCATTATTGTTTATTTGAGACTAACAGCCTGAACAAAAACCAAAAAGAACAAAATAAATCTCTTAAATTTAAAAAATATTTAAAACTCTTAAATTTTTCAAAAAACATTAGGAACTTCATAAAATAATATTAAAGATATAATTGGTCACTTTCTTTTCTGTTGTATGAATTTTATAGTAAAGGTCATTAGGTTCATCATTACATTAGAGATGTCTGCATTTTTGATAATGCTAAGAAGTTGAAAACATAAGAGCCCCTGATTATTACAGTCAAGGAGGTCATATTGTTTTTATCAATTTTCACTTGCAGGCCGCACGCAAAGATTGAGGAAAAATAACATAGCGTTCAACCATTATTATCCGCTAGATATCTTCAATTTAACTAAGGAATTAAATCAACTTAGTTACGTAGGATAGGGTCCTGAGGAAATCATTTCCATTTGATTGAAACCATGGTAGACCTTTTAATTTCCCTCTAATAATATTATTAGTAGCATTATTACTGCTTTATATTTTTAATATATTGAGCACTTTTGGATTATTTACTGATACCAAGGAAAAAATTGGATACTATATATAAGTTAGGATAGCAGAGACATGAATCAACAGCACTTGGTAACTGACTTTTTTTGCCTGTGCGATTTTCAAACAATGAATATTTTTGCTTGTGTTTTTTCTTATATGCAGTTGTGCAGTGCATCATGGGGAGGATCAATCTGTTTAGTCTGGTGATTTAGTTTAGTTTGTGGTGTGTATATATATATATATATTATATATACTGAATCCTATAATCAATTTCAACCATCAGAATATTTTGTATTTTCTAATTTGGCAAAATTTAATGGTTATCTATCAATGCTTCTCTATTGTTATTACTTATAGAGGAGGGGGTGTTTCCTTTCTGTTTCCATATTCATACATTATTCTCCCCCCACCATTAAATCTTACCCCGAGAATATTGATATTACTATTTAATTTTTCTTTTAAATATTGGACAGTATATTTTAATCCCGCCATATATACATGTGTCTATAGATAAATTTACTATTTATTTTAGTTGGTGTAGTTATATAAATATTTTACATGTCTTTGCCACTTTCATCGTAATATTTTTCCCCCTTTAATTATTGGACAATATTTTACTCTGTGCGTGCTAAGATAATTATATATTTTTAGTCATGTGCCTCAGGTATCATAATTGTTTTTGTTTGTTTATTTATTTTTTTTTAGTATATTAAAAAAGAAATGGTTTACTTACCAGTAGGCCCAGCCATGCTAATGAATTATTAAAAAAGTGTCTGAGCCACATGAACCTGTTTTGAACACCTACTCTGAATGCAGATTGGCTTCAGCATTAACCAACCAGATGTACAGAAGCTGAGGTCTGCATTGGCAGAATTTATTTAAAGCCAGTTTATCTGAAAGCATTGAACAAGACAGGTGGCGCACTAGAGTTTGATCATCTTTAGTGGGTTCTAACTGGGGAGGAGGATTATGTTGAAAGACCCAAAACCCCTCAATGAACCAGTTCAATAATAATATAACTGATGACGCTACCCACTGCTGTTTAATAGTACAAACTTATCTCAAACATATATAAAATCAAAATATGTCCTTTTTTTGAAAGGATGTTATTAGAAAATAGAAAGATGGGAACTATGTAAGTTATATAATTTTTATTAGAATTTATTTATTTTAAATTGAATTTCATTTCTCTAATATAATAAATGTCAATATCAATGAATCATATTTTTTCAACTTTACTCATAGAGGCCATAGCTCAACATATCATACCATTTCGCAAACAGGCTGACTCAGTGATCAAACTTTTAAAAATCTGGGCCAAATCCCGACCCATAAATATGAAATTTTGGATTCCCAATGTGATTTACTGTGGTAGTTTTTGATGTTTTTTTTTAATGTGATTTTTTGTGACAAATTTTTTTGTATGATTATTATGGAAAGGA
The DNA here is from genome assembly GCA_023376005.1 of Doryteuthis pealeii. Classification (NCBI taxonomy): domain Eukaryota; kingdom Metazoa; phylum Mollusca; class Cephalopoda; order Myopsida; family Loliginidae; genus Doryteuthis; species Doryteuthis pealeii. The sequence goes on from CM042167.1 coordinate 9,944,718, forward strand.
ATTTGGAAATAATCAAAATTAATTATAAAATACTACAAAAAGTTACCCATGAAACAGAAATGATCATTTGTATGGAATGTAAGGACCTACATGCATCAAATTGTCTTTAATTCAATCGTCATTGTTGGGCTGAAGAACCAATCAAGAGCTCTTCACAGGAGCTAGCTTAATTGCCACCAAATAAGGCGGCTTTTAAGTTAGTAATTTATATACCTACTTTACTGATTCCGTAGTGTCAAGTAGTAGTCTTAAAAAACTGATTACTCTAGACAGAATTTTAAAATCAGAATGTATTGCCACTGCTTAAAAAGTTTACTTTATGCTAAGTAAACTTTCACATTTGCTGAATTGCTTCCAGCATCGAATCCCAAAACTTGTTTATTGGATTTGCACTAAATTCAATATCCTAAAGAGTTCCTCCGTTATTTTGGTTCTATTTATGGATTTTTTTATTCATAAATAAAACCTATCTCCAGGTTTTGATATCTGAAAATTGGAACATCTGGACTTGTAGTGCTGTTGGTCGATATTTACAGACTTGCTATCTCCAAGATTTGTCAGCATTTCAATAAGTCTACCAATTTCTTCAAGACAAAAACAGACACCTCAAAACTTGTACAAATCTAGAAATTTTAACTGGAAATTACATTCTGTTTTGAGTTAGAAAATAGCAATATGCAAAATAGGATAATATCCATCCTATTGATATCTTGTTACATACTCATATACATATATCCATGTTGTGTATATATATATATATATATATATATAAGTGTTTTTACTGGAGAGAGGAGAGAGATAGACATAAAGGGATGCATTTTGCATTACTTACTTCTTTGGCCATTTGGAGATCTCTAGTCATTTCTATTCTTTCTCTCCATGTTGAATTCTATTTCTAGATTCTTGTTGGCTGTTTGTCTTTGATGCATTCCTTCTTCTTGGTCAATCTTTTTGCCAAGACATTCATCAAGCAAGAACACCATATTATTACTTTAAACTTTTGATGCTTAAACTTCTTCTAACTAACACAACGTGCATGTGTATTTGAGCCAGCTAAGGCCGACATCCTTTCAGCCTGACGTCCAAGCTGGAACTGATGGGTTAACTCAGTTCCACGTAACTTCACGTATTTCACGGTCTTTCTGTAATATTCCATGGAAAGTCCCGCCCATGATATGAAAAGGGGCCATCCCTTCAGAAATATAGGGGGTTGACAAGAATCTATGCATAGATTATGTAACAATCTAATATCTAAAAACCAGTGAACCTGTGTATATTTATTCTTATTCTATATTTATAAATGTGTATGTACTAAAGAACAACAATAAGCATTTGGTTATATGACCCATTCAATGTTTGTTTTTATTTATGTACTGGTGATTATCTTCAAGGTATGTAGTATTTACCACGTACCCCACATGTAGGGGTTAGGCACAAGGCCCTATTAATGTGGGACCAACCATAAACCGAAGCTCGGGTGGCAGGTGCAAAAATACGTTGATCCCATCGGCATTCCCCCTCAAGGTGCATCAAATTGTCTTTAATTCAATCGTCATTGTTGGGCCAATCAAGAGCCCTTCACAGGAGCTAGCTTAATTGCCACCAACTAAGGCAGCTTTTAAGTTAGTAATTTATATACCTACTTTATTGATTCCATAGTGTCAAGTTTATTTTATATTAATTAGTAGGTATATAAATTACTAACTTAAAAGCTGCCTTAGTTGGTGGCAATTAAGCTAGCTCCTGTGAAGGGCTCTTGATTGGCCCAACAATGACGATTGAATTAAAGACAATTTGATGCACCTTGAGGGGGAATGCCGATGGGATCAACGTATTTTTTGCACCTGCCACCCACGAGCTTCGGTTTATGGTTGGTCCCACATTAATAGGGCCTTGTGCCTAACCCCTACATGTGGGGTACGTGGTAAATACTACATGCCTTGAAGATAATCACCAGGTGGGTGCCTCAGTCACTGGACAATAAACCCAGCCCTACCCCTTTAAATCAAGGGGGCAGGTGTTGCCTGTGGAGATAGCCCCCTGGGATCAATGCTGTTAATTACATCATCGATTCAGTGGCTGAAGCTCACTGGACTCACGACTGGGCCAAGTAAGGTATGCACTACCAATTTTTTCAGCATTTTTTTAAAGGAACGCTCCCTCAAACTAGCAGCAGGAGTCAACCTCATACACTCTTTTGATCTGCTTTTTTCAAGTTGTTTTTCATCTGAATTCTTAAATAATTTTATTTAGCAATAAATTATTTTGGTAATTTTTCAATATGACTCAATTAACTTTTTTAACAATTAATTACCATATTTAACAGCATATAGGACACACTTTTTTTCCAAAATTTTGGCTCAAAAAATTGCCCGGGTCTTATACATCATAGATGAAGTTTGAGACCTTCCGTAGGCCTAGGCTGATCTTCTCTATGATGCTCACTAACCCAGCTTACGCTCAGTACTTTTACCTACCCTAAACTCCATGTATCCTTATTTTATTGCTGGTATTGTTATAATCAAGCACAGCTAGACTGTTTTCAACAATATATGCTTAAATATACTAAAAACTTTTTCCTGGATCTGACCTGCTGAAATGGGGGGGTGTGTCTTATATGCTGTCAAGTTTGAGACCTCTCGTAGGCCTATTTTATTATTTCCTGCTATTGAGATGTCTTGTGTATGCTTATTGCTTTCCTGTACTGCCAAATTGATTTTATACAGCTATGTTTCTGCTTGTGTAATTCACAGCTAGACTGTTTTCAACAATACATGCTTAAATACACTAAAAACTTTTTTTCCTGATTCTGACCTGCTAAAATAGGGGTGCATCTTATATGTCGTCAAATATGGTAACTATTTTTTTTCAATAATAAAATTTTAAAACTTTCATTGAGAGATATTTTATGAAAAATGGCCAAAATAATCCATGTGTAGGTGTCCATAGGAGAATGTCACTTGTGAGTTCATCCAATTTACTTCACTGATGACCCCCCACCCACCCCGGGGGGCACCCAAGTTAAGAGTGTAGGGGTTAATTTTGCATTTGCCTGAGGAGTTGTCTGCCTGCTTGATGTCGCTGGTTCCCGCTAGGGGCCTCTTGTATTTAAGCCGCTGATTTGAATTTCTCTCTCTCTCTTTCCTCGCTACGAGACCACATGGGTTAGACAATTGTCATTCACTTCTCGTTGGGGCTTCGGCCCTCAACGCCGGCTACTTGTCACTGTAAGTGATTTATACAGCATGGACTATTCTTAGTCTCATGTCTGTACCTTTATATTACGTGTACTTTTATATTATCTTGTCAGTGACTTTTATGTATGTATGTTTATGTACACTATTTTATCTTCTATTGTTTATGTATCTTGTTTATTCATGTGCTGTATTATATAAAATGTTTTGTCCCTCAACCCTTGTTGGAGTTTGTTTGCGTTTCAACGAGTTATGACTTTGTCATAACCTTTGAATCTTACAAGAGCATATATTCAGAAAATATAATCATTTGGTTTAGAAGAAAATTAACTTTTCATAAATCTAGAAATTTTAACTGAAAATTTATTTATTAGAGGTTGTACCTTATTTATCGGCAATACTTTAGTCTAAAAGCACTACGAAGATTCCATTGACTGGTTTTGAATAATTTCATTATCAGGAAAATTTAATAGTTATTAATATAACAGATAAGAATTGGTAAACATAAAAAAGATGAATAGAAGTATCTAACACTTATCGAGAAAAAAGATAAGTAATGAAATAATTCTGATATATATTTTAATAAGATTCTATTGATACAGAAATATGAACATGATATAAATATACAACAAAAATAAATTTAAACAGAAATTCTGAGTTTCTTTGTATACAATATTTCTTTCCTTCCATCTTTTGCAAATATATAGACTTTTTTGTGACTTGTGAACATCCAACATATAGCTGGCAATGTAATTAGATTAAGTTTGTATGGATTAACAAAATACAAAATAAAAATAAAATAAAAATAAAATAAAAAAACAACAAACTCTCATAGGGCCTTGAGCTAAAGAACCCCTTTGCGCATGTCCAACAAAAAAGGATTGACTCCCTACCCCAAAACGGATACCTCTGCCATTTGAATCAAGGCTGCAACTGAGTGTGGTCACTGCTGCTAGCTAGGGGCCATGTTCCCTCGTTACAGCTGACTATGCCCCATTCAATAAAGCCTAAGTTGTAAAACTACCTTGCCTTTGTCTCTTTCCTTTCTTGTTGTTGGATTTTTTTTTATTGATATAAGGTGTGTGCCTGTTCCCCACCTATACTAATAGACTAGGCGAGATCATGTGGTCTATTCCTTAGCCAATCACTGGCCATACTGTGTGGCTGATATATTACTTAAATGCTGATTCTTTCTCAGTCTGTTTGCAACATTCGATGAAGAACCTAAGAATCTCTACCTGAGAGGATTACCAAAGGAACCAAATTGGAGGACTCTCTACCTAGAATCAACAGGCAATAAAAAAATTAAAAACTTAACACTCGTGCCTTTTTGTTCTTTTTCCTTCTTAAGTTCCATTTCAGCTGACCAGCCCAAAAGAATTGAGAACCAGCTTTTATTGGGGAAAAGATACCAGAACAAATGAACCTTACATAGCCCCATAGGTTTGATTTGATTTCTTTGTTTAATGGCATTTCAACCTCCTCTGGTTATTTAATGCCAAAGCCCCTGCCCCTGTAGAAGAATTGTAGTGGCACTATTTAATCCATAACTGGGAGGATGAAGTTCATATCTTTCCCAAGGGTATTAGCCCAAAAGTAAATGTAACAACAATTGAAATTCAAGTTCACTTACTATGATGTCACATAAAAGCCATTGCACCATGACCCCCATGCCATCTGGTTCGACCTTGTGATAACACCATTTAAACAGTCAAAATAAAAACATTTTCATATTCCCCATCAAAGTTTCTGTCTCACACTGACCAGAAATGGTATATTTTGTACTTGATAACCTTCAAGTGACTTGAAATAACCTCAGAAGTCTATGGAGTCTGAGATCAACTCAATATCTACATAAAATGTCAGGTCCCAGGAACTTTTCATTTTCATCACAAAAAGAATAGAAAAGAAAAAATCCAAGAGTCTCTTTGTACATAACATTTCTTGTTCTTCCATATTCTTACAAATATGTAGAGTCTTTTTCACAATAAACTTCTGAACATTCAACATAAAGCTGGTCAAATGAAAAACATAGATTTCACTTTATCTATTCTATCATTGATGATATAATAACATGCTTAATATCATATTCTCTCTCTCTCTCTCTCTCTTTCTCTCTCTCTCTCACACACACACACACATACACGCACACACACACATATGCTCAATATCAAACGCTTCCTCTTACTCTCACTTTACCTCTATCATGACCATACTCTTCCTCCCTCTCTCTCTCTCTCTCTCTCTCTCTCTCTCTCTCTCTCTCCTGTACACTCACACACACACATACACACACAATCAGGTGCTTTCTATTTCTCCTTCTTTATCTCTATCATGACCATGACTCTATTCACATACAAACACACATAATCAACGTTTTCTCTTACTACCTACTTATCACTATCACGATCATTCTCTCTCTCTCTCTCTCTCTCTCTCTCTCTCTCTCTCTCTCTCTCTCTCTCTCTTGCTTGAATAATCTATGATAGAGCTTAAGATCATGGATGGGATTGATTAATTTTAATGGCATGTTAATCCATCTAGGGTTATTTTATACCAAGAGATTAGGGAATTGTGTTCATTATACATCAGATTTAGATTGTTTGTGTAGTTGTTCCTGAAATTTTTTTTTTTTTTTTTTGGGGGGGGGGGGCACATTGTCTGATCAAATACAAATGATTTTTAAACAGATCTACTTGACCCATAGATGGGACCCTAACAGGTACAACCACTCCAAATCAGATCATGACAATGAAAGGGTACCCCACACTCCCCAGAGCTCCAGAACTGGAGCCTCACCATCAGATTCAGTTTAGTACCATATCCAAGACACCCTCCATAGGGTGTCTTATTGTGGTGTAATGGCTAGCAAGCTAGTCTTGCAGATCCATTAGTACTGAATAACGAGTTTGATCATCACAGGATGCCCCCTACTTGTGATTTTGTGTCATATCCTACCTAAGACACCCCCCATTTTTTAGGGGGATCTTACCTCTCTATAGGAGATACAGTCAGTGCATTCTAAACCGAGATCAGGTCAATATCTATACAAAATATCAGCTTCATAAAATTCCATTTGTCTGTGATCTTTTCACATAAAATGCATTATGGTATGATAGTATAGATATATATAATGGACAACTATTTAAAGATATTTTCTAATTATGCAAAGCAAAATAATTTTCTGGGTTTTTGCTTTTGATTGCAAATAGTCCAAAAAATGTTATACAATTTTTATTTTCTCTGTAAAGAGAGAAAAACAAGAAGATTCCTAACATCAAATCAAAAAAAGTAGACAGTGAAGATTTTTTGACCATAATCTTCCATTTCTATCTTCTTTTTTTTTCTTTGCTTTTTCTTTTTGCTTTTCTAGTTCAATGTTTACTGCAACTTTTTTTTTTATTGTTATCTTTGACTGACTATTTTCTGACACAGAAGGAATAGAGAACATGTATGCAAGCATACTATTCATTTTTTTTATTCTTTATTTTTTTTTATAGATCAAATACATATTTACAGACATAGTGAAGAATAACTAGCAGGATGTGTTATTTTCACCAATATAGTCTTTGTTGCTTTCAGACAGACAAATCAAAAGATACTTTTTTACGTTGCAAACAATGATAAAGTCGACTTATATAGATTTCAATTTCAAGGAATCTTGCTCATTGACCAGATATATTGGGTAGGAAATAAGACAGATTCAGCTGGAATGGATACAAAAAAATCAAATCAAAAGTGTTTAAATTGTAAGGTGTCAAAGACTATAGAGAAAGTAAAAAAAGTTCAACGAGCAAATTAAGCTAAAAGTCTCAAATAACTGAGCTGAAAATTTCCATGTTTTTTTTTCCCTATGCTTGTTGTTTAGAAAAGAAAGATGATGCTTTTTAGTGAAACAGAGGAGATGAGAAATTTCAAAGAATTGGTGATTAAAACTTGTACTTGTCCTCAGATGTGCCCTACATTTACCTGTCTTACCAAAAAGACTGTGGTTCCTTTTATAAATTTAAATTTTAACACCTTCAATACCATAGATCACTTTTTTAAAAAAAAGGTGGCAGAAAGAAGAAGGGGGAGAAAATGTAGGAGAAGGAAATGAAAAAGAGGAAGAAAAGAGATAAGATGGTTTGTGATGTAATGAATATGCAAATACCAAGGTACACCCTCACTATAATCTGATTGGATAGTGCCCTCTATAAATACTCGACACTGTGGTGGTACAAGCATCTCTAGTCTACTAGCAAGACTACCACGCCGACTGATCGGAAGACGTACTGCTATTACTGCTACTCAACGCACCAGCTACTACTGCGATAATATACCTTACTACAACTTCATAATATATCCCTTAACCTGGATATATCAGTTTGGTTTGGTTGTTTTATAGCATATCAACTCTTCTTGGGTCATTCAATGCCAAATCAACTCAAGTCATTTTGATATGAGGTTGTTTACAGTACCTGCTCTTGCTTAAATGGTCAAAAATATAAGAAACTGAAAAAGAAAAAGAGGAGGAAGAAAAAGAGAAACTGAGGAAGAATAAAAGGAAGGAAAAGAAAAATAGAAAGAAAATGAAAAAAAAAAGAAGAGGAAAAAGAAAGAAAGAAAATAAGAGCAAATAGAGAATAAGAAAATGAGGAAAAAAGAGGAAGAAGCAAAAAGAAAAGGAAGGAAAAGAAAAACTAAAAGAAAAGTGTAATGACCTAAGACAGGTTTCTTCTCTTAAAATACTAGAATGAGTCAAAAGTTTTGCAATATTTGCATACCGACTAATTTCTGGAATAAACTCTAGAAACTTGTTCTGATCCATGGCTCACTTCCAGCATTCACAATACTTTAACAACAACCAAAAGGAGGTGGAAGCTTCAGTGAAGGAGTTCTTCACCTTGATGGACCAAAACTGGTATCAATTTCAGATGTTGCAACATTTAGGCTTCTACTCTGAATGCTAAGCTGTTTTTGATGTAACTTGAAGAGTAAATAAGTTGCCAAAATATCGCAAAACTTTTATCTAACCTAGTATTAATGAAAAAATTGGAAATGACGCCAGCAAATATAGGATAGGTATAAAATAATAAATGCAATATGCAAATTTAATGGTTACTCAGGAAGACTTTATAATGATATAATGAGTGAAGAATAATTAAAGTTCCAATTACCATTGAACTGGGAAGACAAGGCAACAAACGGTTGTAATTTAAATACAAACCCAAATAGTCACAAGTCTACTGCAGAATGAAAGAATATATATAAGACTCCACAATGTCATTCAAATCAAGCAGTCAAGCAGCCAATCAGAACTCAAGGAATGGAATGACCCAAATCACCCAAATTAATGAATGGGTCATTCTTGATTTCTATATATACCAATTGTCTTGGACACTGCTTAAGTGGTACTTAGTTAGCTGCTGTTATTCAAACCAACAGTAGACTTACTGACTTCAATAATGAGTATTGTTATAGAAAATGAACAAGCCAAGTTCAAATTCTGGATTAGATTGTGAATCACTCTGAAAGGCATGAAACCATCTCTTCTTACAGATATGGATAAACTGGGATCTCCAAATCTCAAATAAGCCTTTACGTTAATCTGTTTCTTGCAATAACAACTCAAAAATCTATAGATTAAATATAGAAGACTCTCAAGCAATATCAGGCTTTTAAATAAAACCCTGTTTAATGGAACAAATAATATGCATCAAGTGATATTCAATAGCTAAGATTAAGATCAAAGAGGTGTGCTGAAAGACGAATCAAGATGATTACCTTAGAATACTTTAAAATAATTTAGAATAGACAAAAAACGTTTTAAGTTTGTAGGATATTACTTAATTTGGTAATTTAATAGTAATCAGGTCAATTATTTCAAACAACATTAAAATAATATTGTTAATTTTTTTAAGAAGACACTCTGAAATATTATGAGGGTTAAGATAAATGTTAAGATAGCGAATATACAGAATCGATGAAACTTAGTGAGAGTCAGTTTCTCACCAATATGATTATCAGATAAAGTGGTTCCCACAAAGAATTAGAAAAATGAAGTGCGATACTTGTCTCTATTTCTAGATGAGGTATTGTTGTTATTATTGTTGGTCTCTGCACATTACAGACTGCTATACTCATCTTGGTTGCTATACTCCAAACGTTTGATCTACTATACTCTCCTACTATACTTTGTTGAATCCAATAACCTTCTGGTAATTCCTAAGTAAACACTTTATTTGAATGTTACTCTAAGAGAATGAAAACTTTAAATCTAAAGACCCAAAAAGCTTTGGAGAATAATTGGCATGATGGAGTGGTAAAAATAGTAAAGACATACGTTTTTTTGCCTCTGTTCTTTGAACAGTATAGTCTCCTGAATATAGATGTTGTAAGCCTTTTTACCATTTTTCTACCTCTTTCATACACTGCTTGTTGATATAACAGTATAAGATTTTATCTGTTGAGACGTGTTTGTGTATTCTTGTCAATACTTCTTGTATTTATATTATGTATGCATGAGCTTATGTTTTCTTTCCAACCAGCTATTTAGTGTTAGTGTATCATGGATTTACTAATACTAATTGGCTAAACTTGCAAATCGGTCGGAAATTAGGGTGACAAAGAAAAAACAGAACCAAAATTATTTATTTATTTTCCCATCACCCTAACCCTAAACACCCCTAGTTAAAATTAACAGTTTTATTACAAAATTTGTGGGTTTTGTTTTTTCTGGGTCACCCTTATTTTCCGACCGATTTGCAAGTTTAGCCTACTAATTTTGGACCTTGGTGAGTAGGGACATGACTAAATATCTACCCTAAAACCAACAGAGAGAAGAGCAGTTGGTGTTTTGTCAAGGTTGAGAAAATCAGCTAAAGGCAGTCCAACAATGTGTTCCACCTCATTCTAATTGCCGAATTATCTTTCTATTGGAAAACATGTCATCGGTGGGGGGGGGGGGACACATAGACAACTGCCAGAATTCTACACCACTTTGCCAAATTTTGTCACACAAGAATAACAAATTCCATAAAGAATAAATTGAGTGAATAGGAATTAACTCTAAAAGTGTATCTTAGTGATTAGAGAAATGAAAAAATAAAGTTTATTTTCTCTCTTTAAGCTGTTATTAAAGATGCTTTATATTAAAGGGGACAGTTTAGCTACATTGGTACATCATCCGCCTAGGAACCACAAGGTTCTAGGTTTTATATATCACCCCTCACCAACTCAGTGCATGGGTAGCATAGCTTAGATCTGTGCAGTAAAGTGGTTCATCACTTCCATAACAACCTCAGCAAATTGTGCCTCATGTTACTAAAATATTGCAAAACATTTGACTCACCCAAGTAAATCAGGACAAATGAAATATATATACACATCAAATATCACCGGTTCTTGATTTTTTGCACAAAAATTATGAAGGTTTGATTTATATTCAAAGATATTTGAAAATTAAAATATACATAGAAAAAATAGCATTGAAATTCTACTTAAAAATATACAGCATTTGTAAATCTATTCCTGAATCAATTCTTCAAATATGTAAAAACATTAATGAAAACAAACAGTAATAATCTAGAAAATTGATTTGAAATACAAAAGTGAACAAAAAACAAAAAAATTCAAATTGTTCTGTAATCTATATTGTATGACTTGGAAGAAGGGACAATTTTACGATTAACATTTTAGTTTCATCTTCTCTTGATATTTCAACATTCAAATCCATTACAAAAAAATTTTTTTTTAAATCTCAAAAATTTTAATTTAAAATCTTTAAAATTTTTTTGTAACAGATAATTTTAACATAAAATATTTCAATTCTTAAGATTATTATTTTATATTCTCTGTATTATGCAGATGAATTATGCAAGATTTTTCATAAAAGAGGGCAGAAGTTATACACACGTTTCATGCTATAATGTTAGTCACATGCTAACACTGTATGATGTAATAGGCCAATTCCAGTACAAGACTTTATAATAGGTATGACCTTAGGTCAGCACCAGCAGGAAGAACAGACATTTTGATCGAGAGGCTAGAGGTCATGAGGTGATTAACAGTATAAGAATAAAAAATAATAAAAGAAAGATAAAAGAAAGCTGAATGTTGATTGGTTGAAAGATGTCACATGATGGAAGAGATGGAAAGAGTTAACTTTGGGTTTTAGTCAGTTGATTTTCTGACACCAAAAAGAACAAAAAAGTTGGTTTAATGTGGCTTAGAATTTAGAACCTCCTTGGGGATTTGAATCCTTAGTAGGTGGAGTCAAGACTAATCATGACAATTCAAAGTTTTTCTTTCCAAAATAATGGTTGGAACCAAACTCACTTCTAAGAACTGGCTTGGAAATGGAAACATCTTAATAAAAGTGGGGATTTAAAATAATAAAATGTGTTGGTCGTTTCTTTTTTTGGGGGGAGCTGGTCTCACATGCTTGCGTTTTCGTTTTTTTTTGTTTTTGTTTTTTATTACTATTTTCCATTCAACAATTGTTTATATATTCTATATTCCCATATGAACTTTGATATTGGTGTAACATCTTATTGAACATAGTTTTATGGTTATAAAACCTTTGTTTCTAGAATTGTTCAGTAACCCCTACATATGTATAATATTTGGCCCATCACAGTGGCTTTATATATAAACTCTTAGATAATCATTTGCCACCAGTGTGATATTCATTTTTACATCTGTAGTTGTATTTTATTTTACTCGTTTGTTTGGTAAATTTTGCTGGACAAAAAACAAAGATCAATGGTTTTGAGTGCTGTCCAAGGAAAAGTAGCAAAAAGACACACTTGCTATACTAAGAGACAACAATATTTAGTAGTTAAATTATTACATTATTCTCTAGCCGCATTCAAACCTCACTTCCTTTGTATTTCAAAAAACAACAACAAAAATCCCTGATAAACTGATATCAATAATCTATTTCAAATTGTTGTTCATTTGAAAAGAATTTTGCATATATACAAAGGATTTTCAAAAAGTAAAACAAAAACTTACTAATCCAACATGTTTATTACAATAGATATTAAACATTGTATATATGTTACTAGCACTACTATGCTACTTTTTCTAAAAAAAGAAGAACAACAAAAAACCCAAAGATCAAAAGTATTGAATGGCTCTTCTGAGGATTGAAAACATAAAACTGAGTTTATATATATATATATATATATACATATATATATATAAACACACACACACACACAAGGGATGTCTAAAAAGTAATGCACAAACAGTCACTAATCCAACATGTTTATTACTATACATATGTTGCCAGAACTACTATGTTACTTTTACAGATAGTTGCCATCAAGATTGATATATAATCAGTACCTAAATCACATAAATAAATATCCTCTTCAAATAATGTAACATCAACCTTTTTTTTTGGGGGGGGGGCAATGAAATGACACTTTCCAATATGCAAACTTCTCATGAATGATTTCACAATCCTGACTATCATCAGGAATCAAAGCTTCAAAGCATGCACTATTGTTCTTGATTAATGAAGACAGTCTACATTTTAAGTGGAGTACAGCTGGGTTGAATTCAGAGTTTTCCTTCTCTTAGACTGGTTGCTGTACCAAGGATAAAGAGCCTAGTTAACCATAGTTAGGAGGTGGGATAACAGATGAATTCATGTCTTTTTCCAAAAGTATTATCTCAAAGAGAAATGCAAACAGACTCATCTAGAATTTGAACTTGGCTTGCTGAGACCATTTCCTTTAATGATAACCATTACACAACATGTGCCTCATGTATGTGTATAATAAAACTTATTAACCATAAACCAGAAGTAAAGAACTTCTGGAATGCAAGGGATACATTTTTTTCATTTTAACTTTGCCTAGTACAATTTGAGATAAATAATCATTTTTAAAATATTATTATTTATTTATATTACGAAGGCAATTACAATGCATATAAAAATAAAATAATGTCCAGTGTCTTATCAATTTTGAAGAAACTTCATCTTCAGACACTGTTTTTGAAATGGATGCGGTCTTGTATGTTTTTTTGTTTTGAACATTATAAACATGCAGCTTGTGGGTTAAAGCCATCCATTGTTCAATCAATTTCAATTCATTCCTTTTATTTATTTATCTTTATATATATATATATATATATATATATATGTGTGTGTGTGTGTGTGTGTGTGTGTGTGTGTATTTATGGAATGTGTATGTTAACTAAATATTTCTTATAAAGTACAACACCATCTGCTTCCTATTCCTTTTATGTTTGCCATACACCGCAACATTTTCAATAAGATTTTTGTCCTTGGCATGTAAAAATCTTATTACACCTTGCACCTTTGTTTATCCACTGTTTTATAGTGGCAGCCATATTTGTTATGATGTCACATGTATATACACTGTATTAAGGCTGTTCTGATTATTACTTACCATCTTTGTGTTAACAGCTTTCACAATCTTTTACTTTTAGTCACTTTATGCCCATCTATATTTTACTTTTCAGACTCTTTTATCCGATTAAGATTTTATATAAAATTATATTTTATTCAATACTTGATTTGATAGATTAGATTGATTGATTTTAACAGCATGTCAATGTTTGTTTTTAGTTCTTTTTTTATATATGGTCCAATCAAATACAAATCATTTGGTAATCCTTAACTTATTCTTCGTAAATTCCTACTATAAAATAAACTGAACCCTCATTTTATATCCGTGTTTTTGCAATAAATGTTTTATTTTTCTTGCACCCGTTATTTTACAATACTAAATATATTTTCTTTATTTGTTAAAGAATAAAGAATAAAGAAAATATATTTAGTATTGTAAAATAATGGGTGCAAATAAAATAAAAACCTTATTGCAAAAACACGGACATAAAATGAGAGTTCAGTTTATTTTATGGTAGAAATTTACGAGGAAAAAGTTAAGGATTACCAATAATTTTTAAACAGATAATTTAACCCATAAATAGGAACCTTTAGGTACAACCACTCCAGGTCAGAGTGGACCTGGGAGTAATGCCAATGAAAATGTACTCCATACTCTCCAGAACACGAGTCTCACTATCAGATTCAGTTTATTTGTCATACCCAGACACTTGATTTGAAATATACAGGATGTCCACAAAGTCTGGGTACATTAACAAATAGTATTTTTTATTTAATTTGAACAAAAGCAAAAAAGCAAAATTATTATTTCTTATAATTAATTGTTTATGTTATGATTTTATTTCATGCTAAATTACCATATCTGCCTTCTCGGAAAAATAACATAAATAAATACAATAGTGAAATCTCCATTTACCCAGACTTTGTGGACACTTTGTATATACACATAGCAATTCCTTTGATAGTATGTTTTTTTAATCTATTTTTGATGAAGCTCTGTTAATCATTATTTAAATTAAAAGTAATGATTTGAATGGATTGAGAAACAAAAGCAATTAGAATTGGGAAGATGAAGAATGATACTCATCAAAATTATGAATAAAGTTTCTTCATTGTAAAATTGAGTGTACTTTTCAAAATCACATTGTTCAAGGTTCTATTATAATGGGTTTCACTGTAATTTGTTCCAACTGAAAAATACCTCCTAATTGATACAACTAAGTAAAATCCATTTGTAATGGATAACAAGCATTAAAAAATGTTTAGAAAAAAAGAAAAAGAAAAAGAAAAGCATTGTTTAAAATTTGAAAAAGCTTAATTTCCTGGAGAAATCAGAGTAAGTAGAGTGCATTCAAATGTACACAAATCAAAACGGCACTATTAAAGCTTTTGTTTTCCAGACTTCCCACCAGTGGGGAGCTACACAAAAACTAAAGCTCATGTGATGGCCAGTAAAAAATGGGTAATTATGAACTTTTGTTTAATAAATTAGGGCGTCCCAGAAAAAACAGAACCCACAAATTTTGTAATAAAACTGTTAATTTTAACTAGGGGGTTTAGGGTTAGGGTTAGGGTTGGTGTTCTGTTTTTTTTCTGGGTCACCCTGTACAAGGTGACCCAGAAAAAAACAGAACCCAAATTATTTATTTATTTTCCCATTAAACTAACCCCAACCCTAAATCCCCCAGTTAAAATTAACAGTTTTATTACAAAATTTGTGGGTTCTGTTTTTTTCTGGACACTCTGTACAAGGTGACCCAGAAAAAAACAGAACCCAAATTATTTATTTTCCCATTAAACTAACCCTAAACCTCAAATCTAACCTGAAGCCTAAACCCCCCCCCTAGTTAAAATTAACAGTTTTATTACAAAAGTTGTGGGTTCTGTTTTTTTCTGGGACACCCTAATTTACTAAACAAAAGTTCATAATTACTGAAAAATGTATAGTCCCATCGGCATTCCTCTTCAGGGGTGCCTCAGGCAAGGGAGCAGGTGCTATCTTGGAGAAAGTCTCACCCAGATCTATTAAGACTACACAAGCCTTTGTTTTCTCCAACAACTCTCACCTTTATATGGATTTCCCCTGCACAGATATTAAGACAAAAATCTGAATTAGTTTTTCTAGTTTTATAAAAAGTAACTGTAACGTAGCAGGGTTGTTCATTATCACGTTACCAAATCGATAGGTTACGTAGTGGGTTTTTCACTGCGTCTTCCAAGTGCACCAAAATGTACGCACTGTTAAATTCACCCAAGTCGCTGGACACTTTCAAGTCATATAAACTTCTGGGGTTTGTTTACAATTATCACATAGCAGTAATCGTCTGTAGCCCGCAAACCCTTCCTCACTTCTTTTGGTCAAGGGAAAGATATCACTTATGCAGGCCGCGTGTGTTTCTGGTATCAGGTTTCACAACCGTGGGTCTTTTTAGTTACGGTCAATTTGACTTTCTCCACGGGTGTCTAGTAGTCGCCCTCTCTGTTTGTTTGGGGTAGAGATTTCATTCATAAAAAGATACGATAATACCGTATTTATTTTTCAGAAGTTTATTATATTAAAACTTCAATGCACTTTTTTTGAGAGAGAGAGAGAGAGAGAGAGAGAGTCAAGTCTAATAATCTCTGTCTTAACAAGGGGTATTCTAACTGGATTCAACTTCGGGTTTAGTTCTTCGTAAATTTCTCGGTAACAATAACAGGCCAGCGCTTATGCTCATCAGCGACTACAGATACCAAATGGCTCGGATCTCCTCTGGTCCTGATCCCTCTCTGACTGACTCCGATCCCTGACTGACTGGCCCCGATCTCTGACTAACTCCCTAATCTACTGTCGGGTTTCATAAATACTATTTCAAAGTAATTTTCCAGAAAGATCTATTTTTGGAACCATCCAGTTCTTACCCGAAATAATAGAATGTTCGAAAAGTTCCAATTCATTCTGGTCACACAGAGTTCATGGCCTAAGATCAAAAGACCACTTGTCGCCCAAAAGACTGGATTTTCCTTAAACATAGACTTTTCGTCTCCAAATCTCTCATTAAAAGATTTTATCTTTCTAATTCTTTTTATTCTTTCAAAGGCCATCCAAGTAAATATCAGAGGATTGGTAGTACACATTTTTTTAAGGTTTTTCTAAGTCTGGCACAAGGCCACAAATATAGGTGCTGGCCGCCCATTATGTAACAGTGACACTTCTTTTTGGGTGAAGCTTAGAACTTTTTTAACAATTCTCATTTACTCATCAAAGTAACATTTATATTTACCATTGAATTAGAATGGTGTCCCCAATGGCATAGTGGTTAATGTGCTGGACTGTGACATTATAATAAGCATGTGGTGTAATAGTTAAAGTCTTGGGAAATGGACTCGGTGCCCCGAGTTCAATCCTGAACGTGGTAATTGCATTTCACTTAGCATTAATACCCTTGGAAAAGGTATGAATCCTACTCTCCCTCCAGCTATGGGTAAATAGTAGGGCAAACTGGGCTCTTCAACCATGGTTAGGCAACTGGTCTAGGAGAAGGAAACCTCTGAATTCAAACCTGATAAACTCCGCTTAAGAAATCGACCTTGTGTCACATCCTGCTCTTGCAAAGGGGTTGGTAAATATATATATATAATAAGTGAGTTCAAACCAGTTATACTTCTACATTCACTTTCAAACTAATACTCTTGTGAAAGGTATGAACTCCCTCATCCACCCCAACTATGGGTTAAAGAGTACTACTACTGTTCTTCTACAAGGATGACTTTGGTATTTGATAATCCATGAAGGTTGATATGTCATTAAAAAAAGAAATCAAATTATCTTCTTTCTGCGTGAGGCTTAGAACTATTTGAACAACTCATATATATATATATATATATATATTGTAGAATAATCATACTAGTTCCAATTACCATCAAATTGGTAGGACAAGGCAGCAAGTAGGCGTAACTGAATATGAACCCATCTTGCTGCAATACCACTGCAAAATGCCAGTTATTTATGATAATAGAATTATGAACTATGAACATCATAGAAACCAAGCAGGCAATCAGGACTCAGGGAATGGAATCACCCAAATGCAAGAATGGACTATTCTTGATTTCAATAAGTACCAACTGTCTTGGCATTGGTTCAGTTGTGCTTAGCTAGTTGCTGTTGTTCAAATCAACAGTACACTGACTCACTTCAACATATATATATATATATATATATATATATATATATATATATATATATATCTTTTGTGTTATCTCTGATTGCATCAAAGAGTAAATACTTTCTGGTTACTTGGACCATAACTCCTGTGTTGCACACAAACAATGTGTCTTTTCCTCTTGCTTACATCATTCACCTCTACCTTCAAATGAGGTCCTTACAATGAGAAATGAAAGCAGGTGATGATGTCACAGTAGTAGTGAGAGTTACCAACAATAACATTGACCCGCCACATATCACAGTGTAGTCTTTATTTCATTTTCATAATTGAACTTTTCTGTACTTATTATCATTTAAGGTTTTTTCTTTTCTTACAGAACCTTTGAATTATTTTTTTGGAGGATATTCATGCTAATAAAATGGCTTCCATGTTGTTACCCTGTTAGAGGTAAATACTCAGTTTTTAAAAATCTTAATGTATTTATCAATGTATGATATCAAAAGCAGTATCAAAGCATTGCTCCAAAAGGGGAAAAAATAGAATATGAATGAGGTGAAACAGGTGTAAACATAATAACGAGAAATGTAGAAAAGGCAATTTGCTTGGTAATTTTCACCTTTAGTTGGCTAAATTCCTAGCAAATAAGTCAATTAGAGTAACCTCCCTTGACTTTCACTTTGAAACAAGCTGGTAGCTATTTTGAAAGTCTCTGTGTGAAATAAACAAATCTTAGAAACATTTTCGCAACTGCATGCTTTAACACAAAAATATCATAAAAGGTGTTCTAACATTTCAGATAATGCGCACGCACAATTTTATGCTAGGAATTTAGCCAACTGACTTTCACCTTGAAACAAGCCGGTAGCCATTTTGAAAGTCTCTGTTCAAAATAAACAAATCTTAGAAACTTTTTCGAAAAGAATACAACTGCATGCTTTAACACAAAAATATCATAAAATGTGTTCTTAATAACAATTAAGTTCATTTCAGATAATGTGCATGCACAATTTTATGCTAGGAATATAGCCAACTAAAAGTGAAAATTACCATTTGCTTTATATATATGTGGTGTTTCACCTCAGATGCAAAAACAATTTCCCTGGTTTAGCACTAGAGGAAAGGGAATATACTCCCTCGCTCTCCAGCTGATACAGACTATAGGCCATTCCGCCAACTTTACTTACTACTATATATAGATATTTTTTGCAGAAATCTTCTAAAATAAACACAGACTCTATATATATATATATATATATAATATACTAAACTTGTTGGTAAACCCTTGCAGTAAGAAAAAACCTGGCAAATAGTTTGATTGTAAAAATATACTACCAAACATTACCTGGGGAGAAAAAAAATTTTGAAAAAAAGAAAAGACCAAGATAGTCATACCAACTGAAAATAATTGGTTGATACTATAATACTTGGCCAAAAGAAAAAAACAATTTATATGTATATATATATGAAAAATATATACTAATATAAAAACCACCAGGATATACTAAAGCTCATAAGTAAAGAGTGCTCAATACCTAAGTAGAGTAAATAATAAAGATAAACCTAATGAGTCAGATATACCTAGTAAAAGTTTCGCTTAGTGCTCTTCAGGGCTAAGATCTTAGCCCTGAAGAGCACTAAGCGAAACTTAAAGTAGGTATATCTGACTCATTAGGTTTATATATATATATATATATATATATATATATATATATGAACCCAAACACAAAATTGTATTAGCTTGAAAAGGATTTTAAACAATACAAAATATGTGCCATGCCCACAAAAATAAATAAATAAAAACAAAATTCAAACCACTTTGCAGACCTTTTCTTAGAAAAAAATTTGATTTATATTTATTTTGAAATATATGTGAATTGAAGTTATTTCTCTGTCTTGTCAATATTGCATTTATTTTATGTTGTCCTTGAAAAACATGATATAACCTCTGGAGCAGGGAAGATATGGCTCCCAGCTGATGTTTCTTTCTTTGCTTAATGGTACATCAACCTTCATGGGTTATTTAATGCCAAGCCATGTAGAAAAACAGTAGTGGTACTATTTAACCCATAGTTGGCAGGACAAGGGGGTTCATACCTTTCCCAAGGGTATTAGTCTGAAAGTGAACATAACGGCAACTGGTGTTCAAAATTGCTTACTACTGTAGAATAAGCATACTAGTTCCAATTACCGTCAAATTGGTAAGACAAGGCAGCAAGCAGTCATAACTTAATACGAATCTGTTTTGCTACAAATACTACTGCAAAATGGCAGGTTATTTATGAAACCTCAGAACATCATAGAAATCAAGCAGTCAATCAGGACTCAAGGAATGGAATCACCCAAATGCATGAGTGGACTATTCTGGATTCCCATAAGTACCAGTTGTTTGGCACTGGTTCAGTTGTGCTTAGCATGTTGCTCAAACCAACAGTACACTAACCCACTTCAACAACTACAATGTCACGGTATACCATGTTAGCCACTACACCACGAGGACTCCCCCAGCTCCCCTGTTGAGAACCCTTGCATAATATAAATCTTGAAATCAAAATCACACATTCTCTAATAACAAATTAGATAGAACTATTAATAAAAGACTAAATGTCAGGGAAATGTGTTAAAAAAAGAAAAGATTCAATTACATCAAATCATATTGACTTGTTCTATTGATTTTAAGTATTCATAAACATGACACTAGAAGAAGAGAGTGAGCAATATTCTATAGCATCAAGAGAAATAAAGAAAAATTTCATTGTCTATTTCTTTGTTACATTTGTCAGTTCTTACCCCAAATCTATTTAATTAATTCTAGATTAGATGAACATCAGGTAAGATATTTATCAAATATATGTTATATATGGATATTATGAAAAATATATGGAAATTAATCCGACAGTATGAAATATAACATTTTGAAAAAACATATGATGTTTGTTATGTGATTGCTGACAAGCTTGTTTCAACCAAAACGATAAGTTGGTCTTCATTATCCGTTAAAAAGACTGTTTACGCTGATATCAACCGCTACCTTGAACTATAATTAAAACAGAACATGCATTTTCAAAAAAAGATATCATTGTAAACAGTCTTTTTAACGGATATTTTCTTCTCGTCTATGTCGCTCTTTGATGAAGACCAACTTATCGTTTTGGTCGAAACAAGCTTGTCAGCAATCACATAACAAACATCATATGTTTTTTCAAAATGTTATATTTCATATGGATATTATATATTCATTTCTCAGTTAAGATATTAATCAATGTTGACTCTCTGTATAAAATAATAACTAACACCTTTACATAAAAGAAGAAGAAAAAAAGAAATTCAAATCTTTATGCCTATTTGTCTGAATAAACCAAATTTATAAAAATTAATGAAGATGCAAAGTGTTATATTGTATGATGTAAAAAAAAAAACAATGATAATCTAATGAAGTGAAAATATTTTCCATTTAAACGAGGAGTTTTACAGTTTCTCAATATTATCACTCCTTGCAGGAAAAATCAAGCTTGGAAGTTAAGGTACTACTGAATATTAAACTGGAAAATTTCACTTTCCAACCTTCACTCATATTTTAAAATTCAGACCACATGACCTTTAGGCACCCCTTTTTGATCTCGATTAAGAAAGGACATCTTTTTCATTTACACCGTCAATATCCGGTTGTTTTAACAGACGATTTTTAGATTTAAAAAAAAAATTATAAAACTAACTCTTAACCCTAACCCCTAACCCTAACCCCTAACAAACAACTGGATATTGACGGTGTAAATGAAAAACATGTCCTTTCTTAATCGAGATCAAAAAGGGGTGCCTAAAGGTAATATGGTCCGAAAATTCTATGAATCTTTTGGTATTCATTCATCACTGAATAAAATATCAATAATATGAAATAATTCTATTAATAATTGAGATTTAAATAAAAATAAAATCATGGAGAATGTCATATAAATAAAGGAATTCTGACATAGTTTCAGTTACAAATACATAATCTCCATTATAAAAAGATTATTTAAATGGTAATATATATATATATATATATATATATATATACATGCACACACACACAATAACCTATAGATGTACAGAGTTAAATACAGTAACTATATATATTTATTCAAATTCATAAAACTTTTAGATAAATTCATGAACATGAATAAATTTTCTTATAAGTATGCATTCTCATGCCCAGATAACTTAAACCACATTTATTATATGTAAGATATAAATGCTTATAAATCCATGATACAGATATATACATAATTATATCTTTATATCTTTATGCAAGGCTGTCAGTTATACTAAGCGATACTTGCACAGACTTCACATATCATGATACCTTAACTTACAAGTTTTCAAAATTTAAGCTGTCACTTGATCGATTTTTTTTGGTTTTGTGTTGAGACTTAAAATTTGAGGTACAGTCAAGCTTCAGGTATGCTTATGTTCATAAGTTCACTAAAAACACTTAAGTTTCCAAATTTATTACACCAAAGAAAAATATTACTAATAAAAACAAATAATCATTAAATAGCACATAATTCATTACATACTATTTTATTATGTTTTTATACAATTTACTGCTATTTTTTTTTATTTAACTCTTAACATCCTGTTGAGAATTTTCTAAGTCAGAGCATTCCTATAAGAATTTTTTTTTTTAAAATAGCTAAAAATTGCCTTTTCATTTAAAGTTACCTGTTATTTCCCTTAAATCAAAGACTTCTAAATATGCTTAATATTACATTTAAACAAAGGCTATCGTTTGGGGGCAGATTAGGAAAACAACTGACTTCTGTCCGGGCGAAATGAGGCGGTATAGGATGTTAAGAGTTAAAAAATGTAACAAAAAAATTAGGGTGTTTTATTGGAACAGATTAATGGTATTTAAGTTTATTTGAATGAGGAAAATTGATTTGATCTACAAGGAAATTGTGTTACTAGCTGAACAAATTAAACTCAAAAGTCAAGGTATCAGTGTATATTTGAAATTTTCTTTTACATGATAATTACATTAAATTGATCATAAATTGTGATTTATATTTATTTGGATTTCATTTGGTTGATCATCAGGTTTGGTGTTTTGTGTTATATCTTCAGTTTTCCTTTTATCAGTCTGAAATGTCTGTATATATGTTTGTGGTTTGTTTTGAGTTGGTGTCTGCATTTGTGTCGTTGCTTCCTTTACTGAAAATTAAATCTGATTGAATGAAAAAAAAAAAAGAGAACAGGATGGAAAATTATTATATAAATTATTATACTGTGGTATATTCACAGGTACTGCTAGTTAAAACGTTATATTAATAATTCATTACATTTATTTTATCATGATTTTATACAACATAGTGCTATTTTTCCTATCTAAAAAAAAACGTAACAAACAAATTAGTGTTTTGGCAAGGGGGGGCTGGAACGGATTGATAGCATTTCAGTTTATTTCAATGGGGAAAATTGATTTGATATACAAGGAAATTGAGTTACGAATGGAATGAATTAAACTCGTAAGTCAATGTAGCACTGTATATATAAAATAATTATAATTATGGTCGTAATAATGGTTATCATTTGTCAAGTTGTGGCATCCACAATCATATACATATATACTGGAAGGGTGTGGTGTAATGGTTAAAGTCATGGGAAATGGACTTGCCCTGAGTTCAAATCTGGATGTGGTAATTGCATTTCACTTAGCACTAATACCCTTGGGAAAGGTATGAATCCTACTCTCCCTGCAGCTATGAATAAATAGTAGGACAGACTGAGCTCTTTAACCTTGGTTAGGCAACCGGTCTAGGAGAAGGAAAACTCTGAATTCAAACCTGGTGAACTCCACTTAAGAAATCAACCTTGGGTCACATCCTGCTTGTGCGGAGGTGTTGGTAATATATATATATATATATATATATATATATATATATATACTAGTATAGATATGAAGAAAAAGTGGAAGTAAATCCAACAATATGTAATTCTATAAAAAATGAAAAAACACAAGTTTCATTGACACTGTTTGATTAGCCAACACTGCAGTGTTTCCGTTTGTTTAACAAACTTCCTCAACAAAAGCCACCACATACCAAAAGCAGAGACTTTTGTTCACTAATATTTTTTATTCTTTAAACAAATGAAGGCCCTGAGGAAGGTTTGTTAAACAAACTGAAACACTGCAACGTTGGCTGATCAAACATCACTTGTCAATGAAACTTGTGTTTTTTCATTTTTTATAAAATTTCATACTAGTATAGTATATGCTAATAGGGCCGGGTTAACTCAGTTGGTAGAGCATTTGGCTAGAAACCATAAGGTTCCTAGTTTGATACCGGCCCTCGCCAATTCAGCGTATGAGTAGCATAAGGATTTGTGCAGTAGAGTAAGAAGCTGATCGTAGGTGTGGCACTCCACCTCAGTTACAAAAAAAATCTCCTTTATCTAGCGCTAGTGAAAAGGGGATAGACTCCCTCGCTGAATGGCTGATATCAACTTTACAACTTTTTAATTATATATATATATATATATATATATATATATATATATATATATATATGTGTGTGTGTGTGTGTGTGTGTGTGTGTGTGTGTGTAAAGTGTTGTTCTGGTTCCAATGGGAGAAAATTAAATATTTTATAAAAAGAAGGTCCGCAAAATTAATTATGTTTTTAGAAAAAGTTTTTATTATATATATATATATATATATATACACACATACACACTAGACTACTTCTATTGAGGAGAGATGAAATATTCTAATTAGAATTTTATATTTTTCTCAATTATATCAAGAATTTAAATGATTAAAAATTACATTCAACACAATGTAAAACCCAGAAAATTATCATTCAGATGTAAACTGGACCGGAAATTCTCTAAGTTAGAGTATTTTAAGTGAGTATTGCTCTCTGAAAAATCTTGCAATGATATTCTGTTTCTGCTGAGTTGGGGTTACATAGAAACATAATGAGAATTTTACTAATCTATATAGATTGATATTTATATTCATTTATATGGAGATTTACTCATACAATTGTGTATGTGTATGGGCATATAAAGTCAGAAAATGTATACATCCATGATAGAGTTGTGTAGCATATTGCATGTATGCCTGTGTTAATAGATACACATATTTCTTACACATGTACATATATATATATGTATAATCATATAAAGATTCATATGACAGAATGAAGTGTGGAAAGGTTCTTTATTCAGTCCAATAGATAAATGGGAAATAACGGAGACTACTTAAATCGTTAAATATGATAGAATTAGTGCAAAGTACGAGAGAGAATTGCCAGTTCACAGTTGGTTAAGGAAATGAACGCCAGCCATGTGAAAAATAGCTTTATGAAGAAAATAATATAATTCTTGTATATCAAAAGAATTCTTGGTTGTAACTACAAACGCTATTAAGTGGGCATCCAGCAGATGGCTTCATTCTTTTTCATTTAGAATCCATTCATACCATTACCATTACCAACCCCACTCCCAACACAAAAGCAGCCATTTTCCAGTAAGGAACCTCAAGATGCATTTAATGCACCAGTTATGAGACAAGCTCAAGTGTTAGCAAAGGGAGTCTTGCAGAAAGAGTCTACAAGCGATTTTGTGTATGAAGCAAATATGAGAGTAAAGTGATGGATTTGTGGTTAAAGAAAAAAAAAGGGGGGGGAGAAAAAAATTAAGAAGCAAAGTTACATGCTTAGTTGTTTTGTAGATGAACATTCTGATCTAAATAATACATTTGCAAACAGACAGCAGCAGCAGTAGCAGACTGCAGACATTGTGCAAGCACAAAGGTTTATTGGACAGCTTAAGATCACAGTGACTATGTATCAACGGTTGCATGACTTGATAGCTGATCATTTGAGTATATTGGTGCTGGAAACGTGATTTGCTTTAGACATCAAGTTTTGCAGGAGAAACCCAAAGAATGAACAAGTTTTTCGTTCTTCCGTTTTTTTTTGGTTGTTTTTTTTTTTTTAAACTGCTATTTTGTTTGTGCCGTGTTGCAGTTATTTTTATTTTTTATTTTTTTATTACAAATCAAACGTTGATTTTCTTGTATTAAATCGTTCTGTAGATTTTTATGATTGCTTCAAATCAGTTTGATTATTCATCGAATTAACAATTTGATAATAACAGTGCAGAATCAGCATTTATGCTCATCGAGATCATTATAATTTCTCAAGGGAGATAACTATTAAATACTAATTGCCAAGTACTTCCTTATTCATTTTTTGGACCATCTGACATTTTGCAATCTCATTTCATAGGGACATTTTTTTCATTTACACCGTCAAAATCCGGTTGTTTGTTGGGTTTAGGGTTAGGGGTTAGTTTTATAATTAAAAAAAACTCTAAAAATCGTCTTTTAACAAACAACCGGATTTTAACAGTGGAAATGAAAAAAAATGTCCTTATGAAATGAGATCGAAAAAGGGGTGCCTAAAGATCATATGGTCCCATTTATTTGTTTATAGATAGTTTAATACAATCTCTATAAATAGGATGTAACTTTACACAAGTATCAATTGATGAAATAAAAATGTTTATTGGGGTAGAAATTAAAATGTTACCCATATTATGGAGGCACATGGTATAATGGTTATGGTCATAGAAAATGAATATGGTGAGACAAGTTCAAATCCTGTAAGAGGCTGTTTGCATTTCATATAGAACTAATACTCTTGGAAAAGGTATGCATCCAACTATTCTCCTTCCATCTATGGGTAAATGGTAGGGCAGACTGGGCCCTTTAACCTTTTGCTAGGCAACCAGTCTAGAATTAAAACTCTGAATTCAAACCTGTTAAACTCTACTTAAGAAATTGACCTTGTGTGACAGAGAACACGAGGTGAGTGGCCCGCCGTATTCTCGAAGGAAGCGGGCTAGGCTTTGCCTGGCATGTGGAATCGAACCCGCGTCCTTCGAATGCGAACGGGCGACACATTGGCACCGAATTCACAATACTACTGTCCTGGATGTAAGCGCCAGGTGCCCGGATGATGGCTACGAAGATTCCGGCAGCTAGGATTGGCTCAGGAATCTCGTGCGTGGGGTGCAGACACCCGGATGTTGAAGGAAAATCTTGTATAAGTAGAGGTGGGGTGACGACAGCAAGCAGTTGCGATTTTTCAGCTTCTGATGATAATAGAGTTGGTGATTGTACGACGACGACGGATTTTTTTCTTGTGCTGTAGATTTTGTGACGGCGACGACATTGTTGACCCCCCCCTTCTCTTCAACAAGTCGAATTTATTTTCCCCCTCTATTTTCTTTTTCGTACCAGACCTTGTGTCACATCTTGTTCATGCAAAGATATTACCCAAAGCAAAAAAAAAATGTGTTTGAAAAATAATTTTGATATAAAGATATACAACACAGTTCAGACCACACTTTTTCCATCCTTATGTCCTGATGAAGGTTTTATAAAAACCGAAACGTTTTAATGTCAACCATCTAGAATAAATTTATCTTTTTGGAATATTTTGTTTTTCCTATTTTCTACATACTGATGGATTTATTTCCATACTTTCCTCCCATAAGAAGAGATGTAATACACACACACACACACACATATAGATGTAGGTGGGTATTATCCACAAAGATGTGTGCAGCCTAAAATCTACTTATTGAAGTTTGATCAGAATATAATGTTCAATGTTCTTTGTTTGATATTCATTACAATTAATGTTACAGCATTCAAGTTGATTTCACTGGTCCCAGTCCATCAAGGAGATTGTGGGGTTCTCTTCATTTGAGAGAGAACTGGTTGACAAGCTAACATCCCAAACTTCATATTATGCATGGCAGTGGAACTCGCATTTTGCTAGTTTGCTACATTCGCCATGTTTACAGTTCAATCAGCGTTAGCTGATGGTATTTTGGAGTCTGAGTGAGGTCTCTAGGACTCTTCTGAGTATTCTAGCCAATTTGCAGTAGTCTGGTCTGAGAGGCAGATTACATCAATGCCATACTCAAGGAAATTCACTCGCCAGATTGCGTATTATTACCCATTCGTACCTGTTACAGTGTGCCCAACATGGTGTAACAGACTTAAACATATCCGGCTGAAAGGTGAAAGAGCATAGGTTGCATTAAATGTTGATATGATCATCATAAGAATCTTCAGAACCAGCAGTAGCCTTAGGGTCACATGATGCCCACTCCCTGAAGAATCTAGCGTTGGCTAGCTTCACCGCTCCATATCGTCAGTCGTTGGAATACACCTAATAACCAATTCTTCAGGCCCAAACCAGTTACGTGGAACAGTAATATCAAGGATAACAGCTAAGTTTCCGCAGGCAATTTTATCTGCAAACCTTCACTTTTAACCCATTTGACGCATTGAACTTGGAACTGAACTCTATGAACATTCCTTATAGTCGTTTGGTTGTTTCACCCCTGTTGATATTTGTTTTATGTTTTACATGTAAAGTAAACATTTTGTTTTATAAAAGGTCGTTTGTCTCCTTTCTTCAAAGCTGCACCCATCTCCTCACTGCGTCGAAGTAGTCTATTCTCTTACAAAACGTAGGGTCTAGACAGTGCTTTTCAAAAAATCCCCACAATTCCAGCATGAGAAATTATGAAATTCTCTGTGACAGAACATCCCAGCTCGCTAATTTGATACTCGCACTGATGGGATAGTGGACACATTCAAGATTGTAGGTGAATTTGTCAAAGGAGTACCAAGGGAATATAAAAATTTGCATGCGGTCACAAACTCGCATGTATTCATGATATTGTTAAAAGTTTTCCAAATGGAGTATGTTCAATTAAACACAGTAATTCCTTTCGCCGTCAGCAAAGTCTCTACCAACTGAGCATGTTCCTCTCACTTCCTTCTTTCCAACACCCAAAACACAGCAGTCATCAAATTTCACTTCTGTCCCAAACACATACTTTTTTGCTGACTCACAGTATCAGCCACTGTTCCTTTTTATAATCGCTCCCCTTTATGCAAATTCCGTCTCATCCCATCCGGGTCTCTGGTGCATGGCACAGGTGATTCTTTGCTGTTTATGTCGAGGGGATAGATCATGCCCATTACAGATATTCATTACTGAATTAAGACCAGTGGCAAGGAAGGAGATTATGTGAAAAAATATTAGTGCTTTGACATTGATCAGTCCCGACTATTGTTGTATCTGCGTTGTCAATTTAATTAATTCTTTGCATTTGAAGTCTTTTTTTTTCTTTTTCTTTGAATATATTCAGAAAAACAAACAAGAAAGAAATGTGGTCATCTTTACAATCATGTATAAAGTTTGTGAGTTTATATCTGTTTAAAAGTCCCAGAATCCAAATTTTTAGTATATTCTGTTTGTATCAAATTGCAGTATTTTTTAATTTTTTAATTACAAATTATCAAAAATTGGGTAATTATGAACTTTTCTTTAGTAAATTGGGGTGACCCAGAAAAAAACAGAACCCACACATTTTGTAATAAAACTGTTAATTTTAACTAGGGGGGGGGGGGGTTTTGGTCTTGGGGTTAGGGTTAGGATTGGGGTTCTGTTTTTTTTCTGGGTCACCCTGAACAAGCAAAACCTGTTAAACTCCACTTAAAAATTGACCTTGAGTTACATCCTGCTTGTATGAAGGGGTTGGGTATATACATATATTTATCTTTCTAAAATATATATCAAAATTATTGGCGATTTAAGCGAGATTTCAAACTTATTTGAGTCACATCTGGAAATATACTAAATTCCACAAGAACATCCGGTCATGGCTAGTTTTCATGTGGTATATGTCTATCGCGAAAATGCTAATTGGTGAGGGCCGGTATCGAACCAGGAACCTTGTGGTTCCTAGTCAGACGCTCTACCGACTGAGCTCTGTGCAGTAAAGGAGGAGCTGATGGTAGGTATGGTGCTCCGTCTCAGACGCCAAAAACAGTCTCCTTGGTCTAGCGCTAGAGGAAAGAGGATAGATTCCCTCACTGTCTGGCTGATACCGACTTTAGGCCTCCCTGACGACTGTACTACTTACTTATGTCTCTCACTATTTATTTGTTACTATCTACCTTGCTGTAAAAAGGTGTTTGTCTCACTACGCTTACCCACTCTCTTTAGCAACACTAAATATCCTGGTTACTTGTGAAGAATAATCAAACTAAGTTCCAATTACCGTCGAATTGGTAAGACATGGCAACAAGCAGTTGTAACTTAATACAAACCTGTCTTGTTGCAATTCTACTGCAGAATGACAGGGTATTTATAAAACTCCACAATATCATAGAAACCAAGCAGCCAATCAGAACTCAGGGAATGGAATCACCCAAATGCATGAATGGACTATTCTTGATTTCTATAAATACCAACTGTCTTGGACACTACTTGAGTTGTGCTTAGCTAGTTGCTGTTATTCAAACCAACAGTAGACTAACTGACTTCAATAACTTATACAAGCAGACAATTTTATTGGACTGCTTAAGATCATAGTGACTGGGTATCAAATGTTGAATGAATAGAGAGCAGATTCTTTGAGTATATTGACACTAGAAACACAATTTGCTTTAATACCAAATTCGAAAAAGGAATCCCAATGAATCAACAAGTTTTTCATTTTTATTTTGTGTTTTCTGTATTTATTATTCTATTTATGCCATTTTGCAAATATTCTTTTTTATCCAACTCTGTTTTTTTTTTTCTTTTATTAAATCTTTTTGGTTGTTTTGTATGATTGATTCAAATGTGATTTATTATTTATCTAATGCAGGTGTTCTCAAAGAGGTCAAACGTAAGATTCAATGATATGTTGAGGAAATGAATAATAAAATATTAAAAATCAGAAAAAATCCAAACAATGCTCTTTTCAGGATTCAAAATGTATTAAAAAAAATGTTTCAAATTTGTTCTTTGTTTCAAGACGGAAAACTGCTTCTCTTCCTCACTTTTTCAAAACATATTTTATATTAAAGATTCTCAATTCAAGATCAATAAAGAATGCTTCTGTAAGAATTTCTTATATGAAGAATTATCATTATTATATACTGATGTACTCAGTTGTTATTATAGTAAAAACTTTTTGGTTATTGTACCCGCCAGCCTTCTTCAGGTGTTGGCAAACTTCTCAGAATTTTTAAGCAAATCCTTCATTCAATCAACTAAGTACGAACAGCTGAATAAGAACTATTTAGTTCCATGAATTGAATGAAGGATTTGGTTTTGAATTCCCAAGAGATTACTGACTATGACAGTGTCATAGGCCAGAGGGTAGAACACAGAGATTATAATAACAACGAACATGATGACATAGTTCGATATTACATCAGCGTCGTATAATAATGAGAGATGTTTTATTTGTTTAAGCAGAGATATTAAATGTTGGGCACGCAAGTTTAAATTGCTGCAAATATTTTCTCAGACAAAAAGTAAAGAAAAACAATTTATTTCTCTTCTATGTCACATCGTTTAGAAAAGAGAAAAGAATGTTTAAAATCTAATTAAGTTTACTTTTAAGTAATTAACGAGAAAAGATTACAGACGTTAATTATTGTGCAACTTTTCGTATAAATTCATTATTCTAGTCATAAAAAAAAAGACAAAAATTTAGCTTAAAATATAGAATCATTTATAAGATATTCTTTGAGTAGATATTTAACAAATCCATTTGCCACAAAGTAATAATATGGGCATCTAGTGAGGATCAAACTCGCTTTTCAGTATTAATAGATTTGCAAGACTAGCTTGCTAACCATTACACTACAATACTATAAATAAATGAAGATTTTTTTTAAAGCCAACAAAATTTTAAATCTAAATCATCATCAACCAATTTGAGTCTATGGGTAAGAATGACACAAGGTCACAAATATGAGCATTTAGTGAGAATCAAAGTCACTTTTCAGCAATAATGGATGTATGAGACAAGCTTGCAAAACATTTCATGACAATACTAAAATCAAATGAAGATTTTTTAAGCCAATAAAAAATTTTGATTTTAAATCAGAAATTCTGTATGAGAACAATCCCAATTAGCATGGCATACAATAAATGAAGTTAGTGGTAAGAAAAGCCCCTCAATATCAGCTAAAAGTAGCCAGCCAAGAAGATAGTCTTCTGAAGTGAAAAGAACATTCCAAGAATAGAATATCAGATGATATTTGAGTATATACAATTAGTGAATTTTATATCTCTTCAAGAAGCAGTCTTCTGAAGTGAAAAGAACACTCCAAGAATAGAATATCAGATGATATTTGAATATATACGGTTAGTGAATTTTATATCTCTTCATATAATAAATGAAGTTAGTGGTAAGAAAAGCCCCTCAATATCAAAGCTAAAAGTAGCCAGCCAAGAAGATAGTCTTCTGAAGTGTAAAGAACACTCCAAAAATCAAATATCAGATGATAATTGAATATATACGGTTAGTGAATTTTATATCTCTTCATCTCAGAATATCATAATACTTCTGTTTTTATTCTGTGGAAGGAGTATAATAAGGATTAAAAAATAACATAAAAGAGTAAAAGTTAGTTGGTTTTATGAACGTCAACTTTTGTTGGGTTAATTCATGACTAAGTCAGTTTAACAATTATTGTCTCCAATTATATATATATATTTATATACAGTACAAAAATATATCTTTACAATGATACCCTCCAGGTAAAAACTACATACATAGTTGCATCATTGATATTTTAAGAGCTGATGTATCACTAAGTTTCACAGTCATTTTAAAAGATAAACACTTTATACTTAGTTGCAATATCAACGTTTTAAGAGCCTAGATATCAGATATAGTTCATAAACATATCTGATCCATAGATGATACCCTAACAGATACTACCACTACAGGTAAGAGTGGACCTGAGAGTAAGACCAATGTGACTTCCCCCTCTCCCAGAGGTCTAGAACTAGAGCCTCACCACTTAATGTAGTTTAATGTTATACTGAGGACACAAACATCTCTGTGATTCTGTTATACCCCGAGATGTAGGAATAAAAAAATTGATAATAAAAACAGTGAAATATGTTTAACATATAACAATTTATTTATTTATTCTCACTGACAGGGAATACAGCAGGATGGTTTAGATAGAATTCAACTGTATGTGTGTATCATGTGCATGTTCATCACATAGGCCGTTCTTTGTGTTGTCATGTGTGTATTCACACATGGACCAGTGGCCTTGTCTGCTGACTCTCTGCTTGTCAGTCTTTATTTAACACAAGGTAGAAAATGTTTCTACCCTAAAAGACTTAACTAGCCCAACCGTGCTGATGCACATGGTTCTAGTTCACCCGTGCTGACACACGTCTGTACAGTCCAAAGTAACATTCGCGGAATTTCCATATCCGGCTTCCCATCAGTTCCTTACTGATTAAAGGGGGGCAACTCTATTTTTGTTAGGTCCACCTAACAGATTCCTATATTATAGTTTTGCCTATAACAATTCTTTAATAAAAAATTAATTTTCTTCTACATTAACGACAACAGAATTTTATTTTTTACTAAACAGATATTATTAGATATCATTCATTATCAAAGTGTACAGTATTGAAACTCTCTTACCAAAAATATCAATATGTAGCTATACAAAAATAAGTAGACGTCTGTGACCAGCCGATTAATTGAAGAGGACCTCTCTGACCACTTATCTAGCCCAAGTAAGGGCCAAAGTAGAGTATTGCATGTCATGAACAACTCAGCCACCAGGATTCTGTTTTTAAGCATCGCTGGTTGCCACCCACGGCTAACAGGTGGCCCCATTGAGGGTGGGGGTGTTAACCCTCTACAGAGTTGCAGTCAGTGTATTCTATAGTCCCAGCCAACAGGGCAGACTATACTGTTTAATCTTGGTTTGGTAACCAGTCTAGGAGAAGGAAAACTCTGAATTCAAACTAGTTGTAGAACTGGATAGGGATGGGTTCTACCAGGTTATTTATGAGCAAGACACACTATATGAGTAGCTTCCCACAACCAAACCAGGTTATGGGATATCTTTTTATGGATATTCATAGTTTTTTATGGATTTTAGTCATAGATAAAAAGAGAGAGACACACACATACATATATATATATATATATATATATATATATAAATGTAAGTTATCTTAAACTGGTAGTAAGGGAAGATTCTACATGGGATCTTCAAAATCTCACTGTATAATGCATGTTTTAGTTGTTGCAAATACAAGGATTTTAATATCCCTAGAGAGAACTCAATGCATAATAATCTATATTTTAGATTAAATACAGAGCAATATATACCTTTGAAAGAAGGAAAAACTCAATAAACCATCATTCTGTAATAAATTCATTTCGACCAAAACTTAAGAGGCTTTTAGAAATTTAAAGAAATTTCCAAAACTTCCCAATTCAGTCTCATCAGACAGTCACAGGTTATTCATTCTAACTGTGACTCACCAACTCAGCATAAGAGTAGCACAGGGATCTGTGAGGTAAAGTGAGGAGCTGATGGTAGGTGTGGTGCTCCACATCAGATGCTAAAATAATCTCCTTGGTCTAGCGCTATTGAAAAGGGGATAGACTCCCTCACTGTTTGACTGATACTGACATTAGGCCACCCCGGGGACTTTACTTTACTTATATATATATCAGTATTATCATAATGTTGTGCTAGTTGCATAGATATCTATGACAATCTCTGCCAATCATCCCTATTATTCCCGCACACATAATTTTGATATATTTGTTATAATTTAGTCTAAGATATTACATTATAAATATTAATGTTAAAATTCTATTTATAAAGAGGTGGGATGTCTATTGGCATGGAAAATGGAACTGGAGACAGAAGGTCAAATTCCAGCCAATTTGTGTTTATTTTGCACTGATACTCTTGGGAAAGGCATGAATCAATCTGTTTTTCTCCTCCTACCCTTCCCCTTAGTTATGTGTAAAGTAGAACTCTCTAGAGATTTGCTGGGCAATCAATCTAGGAGGAGGAAGAGGAAAACTCTAAATTCAAAACCTGTTGGATATAAAGCAAGCAACTCCACCCTATAAAAAAAAAAACCTACAGCCACTAAGCCATTACTGTGACAAGGCTGCGGTCCTATTCTCCACATGGAATCTACAGTTTGTTACTGTTCTGTTAACGCTTTAAGTGTCAACACTTTTCTTTGAAAATTTTCATGCGTGCCTTTCCTAGGAATTCAAATAAAGACATTTTTTACTTTTCTTGTTATTTGATAATTTAGTCATTTTTATTTTTATGTTATTTTAGTGCAGAATGAGACAGTAGCTCTTTTGAGCATTAATATATATATATATAATGGGTTGTGAATATTTACACCTCTATGAGGAAAACTTGCAAAATAGCATACAATTTACAAATATATTGGAAATAGATAAATACTTATATAAAGTAACACATTTTGTATCAAAAACATCCCAACAATAACAAAAGATATCAAGTGCAATACTGTTTATTGTTTAAAATATCATTTACTCAAAAATGAAAAAAAAAACAACTCCTATTCATGTCATAAGGTCAATTTGGTTTTAACTTCATTTACATAAGCATTTTTACCTTTTAGATGTTTTCAAAATTTTGTCAAAATAAATTCAATTCTTTAATATTTTGATGCTTGAAAACCTTTAAAGATACCCTCCTCCTCAAATCACTGATTATTTTTAATCAAAGGCAAAACATATTCAAACTTTTCTACAGAAATCTTTGTTTAAAACTATTTCATCATTCTATTAAAATAAAAACTATAAAGGTGGCCTTTTAGGAGTATTTGATGTTATCTCCTAAGTCCAAATATTAGGCTGATTATATATATATATATACATATATGAATAAAAAGGTCTTAAATACCGGGGGTATTGTGATATGGAGCATTTCCACTCGTGGGTATCTGAGGGCGGGGAGAAATGTATAAATTTAAGCTGAATTTGGTTATTTGCCAGTTTGAATAAAGAAAGTGGTTGAAGAAACCGGTGGGCCTCAGATACCCACGAGGGGAAATGGTCCATAATCACGATACCCCCAGTGTTTAAGGCCTTTTTATTCACAAATTAATTTGCTCTGTTTATTAAAATTAAACATTGAGCTCTCAAATGTGACCTGAACTCTGCAGCAACATACTGTTAGAGAAAAGGACCAGCTTAGAATACCCTAATACCAAGAAACTTGGTACCCCCCCAAAGAATATATATATATATAATATATATATATATATATATATATATATATATATATCAACCCCTTCACATGAGCAGGATGTGCACAGGTCAATCTTTTAAGCAGAGTTTAACAGGTTTTCCTTTTCCTAGACTGGTTACCATACAAAGGTCAAAGGTCCAGAATTTGAACTCAGGTCACCAATTCAATTTCCTATAACAATAATCATTACCCACATGCCTCCACATGATGATAGTAATAGAACACTCAGTTGAAATTAATAGGCATTTTTGGTATATAGTAAAATTATAGTAAAATGCTAGCCCGTCAGAAATATTAGATTTACAGGATCAAAGTGTTAATACCAAATTTGACCATTTAAATTTTTCCTTTTGGTCAATAAGTCAGTGCTGTTTGTTTCCAATTTAGTATAATTAAAAAAGCAGAAACAAAATATACCAATGGCTTGGAATTTCCTTTAAATCAATTGTGTGTTAACAAGGCTTAGAATACACTAATTGGATCCCTGCAGAGAGGTAAAAACCTACCGACAAAAAAGGGGAGGGGGTCCTGGGTATGACATTAAACTGCATTTGATGGTGAGGCTCCAGTTGTGGAGATCTGAGTAGTGTGGAGTACCTCTTCATTACCATTACTCCTAGGTCTTCTTAGACCCAGAATGGTAATACCTGTTAGGGTTCCATCCCTCTCTCTCTCTCTCTCTCTCTCTCTTTCTCAACCTCCCCATATGAGCAGGATGCGACATAAAGTCCATTTCTTAAGCGGAGTTTAATGGGTTTTAATTCAGAGTTCTTCTCCTAGACTTGTTGCCTAATCAAGGTTAAAGAGCCCAGTCTGCTCTACAATTTAACCACACCTGGAATTAAATTAATTGGATGCCTACCTATCCCAAGGGTATTAGCACCATGTGAAATACAAACAGTCTTATCCATGATTTGAACTCGAGTTGCAGAGTCCATTTCCTATGACGATAACCATTACACATAGATCAAATTAATCATTTATATTTGTATTCAATAGAACTGTGTGCAATAAAAACTAGAATCAACTACACAAGAAATGTAAAAAAGAATGTACAATGAATGTGATTCCCTAATCTCTTGGTTTAAAATAACCCTAGACATGTTGAGATAGCATTAAAAATCAAACAATCAAGTTTCTGCTTGCTAGAAAAACACAGGACAAAACCATAAATTCTTTGAGATGCTGTTCTTAGATCTGTAACTCTAGACCATTTCAGAATTCAGTAAATTTAGAGGTTGAAGTTAAAATAGACAACAGTCCAATTTTCCAAATCACCACATGAAACCGATATGAAAACTGATGGACAAAAATAAATAGATGATACTAGACTTTTACAAAACAAGCACATTGGTAACTCAGAAGGCATTGTAAAACCGAGTAAAATTATTTGGCCAAAATTCAAAATACTCTGTATGGTAGACAATTGGCAGGTTGCCATCCAACAGATAGAATTTTTATTTTAAACATTAAGTGGATTTGTGATGCATTGCAGGTGTTTCTTTAAGTCTGGACCAAGAAATATTGTCACCAGAAAAGAAACAATAGACTTTGCAATGTACGGCCAATTGAATTAGGATTTCACTTTCTATCAGAACAATGGCCACACAATTTCAATTATGGAAAACGGATTCAGATGGTAGAAATTTATGGATTTTTCAAGTCAAAGTCCATATTT
The DNA here is from genome assembly GCA_023376005.1 of Doryteuthis pealeii. Classification (NCBI taxonomy): domain Eukaryota; kingdom Metazoa; phylum Mollusca; class Cephalopoda; order Myopsida; family Loliginidae; genus Doryteuthis; species Doryteuthis pealeii. Next base: position 9,982,245 of record CM042167.1, read on the forward strand.
AAACCCTATTGAAAATCTGTGGCAAAAGTTAATAATAGGAAAGAGCATAAGAGATTGCCAATCAAGTTTAATAGAATAGAAATACTTTCTAATGAAAAATAGCACAAAACATATTCAATTCAATATGAACAACTATTATCTGATTATTGAGACACATTTTTAATTGAATATTCATTAAGGAATTAGATAATGGTTGAAGGGATATGAACTGCAAGGGAGAAGAACACTTTCATGTTTAAAAGCCACATTAAAATTCATTGGCAACTAATAAAGTTGAATTCAATAAATCTTTCATGTTTACAATAAAACCTAAAGTTTAAGCATTTGATTAATAACTTAGTTCAGATTTATAAGGAGCTGGTTTAGCTCAGTTGTTAGAGCCATCACCTCGGAACCACAATATTCCAGGTTCAATACCAACCCCATCAACCCAGCTCCTGAGTAGCACAACAAGATCTGTTTAGTCAGTAGAGCATCCACTTCATAACAACAAGGTTATGGGTTCAATACCAGCCCTCGCCAACTCAACACATGAGTAGCATAAGTGCTTGTTTCACTGTCTGGCTGATACCATCAATAGGCCATTCTGCCTACATTACTTACTACACTACTTAAAAGAAATAAAAAAAACTTTACTAAGGTTTTAATTAATTTTGTGAGATTTTCTTTTTTTTTTTTTAGAAAGCATTGGGATATTAGGCTCTAAAGTAGAGGTGTGCCACTTAATTGATCTTTTAACAAGACCATAGACGGCTTCACTTGATGAATTCAACCTAAGGTCACAGGGGTAAAACTTACAAATCATACTCAAAATCCCATGACCCAGAAAAAACAGAACCCACAAATTTTGTAATAAAACTTAATTTTAACTAGGGGGGTGGGATTGGGGTTTAGGGTTAGTTTAATGGGGAAATAAATGAATAATTTGAGTTCTATTTTTTCTGGATCAACCTGTATACAGGATGACCCAGAAAAAAAAGAACCCACAAATTTTGTAATAAAACTGTTAATTTTAACTATGGGGTTTAGGGTTAGGAGTTAGGGTTAGGGTGGTTTAATGGGAAAATGAATAAATAATTTAGGTTCTGTTTTTTCTGGGTCACCTGTATACAGGATGACCCAGCAAAAATAGAACCCACAAATTTTGTAATAAAACTGTTAATTTTAACTATGGGTATTTAGGGTTAGGGTTGGGGTTTAGGGTTAGTTTAATGGGAAAATAAATAATTTTGGGTTCTGTTTTTTCTGGGTCACCCTGTAATATCATAGGATTTTGTGTATGATTTGCAAGTTTTACCTCTCCTTCTTGTAACCTTCTTTTCTTTGTTTAATTGTCCAGATTGTGAGTTCTATTCTCACTGGGAGCTCTTACTTTTGGCCTTGTGTCAAACTAAGACAAGCTTAGAAGTAAAATCCCTCCTCCCCCTTTCTTTTTTTTTGCATCACCTTGACCTTCGTCAGTTGCAACATGATTTCAATGTAAAAGTGATTCCTAAAAAGACTAAATAAATCCAAAGTTGTGTTCATCTTTTGTTATTATTTGGAAGTATATGATTTATCATAAAACTTCATCTATTTAAGAAAAATGCATCCACAAAAAATGGATGCATGTGGTATTAGTTATCATTGTAGATAGTGGACTGGAGTTTAAATCTTGGATACAGCAATTGCATTTCACTTAATACTAATACCATTAGGAAAGGTATGCATCCAACTATTCTCCCTCTAACTATGGGTAAATAGTAGGGCAGACTTGTTTTTTTTGTTTTTTAGGAAGGCAACCAGTCTAAGAGAAGTACAACTCTAAATTTAACCTTGTAAAACGCTGCTTAAAAAATGACTGTGTCATATCCTACCCATGTGGAGGGGTGGTAAATATATATACTGTTGTGATGTTAATCCAACAGTAAAAAAGAAGTCAAGTCGAGGTAGGGTAAAATAAGACAAGTGTATTTACAATAATGGTACAGAAACGGCTAGCTTACCATTAACGGTAACAGTACAACCTTTTCACTCGGTGTCTCACTATTTATAGTGAGAACCAGTGTATATTCTCCACTGTAGGAACAGCCAGTACAACATATACACAACAACTTTAGAAATTTTTTATCAGAGAAAAGTTATGATCATCTTGAAATCAGTTATCACTGGTACAAAATATTCTTCCTGATGAGATCATAGTTCGTTTTGGCTTTTCTTGTTTTAGAAATACATGTTTGAAGGTCGTCTTTGACAATTAATAAGTTTATCATCAAATTACATCTTATTTGCAGAATTTATATTATAATTAATTACAATTAAATTTATCATCATCATCATCATCAGGTCATGCTGACAGCATGGATACTCATGAGTCTCTCTTGTCAACCGTCCCTATCAGTCATTTCCCCTGGCAGGTCCTCCTTACAGTATCCAGATATATATATATATATGCCTTTATATATTTATATATGTATATATAAATCTATATTAGAAAAATTCCCTTCCGAATGTGGATTGTACTGATGGCCCAGTTGGTAGAGTTCTGATTGATGAAAGATCAGTCAAGTTTTGAACACAGCCTGCAAGTCTAGCACACTGAAAAGCTATATAATGTGAAACAGTACTGTATGTGGATGACTAGATTTATATAAGAAAATATATAATTAGCATATATATATATATATATATATATATATATATATATATATATATGTATATATTTGGAGGCACAATGGTTATTGTTGTAGGAAAATGGACATGGCTACATGAGTTCATACCCTGGACAAGGCTGTTTGCATTTCCTATAGCACTAATACCTTTGAGAAAGGTATGCATCCCATTATTCTCCCTCCAGCTATGGGTAAATAGTAGTGCAGACTGGGCTCTTAAACTTGCTTAGGTAACCAGGAAAAGAAGGAAAACTCGATACAAACCTGTTAAACTCTGCTTAATAAATTGGCCTTGTGTTGCATCCTATTTGTGCAGTGAGTTTAGGTATATATATATATATATATATATATATATATATAATAAGGAAGGAGGAATAATTATTGGAAGAGAAATAAAAGACCTGGTAAAAAAAGAAAGATTTTATTTCCAATATTCATGTTATTCTATCATTATGTGTTTTTATTCTGAGTTTTACTTGTTGAGATTTTGATCTATGAAGAAATGGCATCAGAAATTATCCCATTAAAAAAGATTATTTATTTTTTTAAAAAGATTTTCTGAGTTCAGCTAGAGGTTATCTGAAGGCCAAAGGGTTAAGAGCTGAAAGATTTTACATTTCAGCTAATGATGTGAAATCATATTCTTATCATCTTTAGGATGCTGCAAGAAAATTTAGAAAAGAAATATATCATCTATAGATAAGTACAACCCTAATAAGTTTTTTTTTTAATAAAAAGTTAATTTTCTTCTGAACCAAAGATACAAGGATTTTATTATTTCTATCAAAACATACAATCAATATGGATGATGATCATCATCAGGTCACAGTGACAGCACAGATACCCATGACTGTCTCTCACAAACTGTCCCTATCAGTCATCGACCCTGGCAGATTTTTGACATGGTATCCAGGATCTGTGCAAAGCTGATTGATGTAGATTTTTGCTGATCAGGGTAGACTGGACTCTTTAACCATGGCTAAGTAACCAGTCTAGGAGAAGGAAAACTCTGAATTCAAACCTGTTAAACTCCGCTTAAGAAGCTGTATTGTCGTTTTCCTACAACTAAAAGAAGAAGTGGTTTCATGCCTTTCCTAAGGATCTTAATGGAGTTTATGTGTTTGTCTGACTGTAACAAAAACTATATTACTACTCAAGTCATAATTCTCTTAGTTATTAATGTCACATTCTCCATGATTTTATTTTTATTTAAACCTCAATTATTAATAAAATTGTTTCACTTTATTTATACTGTTGACCATATCTAAATAATAAGAATTTTATTTATATAAACAACAAAATAGCAGTTTACAGTGTGAATGGGAAGGCTAATTAGCATATTGATATTAAATATTTGACTTTAATAAATATGGGCTTAGTATTATTGATATCTAATTGTTTGGTTTTATCTTAATGAATATGAGGATAAATCTTAAAAGAAATCCATTAACAAGAAATAACTAACTTTATTCTTTACTTCGTATTTAATTAAATAGTTAAATTTTTTAAAAATTTAGCAATGAAAGACGAGAGTGATGGAAGTTGTTCTATTTTTCAATTATATCCCCCTCATCTGTTTCAAATCTTTTTATCTGTATTTAGTTTCATTAGCCTTTCTAATTTAATATATTTTATTACATTAAAACTTAAATACTTGCACCTGGAGGGTGCATATATTGCTAGTAAATACTAACATCAATTGTCTGTCACAGTTTGAACTCAGTTTGTTGTTAGACTAACCAAACTTCTATGTATTCATTCTATTTCAGATAAAAATTACTTTTAGCACTCATCCTTCCTTTCTCGATAATAATGAATTCTGCCCATTTGTCACTGGATTTGGAAGATAGGAAGCATTTTATCGTGTACGACACACACAGTGATATATTTTTTTGTTTGCCGCTGTTGTATTCTTTAGAGATTGGGAGAAGGAAAGAGGTGAAAGCAGGTTTCTTATTGCCAGTGTCCATCTCCAGGCTATTTACAGAATATGATCCGAGTCTATCCGCAGCATATTCTCAAATCAACAGAACAATTTGCCATTTTTACCTACATATTTACTGACTTGCGATACACAGAAATTGGTACTTCTGTTTATTTACTGTAGCATATGATGAGAAATTCCACACTTTTTCTATTCCCCATGATTATACTGATGTTTTCCCAAATTTGACGTTAATATTTTTTCAGCAAACTTAAACAGCATTTATATATAAGACGACGAAGAGAAATAGAAGTTTTGTTATTTTTCAATATATCGGTAACAATTTTACATATCATAATCACACAATAATTTTTTGTTGTCGTTTGGAAGTGTGTGATTTAACATAAAACTTAACCCATTTGAGAAAAATGTATACACAAGAGATTTGAAATTTTTTATCTGAGAAAAATTATGGTCAACTTGAAATCAGTTATGACTGGTACAAAATATTCTTCCAGATAAAACCATATTTTGTTTTGATTTTTCTTGTTTCAGACATGTCAAAAGGTTGTCTTTGACAGTCAATAAATGCATTATCAAATTACATTAGGTTTATAAAATTCACACTGAATTGTCCAATTGGACACATAGCCTAGTGGATAAAGGAGTTAGGTTAAGACAGTTCTAAGTGACAGTTATCTCTAGACTGCAGGTTCAATCCTGGTCAGGGGCATCAGCTTAACACCTGTACCCCAGCTATGGTTAGCAGAATGAGAACAGGATACCCCTGTGGACTAAATAAAGGGTTAGGTTCAAAGTTCTGTGATAGCTCTCAATTACGACAAGAAGGTTCCTTATTACAACAATAAGGTTCCCGAGTTCAAATAGAAGGTTCCTGAGTCGAGAAAGTTCCTGAGTCCAACAAGAAATACCTGAAGAAAGCCGGAGGGCACATTGGCTGAAATGTTGTACAGATAACAATGAAGATGAGGACAATAGTCTGAATAATCCAAATTACATCTTATTTATAGAATATATATTATAATTAATTACAATTAAATTTATCATCATCACCATCATCAGGGCATGCTGACAGCATGGATACCCATGTGTCTCTCTTGTAACCATCCAAATCGGTCATTGCCTCTGGCAGGTCTTCTACACGACATCCAGAATCCACACAGTGCTAATTGATGTAGGTGTTTGCTGACTGGCCTACACTGGTGTGTCCATGTATAGGTTTCCACAGGAGGACATCACCTCTGCGTTCATCCTTGCTTTCCCAGCAGTGTCCAGCACAATCTTGTTTATCTTACTTGGATGGTTTATGTGATAGGAGGTAAATGACAGTACTTTTTTGTGGGGTGCAGCTTCCAGGATTAGTTCTGAACAGCCTGCAGCATCCTTGTGTAGTCCCCATCTAGCTTTTCCTCTAAGTGTTTTGTTAGAGTCCAAGTGGTGTAGCCATACAGTAGCTACAGCTTTCATGCTTTAATCTTATCAGCTACTTTAAGTTTAAATTACTGCTTACATTTATAGCAAATAATTTACAATACAATTTTAAAGTGTAGAATTTGTGCACTTTATTTGTACTTATGTATTTTGTTTAAAACATAAATTTGGGATGAGACTTTTATTCAGAGCTGACAAACAATTAAGTAAAACTCCATGATTTAAATTTCATTAGTATTATCTGCATTATTCGGACTATTGTCCTCATCTTCATAGTCATCTGTACAATGTTTTGGCCAATGTGCCCTCCGGCCTTCCGGCCAATTGGACACATGGCCTAGTGGACAAAAGAATTAGGTTAAGACAGTTATCTCTAGACTGCATGTTCAATCCTGGTCAAGGAGAGCAGTAACAAAGAATAACAATTAACACAGCTTAACACCTGTACCCCAACTATGGTTAGCGGAATGAGAACAGGATACTCCCCATGGACTGAATAAAGGGTTAGGTTCAAAGTTCCATGATAGCTCCCGATTATGAAAAGAAGGTTCCCAAGTCTGAGAAGGTTTCCGAGTCTGATAAGAAATACCTGAAGAAGGCTGGAGGGCAAATCGTCTGAAACGTTGTACAGATAACAATGAAGATGAGGACAATAGTCCAAATAACGCAGATAATACTAATCATCAAACCTCATCTCAAACATTCAGAGAAATGAAATTTCATTATGTTAAACTAATGTTTACTGGGAATAAAATGAAAATATTTTTTTCTCTGGGGGGATGCTCCAAAAGTAATACCTCTTGTTTATTTCCACAGAAACTACAACAAATAAAGGGAATGCAATAACATGATTGCATATAGCAAATTTTCAGCTACAAATATCATTTTCCGACATTGTCACCACCATCATGTAATTTCACCTGTGCTGGACAAGATTGTTTTATTGGACACAACCTTCTTTTGTAAAGATGTTATCTGCTGTCCATTTTCCATCACGCATGCTATAGTCACAAGTTGAAATCTATACTGAATGTGGCTTGTCACTCTACTGCCATACCACCAACATCTGCTTCTGAATGTAGTACAAAATAATAAAATAAGAGGCTTTACCATTTGTAGAGAACCTTTTACATACTCTTGTTCATTAGTGGCTAAAATGCAGAGCCAATAGTAATGATTATATGGAAAAATAGAACTTTGTAGCTGAAAACTTTCTCTATACAATACTATTATTTTGTTCCCTATATCTGTTGTAGTTTCACTGGAAATTTCTAGAAGGTTTAACTTTTGTATTCATATGTTATCAATATTATAATGATACAATTTTTGTGTGCTATTATAACAGCAAAAATGTTATATCATTGCAAGTTTTTTGTTAGTAAAAAAGTAAGTCGTCGGGTGGCATAAAGTCAGTATCAGCCAGACAGCAAGGGAGTATATCCCCTTTTCACTTGTGCTAGACCAAGGAGATTGTTTCTGCATCTGAGGTGGAGTGCCACACCTACCATCAGCTCCCCACTTTATCGCACAGATCCCTGTGCTACTCATACACTGAGTTAGCATTAATATGCACTTAGATAATTAAACAATTTTCAATAAAAAAAATAATAATGAAGAGGGGGTCTGTGTTCACAGACATTTCAATCATTATAATTTTCCCAAGATAGATGACACCTATGAATGATAGGGTTGAGTACCCCTTCTTCACCATTACTCCCAGGTCCACTCTGACCAGGTATGGTAGTACCTGTTAGGGTTCCATCTATGGGTTGAATAGATAAAAATGAGTTTAAAAAATGTTTATTATTTGGATTATTTTGATTATTGCCTTTATCTTTATTGTTATCTGTACAACGTTTCAGCCGATGTGCCCTCCAGCCTTCTTCAGGTATTTCTTGTTGGACTTGGGAACCTTCATTTTGAACTCAGGAACTTTCTTGACATAATCGGGAGCCATCACAGAACTTTGAAAACAACTCTTTATTCAATCCACGGGAGTACCCTGTTCTCATTCCGCTACTGCTACCCCTGACCAGGAATCCCCAAACAGTTCCTATCACCCCTTTTCACTTATGCTAGACCAGGTAGATTGTTTTGCTGAGTTGGAGCGCCACACCTACCATCAGCTTTATTTCACAGATCAGATTACCCAAGCTGTGCTATTCATCTGTGCTAGACTAAGCTCTAAAGCTTAGTAAATAACAATCCTTCACTCCTTCCTAAATAGAAGCATCAATATCATCATGGACAACTGGTAACTATGAAATGCTAATTAAAATCTTTCACCCCTTCCAAAATAAAAGTAGCATATTATGGACCATTGTTAACTATAAAATGCAAATTAGAATCCTTCACATACTAAATAGAAGCATCAATATCATCATGGACAGCTGTAAACTATGAAATGCTAATTAGAATCTTTCACTCCGTTCTCAATAAAAGCATCAATATCATCATGGACAACTGTTAAAAATAAAATGCTAATTAGAATGATTCACTCCTTCCTAAATAGAAGCACCATTATCATCATGGACAACTTATAACTATAAAATGCTAATTAGAATCCTTCACTCCTTCCTAAATAGAAGCAGCAATATCATCATGGACAACTGTTAACAATAAAATGCTAATTAGAATGATTCACTCCTTCCTAAATAGAAGCATCATTATCATCATGGACAACTTATAACTATAAAATGTTAATTAGAACCTTTCACTCCTTTCAAAATAGAAGCATCAATATCATGGACTGCTATTGCAATGAGAACCCAATAGGTTCAGAGAAAGTCTTGTAAATTCTATAAATAGTATAAGACTTAATTCTTTCCAAAGAAACTTATATAATTAGATATATTTGTTTTATTCTTTGTTGTTGTTTTCTTTTTTTTTAAGATAAAAAGTCAGCAAATAATTGATTATAAAAATGTGCTTCAATATTTAATTCAAATCTGGTGCATGTCTTTTATATAAGATGACATATGCACGCATATTTGCAGTAAATCATTTACAATGCATTTCTAAAAATAAATCATTTGCATAATATAATAAGAACATTAAAAAAAATAAAAAAATTCTAAGATATCTTTAATAACATAAAGGCAGCCACTGAAATAAATCATATACTTTTAATTCAAAGTTATTTGGTTCACTACATAAAAGAAAAAAAATTATTTATTCTATAAAAAAAGAAAAAAGTAGTAAATCCTATATATATATAAGAAAAGCGATTTAAGAGAATTTCCTGGATCTTAATGATTACTCAGCTAAAAAACAAAAAACAAAAAAAACAACTTTAAATTGGACTCGTTCCATTTTTATTATACATGCATTGATGTTGCCATGGTGCAGCAGCAGTGCACATAACTGCAGTATCATCGATTGAATTTGAAACCAGATAAGACTCAAGTTTGAATAATATTCAGACAATCCACATCTTACAAAGAACATTTCTTAATATCTTTGTTTCACTTTTATTTTATATGGAAGCACAGAATCAGTTAATAATAGGGGGGGAAAAAAAAGGAGAGAAAAAAATTATTCAAAACCTAAAATCACCAAAAATTTCAAGAAGAATTAATAACATATAGGGTTTATGAGAGGAGGGTACAGGTTACCTGGGCCTGGAAGGTAAACAGGGACCCTGGAATTTCCTGGGATCTCAAAAAATGTTTGCATATATTTAAAGTAAAGTCATCGGGGCTGCCTAAAGTCAGTATCAGCCAATCAGCGAGGGAGTCTATCCCCTTTTCAATAGCGCTAGACCAAGGAGATTGCTATTGCATCTGAGGTGGAGCACCACACCTACCACCAGCTCCTTACTTTACCGCACAGATCCCTGTGCTACTCATACGCTGAGTTGGCGAGGGCCGGTATCGAACTAAGAACCTTGTGGTTTCTAGCCAAACGCTCTACCGACTGAGCTAACCTGGCATATATTTAAAATTATTATTTGCAGAGATCTTTTGGCCACAAACTCTACTGGATTAAAAAAAACAGGTTGATTAATAAAAAGAAAGGAAAAAAGAGAAATTATTTCAAACTATAAACATTTTGATGAACACATTTTATGTATTATTTGGATTAATCAGACTATTGTCCTCATTTTTATTTTACCTGCACAATGTTTCGACTAATATGCCCTTTGGCCTTCTTCAGGTATTTCTTGTCGGAAAACCTTCTTGAACTTGGGAACCTTCTTGTTGAACTCGGGAACCTTCATCTCGTAATTGGGAGCCTTCACAAAACTTTGAACCTAACCTTTTATTCAATCCACAGGTGTAGAGACTGTTCTCATTCTACTAACCATGACTGGATACAAGCATTAAGCTGTGTTAATTATTCTATGTTAATGCTGCTCTTGACCAGGATTAAATTAAACTTGCAGCATAGAGATAACTGTCACTTATAATTCAATACCTATATCCACTATGTCATGTGTTCACGTGGACCAAAAATTCAGAGAAATAGAACACATTTTACTTACATAGTTTCACATATCTGTAATTCATAGAAATTATTATCTATAATACTTATTATTCATCTTTATTATTTTATTCAGCCTACAGCCTAATCACAAAGTCAATTTATTTGATTCTATCAACAGAGAACAAATTGAGTGATATTGATATTACAAGTGCTGGATTATTGATGATAGCAGGAACATCTGATGTCTGTAAGGTGGCAATTCCGGGGTTTGGTTTGATTTTGGACAGGTTTTCTTTATGGTTATGCCAATCCTGTTTGGTCACAGATAAACTTGTATTTAATGTGAGTTTTTATTTCTCAGAATGTTTGAGATGAGGTTTGATGATTAGTATTATCTTCATTATTCGGACTATTGTCCCCATCTTCATTGTTATTTATACAACATTAGAACTGTCTTAACCTAACTACCTTGTCCAATTGGACACATGGCCTAGTAGATAAGGTAGTTAGGTTAAGACAGTTTTAAGTGACAGTTATCTCTGGATTCGGGGTTCAATCCTGAGTAGAGGCAGTAACATAGAAAAATAATTAACACAACTCCTACCCCAGCTATGGTTAGCGGAATGAGAACAGGATACCCCCGTGGACTAAATAAAGGGTTAAGTTCGAAGTTCCGTGATGGCTCCCGTTCCCAGTTTCGAAAAGAAGGTTCCCAAGTCCAAAAAGAAGGTTCCTGAGTCCAAGTAAGTTCCCAAGTCTGACAAGAAATAACTGAAGAAGGCCGGAGGGCATATCGGCCGACACGTATGAGTTTTTATTGATATACATATTTACTAACCCCTCCACATAAGTAGGATGTGACACAAGCTCAATTTCTTAAGCATAGTTTAACAGGTTTAAATTCAGAATTTTCATTCGACTGGTTGCCTAATTAAAGTCAAAGATTCTAGTCTGCCCTACTATTTACCCATTGCTGGAGGGAGAAAAGTTGGATACATGCCTTTTATTAAGATATTAAGATATTAATGCTATGTGAAATACAACCAGCTTCATCCAGGATTTTGAACTCATTTTGCCATGTCCATTTCTTCTGTCAATAACCATTGTACCACACATCTCCTATTTTTGTTGATATAGGGAACAACGAATCTTATTGTATGTGCCAGACTTGCTTGCCAGCAGATTACACTGTATTTTTGTTTAGTGAAATTTTAAAGCCTTATATATGATGTAGAATAAAAATTGTTCTATTTATGAAAATACCTTTCATAAATAGAACAATTTTTATTCTACATCATATATAAGGCTTTAAAATTTCACTAAACAAACAATATATATATATATATATATATATATATATATATACACTATAAACAGTATTATTTACTATTATTATTATTAACATTATATATATAATATATATATATATATATATATATACACACTAATCCTATAAACATTATTATTTACTATTATTATTATTAACATTACTATATCTATATACATATATATATATATATATACATATATATATATACACACACACTAATCCTATAAACATTATTATTTACTATTATTATTATTAACATATATATATATATATATATATATCACACACACTAATCCTATAAACATTATTATTTACTTATTATTAACATATATATATATATATATATATATATATATATATATACACACTAATCCTATAAACATTATTATTTACTATTATTATTAACATATATATATATATATATATTATATATATATATACACACTAATCCTATAAACATTATTATTTACTATATATTAACATATATATATATATATAATATATATATATATATATATACTAATCCAATAAACATTATTATTATTATTAAATTATATATATATATATATATATATATATATATATATATATATATATATATATATATATACACATATATATATATACTAATCCTATAAACATTATTATTATTATTATAACATTTATATAAATATATATACATATATATATACTAATCCTATAACATTATTATATTATTATTATTAACATTATATAATATATATATACATATATATATACTAATCCTATAAACATTATTATTATTATTATAAACATTTATATAAATATATACATATATATATACTAATCCTATAAACATTATTATTATTATTATTATATATTTATATATATATATATATATAATGAACATTTTAGTTAGAGACCATATTGATAATACAATAAAGGATAGTGTTCAGATGTGTTCCTGAAATATGATTTAGAGGTCTATAAAAAATGAAACTACATTTAATATACCCTAATAAGATAAACTGCTAATCTTGGTAGTAACAGCTAAAAAAGGGGGTTTCTTTCTGATGCCAGTAGCTACTCCAAGTGATCAAAGAATTATGAACATTTTTGTGGCATCCGTGAGAGAATCTCTTGTTATTTTTACAAAGAGACTTTTATACAAAAATAATAGAAGAAAAAAAAACAAACAAAAGATATGAGAGGATGCTGGGATATCGTAATAGATCTTTGCATATCAAATGGTGTTATTCTAATTATTTCATAGAATCTTTATGCAACCGTTATTCATCTCCCGTATTCCCAAATAAATATCTTCAACTGCATGATTCTTAACAAGCAAATATGCAACAGCCGTTCTTTTTTTTTCTTTCTTTCTTTTCTTCCCTTTTTGCTACCTGGCTTGTATGCTTATTTTTTCACAAACTGATCTGGATTGCGGCATTGTCAATTTAAAATATCTGTGTCCCGTGGCACTGATTGTAGAATAGAGAAAAGCAGATACTTTGATTTGAGGAAAGTGAAAAAAAGAAAGATAGAATTAAAATAAGAAAAGAGAGAAAGTAAAATTTTTAGATATACTGAAGAGATTTTTCCCTGACACTAAAGTGTAATGTCAAGTATGTATTACTGCATAGATACATCAAGTGAGTCAAGTTAGAATCTATTGCTTAAGGATGTAGAAAACAGTCACACACTGCTTTGTAATTTCAGTCATCTTTTGTGACTCAGGTTAGAATTTTGCTTCTGGAATAATAAATACTTTATAATAATACTTAAAAGATAAGATTCAAGAAAAAAAAATAAACATTAATTTTTTTTATCATCTACAAGTTTGTTTTTCTCTGAATGTTTTAGATGAAGCTTGATGATTAGAATTATCTGTGTTATTCGGACTATTGTCCTCATCTTCATTGTTATCTGTACAACAGCCGAAGCAGATAACAATGAATAATAATAATACTAATCCTTATCTTGGTTGTTATGTTATAATAATGTTCTTGGATTAATGTGTTAATTGGCCAATGTGTTCTCCTGCCTTCTTCAGGTATTTCTTGTCGAACTCGGGAACCTTCTTGTAGGAGTCATCACGGAACTTTGAACCTTACTCTTTATTCAGTCCATGGGAGTATCCTGTTCTCATTCCGCTAACCGGCAAGAAACACCTGAAGAAGGCCGGAGGGCACATCGGCCAAAACGTTGTACAGATAACAATGAAGATGAGGACAATAGTCCAAATAACGCAAATAGTACTAAGTTTATTTTTGTTTGTTTGTTTGTTTTGTTTTATGGCATATCAACCTCTATGGGTTCATTTAATGCTGGCAAAATTTTGAAATAAATTTATTTTTAAAGGATACTCAAGTTTTTTATAAACATATTTTTCTATCTAATCCATAGATGGGACCCTAACAAGGTACTACCACTCCGTGTCAGAGTAGACCTGGGAGTAATGGTGATGAAGAGGTGCTCCACTTTTCCCAGACCTTGATGGGGTCATTTAATGCCGGCAAAGTCTTGAAATAAATTTATTCTTAATGGATACTCAATTTTTTTATAAATACATTTTTCTATTTAACCCATAGATGTAACCCTAACAGGTACTACCACTCGGGGTCAGAGTGGACCTTGGAACAACGGCAATGAAGGGGTGCTCCACATTTCCCAGATCTCCAGACCTGGAACCTCTCCATCAGTTAGAGTTTAACGCCATACCCAGGACAAGAACTCTCAGCCACTGCCTTCTAGCATCCATATGATAAAAAGGGTTGGGGCTTTCAACTGTTAGAATCTATTGCTTGAGGATGTATTAAACAATCACACACTGCTTTGCAGGTGTCGGCCAGATCCAGCCCACAATCCATAATTATCTGGCCTGCAGTCCTTAAGAAAATATTATACTAATCCAACCCACAAAGGAAAAAGAAAGTGGCTTACATGCTTGTTCTTTTTATTTATAAACATACACAGAAGTCATAAACTCTGGTTTCTCTGGTAAGAATTGTTATTCCTCTCATAGGTATTGAAAGATCATATATATATTTACCAACCCCTCCGCACGAGCAGGATGTGACACAAGGTCAATTTCATAAGCAGAGTTCAACAGGTTTGAATTCACAGTTTTCCTTCTCCTAGACCGGTTGCCTAACCAGGGTTAAAGAGCCCGGTCTGCCCTACTATTTACCCATAGTTAGAGGGAGAGTAGGATTCATACCTTTCCCAAGGGTATTAGCGCTAAGTGAAAATGCAGTTGCAAGATCATATAATCTTGTTTATTAAAATCTGGTAATGAGTAAAGCGAAATCGGGTAATAAACCCATGAATACATCTGGTGTATAAGACTTATACAATGTGACAATCATGCTGTTTGACTCCAACCCACGTGATAAATCATTACTGTATGCTACAAGGACTATGGTGATAGATGTGACCCACCATTCTATCACAGACATGGCACCTACGTAGTGCAAGGTTTCCAACCCCTGCTCTAAAGGATGATATTCAAGAAAAAAATCGTCTACAAGAAAAAATTCATCTACAAGAAAAAAACAACAATCATACAAGTGACAAAGTGGAAATATTTTCTTGTAAATTATGCAAACATCTAAACAATAACCTAAAATTTAAGATTTCAAAATAAAGATATATATATCAGAACAACAAATCATATTGTATGTATGTATGTATATATATATATATATATATATATATACATGCACATATATTCTAGAATAATCAAACTAAGTTCAAATTAGCGTCGAAATTGGTAAGACAATGCAGCAAATAGTTGTAACTGAATATGAATCTATCTTGCTGCAATACTACTCCAGAATGCCAGGGTATTTATGAAGCCCCACATCATTATAGAAACCAAGCAGCCAATCAGGACTCAAGGAATGGAATCACCCAAATACATGAATGGACTATTCTTGATTTCTATAAATACCAACTGTCTTGGGCACTGCTTCAGTTGTGCTTAGCCGGTTGCTGTTGTTCAAACCATCAGTATACTGACTTTTATATGTATATATATATATATATATTTCATAGGCAACTATAAATGACACTCACATATACCAATGAGCCTATAAATACACATATGTATAGAAATAAGTACACTCTCACATTAATTCCACTCAATAACCTTGAAAACATAAGTATACAAATGTCTGTATACACAAGTACACATACTTGTAAATGTATGTACACACACATACCAATGCATAAACACAAAATATGTGTGTGTGTATATATATATATATATATATATATATATATATATATGGTATTTGTGGAAAAGGTGACTTACCAGTGAAACAGGTCACAATGGTTAGTTGATGCAAGATTCACAATGATAAGGCAGCGATATAACAAATATAAAGTGCTCAATATGTTGGTAGAGCAAATTTATGATGATAATGGTACACGGTAATAACTACTCGAGTTTCACCATAAGGATCTTCAGGGTTAAATCTACTGGATTAATCAAGATATTGATTAATTGCAGTTGATTGCATGTGAGTATTTTTATTGCAAAAAAATACACACGTGCAATCAACTGCAATTAATCAATATCTTGATTAATCCATTGGATTTAACCCTGAAGATCCTTATGGTGAAACTCGAGAAGGTTATTACCGTGTACCATTATCATATATATATATATATATATATATATATATATATATACAAACAAGCTAGAAATGACAATGTATTTATCAGTCAAAAAGAGAGGAATCAGATCAAAGGTTTATGTATTATATATGCTAGTACAAAATAAAAAAACGCCCACCAGGCGATGCAAAAATAGATTTTTGAAACACATTGCCTGAGGGGTGGGAGTAAAAAATTCAATGTCAGCGTGTTTGTACCCTAAGTAAGTAAAATCATCAAATTCATTAAAGGATTAAAAATCAAACAATTTCAAATGTAAACTTTAAATATGTATTAAAATAAAACAAACTATATATAGATATATAATACCAGTCATGTATTTATTAAAAATTGTTTTAAAAAACAATGTTGCATGCTGTCTAATGTTGCATGTTCAAATTTTGAGTGTATTTATTCTATGTTATGATGATTTTGGGTAATGTGACGTAAGCAGTGACGTAATTTTTGTTACAGACAAAAACCGGAAGCGAATCTCCAGTGAGTCTTGAATGAAAATTTCATATCTGTTCTTGGCATTTAAGAATAACAAATTATATCTATTAATAAATAGATATAATTTGTTATTCTTAAATGCCAAGAACAGATATGAAATTTTCATTCAAGATTCAACAAAATATAGTTAAAGTTAAAATGGAAATATTTCCTGAAGATGAGTGAAAAAACTAGAATCATTTTAGGGCATCTCTTTGTGGTGTAATGGTTAGCAATCTAATCTTACAGATCCATTACTACTGAATAACAAGTTCAGTCCTCACCCCATACTTGTGACCTTGTATCACATCCTGCCCATGGTGAACAAGTGGGCTAAATACCTACTAGAATCATTTTATATACTATATATATTTTCACATGGTGTAATGGTTAGCAAGCTAGTCGTCAGTGCAGCCTAATGTCGGTATCAGCCAATCACGAGGGGGTCTATCCCCTTTTCACTAGCAATAGACCGAGGAGATTATTTTAGCATCTGAGGTGAAGTGCCACACCTACCATCAGCTCCTTACTTTACTGCACAGATCCCTGTGTTACTCATACGCGAGGGCCGGTATCGAACCAGGAACCTTGTGATTCCTAGCCGAATGCTCTACCAACAAAGCTAGAGAGAATAAGAATTGGATATTGAGAAGACAATTGTCTTTTATGTAGAATTTAACACAAGGCTTTCAACTTGGAAGATCTGTTTCCATGAAAACCAATTTTTGTTTTCTTGATAGCTTTAATATAACAATCCTCTACAAAAAGTTACCCTACAGATGTATTTACCTGTACAAAGTCCATTCTTTAAGTGGAGTTTAATAGATTTGAATTCAGAGTTTTTCTTCTTCTAGTCTGGTTGTCAAAGCAAGATTAAAGAGCCCAGTCTGCTCTGCTATTTACCCATAACTGGAGGGAAAATAATTTTATGCATACCTTTCCCAAAGGTATTAGTACTATGTGAAATAATAACAGCTTCATGCAGGATTTGAACTTGACTTGCCATACTCATTTCCTATGACAGGACCTATAACATCACAAATGCCTCCTAAAAGTTAACATATATATGTTGCATATCGTGCAACAGAAGAGGAAACAAAAAGACAAAGAGAAAGATAAAAATATATATCTAAAAAAAGGGAGAACGAAAGAGAGGTCTTCCAGTCAAGAAGCAGGGAGAAGATGAAAAAATAGATAAAAGAAAAAAGGAAAACTCCTCTTCCGGTGAAAAGGTGGAGAGAAAGATAAAGAAATATATAAAAAATGTCCGTTATCAGATCAAAAGATAAAAATGTGTGGGCATATTTATTGTATATAAAGGCTAGCAGATGAAGGGTGTCATTCAGTCTCTAGCAAGCAGCAGAGAAGGTAACCTCGTCACCTCTCAACCACCTCGGGCATTTCCATTGTGAACACTCATTGCCGCCCCACACCAACCGCTCAGGCATTTTCATTGTGAACGCTCTGCGCCCCTCACCACCCACACACCGAAGAAAATAAAGACGGGTCCTATTTTTATATACAGGTGTCTGTGGTTTTATTGAAGTCCAGTAGTTGGCTATACAACATATGTACTAGCCAAAAATTTAGGCAAAATATTGGCATTCACCTATACATGAGTAACACTTTTGTAAGGTTGAAATTAAAAAATAATGAAATGAACTAAGAGCAGCAGCTTTTATCTTTAAAAATGAATGAGAAAAATGAATGATTTCATGATTATAAATCATAGTTGAATCTATACAGAAAACTGACTTATATACAACTAGAAGTGGCTACCCAGCGTCGCCTAGGTAGAGGAGGGAGGGGAGGGTAAAAGGGTAGTCTTGTAGATGCATTATTGTTGAATCATGGAAGGCTGAGGAACGAGAACTGACCTGACGAAGCGTCTTAACAACATTCCAACCAGCGACCAGAATACCCCTGTTAGCGCCACTTCTCCAACAAACAATATTTAATCTCACAGATAAGTCCTGTAGCAAATGCCAATAAAATTTGCAACAAGTTCTTGTATTATTTGTCAATACATGTATTAAATTTCCATTGTGTGTTTGTCTTCTTTCATCTGAACAATTTGCCTACAACTGGGAGATTTAAGAGGGTCCCCCCTTTAAATCCGTAATTCCTCTTAG
The DNA here is from genome assembly GCA_023376005.1 of Doryteuthis pealeii. Classification (NCBI taxonomy): domain Eukaryota; kingdom Metazoa; phylum Mollusca; class Cephalopoda; order Myopsida; family Loliginidae; genus Doryteuthis; species Doryteuthis pealeii. Next base: position 10,001,289 of record CM042167.1, read on the forward strand.
TGTCAGCATGCAAACTTTTTTCTCCTTTGTTCAAATTTAGTAGTAGTGTATTAAAGAAACTACATAGTCCTTTGTATTTTTATTGTAGTTTCACTTTGAAGACCAGTTGTGAAAACAGGAGGACAAGTGACAACTCCCGTCATTTAACAAATAAAAAAGTCTTCATCAGCTGACTGTTCTTACCCATTCTTTGCCTGGGTGTTGCCGTCACAGTACCATATCCTGATAATCTCTGTTATTCATTTTGCCAACCCCCCAACTTAAGTCAGTCATTTAAGTGAAATCCCACTTGTATCATATTAGGTTTCCCAAGACAAAATCTACCTCCCCTCAACCACACCATAATAGTCCATTCATTATTAATGTACTTGTTATCTATATTAAGTTTATATTCTGATAGTTGATATTGAGAAAAAAATATATGAAAACTTTTGATCATAAACAAATAATATATTCACTTCAACTGATATGGCGTATCATATTTGACCTCAAAGCTCTATCTTGACTAGCGACTCGGTCAGATTGGAGCACATTTTTCTTTAATATTAACAAGCCGACTTCTAATAATTTTCCCATTCATGTTGTTCTATTTTAACCTTTTATTCTCCAATCCTGAGAAAGAATAGAGTATTATTGACTGAAATGTTCTATTTTAACCTTTTATCTTCAATCTGAGAAATTATAGAGTATTGAACAAAATAAGAAAAAAAATGGTTGAAATGTTCTATTTAACCTTTTATCTTCCATCCTGAACAAAATATGGCTGAAATGTTCTATTTTAACCTTTTATTCCAATCCTGAGAAATATAGAGTATGAACAAAATAAAGAAAAAATGATGAATGTTCTATTTTTTAACCTTTTATCTTCCAATCCTGAGAAAGATAGTAGTATTGAACAAAATAAGAAAAAATGACTGAAATGTTCTATTTTTAACCTTTTATCTTCCAATCCTGAGAAGTAGAGATTGAACAAAATAAGAAAAAAAATGGCTGAATGTTCATTTAGACTTTTATCTTCCAATCCTGAGAAAGATAGTATTGAACAAAAATAAGAAAAAAATGCTGAAATGTTTATTTTAACCTTTTATCTTCCAATCCTGAGAAAGATAGAGTATTGAACCAAAATAAGAAAAAAATGGCTGAGAAATGTTCTATTTTTAACCTTTTTATCTTCCAATCCTGAGTAAAAAAGATAGAGTATTGAACAAAAAATAAGAACAAAAATGGCTGAAAATGTTCTTTTCCTTTTATCTTCCAATCGCTGAGAAAATAGAGTATTGAACAAAATAAGAAAAAATGACTGAAATGTTCTATTTTACCTTTTATTCTTCCATCCTGAGAAAGATTAGAGTATTGAACAAAATAAGAAAAAAAATGTCTGAAATGTTTCTATTTTAAACCTTTTATCTTCCAATCCTGAGAAATATAGAGTATTGAACAAAATAAGAAAAAAATGACTGAAATGTTCTATTTTAAACCTTTATCTTCCAATCCTGAGAAAAGATAGAGTATTGAAACAAAATATAAAAAAAATGCTGAAATGTTGTCTATTTTAACCTTTATCTTTCCAATCCTGAGAAAGATAGAGATTGAACACAAAATTAAGACAAAAAAATACTGAAATGTTCTATTTTAACCTTTTATCTTCCAATCCTGAGAAAATAGAGTATTAATAAATAAGAAAAAAATGACTGAAATGTTCTATTTTAACCTTTTATCTTCCAATCCTTGAGAAAGATAAGAGTATTGGAACAAAATAAGAAAAAAAATGGCTGAATGTTCTATTTTTAACTTTTATCTTCCAATCCTGAGGAAAGATAGAGTAGAAACAAATAAGGAAAAAAATGGCTGAAAATGTTCTATTTTTAACCTTTATCTTCCAATCCTGAGAAAGATAGAGCATTGAACCAAAATAAGAGAAAAAAATGCTTGAAATGTTCTATTTTAACCTTTTATCTTCCAATCCTGAGAAAGATAGAGTATTGAACAAAATAAGAAAAAAAATGGCTGAAATGTTCTATTTTAAAACCTTTTATCTTCCAATCCTGAGAAAATATAGAGTATTTGAAAAAATAAGAAAAAAAATGGACTGAAATGTTCTATTTTAACCCTTTTATCTTTCCAATCCTGAGCGAAATATAGAGTAGTTTTGAACAAATTAAAAGAAAAAAATGACTTGAAATGTTCTATTTTAAACCTTTTATCTTCCAATCCATGAGAAAAGATAGAGTATTGAACAAAATATTAAATAAAATGGCTGAATGTTCTATTTGTGAACCTATTTATCTTTCCAATCCGTATTGAAACAAAAAAGAAAAAAATTGGCGAAATGTTCTATTTTAACCTTTTATCTTCCAATCCTGAGAAATAATAGGAGTTATGAACAAAATAAGAAAAAAATGACTGAAATGTTCTATTTAACCTTTTATCTTCCAATCCTGAGAAATATAGAGTATTTGAACAAAATAAAGGAAAAAAATGGCTGAAATGTTCTATTTTAACCTTTTATCTTCAATCCTGAGAAAGATAGAGTATTGAACAAAATAAAAAAAAAATGGCTGAAATGTTCTATTTTTAACCTTTATCTTCCAATCCTGAGAAAGATAGAGTATTGAACAAAATAAGAAAAAAAAATGGGCTGAAATGTTCTATTTTAACCTTTATTCTTCCAATCCTGAGAAGAATGATAGAGTATTATAAGAAAAAAATGAAATGAATCCTGAGAAAGATAAGATTAGAATCTGAAACAAAATAAGAAAAAAATGGCTTGAAATGTTTCTATTTTAACCTTTTATCTTCCAATCCTGAGAAATATAGAGTATTGAACAAAATAAGAAAAACAATGACTGAAATGTTCTATTTTAACCTTTTATCTTCCATCCTGAGAAATATAGAGTATTGAACAAAAAAAAAAAAAATGACTGAACTGTCTATTTTAACCTTTTATCTTCCAATCCTGAGAAATATAGAAGTATTGAACAAAAAATAAGAAAAAAATGACTGAATGTTCTATTTTAACCTTTTTATCTTCAATTCCTGAGAAATATAGAGTATTGAACAAAATAAGAAAAAAAATGACTGAAATGCTATTTTAACCTTTTATCTTCCAATTCCTGAGAAAGATAGAGTATTGAACAAAATAAGAAAAAAAATGGCTGAATATGTTCTATTTTAACTTTTATTTCCAATCCTGAGAAAGATTAGAGTATTGAACAAAATAAGAAAAAAATGCTTGAAATATTCTATTTAACCTTTTATCTTCCAATCCTGAGAAATATTAGAGTATTTGAACAAAATAAGAAAAAAATGACTGAAATGTTTCTATTTTAACCTTTTATCTCTTCCAATCCTGAGAAATTATAGAGTATTGAACAAAATAAGGAAAAAAATGACTGAAAATGTTCTATTTTAACCTTTTATCTTCCAATCCTGAGAAATATAGAGTATTGAACAAAATAAGAAAAAAATGCTGAAATGTTCTATTTTAACCTTTTATCTTCCAACCTGAGAAATATAGAGTATTGAACAAAATAAGAAAAAAATGACTGAATGTTCTATTAACCTTATCTTCCAATCCTGAGAAAGATAGAGTATTGAACAAAATAAGAAAAAAATGGCTGAAATGTTCTATTTTAACCTTTTATCTTCCAATCCTGAGAAAGAAAGAAGAGTATTGAACAAAATTAAGAAAAAAAATGGCTGAAATGTTCTATTTTAACCTTTTATCTTCCAATCCTGAGAAAGATAGAGTATTGAACAAAATAAGAAAAAAATGGCTGAAATGTTCTATTTAACCTTTTATCTTCCATCCTGAGAAAGATAGAGTATTGAACAAAATTAAGAAAAAAAAATGGCTGAAATGTTCTATTTGAACCTTTTATCTTCCAATCCTGAGAAAGATAGAGTATTGAACAAAATAGAGAAAAAAATGGCTGAAATGTTCTATTTTAAACCTTTTATCTTCCAATCCTGAGAAGATAGAGTATGAACAAAAATAAGAAAAAAATGACTGAAATGTTCTATTTTAACCTTTTATCTTCCAATCCTGAGAAAGATAGAGTATTGAACAAAATAAGAAAAATGACTGAAATGTTCTATTTTAACCTTTTATCTTCCAATCCTGAGAAAGATAGAGTATTGAACAAAATAAGAAAAAAAATGACTGAAATGTTCTATTTTAACCTTTTATCTTCCAATCCTGAGAAAGATAGAGTATTGAACAAAATAAGAAAAAAATGACTGAAATGTTCTATTTTAACCTTTTATCTTCCAATCCTGAGAAAGATAGAGTATTGAACAAAATAAGAAAAAAAATGACTGAAATGTTCTATTTTAACCTTTTATCTTCCAATCCTGAGAAATATAGAGTATTGAACAAAATAAGAAAAAAATGACTGAAATGTTCTATTTTAACCTTTTATCTTCCAATCCTGAGAAATATAGAGTATTGAACAAAATAAGAAAAAAATGACTGAAATGTTCTATTTTTAACCTTTTATCTTCCAATCCTGAGAAATATAGAGTATTGAACAAAATAAGAAAAAAATGACTGAAATGTTCTATTTTAACCTTTTATCTTCCAATCCTGAGAAAGATAGAGTATTGAACAAAATAAGAAAAAAATGACTGAAATGTTCTATTTTAACCTTTTATCTTCCAATCCTGAGAAATATGGGTATTGAACAAAATAAGAAAAAAAAATGACTGAAATGTTCTATTTTAACTTTTATCCCCAATCTTAAGTATATAGAGTATTTAAAAAAAAAAAAAAAAAAAAAAACAGATAGTGAAAAAACAACCATTTTTTTAAGTGCAACAAATTTTAATGAAACTTTAATATCTTAAAAACACATAAGAAGTCATTTTTCTTCATTATTTTTGTCAAAATTCATTTAATTGTAAAGAAAAGTCATCACTTTCTGAAAAGAAAAATATCAGAAATTTCCTATTTTTTTTTATATTTCTGAGAATTTTCTAAAAGAAAATCGTAACTTTTCACTACAACCAAGGAAATTTTGACAACAATGAACAAGAAAAATAATCACTTCCTATGTGTGTCTAAGCTATTGAAGTTTCATTAGAATTTGTTGCAATAAAGAAATATGGTTCAGTTTTCTCACAGTCTGTCTTCTTTTTTCTTCCAATATTATACTGACGTTCATGAATTAGTGAAAAGTCTATAGCAAAAAGGTCTACTGTACTTGTCTTTTATGAAACTCTTTCATTGTATTATTCATGAGTGTCATGTTCTTTCTAATGTTCTTTTATGCAAAGGATGCAGACTATTGTTTTTTGGGTTTTTTTTTAGCTTTGTTGTCAATTTGGATTTAACACCTACGCACCTGTTAGTTAAGGAGTTAAATGAACATGATTGTTACATTTTTAAGTCAATTTTCTGAATGGTTTTTCCTCTCTTTTATTATATAATATAGCTGAAAACTTTTAAAAAATGACAGCAATAATCTGCTATTACGTCAGAATTTTTTGGTATACTAGTACATCAAAATAAAGGTTTTACACTAATAATAAAATACTTCACAACACAGTGCAAAGAATTGAGGTCATAAGTAGACGTAAGACATTAATGACCTACCACTGCTTTAAACATAAGTAGTCTTGGACCAGTTCATTTACTCTCTAAGAAAAGGTAAAATAGACTAGTCTACAACACCTGTCTTCACTTTTAGAGTAAAAAATAACACAATTTTATTTTCAAATATCATTCCTATGCAGAAATTAAATATAAAGTATTTCAAATGTAAGTAAGTAAAAGTAAAGTCGTTGGGGTGGCCTGAAGTCAGTATCAGCAAGACAGCTTACCCCCTTTTCACTAGCACTAGACCAAGGAGATTGGGTTTTTTTTTGCATCTGAGGTGGTGTGCCACACCTACCATCAGCTCCACACTTGACTACACAGATCCCTGTGCTACTCATATGCTGAGTTGTCGAGGGCCGGTATTGAACCAGCCAGACACTCTACCAACTGAGCTTTAATTGTTTTTACATATAACCTGTGAAAAAAATATGGTAATATTTAAATTATATTCTACTTACAACATGTTTATACATCATTTTTTGGTTTATGCTTTTTTTTTTTGTAAAACAGACAGTCTTTTAGAGTAAGAGATATAAAGGCATATCACATCAGTATGAGACCAATCTTTTAGTTTGCAACCTTTCCAGTTCAAGACTCTAACAATTCTTGAAAGTTGGCCAGAAATGGTGGAGCTTTAACTGTGCTGACAAATATACAGACGTTTCGTGAATTATAAGAAGAATTTACTAAAGCAACATTTTCAGTATTGATTTTTCAGAGTATAAGCAATGGTATCCTTCTTTCTTAGAATGTCTCAGACTGAATAAATCTGCTATAAAAATGATATGATATACTTATAAAAAATGAACTAAGTTCATTTTTGTCATGGTAAATAAATCTTCGGTATTGATAGTTTTTGAACACACCTACACTACCATTGTAAATGTGTTGTAAAAAATATTTTGTCTCCAAAATTTAATACTGTCTGTTTAAGTATCAGTGGTTAAAGAACACAACAGATTTTAATCATTCAACCATTTGTAATTTCCGGAATGAAAACATTTTTTTTAATGATTTGTTTTGTTTTATGGCCTATCAACCTCAGTGGGTCATTTAATGCCAATAAAGTTATTCTTAATCGATACTCCATGTTTTTTATAAACACATTTTTCTATTTAACCTATAGATGGGACCCTAACAGGTACTACCACTCCAGGTAAGAGTAGACCAGGGAGCAATGGTGATGAAGGGTGCTCCACATTCCCCAAACCCCCAAAACATTCCCAGGACATGTAGACCCTCAGCCACTGCCTTCTAGCATCCATATGATAAAAAGGGTTGGGGCTAGCTATAAGGGCACTAGGGTTGGGAAATCATATAGGTGCTAGGGCTTAACGTGACCAGCTGATTGATTGGAGGGGACTTCTCCGACTGCCTGTCTAGCCTAATAAAGGGCCAAAGTGGAGTATTGCAAGTCATGGACTGCTCAACCACTTAGGTTCTATCCTTAAGCATCACGGGTCGCCACCCATGGCCAACAGGTGGCCCCATTGGGGGAGTCTTACCCCTCTGCAGAGGTACAGTCGGTGCATTCTAATGCCCTTGCTGACAGGGCGGTCTTTTTAATGTTTACACAAAATGTTAGTTTAAACAATGTATATTGAAAAAATCAGATTATTGTATTAGAATACATAAAGTGAGTATTTAATAGTTTTATCCTACCAATCGGCACGTGTGTTACAGGAACACAAGTGGTGCATTGTTACTTCCATCAAGAAAGAGTGAAAAGTAACTAAGAAAATTGACATTTTCTTTTTTATATGTACTGTTGACAATGCCACCTAGTGGCAGACATGGGAGGTAATTATCTTGCGTGTCCTCGAGAGTCAAATTGGAGAACTGTGGCAAGTAAGGGATGTAATTCCTACAGCACCAATGTTAAGATGTAGTTATCAATCTCGGGTGCTTTGGAATTAACCATCAGCATCATCTTTTATCCACATCAACATTTTTGTCATAGCATTTCTTGCTTTTAATACACAACTTGCCTGTTGAATTGGTTGATCTATGACAACTGGCAGTGGTGTGGGTTAGTCGACTCATAGTGTTAGTAGAATAAGAACACAAGATGTATTTTAACAGAGTACAATACAACACATGCTTATATGTTGATTTACTTCAAGGAGCAGAATGATCCAAGGAAACAAAGATAAAGAGAAAATGAAATATGCACCAATTCTTATGGTGCCAGTGGTCGTTGCATAGTAATGTTACCATGTAGTTCAGGTAATGTGTCATAAGCAGTAGCCTTATATGCTGAAGTAACTATTTTAGTTGGTAAAATCTAACACTAACTACCACTCTTATATAGGGATCAGTTAAATCCCTGCATTTTTACTTCCTTTTCTGACTTTTGTACAAAACACTGGATATTATTAACATATTCAATATCCATTTTCTTTTGTGAAATGTATTTTATTCCTCACTGGTTCATTGTATTTTTTCATTTATCAAATATCATCATTCTTCAACATATTTGTTATGCACCTTTTATATTGGCCTGCAACCATTTTCTTGATGATAATTCTAAACCGCCATGTAGAATTCATAAAAGAACAAGGCCTGTGTTACAGACAAAACTTATAACAATCTTCTATCATTGGTCATTCCTATAAACTGCTTATTACAAGCTATGTTTTTTAAAACTCCTAATCACTTTGCAGAGTTAGGGCCAGATTTATAAGGAGGAAAAGGGGCCAAGTGCCTTGGACATCTACCAGAGGGTCACCCAGACTTCCTTTATAAAACTTGTGATATTTATAGAATTATTTTTATTACTGAAAAAAATAATGGTGACTTTCAGCAAGTTGAAAGAATTATATCACACTGTTATAAAATACAAACTAAAAAATGAAGTATGTTATTTTTCCTGTCAATATAATCTTTTTTCTTAGAAACCTAACTTATTTTTTCTTTTAATAAATTCATTTCAAGTTCAAGAAGGTTCCCAAGTCTGACAAGAAATACCTGAAGAAGATCGTAGGGCACATCAGCCGAAACGTTGCATAGATAACAATAAAGAAGAGGACAATAGTCCAAATAATACAAATTATCAAGCCTCATCTAAAAAAAATTAAAAGAAATAGAAAAATTCATTTTACTTCAATCTTTTTATTTCTCTTGTACTTAATTCAATTTCTATGTTGAAGCAATTTGAGTGGACCAGATGTGTCCCGGGTCCCCCAAGATCTAAATCCAGGTCAATACAGTCACACTCTCTTTGAAATTTATTACTGCTCTCAAGAGAATTCATTCACACAACTATCATATCACTAAACAAGTAACTTATAAAAAGAAGATAGCATTTCTTCTTGCCTCTTTATTCTTCCCCCAATTTCATTTTCTTCCTTTCTGTTGCAGTCAAAACAATGAGTGACCAACGTTTGATAAAACAAATATTTTTTTTTAAAAATGGCACAATCATAGCTTGAAGTCATTTTACAATTCTATCAAGCTGAATTCTTAAATGACCTCTTTCTATTATCTTTCTATGATATCCACTTCATTTTGAAATACAATCATCACCTAATTTCATTAGCAGAGGAAAGAAGAGAAATTATCTCAGCATCATTTTTATGAAGATGCAGGTGCTATATGTGTTATCATCAGAGAAAATGGACTTGACAAATGAAGTTTAAATTCTGAACAAGACTTAACTTTTTACTGTTTCCTAATGCCTTTTGGGAAAGGTATATTTCCATACCTTCTCCCTTTAGCTATGGGTAAATAGGGTAATTTTCACCTTTAGTTGACTAAATTCCTAAAAATTGACTAAATTGCATAAAATTGTGCATGCGCATTATCTGAAATGAACTTAATTGTTATTAAAAACACTTTTTGATGATATTTTTGTGTTAAAGCATGCAGTTGTATTGTTTTCAAAAAGTTTCTAAGATTTGTGTATTTCGCACACAGAGACTTTTCAAAATGGCTACCGGCTTGTTTCAAAGTGAAAGTCAGTTGGCTAAATTCCTAGTATAAAATTATCTGAAATGAACTTAATTGTTATTAAGAACACATTTTATGATATTTTTGTGTTAAAGTATGCAGTTGTATTGTTTTCGAAAAAGTTTCTAAGATTTGTTTATTTTGCACAGAGACTTTCAAAATAGCTACCAGCTTGTTTCAAAGTGAAAGTCAATGGAGGTTACTCTAATTGCCTTATTTGCTAGGAATTTAGCCAACTAAAGGTGAAAATTACCATAAATAGTAGGGTAGCCTGTCTCTCTAGCTTTGTAAAGAGCAACCAATCCAATAAAAGGAAAACTGAATTCAGCCCCAGCCCTTCCGCCTCCAGTGCTGTGGGGGAAGTGGTAAAATCAAGATTTAGAATTCTTAAAGAAGTCTAAAATCTATGGAGGTGTTTGTGGTATAATGGCTCATATTGTAGGAAATAGACATGGAAAATCAAGTTCAAATCCTGGACAGGACTGTTTGCATTTCCCATAGCACTAATACCCTTGGGAAAGGTATGAATCCAACTATTCTCCCTCCAGATATGGGTACAGTAGTAAGGCAGACTGGACTCTTTAACCTTGGTATGGCAATCAGGCTAGAAGGAAAGGTAATTGTTAACTTGTTCCTCATAAATTCCTACCGTAAAATAAACTGAACCCTCATATTATGTCCGTGTTTTTGCAATAAATGTTTTATCTTTCTTACACCCGTTATTTTACAATACTGAATATATTTTATTTATTTACAAACCCTTATTGCAAACATATATATTTTCTTTATTTAAAAATATTTATTGCAAAAACACGGACATAAAATGAGGGTTCAGTTTATTTTATAGTAGGAATTTACGAGGAACAAGTTAAGGATTACTGAAGGAAAACTCTGAATTCAAATCTGTTAAACTCTGCTTAAAATAAAGATAGAAAAATGAAAACTGAATTAAATGAAACTATAACTCATAAAACTTTCATACATGAAATAAAGATATCATTGTTAATTAAATTTTCCATTAAATTTCTCAACCATTAAAACATTTTAATTCTATTAATTTCCTCAGAAATGCACTGAATGGAAATATTAGTGATAAGATTATTATTTTTTCACATAATTAAGAATTGAGTGATTTCCTTTTTGTATCACAATTCAGCTGAGACTCCATTATCAAATTTTACTCATTATACAGTAGAATTGGTCAAGTTATTAGATTATGAAATTATATAAATTTTTTGGTACATCTCAAATGATGTTTAATTTTTTTTTTTCATAAAAATTGATATAATTTTCTAATCCATTTAGTTGACCAATTCAATCGATCTCAATTTTAACAGCACTAGCAAATATATGCACCCTCCAGGTGCAAGTATTTAAGTTTTAATGTAATGAAATATCGTATTAAATTAGAAAGTCTAATAAGAATGCAGATAAAAAGATTTGAAACAGAGTGGGGTTATAATAGAAAAATAGAAATGAAACTTACTCTTCCATCACTGCCATCTTTCATTGCTGAATTTTACTTATTTAACTATTTAGTTAAATTAGGAAATAAAGAATAAAATT
>CM042167.1:10022398-10032398 GCA_023376005.1 Doryteuthis pealeii
TTGCATGTATTTACCAAACGCTTCAAACGAGCAGGATGTGACACAAGGTCTATTATTAAGGGGAGCTTAACATGTTTGAATTCAGAGCTTTCCTATTAGAGTGGTTGCCATACCCTCTCATCCCCCACCTATGGGTTAAATAGTACCACTACTATTCTTTTACAAGGATGACTTTGGCATTAAATAACCCATGAAGGTTGATATGCCATTAAACAAAGAATCCAAATCAAACCTTTAAGGCATTTAGTCATTCCATTAAAAAAGGCCATGAACAATTGATATAGTAAGCTTTTTACTATTATCTGCATTATTCGGACTATTGTCCTCATCATCATTGTTATCTGTACAACTTTTAGACTGATATGCCTTCCGGCCTTCTTCAGGTATTTCTTTTCGGACTCGGGAACCTTCTTGTCATAATCGGGAGCCATGATTACGACGAGAAGGTTCCGATTACGACAAGAAGGTTCCTGAGTCTGAAAAGAAGGTTCCCGAGTCTGAAAAGAAGGTTCCCGAGAAATACCTGAAGAAGGCCGGAGGGCATATCAGCCGAAACATTGTACAGATAACAATGAAGAATAATGCAGATAATAGTAATCATCAAGCCTCATCTCAAACTTTCAGAGAAGTAAGCTTTTTATTATAAATATCTGAAAGTTCATTGGCAACAGGCATTATAAAGAAGGATTGACATTTAAAAGCATTCCAACCCTCAGGTGCTTGCTCTCATGCCCACGGCAAATTGAACTTCAGTTCCTTTTAAAGTAAAGTATTACCTTATTTACTTATATTTTACAATGAGAAAAATAAATATATAAGAATAATGTGAGGCCAGAGGAAATGTTTTGAATGGATGCATAAAAACTGAAAAAAGAGAGAGAAAAGCAGGGTAACTAAACTGGCTACAAAGATCTAAAACATATCTAAAATGAAAAGAAGTGTGACCCAGAAAATGCCTTTTCACCTAGCCTCACTCTAATTTCCTTTTCTTCTCAGACTCCAGGTATTGTGAGCAGTCGGACTTTACATCAGGGAATTTCCATTTTCTTTATTCTTATTCTGTTTAATTAATCTATTTTCCCATTTGTATTTGGAAAGCTTGACTGTCTCGGACACATGACAGGTACCGTGGAATGAAGGAATGATACTAGTTTAATAAATATGCATCCCAAATTTGGTAGCTCAATATCAAATAATTTGACTGTCTACTAAGGTGGTGTAATGGTTATCATATGGCTGTTTGCATTTCCCATTGAGAGAATACCCTTGGGAAAGGTATGAATCCAACTATTCTCATTCCAGCTAAACAGTAGGGTAGGGCTCTTTAACTTTGGTATGGCAATCATTCTAGAATGAAAAACTGAATTCAAACCAGTTAAACTCTTATTCATCTGAATTTTTTAGATGCTTCTTGATAATTTATATTATTGAGATTTTTCAGACTGTTGTCCTCATTTTTATAGTCATATGCACAACATTTTGGCCAATGTGACCTCTGGCTTTATTCAGGTGTTTTTGTTTTTTTATCAAACACTGCTTGGTATTCATGCCAGAAGCTCCAATACAAAGATTTCAGAGTGTTTGGGTGTCAATCTGAGGACAGTGCTGAGGATTTGAAAAGAGTTGGAGAAGTTCAATGGTGATTATGAGGTATGGCAACTCAGAAGCCTCATTCTGATAAGAAAAGAACTCCCAAATTTGTTGTCCCAAATTCAAACTTGCTGGAATAACAATCCCAGCAAGTCAATCAGTATTTGAGCATTTGAGTTTCTTATCAGGCAGGTAATGCATAAAGATGCTATTTCTCATACAAAATGAGAAAGGGACATTTTTTTTTATTGCAGACCAGAAAGGAGAAGAGAAAAAAATGCACTACAAAACTTTAAAAAAAATACAGACAAATAAATTTAGTGATAGCAGATTTTTATATAGATAGTTGTTTTTTGTTGTTTTTCTTTTTGGTATCTTTCTTAAGTAATTTTTTTTTTTTTGATTTAACAAAATTTTTTTTATAATTTTTCAATTAGTTTTTTTTTTTTAACAAAATTTTTTTTTTAATTTGTATTTTTTTTTAAACAAATTTTTTTTTTTAATTTTTTTTTTTTTTTCTTTTTTTAATTTAACAAAATTTTTTCTTTTAATTTTTTAAATTTGTATTTTTTATGTTTTTTGTGTGTGTGCAGGAAATTTTTTTTTTTAATTTAAAAAATTCTTTTCAACAAACTCAACCATCTTCTCCAATCAAATATGCTTGACTTTTTTTCAGATGCAAAAATGAATAATATAACATAAAGTATCATTTCTATCACTTTAGAGCTCCGGTAGTGCTGTTCCAATTTATATGCTCATGGAAGTGTGGAGTGCCTCTTCATTTCCATTACTCCTAGGTCCACTATGACCCAGCAAGACCTTTTTGAGTGTCATCTATGGGTCATATAGTTCTGTTTGCATGTTAATAAAAATTATTTCTACAAATATATTAATACACATGAAGTTAATGACAAATCTAACATAATCATTTCTACCAATATATTGGAACATATTAAGTTAATTAAAATTATATCTCTCATTTTCTGAGACAAAACAAAATATTTACCAGCAAATTGTTCACATAAAAATCATATATACAAAGAGAATTTGGTATTAAATTGCAAACAAAGCTTGTTGAATTAGAACAACCATTGGCTTCTCTTTCTTCACATGATGTTTTGATAGCGATAAAAAGTAAAACATTCAGTCTACATAATATTGTGAATTCTGGGGTATGGGGGTTTATCATCCCTTGTCTGCAAGCCTCTGTTTCGTTCGGATATGATGGACTACTGTTTTGCGTCCGACTCCGATTCTGGTGGTTGAAGAAAAGGTGGAGATACCCTTTTTTTAGGTCTGTCTGCGGTGCTAGCTGGATCAGAAGAGGTGGCATGAGTTTGCTTATTCGGCTTTGCCGCCAAAGTATGCTGGCTCATGATTGGTTGGTTTGAAACAGAGGCTCGCAGACAAAGGACGATAACCCCCATACCCCAGAATTCACAATAATAATGATGTTTGGAGTAGTCACTAGTGATTGTAATGTTATGCCTTCATTTATCTTCGATGGTCTCACACCCAACATGGGGGCATACATCAAGTACCTGGTGAAAGTAGTGCACCCCTGGATCAAGTGGGTGGCTGCTGGAAGACCCTACATCAAAAAACAGAACTTTGCACTATTGAAGTCAGTCAGTCTACTGTTGGTTTGAATAACAGCAACTGGCTAAGCACAACTGAAGTAGTGTCCAAGACAGTTGGTATTTATGGAAATCAAGAATGGTCCATTTATGTATTTGGGTGATTCCATTCCTTGAGTTCTGATTGGATGCTTTGTTTCTATGATGTTGTGGAGTTTCATAAATACCCTGTCATTCTGCAGCAAGACAGGTTCGTATTCAGTTACAACTGCTTGTTGCCGTGTCTTACCAATTCAACGATAATTGGAACTTAGTTTGATTATTCTACATGTCCCGCAAGCAGAAGAAGCCAGTCTTGTTTGTGAGAAAATTCCTACAACCACATCACTCCTAATAACTGACTGCCTAACTCCCCAGAGTGTAATCCCCTTGAGTATAATGTGTGGGGCACAGTTGAGCAAGAGACAAACAAAACTCTGAGCAATACCAAAAGTGAACTGAAGACAAGGATAAAGGAAGTATTTACCAATTCAAAGACTGCCAGAAAAGATTGTAGAAGATTCCAAAGTTATCTGGAGGCCATGTTTGAAGCCAATATTGATTCCTTTGAATAAATTTAATCTATAATATTTCAAGATATTTTCATGTAATTTTGGTAAATATATCTGATAAAATAAGATGACAATGATATTTTCAATTCTATATGATTTCAATGTCAATTTATCTGTCACACCCTGTATGTATATTCAGATAAAATCTAGGAATAATAAGAATAAAGAATTGTCTCATTAGGAGTTTTATCCTTTAAGAAGAATAAAGGAGAAACAGGGAATAATGAGAATATATAAATATTTTTCTTTGGTTTTCAGATCTTATATATATTATATATATATATATATATATATATATATATATCTACATAGACAGAATCTAGAATATCAAAGGTAACTCAACAGAAACATGAAAAGAAAACTATCCACTTCTTATTACCTCCTAGAAATATACGATGGGTATTATTTTTTTGTACTTATTTTTATATGAAGCATTGTCAATCAATTTTATTATCAATTTTGAGTGATATTTTCTTACATTTTTTTTCCTTATTTCTGTCAAAACTTAAATGGGTCATCATTTCAAGTTTCAATCACAAACAATAATAAAGAATGAGCTTGAGTGACTTAGCATTAGAAAAAAACAAGTTCTGCTTAAGTTAAGCAATGATGAGGATATTCAACACTTAGATGGGTAACTAGTTAGAAACAGCAGTTATTGTAAGTAACCCAAGGTTTGTGTTTGTTTTGTTCTTGTTTTACGGTATATCAACCTCAATGGGTCACTTAATGCCGACTATGTTTTTGAAATGAATTGGTGATAATGTTTAATTTTCTAAAGGTTTTTTTTTGACATATTTTTTTTTTGTGAATGAAACTTTTAGATGTTTTTGTTAACATATTTTTGTGTTTTCATTTTTTTGGAAGATTTTTAGATTTTGTTGTAGATGTATCCAAGTAGTTTTTCTGGGTTTATTTGGTAGAATATCTGTTTTAGATTTGTAGTTTGGTAGTATTTTTTTCGTATTTGTTTTAGGTTGCTACATTCTGTTAATACGTGTTTGATTGTGTAGGGTTTTTGGCAAGGTTTATGTGCTGGACTAAGTGGACCATATGACCTTAAGGCACCCCTTTTTGATCTCAATTAAGAAAGGACATGTTTTTCATTTACACTGTCAATATCCGGTTGTTTTAACAGACGATTGGTAGATTTTTTTAAATTTTAAAACTAACCCCTAACCTTAACTCCTAACAAACAACTGCATATTGACGGTGTAAATAAAAAAAATGACCTAATGAAACAAAATCGAAAAGGGGTGCCTTAAGATAATATGGTACAACTAAGTAAACTTACATTAAAAGCACCAATTCCCACTGGATTACATAGTTAAGCAATGATGAGCCTATTCAGTTCTTAGATGGGTAACTATTTAATAGTTTCCTGTTTTAATTAAAGGTAATCATTGCTAACTGAAGTGTAAAACTATTTATTACAAAATATTTTTAATTTTTAAAAATTAGCATCACCTTAGGAACCTTAAAGTTCTGGGTTTGATACCGGTCTTCACCAACTCAGCGACATAGCATAGCTTCCTTGCCGTAAAGTAGGGAGCTGATGGTAGTGTGGTGCTCCACCTCAGATGCAAAAACAATCCCTCTCATCTAGCACCAGCGAAAAAGGGATAGACTACCTCGCTGTCCAGATGATACCAACAATAAGGCCACTTTGCTTATTCTACTTACTACTTATATATTGAATAAAAACAGGAAACTTTCTTTCCTTCCTGTTATTAATCTTTATTTATCTGCTCTCTGAGTTATTACTGTCATTGCTCGAAATTATTCTTGCCCAGCTCTAAGTTATGAACTATAGTCAACACCTGTCTTGGAAATTTAATAAGCAGTGTAGCTTTGAAAGACAGTTTTGCAATAGGAGCCAGCCAGTTATATATATATATATATATATATATATATATATTGGGAGAATTTGTGCTTAATTGAAGTCGTACCTAATTTTGAAAGTTAATTAATTAATAACTATTTAATTAATTAATTAGGCGGGCATAACTATTAAATGTAAGGCTAAACAAATCAAGAAAAATCAATCTCTGTATGTACATTTCGGCCTATTAGGCCTCATCAGCAGAGCTATAGATAGAAAGACCGCCTTCTGCTGATGAGGCCTAATAGGCCGAAATGTACATACAGAGATTGATTTTTCTTGATTTGTTTAGCCTTACATTTAATAGGTATGCCCGCCTAATTAATTAATTAATTATTAATTAATTAACTTTCAAAATTAGGTATAACTTCAATTAAGCACAAATTCTCCCAAAAAATTGTTGGCTAAAAAAAAGCCATATCATAAAACACATTGCTTGTGTATCTACTTCTCATACATATATATATATATATATATGGACTTCGGGTTAGCTCAGTCGGTAGAGCGTTCGGCTAGAAACCACAAGGTTCCTAGTTCGATACCGGTCCTCGCCAACTCATATGAGTAGCACAGGGATCTGTGCGATAAAGTAAGGAGCTGATGGTAGGTGTTGCGCTCCACCTCAGATGCTAAAACAATCTCCTTGGTCTAGCGCTATTGAAAAGGGGATAGACTCCCTCGCTGACTGGCTGATACCGACTTTAGGCCGCCCAGACGACTTTACTTTACTTATATATATATATATATATATATATATAAACATTTTGTTTCATACATGTGGATGTCTACTTATCAACTTTCCTATTATTTTTTTGCCCAGCTGTGTAAATCTATCCATACAGACTAACAATTGAAGTGCTTAGATTTCAAAATGATTTCATTGTAAAGAGAAAAAAGCAAAACAGTTTCAGACCGATAATTTTCAGGTCAAGATGCCAGGACACGTGTGAAGCAGATTACAAAAAAAAAAAAAAAATGAAATAAATAAATAAATAAATAAAATGTAAGAAAAAAATAAGAAATATCATCTCATCCGATCAGAAGATAATTCCCACCATTAGAAATATTATAATTACATAACCACAATCATGCATTCATTGTTCCTATCTTGGCTTTTTATATTGCGTTATTCCCAGAGACATAGAAATTCGACATACAATTTGCAAAGAAAACCTCAATACATACAATATTGCTCTTAAAATAAGTATACACCTAACAATTTTTCTCACAAGATTTCTTTTTTTTTTCTAAACTAAAGATATCAGTTTCTCTGAATGTTTGAGATGAGGCTTGATGTTTAGTATTATCTGTGTTATTTGGACTATTGTCCTCATCTTCATTGTTCATTCTCACTGGGGTCTCTATACTTCTGGCCTTGTGCCACAACTAACTAAGTTTAATAAATATTTTAACAAAATAAGAACATCTACATCTTTTGTTTAATAATGTTAGTTAAAAAAAATTAATGCAATTTCTTTTTTCAAATGAAAAGATTTTGTTTCTCTGAATGTTTGAGATGAGGCTTGATGATTAGTATTATCTGCGTTATTCGGACTATTGTCACATCTTCATTGTTCATTTTTATTTCTCTGAATGTTTGAGTTTGATTCTCACTGGGCTCTCTATACTTCTGGCCTTGTGCCACAACTAACTAAGCTTAGTAAATATTTTAACAAAATAAGAACATCTACATCTTTTGTTTAATAATGTTAGTTAAAAAAAAAATTAATGCAATTTCTTTTTTCAAATGAAAAGATCTTATTTCTCTGAACGTTTGAGATGAGGCTTGATGATTAGTATTATCTGCCTTATTCGGACTATTGTCCTCATCTTCATTGTTATCTGTACAACATTTTGGCCAATCTGCCTGATAGGATCAAGTTAGGATAATAGATAGGTAAGAACATTGGAAAAGAAGATGTCTCAAAGAATCAGATCATATGATAGGCTGTAGTAATCTCTTAAGTAGACCAAGCATAGAGATGAACACAATATGGGAACCCATAATTAAAAAGGCTAGATTAGATTTTTTTAAAAACACAAAAAAAAACCCACCCAATCTGAGTCTAGGTAGAAAACCATACATAAGTGAATAGGTAGATATTCTAGCCAAAACAAAACATTAAGTTTATAAGTTCCAAAATTCACACTAGATTGTCGAATTGGACACATGGCTTAGTGGATAAAGGAGTTAGGTTAAGACAGTTCTAAGTGACAGTTATCTCTGGACTGCAGATTCAATACTGATCAAGGGCGGCAGTAACATAAAATAATAATTAACACAGCTTAACGCCTCTACTCCAGGTATGGTTAGTGGAATGAGAACAGGATACCTCTGTGGACTGAATAGGACACTTTTCACATTTACACCGTAAAAACCCGGTTGTTTGTTAGGGGTTAGGTTATAATTAAAAAAAACTCTAAAAATTGTCTGTAAACAATTAACCGAATTTTGACGGTGTAAATGAAAAAAAATGTCCCTACGAATCAAAATCACAAAAGGGGTGCCTTAAGGTCATATGGTCCAATATTTTTAACAACAGAGTTTGGAAATAAATCTTACCTAATAATATTTCTTTTGATTATATGATGTCCCACTAAAAAATAAAATTCTGGTATCATTGATTTAGAAGAAAATTAACTTTTCATAAAGAATTGGTAGGATTGTACTTATGGGTAATACTGTAAATGTCTTATGCCTCAAGTACATACTGAGATGTTAATTACATGCCCTTTCTTCTAAGCTTCTTTTTTATCACACTAGAGGGCATTGACAATATTTTTCCATGGAAGTGGGTCTACATAAAAGGAAGAACTTTCCAAAACCTTTCCTTCTTTCTAGCCACCATGCAGTGACTATTTTGTGAAGTCTATTTTGGCTTGATACCCAAATCTCCAATCATTCAGATGATAGAAGAAAATGGACTAAGATATCTACATAGTCCATCCTTTAAAATGATGCCCAGAATGCATTACAGAATTGGGAATGGTTAATATTTTGAGATAAGTCTGTAGGTAATGCAATAAATTTGTTTTTAAAATGTTTCTTTTTAGGCATATTATCATCATCAGGTCATGCTGACAGCATGGATTTCCCATGACTCTCTCTCACCATCTATCCCTGTCATGAAAAGGGGTTAGTAAATACATAAAACTATATGCTTTACGATATCAACAAATTATTTAATTCCTATTTAAATAGAATTGTTTTAAAATCTTTTTTTTTGTAGATGAATAAAATTTGGAAAACTATTTTAATACAATTTTTCTTAATTTATATATTTACCAACCACTCTGCACAATCAGGATGTGACACAAGATCAATTTTTTCTCAGGTTTGAAGTCAGAGTTATTGTCTCTAAGACCAGAAGCCATACCAAGGTCAAAGAGCCTAGACCTGGTAGGTCTTCTGCGGGGCATTCAAATAGTTTCATTTTTGCACAGAACCGAAGCTTCAGTTAAAATTTTGCAAATTAGAAAACATTAATAACTTAACATTAGTTAACTTTAAGACTTTTTAATACCATTTTTGAATTCCTTGGGTGAAAATGCTTTTATAAACCAATTTTTAGTAGTAGGGAAGCTATTGAACTCATTTTACAGACAAGAATAGATAACAAAATTTCGCCAGTTTTCGCGACCCTCCACCCAAATGTGGATAGCTAAAAATCAACATAATTCTGGCAATTTTTGGAATTGGAAGCTCAAAATTTGGAGATTGCCTAACACTAATATAGTCCACACCAGGACAAAATTTTAGAAAAATTGAAATGCAAAATTTTAACAATTTTTTGCAAAATGTTGTAGCTTCAGTTCTGAGCAAAAACGAAACTAACTTTTTGGTACACATAATGTTCAATATATGTGAAATATTAATTAAAAAATTTTTGTCATAGATGCAGTGCCACATCAGGATAGTGATCTTGCTATGAAAAAAATCAGAAATCATCAATAACTTAAAATTGGTTGACTTTAAGACCTTTTTGCTTGTATCTTTGGATTCCTTGGGCAAAACTGCTTTTATAACCCAATGTTTAGGAGTAGGGAAGCTCTAAAACTCATTTTACAGATAAAAACAGATGACAAAAAGTCACTATTTTTTGCGCCCCATCCCCTCAAATTTAGAGAGTTAAGAATCAACATATATGTGCCAATTTTTTTAATTGAAAGCTCCAACTTTGGGGATTGTTTAACTTTAACATAGTCCACACCTGTACAACATTTCAGAAAAATTGAAGGGAGTGGGTGACATGGGCTGGATGAGTTGACATCAAATTGATTTGGCATTAAAAAATATTGTGTCATGTGTGATTGCAAGAGATTATTACCACTCTCAGACA
>CM042167.1:10037398-10137398 GCA_023376005.1 Doryteuthis pealeii
CTTACAGTACCTGCTATTGCTTAAATGGCCACTTTATATCTGTGTGTGTGTGTGTGTGTGTGTATATATCTGTGTGTGTGTGTGTGTATATATCTGTGTGTGTGTGTGTGTGTATATATATCTGTATATCTGTGTGTGTTTGTGTGTGTGTGTGTGTATATATATATATGTATATCTGTGTGTGTGTGTGTGTATATATCTGTATATCTGTGTGTGTGTGTATATATCTGTACATCTGTATATGTGTGTGTGTGTATATGTGTGTGTATATATATATATATATCTGTATGTGTGTGTGTATATATATATCTCTGTATGTGTGTGTGTGTATATGTGTGTGTATATATATATATATATTGAACATGCTCATCATTGCTTAACTTCGGTGATCTAATGAGAACCGGTGCTATTAATATGACTTGACTGTAAACCAGCCTTCTACTACTGCAGATATAAGTAAGTAAAAAGTAAAGTCATCAGGGAAGCTTAATATCAGTATGAGCCATACAGCAAGGGAGTCTATCCCCTTTTCACTAGCACTAAACCAAGGAGATTGCTTTTCGCGTCTGAGCTGGAGTGCTACACCTACCATCAGCTCCTTAATTTACCACACAGATCCTTGTGCTACTCATACGCTGAGTTGGCGAGGGCCGGTATCAAACTAGGAACCTTGTGGTTTCTAGCTGAACGCTCTACCGACTGAGCTAACCCGGCCCTGAAGATATAATAGTAGGAAAGACTGGGCAATCTTACCTTGGTTGGAGTACATGCATAGAAAAGCATCTCTATATTCAAAACAAGGAGTTAGAGTTCATAACTATTGTTGAACTGCCTTATGGATTAGTTCTAGACAGAATGTTTGGGGTGACAGCTCTTTAAAAAAAAGTTGTTCATCTACAAGGCAGACTCTGACTAATGACTGGAGTCTGGCGAAATGCTACAACAAAAGGAGATAGACTCCCTCACTGTCTGTACTGAGACTGACAATAGGCCACTCCACACACTTTACTTACAATGAAATCATATGAGTTTGCATAAAGTAGAAAGAGTAGTCCCCATATCAGACATTAGGCTGATAAAAACTCTTACTGGGCAATTCCATGTTAAATCATCCAGAAAAAAGTAAAATTGTTACCTGACCCCTTCAATTTTTCTAAAATTTTGTACAGGTGAGGACTATGTTAAAATTAGACATTCCCCAAAATTTGAGCTTCCAATTCAAAAAATTAGTGAAGTTATGTCGATTTTTAGCTATCCAAATTTAGTAGGGTTGGCAAAAAATGGCAACTTTTGGTAATCTACTTTTGTGTATAAAATGAGTTCTAGAACTTCCCTACTCCTAAAAATTAGGTTATAAAAGCATTTTTCCACAAGGAATCCAAAAATGCAGGCAAAAAATTCAACCAATTTTAAGTTATTGATGATTTCTGATTTTTTCATAGCAAGATCAATATCCCAATGTGGCACTGAATCTAAGACAAAATTTTTTTTTCACATATTTTGAATATTATTTGTACCAAAAAGATAGTTTGGTGTTTGTCCAGAACCGAAACTACATCAGTTAAAATTTTGCAAATCAGAAATCATTAATAACTTAAAATTAGTTAACTTTCAGACTTTTTTTATAGGACTTTTGGATTCCTTGGCCAGAAATGCTTTTACAAACCAATTTTAGGAGTAGGGGAGCTCTAGAACTCATTTTACAGACAAAAATAGATTACAAAAAGTCCCCATTTTTCGTGACCCCCCCCCCCCCCCCAGAAATTTGGAGAGCTAAAATCAACATTATATTGCCAATTCTTGGAATTGGAAGCTCAAATTTTGGGGATTGTCTAAATTTAATATAGTTCACACCTGTAAAAAATTTCAGAAAAATCAAAGAGGGTGGGTGACATGGCCTGGATGATTTGACATAGAATTACCCTACTACATTTTGATCTTAGCCAAAAGTTTCAATTGAGACTATAAAAATTAGGATGTGCTCTATTCTTGCACAAAAAAATGTATAGAGTAATTTTAAACCTGTCATGTCTGTATTCTTTGTCCTCCATCCAAGCATTTCGGATTGCATGTCACATGAGAACATGCTTAACAGTAAGTGTTTATACTTTACTCTTTTACCAGCAGTATCATTTACCTATAAAAGACTATTTTCATATTAGGACATTTCCCTTATACAACTATGCATAAGCTCTTCTTTGTGTCTCTTGTCATGTTTTGTATTCTCTTCTATTAATTTTGCTCAGGCAATAAAATATCCTTGTAATCACTTGGTCATGAATTGTTCTTATATTCATACTGTACAAGGAAACGATATATTCAAGGTCTTAAGACTTTCTCAACTAAAAGGCTATTTTCTTATTAGGACATTTCCCTTATACATCTATGTATAAGCTCTACTTGTTATCTTCTGTCATGTTTTGTATTCTCTTCTATTAATTTTTGCTCAGGCAATAAAATATCCTCGTTATCACTTGGTCATGAATTGTTCTTATATTCATACTGTACAAGGAAACGATATATTCAAGGTCTTAAGACTTTCTCAACTAAAAGGCTATTTTCTTATTAGGACATTTCCCTTATACATCTATGTATAAGCTCTACTTGTTATCTTCTGTCATGTTTTGTATTCTCTTCTGTTAATTTTGCTCAGGCAATAAAATATCCTTGTTATCACTTGATCATTAATTTTTCTTATACTGCACGAGGAAGAATATATATAACTTAGTATCATTCTTCTACAATACAATTAAAACTGATATATGACTGCTAGACCTCTTCATCAAGTGTTTGTAAGTAGGCACTAGGTGCATAGCAAGCCGCAGTATAAAAGTGAAGGTGGCAAAATCAAAAGTCTCTTTTTACCTTCTGGCTTCTAGAAAAGAACACGCAGCAGTTGTGTCTCCTGTCTACAAGACAGGGGGCTGTGAGACCCCAACCTCATGTTGCATGGCACATGAGAACATGTTTAACAGTAAGTGTTTATACTTTATTCTTTAACCAGCAATCTCAAGATTCTTTCAACTAAAAGACTATTTTCATATTAGAAAATTTGGCGGACCTGAACTTTCAGAACCCCCCCCCCCATCTTAAATTTTTGTTTTTAATCTTTTTTTTTTTTCAACGGATTATTATTGATTGCACACCAATCTATCCGTTTGAAAAAAAAAATTTTTTAAAGTTATTTATTTTTCGAGTTTTCAGGGGGGCTCAGTTCCCCGTATAAGTTTATTGTAAACCGATCCCCCATATCGGAAATGCTGAAAAAAAATTTTTCTTTGTAATTTCTTTTCTTTTTCTTCAATGGATTATTATCGTTTACACACCAATCTATCAGATTGTAAAAAAAAATTCTAAAAAGTTCTTTATTTTTCGAGTTTTCAGGGGTGCTCAGTTCCCCGTATAAGTTTATCATAAACCGATCCCCCATATCGGAACCGCTCGATAATAAATAATTTGGGTTCTGTTTTTTCTGGGCCACCCTAACTTTGACACCTTTGCGCCAGTTTCCTTTCTAGCGGTTCCGATATGGGGGATCGATTTACTATAAACTTATACGGGGAACTGAGCATCCCTGAAAACTCGAAAAATAATTAACTTTTTTGAATTTTTTTTTTTTCACAGTCTGATAGATTGGTGTGCAATCGATAATAATCCATTGAAAGAAGAAAAAAAAAAATTCTTTTAAATTTTAGATGGGGGGGGGGGGTCTGAAAAGTTCAGGTCCGCCGAAAATTTCACCTAATACAACTGTGTATAAGCTTTTACTAGGAAAAAAGAAGACGGGGTTAGGGTTCAGGTTAGTTTAATGGGAAAATAAATAAATAATTTATCAGTCAAGAGTGGTTCCCCTTTGATCATATTAGACTTATTGGAAATAACCTTACTTTTTTACCAGCAGTCTCATTTACCTATAAAATACTATTTTCATATTAGGACATTTCCCTTATACAACTATGTATCTTCTACCATGTTTTCTCAGGTGATGAAATATCATTGTTATCACTTTATCATGAATAGTTCTTAGATTTATACCATATGAGGAATCAATATATTTAACTACCTATGATTCTTTTACCCATCTATTATTTTCTAAGTGATTAACCTGCAACAAATAGCATTACAATGAAGCCAATTCTTGTGGCTGCCTTGAGCAAGATTTTCTTTAAAAGAAAAATGCAAAGAGCTTGCATTTCTGCAAATGGATTAAATTTTTGTTGTCAGATAAAGAAGATGTCCTTCTTTTATTGGAGATGATCCTGAGCACCCAACCTGCTGGAACAGGATAACGAATAGAAATTGATGATGATGGTTATCTCAAACATTTCGTGCCACCAGAGTTCAGCTTTGCCGATGGGGGTCTGTATAGGCCCAACAGTACTTTAATCTCTTCTTTCATGCAGGTTTTCTCCATTTCTCCTGAGGAAATAAGGATGTCCTTGCTGATATCAATAGATTACCTTGATATGACAGAACACTTAAGAATTCACTAATAATAGCATTTATGAGTTTCTTTTCTTTAGAAATTATATTACATCATAGTGTGTGTGTGTGTGTACAAGTTTTGCAAATAGATCATTTATAATAAGACAGATATAAAATCTATTAGAACTCTGTATAGAACTATCTTAAAAGCCACCGTATTGGGTGGCAATTAAATTAGGTCCAGCAGAGGGCTCTTGATTAGGGCTTCATGTATTGAGTACATATTGAATTATTAAAAATTTGAACCATATGATGTTTAGGCACCCCTTTTGCAATCTCGATTCGTGGGGACACTTTTCTCATTTACACTATCAAAATCCGGTTGTTGGTTAGGGGTTAGTTTTATAATTAAAAAACAAACTATAAAAATCATCTGTTAACAATTAACCGGATTTTGACGGTGTAAATAGAAAAAAATGTCCCCACAAATTGAGATCGCAAAAGGGGTGCCTAAAGGTCATATGGTTCAAAAATTTTTATTGTACCAAAAAATTGTCTCAAAAAATGACAAAAAAAAAAATTTTTTTAAATCACTGAAAACAATTGTAGTAATTAAAATTTGGGAATCCAAAATTTCAGGATTGCAATTCCAGATTTGGCCCAGAATGTTTTTAATTTGCTCATGGAGTCTGACTTATTCCAAAATGGTATGATATGATGGGCTACGGCTTCAAGGATTTAAGTTGAAAAAAAATGTGACACAATGACACAGTGATATTCACATTATAAAGAAAGTGTGTTAAAAAAAGTACTTGTGACTGAAACTTTATTTACAAAGGAACAATCAAATGAAAAATTAATTTTCTTCAACATACTCTCAGAGATATCTAACATGGTGATTTTAGTAAATTTCCCATTGGTTGAAACTTTTCTTTTGATATAATGTGAAGCTGAGCAAACATATTTCTTTTAATATCTCTTGAGACAATTTTGTTCATTTAGAAAAGAAGCAGAGAACTAAGTCTGATTAGTAGAGAGGCTGTTACACTTGTATAATCCTGTCTTTCATCAAAAACATTTTGCTCAAAGTATCAAGACTGAATTCAATTTCTTTTTTTTTAATTGGCACTATAGGCCACTGCACTTACTTACATGAGTAGCATGTCTTGGATCTGTGCAGTGAAGTGGGGAGCTGATGTTAGGTGCGGCACTCCACCTAAGATGCAAAAACAATCTATCTGGTTTAGTGCTAATAAAAAGGGGATTGACTCCCTCGCTGTCTGGTTGATACCAACTATAGGCCACTGCGTTTATTTTATTTTACCTCAAATCAACAAAGAAATATCTAAGAACTGATTTCTTTTTTTTTTTTTAATTTGAAAAATATTCGTTTAGTTACCTGTGATGATGATTAAGGAATTTACAGGTGAAACTAGGTGAAAAGAAAATTTATTAATAGACAAAATGCCAAATGACTGGCACTAGAATGTCCAGTGTTGCCTGTTAAGTATCTGGCCATGCTCCTTGGCCAGTTGTAAAGAACTCAAAGTAAATAAGTAAGTAAGTCCTGAGTTATAGAATCCTTTGGTAAGTGAATAAGTCCTGGGTTATATAAGTCCTGGGTTATATAATCCTACGTTCCGTCGTCCACGAAGATCCAAGTAGTTATGATTAGGTATGACCAGAACAGCCAGTATAAGTAATAATATCAGCAGCAGAATACTGCCAGTGGTTGGTCAATAGGTTGGTCACATGGTTATCGGCGAGTCTATAAGTAGAAGTGACCATTTACCACACGCCTTATATATCAAAAACACCAACATTGCCATTCATCACTGTCCTATAAATAGTGCCAATTGCCAGTCCAAAGCATCAAAGACAAAATATTAATAAAATAAATAAAAGCTGTTCCTTATAATTCAACATTTGACATCATTACTTGATTATAAATTGCTCTGATGTACCCAAGTTTTCATCGAAACTTTAATTTTAAAATTAAATAACATTTAAAATTTCAGTCTCAATACTTTTTGATCATTTTTCACATCTTATTTACCTGCTATTATTATGGGTCTCCCATTGTGGTGTAAGGGTTAGCAAGCTAGTCTCACAGATTCATTACTACTGAACGGTGAATTTGATCCTCACTAGATGCACTATAATTGCAACCTTATGTCACATCCTACCCATGGCAAACAGATTGGGTAATAGAAACATCCAGTCATGGTGTAATGGTAGCAAGCCAGTCTTGCAGATCCATTACTACTGAATAGCAAGTTTGCTCCTTACTGGATGGATGCCTCATACTTGTGACCTTGTGTCACATCCTACCTTCTGAAGAATTATCAAGGTAAGTTCCAATTACCGTCGAATTGGTAAGACACGGCAACGAGCGGTTGTAACTCAATACAATCCCTTCTCGTTGCAATTCTACTGCAGACTGACAGGGTATTTATAGTAAAAAGTAAAGTCGTCGGGGCGGCCTAAAGTCGGTATCAGCCAATCAGCGAGGGAGTCTATCCCCTTTTCACTAGCGCTAGACCAAGGAGATTATTTTAGTGTCTGAGGTGGGGCGCCACCCAATTACACCAAAGATGAAGGTCAGTATAATTGGATGACCGTGTGACCACTGATCTCTTGAATTAAGAAATTTGTGGGTGCTTAATGGGCCAGGTTAGCTCAGTTGGTAGAGCGTTCGGCTAGAATCCATGTGGTTTCTAGTTCGATACCTGCCCTCGCCAACTCAGTGTATGAGTAGCACAGGGATCTGTGCGGTAAAGTAAGGAGCTGATGATAGGTGTGGTGCGCCACCTCAAATGCAAAAACAATCTCCTTGGTCTAGCCCTAGTGAAAAGGGTATAGACTCCCTCACTGATTGGCTGATACCGACTTTAGGCCACCCCAATGACTTACACTAAACTGACCATGTGTCACACACTACTTTCATGGGAAGCTGGTTACATATCAATTCTTATTGAAAAGTTCCATTCATTTTGTTTGTTTTTTTGTTTTTTTGTTTTACGGCATATCAACCTCAGTGGGCCATTTAATGCCGATAAAGTTTTGAAATAAATTCATTCTTAATGGAGATTCAATTTTTTTTGGGGGTGAGGGGGACATTTTCCGGGTCAGAGTGGATCTGGGAACAATGATGATAAAGGGTTGCTCCACATTTCCCAAACCTCCAGAACTGGAACCTCACCATCAGATAGAGGACGAGTTCCATTCAGTGAAATATATCAACAGAAATGAGCAATGTATTCATTTTGGCAGTCATATGCATTTCATATTTTTACAGTTGATATCCTGTCTTACTTTGCTCTCCTAACTTCACCTCCCCACACACAGAGATCATTTTGAATATGATCATTAAAATATTTCACTTAATTTTGGCTCTGAGCTAAATCTTTGAGCATCATTACAAAAAAAAGCAATTAAAAACTTATGCCGTTTAGATGGCAACAGAAAAATACCAGTCAGCCAAAGAACGAATAAAAATCAATGTTTTATTTTATTCTTAGGATAAAAAAAACTGATGAACTGATAAATCTCTTGCTTTTCGCTAGTAGTTTCTTTCATCTTAATTTTTAATAGCTTTTTTTTTTAATTTTTTTTTTTTCAACTCATTCAGGGCATCAATCTAGGACAATGAGGAATAGTGAAATATTAATCAAAATTAATGGTTGACAATAGATAATCAAAAAAAAATAAATAAATAAATGAAAAAAGTGCAAAACAAATAACAAATTTGGCATTGAGAGAGATAGAGAATAGAATAAGGGATGAGTTTAAAGGTTCAATTTTGGCTTATAAAGACCAATTGATCTTTGTAGCTTTAACTGATAAAGTACTAGTACCTTTAAACAGGCTTTCCTGAAGTAAAGAGGAGACGAGTTCAAATCTCAAAAGTACTACTAAGAATTCTGGTGCAAAAAAATAAATTTGACATTGAAAGAGATAGAGAATAGAATAAGGGATGAGTTTAAAGGTTCAATTTTGATCTTTGTAGCTCAGTTGGTAAAGCATTAGTACATTTAAACAGGCTTTCCTGAAGTAAAGGGGAGACAAGTTCAAATCCCACTGAAGACTTATCCGTTACTAGCAGAGCTACTTGGCACAGCTCAGGATTTAAAAATTTATATTTATATATAGAGTAATAAAAATCTTTTTTCTATATATTTGTTTATTCATCTTTTATTTTTAATATATTCTTGTTTTTAAGTTGCTTATTTTTATTATTATTCTTGTTTTTATTTTTTCTTTCATTTGTTTTTATTTGCTTTTTGTTATGTTTTATCCTTTATATCCTTTATTTTTTAATCACCATATTTGACGGCATATAGGACGCACTTTTTTTCAAAAATTTTGGCTCCAAAAATTACCCTGCGTCTTATATGTCATAGGTGACATTCAAGACCTCCCGTAGGCCAAGGCTAATCTTCTCAATAACCCAGCTTACGGTCAGTACTTTTACCTACCTTCAACTCCATGCATCCTTATTTTATTGCTAGTATTGTTATAATTGGTTAACAGGAGCGTATGGTGGCAAGAAAAAACAATATCACACTGGGAGGCACGTCCCTTTCCTACGACTCTAACTAGTACACCACATGCCTCAAATATTGATAATAAAAAGTTGGTACTCTTCGCAGAGTTACGTCCCAGCCTCCTGCCTCTAAAACCGCTAGCCGTTGGCTGCTGAAAAAAAAACCCAGCTACGATTGAAGACCGTAGCTGAAGCGGTGTTACTTGACAAAAAAAACAAAAAAAACAATCTACTTAGGGTGTTTTTCCCGAAAACACAACCTCAACCCCTAACCCTAAACCCCCAAGTTAAAATTAACAGTTTTATTACAAAATTTGTGGGTTATGTTTTTTCTGGAAAAAACAGAGCCCAAATTATTTATTTATTTATTTTCCCATTAGACTAACACTAAACCTCAACCCCAGTTTTTTTTTCAAGTGACACCGCTTCAGCTACAGACTTCAATCGGAGCTGGTGTTCTTTTTCAGCAGCCACCGGCTAGCGGTTTTTGAGGTAGGAGGCTGGGACAGAACTGCGTGAATATACCCAAAAAGTTTAGTATAATAACAATATCTCCAAAGTTTCTTTTAATGTAAGGATATTTGAATATGCTTTATGCTTCTCTTTGTAAATTCTATGAAACAAAGGATTAACAAAACTATGAAATTCATTCATATGAATGAGCAGAGATCAGCAAAACCAATGAACCATTTGAACTGACATCTGACAATACAATAGGGAGTGGTTAACATAGACTATAAAACTAATGCACTAGTAAATATTCTTTTGAGATTTATCTCTCTCTCTCTCTCTGCATTATATATATATATATATATAAGAGAGTTTCATAATTTGCTTGAAGCATTGTGTATGTATTGGTTAGGAGGTAGATTTAGAAGGCCATCACAATGCAGTTTGGAATAAATAAAAAATAATAATACGGTAACAATGGTGGTGTGTGTTGACCTGTATTTTTTTATTATTTCTTGAATTTTCGAGGTAATACCTCTTTATCAAAAGAATTGAACTGAAGCAGTACAGCTATGGCATTTCTTCCTAAATGAATTTTTTTTTTTTTTGAAAATGACGTTATTTTTGAAATAACTGTATTCCCGTGTGAGCGTGAATGCGTTTATTTTTATTTTTATTTTTTTTTGTACGTGTGCGTATGTTGTAATGCGCGTGACATTGAAAATGCGTGTTGGCTGTGACGTTAAGACTGTATCCTAGCGCGGGATTTTGTACGTGGGTATGTGCGAATGAAAAAGTGTATTTGTGTTTTGTGACGTTTCCTGTTGGATTTTACATACAAAATCCCGCGCTAGGATACAGTCTTAACGTCACAGCCAACACGCATTTTCAATGTCACGCGCATTACAACATACGCACACGTACAAAAAAAAATAAAAATAAAAATAAACGCATTCACGCTCACACGGGAATACAGTTATTTCAAAAATAACGTCATTTTCAAAAAAAAAAAAAAATTCATTTAGGAAGAAATGCCATAGCTGTACTGCTTCAGTTCAATTCTTTTGATAAAGAGGTATTACCTCGAAAATTCAAGAAATAATAAAAAAATACAGGTCAACACACACCACCATTGTTACCGTATTATTATTTTTTATTTATTCCAAACTGCATTGTGATGGCCTTCTAAATCTACCTCCTAACCAATATATATATATATATATATATATATATATATATATATATTGTTGAAGTAAGTTAGCGTACTGTTGGTTTGAGCAACAAGCTAAGCACAACTGAACCAGTGCCAAGACAATTGGTACTTATGGGAATCCAGAATAGTCCACTCATGTATTTGGATGATTCCATTCCTTGGGTCCTGATTGGCTGCTTGGTTCTATGATGTTATGAGGCTTCATACATAACCTGGCATTTTGCAGTAGTCTTTGCAGCAAGACAGATTCATATTGAGTTAGGACTACTGGCTGCCTTGTCTTACCAATTCGACGGTAATTGGAACTAGTATGATTATTCTACACACACACACACACACACACACACACATATATACACACACACACTCTTCTACATGAGTAGGATGTGATACAAGGTCAATTTCTAACAGGTTTAACAGATTTGAATTTAGAGTTTTCCTTCTCCGAGACTGATTACCTAACCAAAGTTCAAAGGTCCAGTCTGCCCTATTATTTATCATTGTAGG
The DNA here is from genome assembly GCA_023376005.1 of Doryteuthis pealeii. Lineage (NCBI taxonomy): Eukaryota > Metazoa > Mollusca > Cephalopoda > Myopsida > Loliginidae > Doryteuthis > Doryteuthis pealeii. Next base: position 10,048,540 of record CM042167.1, read on the forward strand.
AAATGGATACAGCAAACAAAGATCAAATCTTGGATGAGGCTGTTTGTATTTCATATAGTGCTAATAGCCTTGAATTCATCTATTCTCCCTCAAGCTATGGGTAAATAGTTGGGCAAACTGGTCCCTAGTCTAGAAGAAAAACTGAATTCGAACCTGTTACTGCTTAAAAAATGACCTTGTGTTGTATCCTGCTTGCGTATGTGGGTGGATGGGGGTAAATACATATAGAATAAGGCAATTTCCAGTTCAATTTACACTGTAAATCCAAATTCTCAAAATATCAAAGATAACAACAAAATATTAAATAGAAGCATCAGTATAATTATGGACCACTGTGACAAAATAGTAAAAATGTAAGTAAATTATACGCCGAATTCTTCATCACTTCAGCTAAATAATGGATAATTGTTATTATAAAGAAAGTAAGGAGCAAAAGGACTAGTGACACAGAAAAATATATTAAGAAAGAAAGAAAGAAAAGAAAGAACGAAAGAAAGTAGAGGAAAATACATAGAGGGAGAGGGAGTGAGTGCGAGAAAGCGATAACGTTAATCTGTTTAAATTGAACATAATAAAAAGTTGAAAAGATGAAAAAACAGTTTATAAATGTTACATACCCACATGGTCATGTTGCGGGTATATACACAATGTTCTCTTACTAGAAAGGGGAGAGAGATAGACAGGGAATCAGAGAGATGAGATGCATAACTTTATTTCTTCTTTGCTTTATTTGGCCATTCGATCATAGAGCTTCTTCTATCTCTTCTCATCATGGTTGCCATGTTGACATCTATTTCTAGGTTCTTGTTGGTTGTTCATCTTGATTCATTTTCTTTCTTGGCCGGTCTTCTAACTAAACATGCATCAACCAACAATGCCATACTGTTCTTTTAAAGACCTTTTATTTAACTAAGTTTCTTTTCTTACTAACTAACACACAGCACTGAGTTGAGTCAGCCAAAGCAAACGGGACGTCTCCCCTGCTCTAAATATCAGCTCGAACTGAGTAACTAATTCAAAATCACATGACATGCAAGACTTCAACTGTCAGTGATTTTCCGTCCGTGATATGATATATATGGTCCCCATCCCTGCAGAAATAAAGGGGGTTGCCAATAATCTATGCCACCACATAGATTATGCAATATAAAGAGAAACCTTGTTATGATTTGAATATCAGATTTTGAGGATCCATTATATTAGTATACTGTTATCATCCAACTGGTTTGTGGTCAGTTATTTAACAATAAAAACAAAATATGTTTGCAGCTTTGAATTTTCTATACCAAAGAACCACCTTTGTCTACAAAAGAGCATAAATGTTACAGAATTGAGGTTGTAAAACAGTTCTACAAACATAATTACCACCCATAAATAAGTAGAGAGTTACAGTTTCAAGGCTGTAGAGTTTGGTAATAAATAATACTTAATAATATCTGTTTTGATTGTATAATGTTTCACTAAAAATAACAAAATCATGTAACCAAAAATAAAATTGTATGGTATGATTTGGTTTTCAGTCATAAGATAAAGCAGTAGCTGTGTCATTGCTACTGTACAGCTGCACCACTTGGACTTGAAACGCTTAGAGAAAAAGCTAGATAGGAACTTCATGTAGAATAATCAAACTAAGTTCCAATTACCATCGTATTGGTAAGACAATGCAACAAGTAGTCATAACTGAATACAAACCTATCTTGCTGCTAATACTACTCTAGAATGCCAGTTTATCTATGAAGCCACACAACATCATAGAAACCAAGCAGCCAATCAGGACTCAAGGAATGGAATCACCCAAATACATGAATGGACTATTCTTGATTTCCATAAATACCAACTGTCTTGGGCACTGGTTCAGTTGTGCTTAGCCAGTTGCTGTTGTTCAAACCAACAGTATACTGACTGACTTCAATAGTATAATATGATTTGGTTTTCAGCCATAAGATAAAGCAAAATTTCTTCCAAGCTGTAGCTGTGTCATTGCTACTGTACAGCTGCACCACTTGGACTTGAAATGCTTAGAGAAAAAGCTAGATAGGAACTACATGAGGATACTGCATGCTGTCTTGAAGCAGCACCCAACAAAAGAGCAATTGTACAGCCACTTGCCTCCCAGCACACAAACCATCCAAGTAAGATGAACAAGACATGCTGGACTGCTTGGAAAGCAGGGACAAACTCATAAGTGGCATTCTCCTGTAGACACCTACATACCAGTGCAAGCCAAATAGCAAAAATCTACATCAATCAGCTCTGTGCAGATTCTGGATGCTGTGTAGAGGACCTCCCAGGGGCGATGACGAATAAAGAAGAGAGAGATGATGTTAATTATAATGATATACAAGGGCATAATTATTTTTGATCTGCTATATATTGATATTTTTGGTTACAGTGTTTCAATGATGTAGAGTTTGGTAATAAATAATACCTAATAATATCAATTTTGATTATATAATGTTTCACTAGAAATTATATAATTCTGGTATCTCTACTTCAGAAGAAAATAAACTTTTTGTAAAACAAATTGGTAGGAGTGTATCTATTTATAGACAATACTGTTCAATTATTTTTTTATATTAAAAGAAAATATATACTGAAAATAATTAGAATTTAAAATAAAAATAAATTCGACTCTTATTGCTTCAATTTGATTCTGAAACTTAAAATGAAGAGGATAGCAAGGTTATTGTATAGCAATGTAACTGTGAAAAGGAAATTTAACTTTTTAAAATATAATAAAAACACTTTCCCAGTTTTATACCAGTTCTATTTTTAAAATCAATTTTGCTACGGCAAAGTTATTTTTCACCAAAAATTGCTACAAATGTTAATTTGACATCTTGAATGAAAAAGCAAATACAAAATGTCAGAAATAAAACAATTTCCCCAGAAATTATACTTCAAATTATGTGCACCTTCAGTCATATTACTTTTTATATTTATATATATATATATATATATATATATATATCTTTAAAAGGAAGGGGCCGGGTTAGCTTAGTCGGTAGAGCGTTCGGCTAGAAACCACAAGGTTCCTAGTTCGATACCAGCCCCCGCCAACTCAGTGTATGAGTAGCACAGGGATCTGTGCAGTAAAGTAAGGAGCTGATGGAAGGTGTGGCGCTCCACCTCAGACACTAAAAACAATCTCCTTGGTCTAGCGCTATTGAAAAGGGGATAGACTCCCTCACTGATTGGCTGATACCGACTTTAGGCCGCCCCGTCGACTTTACTTTACTTTACTTTTTATATATATATATAGGCTGGTTTAGTTCAGTTAGTAGAACACTCGACTAGGAATTGCAAGGTTCTGAGTTCTATACCAGTCCCCTCTATCTCAGCGTATGAGTAGCTCAGATTGGGTAATCTGATCTGTGCAGTAAAGTGGGAAACTGACGGTAGGTGTGGTGCTTCACCCCAGCAAAAACAATCTCCCTGGTCTAGTGCTAGGGAAAAGGGGATAGACTCCCTTGCTGCCGGCTGATACTGACAATAGGCCAATCCATTAACTTTTTTATAACTTATATTGATTTGTAATAATTTAATTATTTGTAAGATTGTAAGAGAGAGAGACAGAGAGAGAGAGAGAGAGGGATAACAAATAACTAAAATAAAATATTAGTGATTTTGTTATTACTTGTTAAATATTTACCACTATACCAGTATTATTATCATTATTAACTTACTTAAAAGCCAACTTAGGCAGGCAATAAGCTTGATGTCAAGTCATATCCTATTTATAGAATCTTATGGTTATTTCCTAGTTGAGTAACATATTACAGGGTGACCCAGAAAAAACAGAACCCAAATTATTTATTTTCCCATTAAACTAACCCTTAACCCCCCTCCCCCCTGCCCCCCCTTAGTTGAGTAACATAATATTACAGGGTGACCCAGAAAAAACATAACCCACAAATTTTGTAATAAAACTGTTAATTTTTATTTTTTTCATTTTTAAAGTTTAAGTCCAACAAGGATTGGGGTTTAGGGTTAGTTTAATGGGAGAATACATAAATAATTTGGGTTCTGTTTTTTTCTGGGTCACTCATGTTACTAATCTTACTATATAATTCCTGTGTATCATTATTAAACTCCTGTTATAACCTGAAAGTTATAATGGACTGATCCATGCAGAATACATGAACAGAGCCAAGACAAAAATAAAAGGGTGGATAGCAGTGAAGAATAGGCTAAAATTGGGTCACAGAAATGCTTCCCATTTGAAAAGTGGGTTAAAAAGAAAGAAAGAGTGGGTGTATAGATGAGTGAAAGAAAGGAATCATTGAATTGAAGAAATAATGATTCAGGTGATTTGGTGCATGAATGGTTTAAAGTTATCTGAGATAAAAAAAAAGAGTAAAATAAGATACAATAAAATTACACATGGAGAAAGGTTTCAAATGAAATGAAAAGAAAGGAAGAAAAAGAAAGTGTTGGGTTTAGATGCTTATGGTTTTATATCAAGAGATTGAAAAAAAAATGAGAAAAGAGAAAGAAGACACGTGATACACTCAAGCAAACACACTTGTAATAATCTAAGATCACACAATTGAATGTGAATTCTAAGAAAAACATGAACTGAGTGTTTTAACAAATATGCATGGGTAACATTGATCAATTGATTTTCAATCAGGGTTGCCAACCTGAAAATAATGAGTTTGATTACTTTCTAAATTAACCTTTTATATATATATATATATATATATATATATATATATGTATTTACCAGTTAAAATGTTGCCTCTTACTGACAGCTACAGAGAGCCGAGAGGGAAGATGCCAAACTGCTGAAAAATCAGTCCAGTTTTGCTCTCAGCTAGAAGTAGTTGTTAAGTTTAGCCACACTCATGAGACATAAACATTGAAACACAGTGTTGGTGACGGACTGCTATATATATATATATATATATATATATATAAAATATTGTTCTGGTTCCAACAGGAGAAAATTTAATATTTTATAAAAAAGAAGTAAAAAAAAAAATGTATTATGTTCTCATAAAAATTTTTTTTTTTTTAAATTCTTTTTATCTTACAAATACATATACATATATATATATATATATATATATATCCACATATATATATATATTTGGAAACATAATTTTTTTTCCCCAGAAAAGACAAAAAAATCAAGTGAGTCATAATTTTGACTGTTGAAAAAAGAAAAAAAAAGAAAGTAACTGAAAGAGGCGAAATAATAATGAATATATAAAAGTACTCAATACATATGTAGAGCTGGTGATGTAAACCGAATAGTTGCAAAAATGATCTACCCAGGTTTCATTGAGAACAACCTTCAAGAAAACTATATATATATATATATATATATATATATGTAATATAAAGATTTTTGAAGGCAATTTACAATGCAATATGTGTTGAAAATTATATTTATTTAACTTTTCTTTTTATTTAATTCTAAATATTTTCGGAAAATAAAATTCTATCATCAGAGTTATTGAAAGTACTAGGTGTTTTTTTATAGTACTTATCCCACGGCGATATTGTAATCATCTGTTGTTTTAAGAAGTTGAGGAACGCCGTATATTTGAAATTTTTTTTTCTTTTTCGGTTACATCCGTGATGTTAAATCGGTTATTTCCGATTTTATTCATACTATAAAAAAAAACCTTTATATATATATATATATATGTGTGTATATATACATATATATATATATATATATATATACAGTATCAGCTATAATTAAGTACACTCATAAGAATATTTTATATGAAGTAATTTTTTTTTATCTAAAGCAAGGAAACTTGCATTTTATTATTTCTAGTAGAACATTATACAATCTATTATTAGGTAATATTTATGGCCAAACTCTGCAGCACTGAAAATCTATATCAAAGAATACAGATATGTAGCCATCCAAAAATAAGTATACCCTCATATATATCTATGCAATTTTAGTTACAAAGGTGTTCCAATTTTATTTTTGGTTAGAGTTTCAATATTGTAGAATTTGGCACTAAATAATACCGAATATCCATTTTGATTATATAATATTCCACTAAAAATGATAAAATCCTTGTATCTTTGCTTTAGAATAACCTTTTTATTTAAAAAAAATATGGGTGTACTTATTTATGGCTGATTATATATCTCATTATAATGGAGATTATGAGTTTGTCTGTCTGTAACCGAAACTATATTACTATACAATTCACAATTCCTTTAGTTATTTATATCATATTCTCCATGATTTTATTTTTATTTAAACCTCAATTATTAATAAATTGTTTTTACATTACTTACACTGTTGACTATATCTACATACTAATAACATGCAGTTGTATTTATATATACAACAAAATAGAGGTTTACAGTGTGAATGGGAAGGCTAATTTGCATATTGATCTTAAAAAAATGATTTTAATAAATATATGCTTAGTATTATTGATTTCTAATTGTTTGGTTTCATCTTATTGAATATGAGCAAAAATCTCTTCAATAAATCTTAAAAGAAATCCCTTAACAAGAAGAAATAACTGTAATATTATTCTTTACTTCCTATTTTAACTAAACAGTTTAATTAGGAAAATTTACCAATGAAAGACGGGAGTAACGGAAAATGATGGAAGAGTTAGTTTCAAAGTTGTTCTATTTTTCAATCATACCCCCTCTGTTCAAAATCTTTTTATCTACATTCTTATTCACTTTCATTAGCCTTTCTAATTTAATATCATATTTATTATAAAATTTAACTAAAATACTTGCACCCGGAGGGTGCATATATTTGCTAGTATATATAAAGTAAAAAAGTAATGTCCTCGGGGCGGCCTAATGTCGGTATCAGCCAATCAGCGAGGGAGTCTATCCCCTTTTCACTAGCGCTAGACCAAGGAGATTGTTTTTTTTGCGTCCGAGGTGGAGCGCCACTCCTACCATCAGCTTCTTACTTTACCGCACAGATCCCTGTGCTACTCATACGCTGAGTTGGCAAGGACCGGGATCAAACTAGGAACCTTGTGGTTTCTAGCCGAACGCTCTACCGACTGAGCTAACCCGGCCCCTATATATACACACACACACACACACACACAATGGAGGCGCGTGTGCTATTAGTTAGAGCCATGAAAAATGGACTCGTCGATTTGAGTTCAATTCCTAGACGAAGCTGTTGACATTTCACATAGTGCTAATACCCTTGGGAAAGGTATGAATCCATATATTCTCCCTCCAGCTATGGGTTAAATAGTATGGCAGACTGGGCCCTTCAGCCTTGGGTAGGTAACCAGTCTAGGAGAGGGATAACTCTGAATTCAAAATTCCTGAGGTCAGACGATTGGGTTTGTGGCAACCCTTGATGCACCAATTCTTTCCTATCGACTGTGCCAAAAAGTGTGGATGGTCCAACAACAAGCCTTCACCACTATAAACAAATCACTGTGTGGATGTTCATTGTATGAACACTCATACTTTGATCGATAGGAGAGTCCATCGTATATACATACACATAAGTGGATGATATCAAGTGTTACTTTGATAGGATTCAACCATAATTGAGAATTCAAGTGTACATATAAAGATTTGTGTATATACTTTTACATATACAGAGTATTATAAATAAATGAATATATATAATATATATATATATATATATATTATAAACAAAAATTTAAGAAAAAGATGAACGGTGAAATAATTTAAAAAAAAAACAAAAACAGAACTGATGAGATGGCAAAGTCGAAAAAAATTTATTTTCTAAAGATATATATCCTTTATTTATATATATATATATATATATATATATATATATATATATATATGGAAATACGATGAGGAAATTAATCCGACAATATGAAAAGAAAATATTTTAAAAATATAACAAACACAGGATGTTACGATCAGGAAACAATTTTTAGTGTCAATACTTAAGTATTTCGGTATTTTATACCATCTTCAGGACACTGTTAGGTGAGGAACAAAATGAAAGATGTTAAGTGTATAGTGGTTGTGGGAATCTGATGCTGTTAACCGTTAATTTTCATATATATATATAGGTCTATGTATGATTATATGTGGATATGCATATATATGGAATTTATGTATTTATATATTGTTTTAATGTTCTTATTTTTCTAACATTAATATTCCATATGATATACGACATATCTTTATTAACTTTTCGTTCTCAGCTTATTCACGTTAAAGCATGCGCCATTATATGTTCTTCGCCTTCCATTTTTGCACAGGCATTGATCACGTCATTTGCTTTTCGTAAACAAATGCGCATATGAAAATTAACGGTTAACAGCATCAGATTCACACAACCACTATACACTTAACATCTTTCATTTTGTTCCTCACCTAACAGTGTCCTGAAGATGGTATAAAATACCGAAATACTTAAGTATTGACACTAAAAATTGTTTCCTGATCGTAACATCCTGTGTTTGTTATATTTTTAAAATATTTTCTTTTCATATATATATATATATATATATATATATATATATATATATATATATATATATATATATATAAATTCTTGATAAATCAATGCTAGAAGCATGAATCCACCCATTATGTTATACTTTTATCTAGTGCAATCACATCTGTCCATCCATTAAATTTGTAAAGACGCACACAACAATAAATGAAGCTGATATAATTTCCCTGGGTCATTTCCCTTTTTAACATATCCAGCAACATTGGTTGTTGTGATGAAATCAAGCTCACACATTCTGTCAATAGAGTTTAAAGGTCAAGTTGTTTATCATATATTTTAATATCAACAAGTTTCATTGGCCTGTCGCTAGCAATTGCACTCTCTCAATTCACTTGTTCATTGTCTGTAAGCTATTTGTCACCTCTCAGCCAATATGCGCATATCAACTCACAATGCCATTGTCGATACACATTATGCCATTGTTAAATGAATAATCTCAAGTCTCTTAAATGCAAACAAAACCATTACTACATTGAATGACAGCATGTTCCACAGAAGAACCAAGTTTATCACCCTTTAATGCAATTCAGAAGGTCAGAAAACATACAAATAAATGTCTGGTACTCTTTGCGGAGAATCATTCCCGGCCTCCTGCCTTAAAAACTGCTAGCCGGTGGCTGCTGAAAAAAAAACACCAGTTACGATTGAAGTCCGTAGCCAAAGCATTGTCACTTGCAAAAAAAAAAAAAAAAAACAACCAACTTAGGGCGTTTTTTCCCAAAAACCCAACCCCAACCCTAAACCTTAAACTCCCCTAGTTAAAATTAAAAGTTTTATTACAAAATTTGTGGGTTCTGTTTTTTCTGGAAAAAACAGAGCCCAAATTATTTATTTATTTTCCCATTAAACTAACCCTAAATCCAAACCCTAGTTGTTTTTTTTCAAGTGACACCGCTTCAGCTACGGACTTCAATCATAGCTGGTGTTTTTTTTCAGCAGCCACCAGCTAGCGGTTTTTGAGGCAGGAGGCCAGGACGGTTCTCGGCGAAAAGTACCAAATGTTCTATTCATATTCATGCATAAACATTGAATATTTAACTAAATTCATTCAAGAAAACAAAATTCTGATTCCAACAGGAAAAACCAAAGCACAACTTTACTTCATCCATCAGTTTTTCTCTTAGTTTTATCATTAAGTTTTGAGAATAATGACCATTCTAATTAGACATTCAAACGCAAAAATAGTCATCATTTTACAATATAATAACCGCCCTGTCGGCTGGGGCGTTAGAATGCACCGACTGCACCTCTGCAGAGGGGTAATACTCCCCCAATGGGGCCACCTGTTGGCAGTGGGTGGCGACCCGTGATGCTTAAGGATAGAACCCAGTTGGAAGAGAAGTTCATGACATGCAACACTCCACTTTGGCCCTATCTTGGGCTAGACGGGCAGTCGGAGAGGCCCCCTACGATCAATCGGCTGGTCACGTCAAGCCCTAGCACCTATATGATTTTCCCAACCCTATTGCCCTTATGGCAAGCCCCAACCCCTTTTTATCATATGGGTGCTAGAAGGCGTTGGCTGCGGGTCTACATGTCCTGGGAATGACGTTAAACTCTATCTGATGGTGAGGTTCCAGTTTTGGAGGTTTGGGGAATTTGGAGCACCCCTTCATCATCATTGCTCCCTGGTCCACTCTGACCCGGAGTGGTAGTACCTGTTAGGGTCCCATCTATGGGTTAAATAGAAAAATGTATTTATAAAAATTTTTATTATCTATTAAGAATTGATTTATTTCAAAACTTTATGAGCATTAAATGACTCACTGAGGTTGATATGCCGTAAAACAAAACAAACCAAACCAAACAATATAATAATTACCATTGATTGGTTGATTTTAATAGTATGTCAACCTGTCTAGGGTTATTTTATGCCGAGAAGTTAGGAAATCACATTCATTGTATGTTTATATTTATGTTTTTTGTGTAGTTGTTTCTAAAAGAGTTTTTTCACAGTCTTAAGGGGCCGTTTAGCTCAGTAGGTAGAGTGTTTGGCTAGAAACCACAAGGTTCCTAGTTCGATATCGGCCCCCGCCAACTCAGCGTAAGAATAGCACATGGATTTTGTGGTAAAGTGAGGAGCTGATGGTAGGTGTGGCGCTCCACCTCAGATGCTAAAATAATCTCCTTGGTCTAGCGCTAGTGAAAAGGAGATAGACTCCCTCGCTGTCTGGCTGATACCGACATTAGGCCCCCCCGACGACTTTACTTTTTACTTTATTTGACCCATAGATGGAACTCTGAAAAGTACTACCACTCCGAGTCAGAGTGGACCTGGGAGTAATGGCAATAAAAAGGCATTCCACACTCATTAGATCTCCAGAACTGGAGCTTCATCATCAGATGCAGTTTAGCATTATACCCAGGACACCCCTTTGAGGGTGTATTTCCTCTCTGCAGAGGATCCAGTCGGTGTATTCTAAGTCCTGCTGACAGGATGTTTCTCTAAGTTGTGTTAATATCAAGTTGTTAAGCCATTCTTATTACAAATTTAAATGTATAAATGGCCATTATCTTCCAAACAACTTAATAATTACAACTTTTGTATATTATATCTGTAGTAATTATGATAATGGTAATTTATATAGTTCCTCATTTGTGATTGATTAATGTCAATTAACTCTTAACATCCTGTTGAACATTTTCTAAGTCCAGAGCCCCATTCCTATAAGGATTTATAAAAAAAACGGCTAAAAATGGCCTTTGCATCTAAAGTTACTTGTTATTTCACTTAACCCAAAGACTTCTAAATATGTTTAATATTACATTTAAACAAAGGCTATCATTTGGGGGTAGATTAGGAAAATGAATGTGACTTCTGGCTGGGCAGAATGGGGTGGTATAGGACATTAAGAGTTAAATTATGTTGTGTGTCTGTATATAGTAGTCCATAGGAGAATGTTACTTATGAGTTTGTATTTACTTCTTCAGCAGTTCCCAGATCTTACTTGGATGGTTTGTGAGATATTAGGAAAGTGGCCATGCAGCTGCTGTCTTGTAGAGAGCTGCTTTCAGGAATTGAATAAGATATATACATTTTATGATTCCTGATTATCCATGCTATGTTCAAGCTGAGAACTTTTCAGAATCCCCTCAGGAGATTAACAATTTAAAAATATACAGTAAAAAAAAGAGTTTGTTTGACTCATGTAAGTTTACATGTATGATTCATATAACAAAGTATAAGGAAAATAAAACTAAATTTAGGAAAATATTGCTTTTACACTTTCTATATTTTTTCTATGTTTACCATAATGGTAATTATCATTGTAATATTCCCCCTTGAATTAATTCATATAGTTCCTTGTTTGGAGTCAATCAATCTAAGTTTAATAAATCATTATAGAAAAAAACCATCATATGAAGAAAACAGACAGGAAAGGGAGAATGTCCATTTAGGTAACAAAAATAGACTCAATTAAAATTAATAGACAAAGAACATGCAAAAAGAGAATTTACATCAAAATATACAATGTCTACAATACACGAAAAATACAAATATAGACATAATTTAAAATATGAAAGAAAGATTTAGTGAGACTAATTTACTTAAGATATTTACTAGCAAATATTGGCATTTTCTTTAAAAAATATACAAATATTTAGAATGACCAAATAATTCTGACACCAACTGTATATCTCTATATATGTATATATAAAATGTTCTTATGTGTCCAACAGAAGAAGATTAAATATTTTATAAAAAAGAAAGTCAGCAAAATGAATTGTTTCTTAAAAGATTTTTTCATCTTTCTTCAGCATTTCTTCCATTTATTTATCTTTTTGTGGCATTCTCTCATTGTATATAAAAAGTGTTGTTATGGGTCCAACACGAGAAAATTAAATATTCTATAACAAAAAGTCATCTCTCTCTCTCTCTCTCTCTCTCTCTCTCTCTCTCTCTATATATATATATATATATATATATATATATATATATATTATATATATGCGAGGATGCTGGTTGCTCCACAGAGGACCTCCCAAATGCAATGAGTGATAGGGAAGGTTGGCAAGAGTTTGTCATGGGTATCCGTGCTAATTGCACGACATGATGATGATGATATATATATATATATATATATATATATAGTCACATTGTATTTCATACATGGTTTGGTTTTGGTTTTTTGTTTTAATGGAATATTAAACTAAACTTCATGAGTTATTTAATGCCAAAGCCATCCTTGTAGAAGAACAGTAGAGGTACTATTTAACCCATAGCTAGGGTTTTATATATAAGGAGATTTATTTATCACTCTAAAACTTAGATAATCCCTGGTGAATGTACAAGCCCCCAATTTTTCATTAGTTTGGCATGAGGCCAGGATTATATTCACACAGTGAAAATCGAACTCACTAACAATTTTCTTTCAACCTAGCTCACTATTACACCACACAAGGCACCCAAAATAAAATACTAGTTTTGATGTGGAAGGGCCGGGTTAGCTCAGTCGGTAGAGCATTTGGCTAAAAACCACAAGGTTCCTAGTTCAATATGGTAAGAGTGGCACTCCAACTCAGATGCTAAAATAATCTCCTTGGTCTAGCGCTAGTGAAAAGGGGATAGACTCCCTTGCTGATTGACCGATACCGACTTTAAGCCACCCTGACAACTTTTTATATACAGAGATGGAGTACATTCTGCCATGATTAACATAATAGTGATCAAAAGAGAATATAAATAAAATTAAAGCATCATAGTGAATCACTAAAATGTGTGACAGCAACTACAAATTTTTTTGCTTCTTTTTAATTTTACTTTATATTAGACTAGAAGTGGTTACCCAGTGTCACCTTGGTAATGGAATGGGGGAATGTCTGGTGTATTGATTTGTTTACTTTTGAGATTCACAAATACTGGACATTTCTAAGTAGAATTTCAATGCTATTTCTATGTATATTTTAATTTTTAAATATCTTCAAATATAAATCAAAACTTCATAATTTTTGCACAAAATGCAAGAACTGGTGATATCTAATGTGTATATATAGTTATGTTGTCATTAATTGTTTTATTTTTGTAGTTTCATCTGGATATACATACATACACACCAACTGCCCTTTATATATTTATAGATAGACTAGTGAAGAGTTTATTTAAATGAAATTGCAGAGTAAATGGATCTGTATTTGATCTAAAAGCTACAAAGTCTCACTGATCTACATAGAGTGGAAAATGTATAAAATATTAAGTAATTTCCAAGATCAGGGGAAAATGATGAAACAATTATTAGGTTATTTAGGAAATATATATAATTAGAATTAATAGACAGAGAGTTTGCTAAAAGAGAGTTCATATAGAAATTTATAATAAGCATAATATATAGAAAATATAGACATAGATCTAATTTAAGATATGAATGATTTAGTAATATATTGGTCTCAAGATTGGTTTGTTTAGAAAATAATGGCTGATATTAAATATAAAATCAGTGATTATTTTATAAATAACTGTTGTTTGAAAGCTAAAGAAATAAAAATACGGTTTAAAAGTTAAAGAAAAAAAATGGGGTTTGAAAGCTAAAGAAAAAAATATGGTTTTTATATATCCAGGTTAAGGGATATATTCTGAAGTTGGTATTTGGTATATTATCGCAGTAGTAGTTGGTACGTCGAATAGCAATCCGTCTGCCGAGCAGTCGTGGTGTCATCTAGCGAGTAAGTTTAGCTTGTAGGCATTAGGTACCTGTACCAACACAGTGTCGACCATTTATACATGACACTGTCCAATCAGATTATAGTGAGGGGGTACCAAGGTATTTACATATTCATTATATCAGGTTTAAAAGCTAAAGAAATAAAAATGGGGTTTAAAAGTTAAAGAAAAAGAAAAGGGGTAGAAAATTAAAGAAAAAAAAAATGGGGTTTGAAAGTTCAAGAAAAAAAAGGGGGTTGAAAGTTAAAGAAAAAAAAAGGGGGTTGAAAGTTAAAGAAAAAAAAAGGGGGTTGAAAACTGAAATAAGAAGTGGGGGTGGTTGTTTGAAGTGCCTCTACTTCTAGTATCTCACTTTTCCCTGCTTATTCTTAAATTTCCTTCTTTATCTACGTCTTTCACAACCTTTCTCAGAGGTCCCTTTATTAATATATATACATAAAGCCAATCTTAATACTTTTTGAATGACTCTTATCTCTGAATGAAATGAAAATTGCATTTAAGTTGCTATAGTTGTAAATTCATTTATATATTTCATGCAGACATCAGTTGATCAAACATTCCTACCAATAAGGATGAATTATTCAAATGTAAGAACATTCATTCAATACATAGGCAAAAAGAGTATTTTCCTTGCAAATGTTTAAGATGGCAAAAAAGCACAAATGTAATCTTGCTTTCTAATCACTTTATGATAATTACTTTATGAATAGGAATAATTAAATGGATGTTACCATAGAATCCAAAATGTCTTTGGGATATCTTGATAGAAAATCTTAGCATTTGAATTAGGAAATGGATCATTTGAAATTGACTTGGAATTTAAATGTGAACTGTGAACATAAAAATCTATCACAATGATAAGTAATTAGCAATACTTAAAAGAAAGGAAACTTTTCAAGAATATTCTTGAGTATCAATCGAATACATAAAATTAACTTTATGGAGATGTTATATATCACCAGGGACAATGTCAATAATTAACTATTATTATTTCTCTCCAATAATATTTGCTCTAGATGAATGTGAATTTCATTCACTAAATGTAACAATTATTATGGAAAGAGGCAGAATTGATTTTTTTTTTTTTATTTTACTTCCTCAATATCAATAGTTTGTTTATATTAAAAAAAAGAATTTTATTTTGCTCTTCTTAGACGGTGGCCAAACAGATTTTAATAAAGCTAACATGTTTTATAATATATATATATATATATATATATATATATATATATATTGTTACCTTCAAAACCTCAGCAAAAATATCCAGAGCTACCAAATTGTGCCTCATGTTACCAAAACATAGCAAATTTTTTACTATTATCCTCATATATATACCCACCCCTCCACACAAACAGGATGCGATACAAGGTCAATTTTTTAAGTGGGTCTAACAGGTTTGAATTCCTTCTCCTAGATTGGTTATCTAGCCATGGTTAAAGAGCCCAGACTGCCCTGCTATTTATCCATAGCAGGAGGGAGAATTGAATTCATACCTTTCCCAAGGGTATTAGCACCATGTGAAATGCAAACAACTTTGTCCAGGAATTGAACTCAGGTTGACAAGTCTGTTTCTACAACTCTGACTATTATGCCAGGCACCTCTTATTCTCATATAGGTTGTTTTAATCACAAAGCTCCAGACTTTGTATTTAGTAACTTGACTTATATGAATAAAAAAATCATTAGTATTATCTGCATTATTCTATTGTCCCCATCGTCATTGTTATTTGTACAACGTTTCAGCCGATATGCCCTCAGGCCTTCTTCAGGTATTTCTTGTCAGACTCGGGAACCTTCTTTTCAAACTCGGGAACTTTTTGTCGTAATGGGAGTCATCACGGAACTTTGAACTTAACCCTTTATTTAGTCCACAGGGGTATCCTGTTCTCATTCCACTAACCATAGCTGGGGTAGGAGTTGTGTTATTCATTTTTCTATGTTACTGCCTCTACTCAGGATTGAACCCGGAATCCAGAGATAACTGTCACTTAGAACTATCTTAACCTAACTACCTTGTCCAATTGGACACTCAGACTTGGGAACCTTGTACGTTGTACAAATAACAATGAAGATGGGGACAATAGTCAAATAATGCAGATAATACTAATCATCAAGCCTCATCTCAAACATTCAGAGAAATAGTAAAAAAATCATTAGTAAATTATGGGTATTAGATAAACTTAGTATTATTAGTGTTTATGGTGACTGTCAGAATCTTTTTTCATTTAACCAACTTGACACAGAATTTACAGACTAATACTAATAGATGAATAGTATTATTATCATTAAGTCATGCTGATAGCACAGATCTCGATGACTCTCCCACACCACCTGATTCTATTGGACATTGGGCCTGGCAGGTGTTTGGCACAGCATCTATGCAAAGCTGATTGATGTGGTTTTTTTGCTGGTCAACTCACATGGTTATGTCCATATTAGGTGCCCATAGGATAATGTCACTTATGAACTTGTCCTTGCTTCTTCAGCAGTGTCCAGCATGTCTTCTTTGTTTTTATCTGCATCGTTTGTGAGATATGAGTTATGTGGATGTACAGCTGCTGCTTCCAGGATTTGTTCAAGACCAAATGCAGCATCATTGTATAGTTCTCATCTAGCTTTTTCTCCAAGCATTTCATTAGAGTCCAGGTGGTGCAACCCTACAGTAGCAATGACACGGTTACAGCTTGAAAAGAATTTTTGCTTTATCTTATCAAAGAAATCAGATTTCCATATGATCAATAATTTGTCTATAGCAATTCATGTCTTTCTCATGTGTATATTGACATTGCTTTCTGTAGATGAGATATTACTATTTTCTGTAGATGAGATATTACTACTTAAGTATTTGAATAATATAAGAGAATATAATTGTTAAAAAAGATTCTTGTTATAATGTTGGAATTAAAACAACCAAGATGAGGACAATAATCTAAAATAATGTAAATATCAACTTCTCATCATTTAGATAGTTACTAGAAGCAGCTACCCGGCATTGCCTGGGTAGAGTGGGGATATAATAAAAAGTTAGTCTTGCAGATCCATAGATTGTTTTGATCTTACATAATTGATTTATGTTTTAATCAGAACACAACCAATGTCTTTCCTTCTTCTATTCAAATCCAATTTTTTAAATATCTGCATGAATATAAATCAATTCTTCATTATTTTTGCACAAAAAGCAAGCTCTGGTGATAGTGAATGTGTATATATATTTACTTTGTCATTAATTGTTTATTTTTGTACTTACCTCCGGACATACATACACACCAACTGCCCTTTATATATGTATAGATTACTAATTAGGTTTATAGGAAATCTTACAAGCTAAAGATGTAAAATAATCACATGGATATTATTGCTTAGTAGGTAATTTGTTATAATGCAATTTTTAACAAGCTAGTCTCAAAGAGCAATTACTCTTGAATAGTGAATTCGATTCTCACTGGGTGCCTTATACTTGTGGCCTTGTACTAAATCTAAGCTATGCTTACTTTTTGGCATCTCATGTAGTGCAATGGTTAAAATGCAAACTAGCAGACCATTATTAGTAAATTTGTTTGGTTTCTTTGTTTAATGGCATATCAACCTTCATGGGTTATCTAATACCAAAATCATCCTTGTAGAAAACAGTAGTATTTAACCTCTAGCTGGGGTTTAGTGAGTTTGATTCTCACTGGATGTCCTATACTTATGATAATCTAAACTAAACTTAGTAAATGCCTACCATTATTGCTTAGTATAATACAGTTAAAATTATTGAAATACAGACAAAAAACAAAAATATTTAAATCAATAAATTTTCCAAGTGTCACTCACTTGATTTAAGAAATATTTTTCACAGAAAAATATCAATTTGATTAAACAATATAAAAACATAATTAGTAAATTCTTTTTGTATTGCAGATTTTTCTTTTATAGTATCATCATTTTTGTTATAGTATCTAGTATTTCATAGTGTCTAGTATTTAGTATTTCATAGTTTCTAGTATTTCATAGTTTCTACTATATAGTATTTCATAGTGTCTAGTATATAGTATTTCATAGTGTCTAGTATAGTGTCTAGTATATAGTATATAGTATTTCATAGTTCATAGTATCATATATAGTATTTCATAGTGTCTAGTATATAGTATTTCATAGTATCTAGTCACAGTACCGTTGCCAAACTGCTGGTTCCTTACCTTTCCTTTGGATCACAGCGGCAGTGTGGACAGGGGGGATATGCTGCTTGAGCAACAGCCCATCCTCCATATGAACCCACCCAGACTATGTAGTAGCAAAAAAGTTTTTTTGACACTACTCCATCGTCTCTTGTAAATGGAAGGATGCAAACAAGTATCTAATTTTATAGTATTTTATGATATCATCATTTTTCTTTTATAGTATCATCAGTGTGAATTTTTAATTAACTACAAAATTTGTTTACTAGACATTATTTTAAAAAAAGGGACCAAGTAACCAATAAGCACCCCAAATCATCAACTTAATGAAAGGTTCATATTTTAACTCATCACCGGTAACTTCCGCTTTTGTAAACAAATGATTTTAATCAGAAGTTTATGGAGATGTTGAACTCACAATAAATTAAATAAATATATGGTTGGTACATGTAATCAAATTAAAATTCAATAGCAAAATCTTTTTTTAAATAAATACTTTTTTAATCAGAAATTTATGAATATTTTTCAACACTTACAATAATTTAAAAAAAGACGAAAGACGTTTTTATACTAAAATAGTTTTTACTTAATCAGAAGAGAAATGCAATTATGTTTATTTTTAAAAATACAGTTTTTATTTATAAAATATTTTTATACTTGCATATTCAAATAAAAGTATGTTGTTCAGAAATAGTATCACACAATTTGTAAACATTTGTTTTTGTCAGATACAATATAATTGCAAAAATCGTATGTTTGTTTATTTTCAAATATTTGAAAGTGAAACTTACCGGTGATGAGTTAAAATATGAACTTTTCATTAAGTTGATGATTTGGGGTGCTTATTGGTTACTTGGTCTGAAAAATCTTCTCAAACACCAACCAACTAACCAGCCAACCCGACTAGACTAAGCTTAGTAAACACCTTTTGACTTCCAAACCCTTGCCTGAATATGAAAAATCATGACAGTTAAAATATGAACCTTTCATTAAGTTGATGATTTAGGGTGCCTATTAGTTACTTGGTCCAAAAAAATAAAACAAATAAGAGTGATTTCTAACATTCATCTTTGCTCTAAGATTGAGTGCATTACCCTAGTATGGATGGGTACTTCAGCTAGTGCATTTATAGATATGTGCATATGTTCAAACAGATAAGTGCATAATCTGAAGAGAAAAAAAGAACAACATACAAAAAATTATCTCTAATAGGTTGTCAACTATTTCTCTCTGCTGTGAAGTAAAAACTGTTGTTTTTTTTTATCAATTTCATGAAGACAGAAAAGTGAGGGCTTGATGATAGTTACTCAAGTTAAACATTCACTCCTAAAATGACTGGGTATTATCCTGCACACAATTTCTACTTTTATTTATAACAATACAAAGAGTAGCATAATATGAATTCTATTTCTAAATCACTAGCAAAATCGACATAAAACATAAAAGGTTCTCTACATGTTTGTATCACTAAAAGCTCAACTCCTTTGTAATTCTACATTTTTCCTGAAACATTTTATTAGAATTAGATTAGTTTATTTTTTTTATATTTGGACTTAAAATGTAAGTTTCTTGCAGTGAAGTAAATGGAAGAGATAAATTAGCTGCCAAAAACATAAAAAATATAACTGCATAATCCACTTATACATAAAACACAATCAGATTTTATATATATATATATATATATATATATGGATGTATGTATACTGTCATAAATCATACAATTTGCACTTATGCCTGTCTGTAGATTTAAGATGGTGGCAACAGTCAGTTGAGTATTCAAGATGATTAGTTAACTGAAAGAAGAGAAGAGGAAGGTGAATAAAGTAAAGAGAGAATGATGGAAAGAATAAAAAGTTTTAAAAAAAGAGAAAGAGAGAACAGAAAATAATACAGAAGAGAGAAGAGAAAAAAGGAGGTATTTACCCCCCCCCATTCGCCATGGGTAGGATGTGACACAAGGTTGCAAGTATGAGGCATCCTGCAAGGATTGAATTGCTATTACATAATAATGGACCTGCGAGTCTACCTTCCTAAACATTACACCATGATGGGATGCCCAATATTTAGTCACATTCTCCACAGGTAAGATTTTGCAATTATGGGGCATCCAGCAAGGATCAAACTCACTATTCAGTAGTAATGGATCTGTGAGACTAACTTACTAACCATTACACCATGATTGGATGCCCAATATTTATCCAGACCATTCTCCACAGGTAGGATGTGACACAAGATTGCAAGTATGAGGCATCCAGCAAGGATCGAACTTGCTATTACATATAATGGACCTGTTTTAATTAATGTGATTATTTTTGTCGATTTTTTACATGAATTTTGCAACAGATTTTTTGTATACGATAAAACTTAATATGTACTCAATGCACAATGTGTTACTGTTGGGCCAAATCCTCAATCAAGGACCCTCACAGGAAGTAGTTTAATTGTCACCCTTTCAGGCAACTTTTAAGTTAATTTTAGATATTGTGTTTAAGAAATAGATTTTTTATTAAGATTTACTAATTGGTTATTTCCTAGTTGAGTAACATGAGTGACCCAGAAAAAACAGAACCCAAATTATTTATTTATTTTCCCATTAAACTAACCCTAAACCCTAACCCTAATCCTAAATCCTAAACCCTAATAACCCTAAACCATAACCCTAACCCCATCTTTTTTCTTAGTAGATCAATAAATAAATAAATAATTTATCAGTCAAGAGTGGTTCCCCTTTGTGTATGTTGGACTTATAGGAAATAACCAGAGTTGATTTATATTCGTGAAGATAATTAAAGAATAAATTTAAACATTTATCGGTTATTTCCTAGTTGAGTAACATGAGTGACACAGAAAAAATAGAACCCAAATTATTTATTTTCCCATTAAACTAACCCTAAACCCCAACCCCAACCCTTGTACTTAACAGTTTTATTACAAAATTTGTGGGTCCTGTTTTTTTCTGGGTCACCCTGTAATATTATGTTAATCAACTAGGGGGATTGGGTTTAGGGTTAGTTTAATGGGAAAATAAATAAATAATTTGGGTTCTGTTTTTTCTGGGTCACTCTGTTACTCAACTAGGAAATAACCTACTTATCTTTATGGTGTAGATAGTAGGGTGCAATGGTTTAAGAGGCCCATAATCACTTTTACCCTGGTGTTGTATTGTTGAAAAACAGATTTTGGTTGGTTCATTTTGTTTTACGGTATATCAAACTCAGTGGGTCATTTAATGCCGACAAAGTTGTAAAATAAATTCATTCTTAATGCATAATACATTTTGTTTATAAGCTCATGTCTTTCTATTCAACCCATAGATGGGACCCAAACAGGTACTACCACTCTGGGTCAGAGTGGACCAGGGAGCAATGGTGATGAAGGGATACTCCACATTCCCAAACCTCCAGAACTGGAACCTCACCATCAGATAGAGTTTAACGTCATTCCCAGGACATGTAGACCCTCAGCCACCACCTTCTAGCACCCATATGATAAGAAGGATTGGGGGTTGCCATAAGGGCAATAGGGTTGGGGCAATCATATAGGTGCTAGGGCTTGACATGACAGCCGATTGATCAGAGGGGGCCTCTCCGCCCCCGTCTAGCCCAAGAAAAGCCTAAAGTGGAGTATTGCAAGTCATGGACTGCTCACCCACCTGGGTTCTATACTTAGCATCACGGATCGCCACCCACGGCCAACAGGTGGCCCCATTGGGGGAGTCTTACCCTCTGCAGAGGTGCAGTCAGTGCATTCTAACGCCCCAGCCGACAGGTCGGTTGAAAAACAGATTAGCAGAATATATTATTTGACAGGTAGTGTAGATTAGTTTAAAACAGTCATGAAAACCCATTGGGTTATGTAGTATAAATGACATGATCACTTCAATGTTTTTTGAGAGAATGGCTTTCATTGGACTAGAAAGTCATTGTTAAGTCAGATGGAATTGGTAGAGTAACCAGCGATAAATGGGTGTTGTTGAGATCAGAATAGAGTGTCAATAGTACTTGATGAAATGTGTCTTCAAGTAGAAAGTCAACTGCTTAATGGCTACTGATTACCATTTATATTCTTTCTGTATAACTACACATGAGTGTATTTATGCAAATATACATGGCTTCCTGCTAGTATTGTCACCCCAACAACCCCCCCCCTTTCATAAAACTTCCAGCCACTCTAGAGTCATGTAATCAGAGGAAACTAAAAAGTTAGAATATTTTCTAACTTTTTAGTTTCCTCTGATTACATGACTCTAGAGTGGCTGGAAGTTTTTATTATATAATTAGTATTATCTGTGTTATTCGGACTATTGTCCTCATCTTCATTGTTATCTGTACAATGTTTCAGTCGATGTGCCCTCCAGCCTTCTTCAGGTATTTCTTGTCACTCAGGAAGCTTTTCCGACTCGGGAACCTTCTTTTTGAACTATGGAACATTCTTGTCGTAGTCGGAAGCAATACCTTAAGAAGGCCGGAGGGCACATCAGCCGAAACGTTGTACAGATAACAATGAAGATGAGGATAATAGTCTGAATAACATAGATAATACTAACCAAGCTCATCTCAAACATTCAGAGAAATTAGAAAATAGATTTAATATTTCTACAGACAGTTAGAACTCCCTGATGAGAATTAATTCCTCCATGCTCTGATCTATTATTCACAAATGAGTAATGTATGTGAAGAAAGTTTGTTATGAATAGAATAGATATGTGCACACATACACACATGGTCTGCTTTTAATCCCAGCAAGGAAGAACATAAAACAACAGAATGAAACAATGAGAGAATGAATGGCATAAGACAGACAGAATGACATAAATCGCAAGAGGAACAATTGTCTGCATAAAAGCTACACAACAGTGTGACTGATGAATTTCAATGTCATTTTGTGTTTTATATATAAATAGCTTTATCAATCATGCAATCATTTTAAAGTAATGAGAAATTCTCTTGTAATGTACAGTAAATATCTATGAATATATTGTTTTGTTTCTTTGTTAAACAATAAAAATAACCTCACATAAATTCAAGCATATTTCTGACTTTTTCATGGGTAACAACCAGGTAGACTACACTACTTCTTCCTGTTCTGCACCCCTTTGTGCACATTTAAAAAAAAAATGTATCTTCCCTTCCAATTTATTCTCATTTTGCTGCCTTCCTTTTATGCCTGCTTTATATTTTCTTATCTCCCAATATCTTTTTATACTTCAGCCTTCCATGCATCTCCTTTTGTTCAAGAGTGAATCCCCATAGCATAAGAGCTAATGTGCTAGACTGCGATATTATTGTAAGCGAGTTTGAAATAGTTGCTCTATTATGTTCACTTTCAGAATAATACCTTCAGGAATTGTATGAACATACACATCTCCCAAGCTTAAATAGTACTACTACTGTTCTACAAAGATTGCTTTGATATACCATTAAACAAAAAAACTGAACCACTAGTTCAATTGTTACATAATTATTGGATCCCTAATACATTTTTAAGGTAGTGTAGAAATCATTAAGGCAATTAGTGCAGCTGATGGCCTTGATAGTGAGTGACAGCGCTTGACCTCACTCTGACCTTGCTTTCCAGGGATAAATCGTGAGAACCGGAACCCCCATAGAAGGCCCTCTTCCGGTTTAAGGATAGTTAGAAGTTAGAAGCCGAGCTTATAAGATGTGAGTCTCACTGCGCAGATTGTCTGGGTTGGGGATTTACAAATAAAGTAACATCAACGTAAATCAAAGTCTTGTGTTTATTACCTAAAAACTAACAATAACACAGGGCTTCTGATAAGGAGCAATCCCCAACAGAAACCAGACCCGGAATCCTCAATAGAAGACCAGACCTTAGAAGATATACCAGACCAAGATGTTAGAAGATAGAACCAAAACCAGCCAGAAGAAAAGACGACCAGAGTAAGAAGTAAAGAAAGGTATATAACATTATATAGATTTGGTACTGTGAAAACCCCAGTATATAACACAATTTCTCTTTCCTTCCAACTTATTCTCTCTTTACTTTCTTTTTCCAATGCTTTCTTCCTTTTTTTTCTATTTACTTGCATATTTTGAAAGGATGTCAGTTGATCACTGCTCCTACATCCTTAAATCCCCAACACAACTGACGCCACTATCTTGAACTCATACACAAACAGAAGTGCCAATTCATACATAAATTATCATGTCGTTTATGACAGAAACTATCATGGTATTAAAATAAAACACACGCTTGATTTTACAATATTTTTTTATATATATTTTCCCCACCGTTATTCTTTCATGAACTCACAATAAATCTGTTCAAAGATTACTCTTCAAAATTATTTTAACTGAACACATGAAAAAGAAACAAAACTTAATGCATTTGTCTTTTTCACTATCCGTGTTTAAAGTAAACTTTTTGGTAAGATTCATCCATTGCTAATGCATCCTAAAGAAATTTATTGACATTAAAAGAGAAAAATATATTCACAACATTTAGAAAATCTGAACCATTAATTCATAAAAGATAAAACCTGGTTATTATAAATAAATTGTATGAATCAATAGCAAAATATTTCATAATTTGATTTTGCAGGATTTCTTTGAAATGCCCCAATCAAATAGCCATAGTGAGTTTAAGTGAATTACAAGATGTGTAAAGTAAAAATCAGTAAATAAAACTTGCCACTGCAATTTATGTTTTCTAATGTTTACACAGTTTCATTTCTTTCCTTTTAAAATCATTTGATTTATTGATATGTTCCAAATTTTAGTTTTATTTTTGGTGATATTTTGGAGGCTATAGACAGAGCCATCTTTGAACATTAACAATAAAGTTTTGTTTATGCCAAGGATTTTCTTATTGATTTGGACACATACTGTCTTTAAAATGAACCTTTTTTTCTCCCCTTTTTCTTTTACTTCTTTCATTTTTCCTTTCTAGCTTTAATTCTAACTGCTGCTCTCATCTTTCATTTTATTTCTTTACTATTTCCACCCTCTTCGTTCCTTTTCTTTCAATTCCTATATTCTCATGATGCCTTTTTCCTTTTCTCTCTTTTGTTTTTTCTCTCTTCTCTCTGTTTTTTTCTCTCTTATCTCTTTGGTTTTCTTTTTCTCTCTTTTCCCTTCTCTCTTTGGTATTTCTCTTTTTTTCTCGACACTCTATGATTTTTCTCTCACTTTCCCTCTTTTTTTTTTCTCTCCTCCTCTCACTTTCTCTCTTTTGATTTTTCTCTCCTCCTCTCACTTTCTCTCTTTGATTTTTCTTTCCACCTCTCACTTTCTCTCATTGGTCTTTCTCTCCCCCCTCTCACTTTCCCTCTTTTGGTTTTTTTTCTCTCCTCCTCTCACTTTCCTCTTTTAGTTTTTTCTCTCATCCTCTCACTTTCCTCTTTTGGTTTTTTCTCTCTCCTCCTCTCACTTTCCCTTTTTGGTCTTTTCTCTCTCCTCCTCTCACTTTCCCTCTTTTGGTCTTTTCTCTCTCCTCCTCTCACTTTCCCTCTTTTGATTTTTCTCTCTCACTTTCTCTCATTGGTCTTTCTCTCCCCCTCTCACTTTCTCTCATTGGTCTTTCTCTCCCCCTCTCATTTTCTCTCTCTGATTTTTCTCTCTTTTCTCATTCATTATTTTCCTCCCCATTTTCTCCCCCCCTCCCCTCTCTTTGTCCCATTATTCCTCTTGGTTCTTAGATTAATTAGAAAATGAAAAGAAAACTAAATTTTTTATCCTGTTATTTTTCCAACAAGATTTTATATAAAGCTGCAAATAGAATTTATTTTGAATAGCTTTTCATCTGTCCTCATATTTTTGGACAAATATTTTCCTGGGCTTACAAGTTGAGGAGGTGGGGGCAAAAACTGCCCTCCTAAATGAGGGCCAAAGAAAGGAAAAATTTAGAGAAAGCATGAAAAAATTGGGTAGCATATTTGCTGGCATATGACACGCACATCAATTCTATGGAGGAAATTTTAGAAAAAGAGATTATATTTAAATTCAATCAAATAATTTATTTTGTTTTCAAAAATTTGAATTTTTATGCTATATAGATTATTATGGAGGCATGTGATGTAATGGCTGCTATTGTAAGAAATGGACACAAAGAGACAAGTTCAAATCCTGGACAAGGTTGTTTGCATTTCCCATAGTACTAATACCCTTCGGAAAGGTATGAATCCAATTATTCTCCTTCAAGATATGGGTAAATAGTTGGGCAGACTGGGCTCTTTTTTTGGTCAGGCAACCAGTCAAGTTCTTCTGGGTTCTATCCTTAAGCATCAAGGGTCGCCACCCACGGCCAACAGGTGGCCCCATTGGGGGAATCTTACCCCTCTGCAGAGGTGCAGTCGGTGCATTATAATGCCCCAGGCGACAGGACAGAAAGAAGGATTGTGATTTACTAATTGGCAACATTAATTATGAAAAGGACGATTCAAACTTTGTTTTAGAACTAATGACATTGTTTATTATTTGGGTAGAAATTGTTCACTTGCTCTCCATCTCCATTTTTTGTGTTTGAGCTGAAATATTTGCAAAGTGGCAGGTTTGGAAAATAATAATAAATGGTTTTATTGAAAGGACAATTGTTATACAAAAAGCCAACTAAAGGTCGGCCAAAATATATTAAATGGAATTTTTTCTGAAGAAACTTCTTCGGCTAAAATTGGTATGTTTCTTAAAATTCTTTTATGTCTTCCACATTCTCGATTCTTACCTTTTAGAAGAATTTTGAGTTCAGGAAACAAATTGCATGGATCTAGACCAAAATCCAAAAATTATTTCTTCAACAAGTACTGAGACGGGGGCCATAGTTTTTTTTTTTTTCAAAATTGTTACTGACTTATCTAGATATCAACACTTTATTATATAAGTTGTTCAACTGTGAAGAATTATAAAATTAAAGAAAAATATAAATGTTAATTCATACAAAATATCAAGTATGATCTAATAGGGAAACTAGCCAGGGGCCATCATTAACTAACATCACACGGGTAAATTCATTCTCCCTGTATAAATCTCAGAGTTCTTTATTCAAATTTACAATAAAGTTTCAATCTGAATACTTTTTTATCACATTTCATATGCTGATCAATTCAAATCCCATTTGGGATCTTGTAAAGTTGAAATTTAGAATAGTCATGTGGATCTTGCAAATGAAAATGGCAAAATGAATTAAGAGAGCTCTATGTTCAACATTGTGCAATTATTGACTAATGAGAAAACTTTCTCTTCAGTCAGCTACATAAGATGAAGTATTGTTGTTATAATCCATGGGTAGACTTCAATACAACCAAACTAAATTTTTTTTTTTAACTATATACCTAATATACTCTGATTAACTGTACCAGTCGCACAATGAATATCTTTAGTTGCTTCAACGGCATTATGGCTGTCGGTAGAGTGTTCGAATGGGAACCTCAAGGTTCCTGGTTCGATACCAGCCCTCGCCAACTCAGCGTATGAATAGCACAGGGATCTGTGCGGTAAGGTGAGGAGCTGATGGTAGGTGTGGCGCCCCACCTGAGATGCTAAAAAACAAGCTCCTTGGTCTAGCGCTAGTGAAAAAGGGGATAGACTCCCTCACTGTCTGGCTGAAACCGACTTTAGGCCACCCTGATAATTTTACTTTTTACTTACTTGAACTCATAAAGCCTAAATTCCTTAATTAGATTAAGTTGCAAGTTCATCTGTTTGGTTTTCAAATCCAATATGGAGTGAAGCATGCACAGTATGTCAGCACAGCAACTAGCATGATACGATAAACCACATGAAAGGTAGCATTCATGACTTGGACTGCTTCATTCACATGATTTATGAGCTGCAAACTAGCAGATAACAAAATACAGAAAAAACTGTGACTCGTCCTATGATATTAGTTTAGTGCTAAGACATACATACATATAACTTATTTTTTTTTTATATATGTTAAATATTGTAATTTATAGTTGATCTTTTAGGAAAATTATTTCACACAAAAAAGAAACATTGATGTATAATGTGCAGGGGCTTTTTAAGAGAAAAAAAATGTGTGTGAGGAGCCAACAGTGCTGCATTCAATCATGTCTCCCCACAGCTTGATCTATCAGTAAACTGTGTTTTACCTTGACTGTTTTATGGAGATATAGTGTAGAGGTTTTCTCTTACCTTCTCCATATTTTAGATTAAGCATTGTCCTTGTTCTAGACTGGTTGCCTGCCATGGCTAGAAAGTCCAATCAACCCAAACATTTTACCCAGAACTGGTAATAAAAGTCTATCCATGCTTCTCCCAAAGGAATAAGTGTGAACTGAACATAAAACAGATAGAGGTGAAATTTCAACTCTATTCCATTTTCTGTGCTAATACCCATTATACAATCCACACATCCTTATATAGCACTTAAAACACCTTAAAAATATCAATGTAAAATTTGTAAATACTTTTAAAAAATTATTTCAAGTACCTTCTATTAAAATAACCAGTTTATATTTCTGTAGTTTTTGTTTTTTTGTTGTTTTTTTGACAGAAATAACATGCAAACTATATTTTACAATTTTTAAAGCCTTATTACAAAATACAAACTAAAATTCTGGTGATAACCTATTCTGATGTGTTGAGAAAGCAACTTTCATCTTTTTGAAAATCAATAATAAATATAATTTCCTTGAAATTTCCAGCAATGTAGGCAAACACATATATGTAGACAATATTCCAGTGGGAAATAAATAATTTGCAGTGTTTGCTAGTTATTTATTTAGTGCTGATAATGGTTACCACACATGAAACCAAAGATTCCATATAAGGTACTTTCCAAAATGTCATTCATAAACATAATGGTTTTAATATTTGTCCATATTTGTGTTTTTATTATTATTCTCTACAAATTGCAGACTGCTATACTCCACCTGGTTGCTATACTCATAACATTTTGGCTACTGTAATCTCCGACCTTCCCTTACATGTGCCTTTTGTCATACTCAGTAAAGTTCCAGAAATTCCAAATTTAACCCTTTTAAATCACAAGGATAGACTGTTCTCATTCCACTGTCCATACCTTGGGGGCAACTAGCATCAGACAGTTACCAAGCATTGTAGCCTTTATACCTATGTTACCCTATCATATGTCTTCTATAAAGTAAAAAGTAAGTCAAGTCATTGGGGTGGCCTAATGTCAGTATCAGCCAATCAGCGAGAGGATCTATCCCCTTTTCACTAGTGCTAGATGAAGGAGATTGTTTTTGCATCTAAGGTGGAGTGCCATACCTACCATCAGCTCCTTACTTTACTGCACATATCCCTGTGCTACTCATTCATGATCTATTTCAATTTTATTTAACACCATAGTGTTTGGTAAAATAGAATTTATCTCAGTATGTTATAATAAAAAGTATAAGTAAAGTCATCAGGGTGGCCTAAAGTTGGTATCAGCCAGACAGCAAGGGAGTCTATCCCCTTTTCACTAACAAGGAGATTGTTTTTGCATGTGAGTTGGAGCGCCACACCTACCAACAGCTCCTTACCTTACCACACAGATACCTGTGCTACTCATACACTAAGTTGGCAAGGACCGGTATCAAACCAAAAAGCTTGGGCTTTCGAGGTGGACGCTCTACCATTTAAGCTAAATCGCCCCGAATAATAATAGTCTTTAAATGAGTCCATAATTAAATACTATTTTGAAAAATAACTTTATTTTATTAATATTGTAGTGACATCATGGATTGGGGGTGGTGTATGAAACCCTAGCACTAGCACTTGTTATATGAAAATAAAATCATCAATTTAATCCAGAATTTGTAAACAGAGCTATTTGAGCCTTTGATAGAACCCTAACAGGTATTACTAGGGGACCTGGGAATAATAGCAATGAAGGAGTATTTCACACCCCAGATCTCAAGAACTGGAGCCTCACCATCAGATACCATTTAATATCATACCCAGGATACCCCTTTTTTTTGGGGGGGTCTTACTCCTCTACAAGAGATAATGACAGCATATTCTAAACCTCGCCGACAGGGTTTAAATAGATTAGGTTATATGAGAGGTTCAGAATCAAAACTTAAAGGGGCGGAAGAAGGAGACAGAAGTAACTAAACTGGCTACTGTTATTATATAACTGAATCCGAGCTGGTTCCGGAAATTTCTTCACCCTACATACCTTCCCTCCCAGATCCTAACTATCACGGACACTGACTTCACAACAGGTAATTTTCTTATTCTGACTTTTTATTCCGTTTAATGAATTCATTTCCCCCATTTCTAATTGGAAAGTTCTACTGTCTCAGATACATAACAGGTGCTTCCTAACACTTAACACTTTGGTTGAATGTCTGCATTGCAGGTAACTTGGGCCAGCCAGTCTCCTGGGAACGAGTAAGGATTATTCACAATTTTCATAAACACAACCAAAAAGATTTAGTTTTCCAATTTAGCTTTGTGCTTACTTGATACATCAAAATATTTCTTGGGAAAATGATTTAATGATACGCCATTGTTTGTGAAATGCATTGATTTATGATTAATAATCAACAATTAATAATAATACTTATCATTATAATCACTAGTACAAAATAAAAAACGCCCTCAGGGCGATGTAAAAATAGATTTTTGAAACATATTTCCTGAGGGGTGGGAGTAAAAAATTCAATGTCAGCGAGTTTGTACCCTAAGTAAGTAAAATCATCAAATTCATTTAAGGATTAAAAAATCAAACAATTTCAAATGTAAACTTTAAATATGTATTAAAATAAAACAAACTATATATAAATATATAATACCAGTCATCTATTTATTAAAACTTGTTTTAAAAAACAATGAGGACTGTCTAATGTTGCATGTTCAAATTTTGAGTGTATTTATTCTGTTATGACGATTTTGGGTAATGTGACGTAAGCAGTGACGTAATTTTTGTTACAGACAAAAACCGGAAGCGAATCTCCATTATTAATAGATATTGATATGAATGGTTATATATATGAGATGATATTATATATTGGCATTTCAGTCTTGAAAGACTATAATAAAGTTTTTGTGCATCTGAAGTTACAGCACCTCCTGTGACTGTGAAGTCCAATGTTTGAAAAACATTCTCGACCACAGATGTCGCATTTGAAGACTGTCCCTGAAGATGTTGATGTGCCAGTGCTTTGTTGACACTGCTTTCTTCTGGACCTCTTAGCTTCATGGTGTTGTGTCAGGGTGACTTCTGACATGAGCAATCCTCTACGGAGAGTCTGCCGCCACCTAGGGCGGTCCTGAGCCAAATTTTCTCAGCTGCAAGAGGCAATGCCAAAGCATTTGAGATCCTTCTTGCAGACATCCTTGAATCGCAGCTGGGGGCGACCAATCTGTCTCTTACCAGATGAAAGCTTTCCATAGAGGATGTCTTTCGGGATTCGTCCATAATCGATCTGACATAAATGACCCAGCCATCAGAGACGACAACTGGGGAGTTGAGCTCTCTCTAGAACTGCTATGAGATGATATATTAATAATAATATTATATAAGATAGATTCAAAATATGCTTTCATATATCTGTGGACAGAGCCAGCCCTAGTGTTTCTGCTACCTAAGGTAAGCTGAATTTCATTACCTTTTAAAGTATAATATCCTATGGACTACACATGGACACACCAGTTTTAAACAACCAGAAAAAAGCATACATTAATCAGCTCTGTACAGACACTAGATACTGTGTAGAAGACCTACCAAGAATCATAGCCAATAAGGATGAATAGAGAGAGAGAGAGAGAGTTATGGGAATTTGTGCTACCATCATGACTTGATGGTGATGATTTGTTTTTAGACATAACTATTTTTGCAAAATACATCTCTAAGATGCGGTTGGATGTATCATCGGTGATGTTCTTTAGTTCATTTGGAATTTCAGATCTTTGCAACATCATACCCCCCCCCTCACTAAAGTGATCCAGCCAAGATTGATTATGTCTCAGCCTAGATCCAACATGGTTATTTGTTAGCACTTCCTGTGTCACTCTCAGCTAACAAACAGCTTTGGGTTTTGTCCTTTATACATGTGGTCAGGTTGTGATTTGACCAAAGAGTAATTATTTACAGTCTTCTAGGTTGGTAATTTTCCCTATAAATATGTTGTCCATTAATATATCAGTTTCGGCTTATAGGGGAATACTTAACTCTAACACTAGTAGTGTCCTGTGATGAATGGATTAAGTGCCATATATATATATATATATTTACCAACCCCTCTGCATGAGCAGGATGTGACACAAGGTCAATTTCTTAAGTAGAGTTCAACAGGTTTGAATTCAGAGTTTTCCTTCTCCTAGACTGGTTACCTAGCCATGGTTAAAGAACCCAGTCTGCCCTGCAATTTACCCATAGCTGGAGGGAGAGTAGGATTCATACCTTTCCCAAGAGTATTAGCGCTAAGTGAAATGCAATTACCACGTCCAGGATTTGAACTCAGGGCGACGAGTCCATTTCCCATGACTTTAACCATTACACCACGCGCTTCCTATATATATATATATATATATATATATATATATATATAAGAAAGAGAGAGAGAGAGAGAGAAATACATCTCTAAGATTCAGATGCATGCATCATCAGTTATCTTTGGGTCTTTCTGGTTTTTTTTCCAGTATCATACACCCTCACTAATGTAACCCGGCTGAGATTGATCATGTCTCAGCCTAGATCCAACATGTTTGTGTGTTAGCACTTCCTGTGTCACTTTCAGCTAACAAACAACTTTATACATGTCAGGTTGTGATTTGGCCAATGTGCAATTATTTCCGGACTTCCATACTGGTAATTTTCCCTATAAATATGTTGTCTGTTAGAGTATTAGTTTCAGTCTATTTCACATAGGCGAATGCTTTACTCTAACACCTAATATACATCATTGCCCATAAATAAATACATCCTAATATTTTCTTCTAAAGCAAAGATACCAGGATTTTATCATTTCTAGTGGAACATTATACAATCAAAACAGATATTATAAGGTACTATAAACAGTTATATATATATATATATATATATATATATATATAAGATGATATATTAAAGAAAGCCTTGATTACCTTCTCACTTAAAAGGGAACGCCCTCACAATCCAGCAGATACTGACAAGGAAACATTCTGCTAACTTGTTTGGTTTTGGTTTCTTTGTTTAATGGCATATCAACCTTCATGGGTTATTTAATGGCAAAGCCATCCTTGAAAAAGAAAAGTAGTGGTAATATTTAACCTGTAGTTGACAAGATGCGGGTTTCATACCTTTCCCAAGAGTATTAGTCTGAAATTAAACATAATAGCATAACAAGAATTCAAACTTGTCACAGTCCAGCACTTTAGCCATTATGCCATGGGGACTTCCCCCAAAAAGCAGTAGGTTACCATTCTCAGCCAACAACCAATGTGGCACTTCTTCTTGTCTGACCCAATCAACAAGTATTTATCTTGAATAAATATATTTCAAAGGAGTAAAGATAAACAAAGAAAAAGATATAGACATAAATATTTAATAATAATGATAATAATAATAATATTTCAAAAATAAGAAAAAAATAATCAATTTAAATGTCCTGAAGGCTATCAAAGTCTGAGTCATCAAATCCTGAGGGGAGAAAATTCAAATTAAAAAAAAAGAAAAGTTTTTTTCATTGACTCCTGATACGTTCTTGTCAAATTCATTTAATTTTACAGTTGGTTTATCTAGGAAGTGAAATATATTTCTTAGGCGGTTGGGTGGAGGGTTAATTTCCTGTCATCAAATTGGCTTATTGATCTCAGATTTCCTTATTGAAGTGCAACCACAGTTAAACTTAATAACTATGGATATTTTATTAATAATAAAATCAAAGCCCAAAAAAAAGAATTGATGCCAACATCTAAGCTCAGGTGAAAACAAAGTATGGCAAGCCTCTCAAATTAGAAGTACATTTCATATACCTTGGTAGCAATATCTCATCTACAGAAAGCAATGTTGACATAGGAAAGGTATGGACTTCTATTGAAAGGTTATCAACTAAATGAAAATTTTATCTCTCTGATAAAATAAAACAGGAATTCCTCCAAGCTGTATCCATAGAAACATTTCTATGAAAATATTGTTTGCCGAAAAAAAAATTTTTGAATTATCTGATGACATTGAAATGTTTCAAATTAATTACTTTAAGAAAAACCTGGTTGTATTCAACAATAGCACACAATGAACAACAATTCAAAGATTGTTATCAGGAAAATCCAGGAAGAGATTGATTCTAACAGCATATCAACCCATCAGGTGCCAGTAGAGAGAAGTGAGTGGGTTCTTTACAAGTTAAAAGCATGGTAAGAGTAACCCGAAGTAGTAGACTACAAAGTGAAAGTGAAGAATAGGGAAAGCTGGGCAAATACCTGGATCTTGCCAGAGAACTGAAAAAGCTGTGGAACATGTTGGTGACAGTTATACCAGTTGTAGTTGGAGCTCTTGAAACAATCCCTGAAGGCCTAGAAAATACACCGGGTGAACTAAATATCAAAGGAAAAATTGAGAACATCCAAACCACAGCACTACTGAAATTAGCCAGGATACTTAGAAATGTCCTGGAGATCTGAAGAAACTTGTTGTCACTAAGACGCCAATGAAAAACCATCGGTATAAACTGGTGTGAAAAACTCACATGGACTAAAATAATAAATTACTTCAAATAGATATTTTGGGGACTAAGCCAATTTTGACTGAAGACAATTGCAATTTTTATAAAATTAATAGTGTTTTATGGTTTTCTTTTTGTTTCTATCAAGACAGGAGAAGACTTGATTCATGCAGTAAACCAAAAACAAATCTGATGGAATGGAATTATCAAAGATCTTGAAATCACCAGAGCTTTTGGAACATACTTACTATGGATAACAAGGTTCTATTATAATGATATTGAAGAAATATTGAATAGTTAAATCATAAAATAATGATAATAACAGAATAGTAAAGTTGATGATAATTCCTTGACCAATAATAATGATGATAATAACAGAAATGATAAAGTTGATGATAATTCCTTGACCAATAATAATGATGATAAATACAGAAATATAAAGTTGATGATAATTCCTTGACCAATAATAATGATGATAATAACAAAATTGATAAAGTTGATGATAATCCTGACCAATAATAATGACATGATAATAACAGAAATTAGAAAGTTGATGATAATTCCTTGACCAATAATAATGATGATAATAACAGAAATGATAAGTTGATGATAATTCCTTGACCAATAATAATGATGATAATAACAGAAATAGTAAAGTGATGATAATTCCTACCAATAATAATGATGATAATAACAAAAATGTAAAGTTGATGATAATTCCTTGACCAATAATAATGATGATAATAACAGAAATAGTAAAGTTGATGATAATTCATTGACCAATAATAATGATGATAATAACAGAAATAGTAAAGTTGATGATAATTCCTTGACCAATAATAATGATGATAATAACAGAAATAGTAAAGTTGATGATTAATCCTTGACCAATATAATGATGATAATAACAGAAATAGTAAAGTTGATGATAATTCCATTGACCAATAATAATGATGATAATAACAGAAATAGTAAAGTGATGATAATTCTTGACCAATAATAATGATGATAATAACAGAAAATAGTAAAGTTGATGTTGATGATGATAATTCCTGACCAATAATAATGATGATAATAACAGAAATAGTTAAGTTGATGATAATTCATTAATAATAATAATCTTGACCAATAATAATGATGATAATAACAGAAATAGTAAAGTTGATGATAATTCCTTGACCCAGAAATAGTAAAGTTTGATGTGACCAATAATAATGATGATTAATAAACAGAAATAGTAAAGTTGATGATAATTCCTTGACCAATAATAATTGATATAATAACAGAAATAGTAAAGTTGATGATAATTCATTGACCAAATAATAATGATGATAATAACAATAGAAGATGATGATAATTCCTTGACCAATAATAATGATGATAATAACAGAAATAGTAAAGTTGATGATAATTCCTTGACCAATAATAATGAATGATAATAACAGAAATATGTAAAGTGATGATAATTGCATTGACCAATAATAAATGAATGATAATAACAGAAATAGTAAAGTTGATGATAATTCCTTGACCAATAATAATGATGATAATAACAGAAATAGTAAAGTTGATGATAATTCCTTGACCAATTAATAATGATGATAATACAGAAATAGTAAAGTGATGATAATTCCTTGACCAAATAATAATGATGATAATAACAAAATAGTAAAGTTGATGATAATTCATTGACCAATAATAATGATGATAATAACCGAAATAGTAAAGTTTGATATAATTCCTTGACCAATAATAATGATGATAATAACAGAAATAGTAAAGTTGATGATAATTCTTGACCAATAATAATGATGATAATAACAAAAATAGTAAAGTTGATGATAATTCTTGACCAATAATAATGATGATAATAACAGAAATAGTAAAGGTGATGATAATTCCTTGACCAATAATAATGATGATAATAACAGAAATAGTAAAGTTGCAATGATAATTCCTTGACCAATAATAATGATGATAATAACAGAAATAGTAAAGTTGATGATAATTCCTTGACCAATAATAATGATGATAATAACAGAAATAGTAAAGTTGATGATAATTCCTTGACCAATAATAATTGATGATAATAACAGAAATAGTAAAGTTGATGATAATTCTTGACCAATAATAATGATGATAATAACAGAAATAGTAAAGTTTGATGATTAATTCCTTTGACCAATAATAATGATGATAATAACAAAATACGTAAAGTTGATGCATAATTCTTGACACAATAATAATTGATGATAATACCAAATAGTAAAGTTGTTATGATAATCAATAATAAAATGATGATAATAACAGAAAAGTAAAGTTTGATGATAATTCCTTGACCAATAATAATGATGATAATAACAGAAATTAGTAAAGTTTGATAATTCCTTGACAATAAAATGACAGAAATGTAAAGTTGATGATAATTCCTTGACAATAATAATGATGATAATAACAGAAATAGTAAAGTTGCATGATAATTCCTTTGACCAATAATAATGATGATAATAACAAACTGATGCATAAATGCCCAATAATATATGATGATAATAACAGAAATAGTAAAGTTGATGATAATTCCTTGACCAATAATAATGATGATAATAACAGAAATAGTAAGTTGATGAAATTCCTTGACCAATAAATAATGATGCATAATACAGAAATAGTAAAGTTGATGATAATTCCTTGACCAATAATAATGATGATAAAGTTGATGCATAATTCCTTGCACCAATAATAATGATGATAATACAGAAATAGTAAAGTTGATGATAATTCATTGACCAATAATAATTGATGATAATAACAAAATAGAAAGTTTGAATGCATAATTCCTTGACCAAATAATAAATGATGATAATAACAGAAATGCATAAAGTGATGATAATTCCTTGAACAATAATATGATGACAGCAATTAAGTAAAGTTAATGATATATTCTTGACAAAAAAAACAATAATAATGCATGATAATACAGAAATAGTAAAGTTGATGATAATTCATTGACCAATAAATAATGATTGATAATAAAGAAATAGTAAAGTTGATGCATAATCATTGACCAATAATAATGATGCATTAATAACAGAAATAGTAAAAGTGATGATAATTCCTTGACCAATAATAATTTTAGATGATAATAACAGAAATGAATAAAGTTTTGAGATAAATTCCTTGACAATAATAATGATGATTAATAACAGTAAATAGCTAAAGTTGGCAATAATTCCATTGACCAAAATAATATGATGATAATAACAGAAATATAAATGCTTAGCATGATAATTCATGACAATCAATAATGCATGCATAATAACAAGAAATAGTAAAGCTGATATAATTCAGTTGACCAATAATAATGATGCATAATAACAGCAAATAGTAAAAGTTGCATGATTAAATCCTTGGACCAATAATCAATGAATGATAATAACCAGAAATGCATAAAGTTAGATGCATAATTCCTTGCACAATAATAATGATGCATTAATAACAGAAAATAGCTAAAGTTGATGATAATCCTTGACCAATAATAATGATGATATACAGAAATTAGTAAAGTTGATGATAATCATTGACAATAATAATGATGATAATAACAGAAAAGTAAAGCTTGATGATAATCCTTTGACCAATAAATAATGGATGATAATAACAGAAATGATAAAGTGATGATAATTCCTTGACCCAATAAAATGATGATAATAACAGAAATGATAAAGTTGATGATAATTCCGTATAGGTAGACCTAAAACTGATGATAATACAGAAATGATAAAGTTGATGATCAATTTCAATTGCACCAATAATAAGCATGCATAATAACAGAAAATAGTAAAGTTTTGATGATAATTCATGACCAATATAATTGATGCATAATAACAGAAATAGTAAAAGTTGATTGATAATTCCTTGACAATAATAATGAATGATAATACAGAAATGATAAGCTTGATATAATTCCTGACCAATAATAATGATGATAATAAAATCAACAGAAAATAGATAAAGTTTGATGCATAATTCCTTGACCAATATAATGATTGATAACATAACAGAAATGATAACAGTTGATGATTAATTCCTTGACCAATAATAATGATGATAAGTACAGAAATGATTAAAGTGATGATAATTCCGTTGGACCAATAATAATGAGTATAATAAACAGAAATGATAAAGCCTTGATTGATAATTCTTGACAATTTAAATAATGATGATAATTAACAGAATGATAAAGTTGCATGATAATCATTGACAATAATAATGATGATAATAAACAGAAATAGCTAAAGTTGATGATAATTCATATGGACAATAATAATGATGTAATAACAGAAATAGTAAAGTTGATGATAATTCCTGACCAATAATAATGATGATAATAACAGAAATGATAAAGTTGATGCATAATTCCTTGACCAAATCAATAATTGATGGATAATAACAGAAATAGTAAAGTGATGATGAATTCATTGACCATTTATAATGATGATAATAACAGCAAATAGTAAAGTTGATGATTAATTCATTGGTACAATAATAATGCATGATAATAACAGAAATAGTAAATGATGATAATTCCTTGACCAATAATAATTGAATGCATAATAACAGAAATGATAAAGTGATCATATTCCTTTGCACCAATAATAATGATGATAATAACAGAAAGATGAAAAGTGATGATTTAATTCCTTGACCAATAATAATTGATGATAATAACCAGAAATGATAAAGTTGATGATAATTCCTTGACCCAAAATAATGATGATAATAACAGAAAATGATAAAGTTTGATGATTAACTTCATGCAACCAATAATAATGATGATAATAACAGAAATAGTAAAGTGATGCCATAATTCAATTGACCAATAATACATGATGATAATAACAGAAATAGTACAAGCTGATGATAATTCCTTTCACCAAATAATAATGATGATAATAACAGAAATGATAAAGTGTGCATGAATTCCTTGCACCAATAATAATGATGATTAATACCAGATAATAGTAAAGTTGATGAATAAATTCCATTGCGACCAATAAATAATGATGATAATAACAGAAATAGTAAAAGTGTATGATAATTCATTTGACGCAATAATAATGCATGATAATAACAGAAATCATAAAGTCGATGATAATTCATTAGACCAAATAATAATGATGATAATAACAGAAATAGTTTAAAGTGATGATAATTCATTTGACCCAATTAATAATATGATTAATAAAGGGAAATAGTAAAGTGATCATAATTCCATTGACCAATAATAATGCATGATAAAACAGAAAGATAAAGTTGATGATAATTTCCTTGACCAATAATAATGATGATATAACAGAAATAGTAAAGTTGATGATAATTCCTGGACCAATAATAGATGATGCAATAATAACAAAATAGTAAAGTTCGATGATAATTTCCTGACCAATAATAATGATGATAATAACAGAAATAGTAAAGTTGATGATAATTCCTTGACCAATAATAAGATGATAATACAGAAATAGTAAAGTTTGATGATAATTCCATTGAAACCAATAAAATTGCGATGCATAATACAGAAATGATAAAGTTGATGCATAATTCCTTGACCAATAATAATGCATGATTAATAACAGAAATAGCTAAGTTGATGCATAATTTCCTTGACCAATAATAAATGATGATAATACAGAAAATAGTAAAGTGATGCATAATTCGTTGACAATAATAATGATTGATAATAAACAGAAATAGTAAAGTATGATGAATAATTCATTGACCAAATAATAATGAGATATAACAGAAAATGCATTAAAGTGATGATAAATTCATTGACAATAATAATGATGATAATAACAGAAATGCATAAAGTCGTGATAATCCAGCCA
The DNA here is from genome assembly GCA_023376005.1 of Doryteuthis pealeii. Lineage (NCBI taxonomy): Eukaryota > Metazoa > Mollusca > Cephalopoda > Myopsida > Loliginidae > Doryteuthis > Doryteuthis pealeii. The sequence goes on from CM042167.1 coordinate 10,089,290, forward strand.
AAGAACACGTTGGACCAATAAAATGATTGATAATAACAGAAATAAGTAAAGTTGATGATAATTCCTTGACCAATAATAATGATGATAATACCAAAATGATAAAGTGATGATAACTTCCTTGACCAATTTAAAAATGATGATAATAACCAAATAGTAAAGTTGATGATTAATTCCTTGACCAATAATAATGATGATAATAACAAATAGTAAAGTTGATAATTCCTTCGACCAAACTAATAATGATGAAATAACAGAAATGATAAAGTTGATGATTTAATTCCTTGACCAATAATAATGAATTGATAATAACAGAAATATAAAAGTTGATGATAATTCCTGACCATAATAATGATGATAATAACAGAAATGATAAAGTTGAATTGCATAATTCCTTGACCAATTAATAATTGATGAATAATAACAGAAATGATAAAGTGCATGATAATTCCTTGACCATAATAATGATGATAAATAACAGAAAGCATAAAGTTGAGGATAATTCCTTGACCAATAATTAATGATGCATAATAACAGGAACATGATAAGTTGATGATAATTCCTTGACCAATAAATAATGATGATAATAACAGAAATGATTAAAGTTGATGGATAATTCCCTTGGAACCAATAAAATGATATAATAACAGAAAATAGTAAAGTTGATGATAATTCATTGACAATAATAATGTAATGATATAACAGAAATGATAAAGCTTTGATGATAAATTCCTTGACCAATAATAATGATGATAATAACAGAAATGATACAAGTTGATGATAATTCCTTGACCCAAAATAATAAGATGATAATAACAGAAATGATAAAGTGTATGAATTAATTTCCTTGACCAAATAATAATTGGGGGATGATATAACAGAAAATAGTAAAGTTGATGATAATTCATTGACCAATAAATAATGATGATAATACAGAAATCGATAAGTTGAGATAATTCCTGACCAATAATAATGATTGATATAACAAATAGCTTTAAGTTGATGGATAATTTCCTTGACCAATAATAATGATGATTAATAACAAAATAGGTAAGTTGATAATTCCTTGACCAATAATAATGATTGATAATAACAGAAAATGATAAAAGTTGATGATAATTCCTTGGACCAATAATAATGATGATAATAACAGAAATGATAAAGTTGATGATAATTCCTTGACCAATAATAATGATGATAATAACAGAAATGATAAGTTGATGATAATTCCTTGACCAATAATAATGATGATAATAACAGAAATGAGTAAAGTTGATGATAATTCCTTGACCAATAATAATGATGATAATAACAGAAATGAGTAAAGTTGATGATAATTCCTGACCAATAATAATGATGATGAAATAACAGAAAATGATAAAGTTGATGATAATTCCTTGACCAATAATAATTGATGATAATAACAGAAATGATAAAGTATGATTGATAATTCCTTGACCAATAAAAATGATGATAATAACAGAAATAGTAAAGTTGATGATAATTCCTGACCAATAAATAATGATGAAATACAGAAATGGAACTTTAAGAATGGTCACCATTATCCGTTACATCATGTGATCTTCTTTGACAAGGAAAATGCACGAAAGAAAGTGGTTACATGCCTTAGGAAACCCGTAAGCAATCGTTCTTAAATTTGAGCCGTGTATCCATGCAAGTGACTGGCATGAGGTTATGGATTAAGACAAGTCAACTGGAAGTTTTACTGTCAGCTGGATGAAGCCAAGTAGAAGCCAGGAACTTTGAGCAACATGACAGCCAACATCTCTTTTTCTCAGATACGTAAGCAGAAAAGTATAAATGCATAAATGATATCATGAATTCTAGAATTTCTATTTTTTAACATCAGTCACAAAAATACACACGGCAATAGACCTCGTTATGATGGCACGCTCAGGGGGTTAAGTATGCGGTTATAGAGGATTTTATACAAAGTATATTAATAACAAGAAACTAAAAAGTACAGACAGAAATGATTTATGATTCTTGCAGCAGAGTCTATTACACCACATATATGTCATAGTGTAAAAGAGGCCGTGCTCATGGTGTAATGGGTATCACTGTAGAAAATGGACATGGCAATCAGAGTTCAAATCCTGGACAAGGCTGTTTGAATTTCACAAAGTTCTAATACCCTTTGGAAAAGTATGAATCCAACTATTCTCCCTCCAGTAAATAGTAGGGTAGACTGGGCTCTTTAACTTTGGTATGGCAAACAGTCAGGTATTTCTTTTCCAACTCGGAAACCTTCTTGTCTTTTTTAGCTATGATTAGCAGAATGAGAACAGGATACCCCCGAGGACTGAATAAAGGGTTAGGTTCGAAGTTCCGTTATGGCTCCCGATTACGACAAGAAGGTTCCCAAGTTTGAAAAGAAGGTTCCCGAGTCCAAAAAGAAATACCTGAAGAAGGCCAAAGGAAAACTCTGAATTTCCCAAGGATATAAGCACTATGAGAAATTCAAAAACCTTGTTCAGGATTTGAACTTCTTTACAATTAAAGTATAATGCTAAACTGGAGCCATTCTTTGTGTCTGGTTAACTAAAGTTAATGTTAATCAATTTTTAACCATAGATACCTAACCAAAAACTTTCTACCTAGAAATCTAAATTAGGACCTTTTATCCATAAATTTTTCTTGACTCCAAAACATCACAAATACATAGTTCAGTGTTGTATTTCTCTGAATGTTTGAGATGAGGCTTGATAATTAGTATTATCTGTGTTATTCGGACTATTGTCCCCATCTTCATTGTTATTTGTACAACGTTTCGGACGATATGCCCTCCGGCTTTCTTCAGGTATTTCTTGTCAGACTCGGGAACCTTCTCGGACTTGGGAACCTTTTTTTCAGACTCGGGAACCTTCTTATCTTTTTAGCTATGGTTAGCAGAATGAGAACAGGATACCCCCGATGACTGAATAAAGGGTTAGGTTCGAAGTTCTGTTATGGCTCCCGATTACAACAAGAAGGTTCCCGAGTTCAAAAAGAAGGTTCCCTAGTCCAAAAAGAAGGTTCCAGAGTCCAAAAAGAAATACCTGAAGAAGGCCGAAGGGCATATCGGACGAAACGTTGTACAAATAACAATGAAGATGGGGACGATAGTCCGAATAACACAGATAATACTATTCAGTGTTATACTTGTGTTTAATGATGCAGTAAAGTTCAAGGTCAGATGTATGGGACACACAGTGAGAATTGAACCTGCTTATAAGGTCAGTTAACCCAGCTGATTAATTGCAACAGAATTTCAAGTTCATGCATCATTAAATAATGTCAATTAGAACAAGAGTTAACTGTAGTCTATATGTTAGTTGTATAGAAATTCAACTGCTACATGATTGATATGATAATGAGTAGAAATAGGATTTTTGGTATTGTAAAATCTATATCATTAGTACCATTTAAATGGATAATATTTGTATAGAAACAGATGTTAAAATTATAGGAATAATATATATATATATATATATATATATATATATATATATCACACACACACACACACAGACACACATTATTATTATCTTTTAAGAAAAAAATTTCTTAAAATGACACATTCCCTACATTTACACCTGAACACATATGTGATATATGTGGCAGGGCTTGCCTGTCAAGGGCCGGGCTTATTAGTCATGTATGGTCCCATATGAGAAAAAGCCGGGGATATCAAGATGCATTCATGTGGCAGGTCACGGAAAAGCTGGACTCTGAGCCATCTGCGTGCTCACTACTGAACTTGTAGAAATGGCCTTCTTCTGTGAAGAAGTGGCAATTATCTTATCATATATATATATATATATATATATATATCATGGGGGGTAATGGTTAGCAAGCTATATTTGCAGACCATTATTAATGAGTTTGATTCTCATTGGGTGCTCCATACTTCTGGCCTTGTTTCACATCTAATATAAGCTTGGTAAATAACTATATATATATATATATATATATATAAAACCCAACTTTTATGAAAGTGTCAAACTGGATCACTGCCCCAGATTATAAGTAAAATATATAAGAAAGAAAGAACAGCAAGTAGTTATCAGCAGGATAGAGTTAAATCGACCATAGCAGAATTCAAGTGAAACAGATGGTTACACGGATGAGAAGCATTTTGTTATGGGTAATTAATTCGAAAATGTATAAAGAATTGAAAGTAGATTAAAATCAGAAACAAGAAAAATACAATTCAACATTAATTTACAAGGATCTTAAAATGTGTTATCTATAATCCAATGGGAGTGTTGTGCTAGTTTTTTTTGTTTTTTTTTATTTATTGCAAAAAAAACAGACAATCTGCGTCGATCAGAGAATATACAGAAAACTATTACTAGCAAATATATGCTCTCTCCGGGTGCAAGTATTTAAGTTTTAATATAATAATATATCATATTAAATTAGAAAGGCAAATGAAACTGAATAAGAATGCAGATAAAAAGATTAGTAACAGAGGGGTATGATTGAAAAATAGAACAACTTTGAAACTAACTCTTCCATCATTTTCCATTACTCCCTTCTTTCATTGGTAAATTTTACCAGTTATAATAGTTAAATTAGGAAATAAAGAATAAAATTGTAGTTATTTCTTATTGTTAATGGATTTCTTTTAAGATTTATCCCCGAGATTTTTGCTCATATTCAATAAGGTAAAACCAAATAATTAGAAATCAATAATACTAAGCATATATTTATTAAAATCAATTTTTTAATATCAATATGCAAATTAGCCTTCCCATTCACACTGTAAACCGCTATTTTGTTGTATATATAAATACAATTGCATATTGTTAGTATGTAGGTCAACAGTCTTAATGATGAAAAACAATTTTATTAATAATTAAGGTTTAAATAAAAATAAAGTCATGGAGAATGTGATGTAAATAACAAAGCGAATTGTGACTTGTATAGTAATATAGTTTCGGTTACAGACAGAAAAACACACAATCTCCATTATAATAAGGTTCTCAGAAATTTTAATGAAACTTCAATGGTGTAGACACACATAGGAAGTGATTATTTTCTTTGATTATTATTGTTAATTTTAAGGGGTATACAACATACTTTTCAGAAGTCTGAACATTTCTCCTAAGACATTACTAAGCTTTTTTTTTTAAATGCAGCGCTGAGAATATTTATTACTAGCAGGACCTGTGGATATACAACAGAATGCTAATTTCATTATTGAAACGTTTGATATGTTTACTTAAGAGCTATTGCCCAAAAGTTAATGTCATTTAGAACTGTTTTAAACCAGTGCCTATATCCACTACGCCATATATATATATAGGGGTTGTGTAAATACAATCCTAAGTGATATATATTTACCAACCCCTCTGCACGGGCAGGATGTGAGACAATGTCAATTTCTTAAGCGGAGTTTAGCAGGTTTGAATTCAGAATTTTCCTTCTCCTAGACTGGTCACCTAGCCCAGGTTAAAGAGCCCAGTCTGCTCTGCTATTTTCCCATAGCTGGAGGGAGAATTGGATTCATACCTTTGCCAAAGGTATTAGCGCCATGTGAAATGCAAACAGTCTCATCCAGAAATTTTCATTTCCTTGATTTGATATCCTAATTTGTGATTAGTCCTTGCTAATAGCGTGGTAAGCAGTTATCAATAAGAATTTGTCTGAGTTTTAAAAAGGTGAAATTGTAGCATACAATTATTGTGGACTGTCATTTTGTAATATTGCAAAGAAATTGGATCACCATCATTCATCAATTAATGTCAACTGTCTATTTTTGGGGGATTTTTTGTTTAATACTGAATGTATTACATTTGTGTGTGTGTGTATGTGTGAATTTATTGGTTATTCAGTAGAATTTGGGGATACAAGATCCACTCTTTAGTTGAAAAATCTGCAAATATCTCTAACTTCCATCTATATCTATACATATATGAAGGGCAGTTTGTATGTATGTATGTATGACCAGAGGAAACTTAAAAAATAAAACAATTAACAACTAAATAAATATATATATGCATTAAATATCACCAGGGCTTGGTTTTTGAGCAAAAATAATAGAGATTTGATTTATATTCGTGAAGATAATTAAAAAGTAAAATTTAAATGATAACAGCATGGATTTTTTTTTTTCATTTAATATTTTAGATAGTAGACATTTCTTTTCAGAATAGCTGGATCAATGCAAGGTCTATTTTCTTTTTTTTACATAGGGATTTAAATGGGGCATCCCACGAGGATTCAACTCACGATTCAGTAATAATGGATCTGCGGGATTAACTTAAAAAATCCCCCTCTAGCCAGGCGATGCCGGGGAGCTGCTGCTAGTCAATCTTAACTCTTAAAATTACTGACTAATTTTAATATCTAAAGAGTACAACTATATACTGTACTGCAGAGTGTATACATTATTTTGGGACACCCTGTATGTATATATATATATATATATAAAAGAGTTGGCACCTCATGTGGTGTAATGACTGACAAGCTAAATTTGCAGAGCATTGTTAGTTCAATTCTCATTGGGCACCCCACAACTCTTGACTTGTACCACATCTAAGCTAAACTTAGAAAATAACTATATATATATATATATATATATATATATATATATATATATATATGAGTGATTGTGTGTGTATGTCTCTTTGTGTGTTTGTATGTGTGTGCATTAAACAAAGAAATAAAACCAAACCAGGCAAATAAAATCTTCCTAATTTTCAATGTAGAAGTAAATTAAAACTTTGTTGGACTTTTTCAAGTATTTCAATCAGATCTGATTTGAAACATAGATGGGGCCAAAACAGGTATTACCACTCCTCATCAGATTGTACCAGAAATGGCAATGAAGAGATGACCCAACATCTTCAGAAACTGGAGCCTCACCACCGGATGTAGTTTAATGTCATATGCAAGACAGATTTTTTTAGGAAGTGGAGTCTTACTCCTCTGCATTAAGAAGGTTTCAAAAGGATAGAGAAAAAAAAATATATATATACCAACCCCTCCACACTAGTAGAATAGGATACATGATCAATTTCTTAAGCAGAGTTTAACAGGTTCAAATTCAAAGTTTTCCTTCTCCTAGACTGGTTGTCTAAACAAGGTTAAAAAGCCTGGTTAAAGAGAAAATACAGGGGGTTTAGCTCAGTTGGTAGAGCATCCACCTAAGAATCACAAGGTTCTAGATTCGATACTGGCCCTCACCAAAACTTGGAACTGTGTTGTAAAGTAGTGAGCTGATTATAGGTGTGGCACTCCAATTCTGATGCAAAAACAATCTCCCTAGTCTAGCACTAGGGAAAAGGGGATAGACTTCCTTGATGTCCAGCTGATATACAGTGATGCTGATAGCTTTTTGATTTAGTGCATCCTGGGACACACATATTTGCTTTGAATAAGTCACCTGGAAAATTTATGGGTCCCAACTAAAGTTTCTTAATAAATTGTAGGGTTTATTTATGATCTGGGTAAACAACTAAAACCATCTAATTCCTACCTTGTAACCTATCCTGTGTAATTCATTCCTAAGAAACTATTGAAATGTATTTACAGTAAGTGTGAAATAGTGAGGGAAGAAAAAAAAAAACACTGGGACACATGGATATGATTTTACTGCATTCTTTTAGATTTTTGGGCATCAGGGATGCAGGACGCATACCTATCAGCATAAGGGCTGGGTTAGCTCAGTCAGTAGAGCGTTCAGTTAGAAACCACAAGGTTCCTAGTTCGATACCGGTCCTCGCCAACTCAGCGTATGAGTAGCACAGGGATCTGTGCGGTAAAGTAAGGAGCTGATGGTAGGTGTGGCGCTCCACCTCAGATGCTAAAACAATCTCCTTCATCTAGTGCTATTGAAAAGGGGATAGACTCCCTCGCTGATTGGTTGATACCGACTTTAGGCCGCCCCGACGATTTTTACTTTATATATATATATATATATATATATATATATATATGAGAGAGAGATATGCACATGTAATTGCTTTAAACACTTTAAACCCTTTATTACAATAATTCAAGATGTAATCCAAAAGTTATTTTTGAAGTGAAAATATTTGTTCAAACATCAAAGCAGACGGAGTAGATATTATATATGTAAATATAATTCTGTGTAGATCAAGCCTTTGTTTTCATAATAGACAAGCTGGTAAAGTTAAAGTCTGCCCTCCTGCAACCAGACAATCACAATACAAAGTAGTCATATATCATTTTCACAGATTTAAACACCTCCTCCAGCTAAATGTCTTCTTTAGACACTAAAAGCAAATATATATATATATACCAGCTATATATAAATAAAAAGCAATATATCAACCAACATTCTTGCTGAGCTACAATTTGCTCTCAGGAGAAAATTTTATTGAGCTCAACTCTATAATCAATAATGGCATAATTAAACCTTTGTTTCTGGCAATGTTTACAGGTGTGTATTTTAATAAGTTGTTTAAAACTAAACATATCTTGAGGCAATTCTGCAGAAAAAAAAACACTTAGAACCATTTCTTTACATTGAGGTGGGGCTCGTATATGACAGGCAGAAAATGTATAATTAATGTACAGTTATCTCGTTAATTGTGGTTGCATCCATTATTCTCTTTCAAGAGAGAGTGAGAGAGATCAACACCTGGAAGCTGTACATAAGACCAGAAATTGTCTGGCAATAAGTATCCCCCCCTATATCACTGATACTGTTCAAGGGAATGGAAAGGGCTGAGACGGCTTGGCACCAGTATTGCCACAGGAGTTATCAGAATGAGATTCAATTCAAGATCACATCAGAATACTTTAGGGACTCAAACTTCTGGGGTTTTTTGAAATTCAGAGTTATCCTACTCCTAGACTGGCTGCCTACCAAGGCAACTCAGTCTGCCTCGCTATTTACATACAACTAAGTGGAGAACAGATGGATTCATGCCTTTTCAAAAGGTATTTGTGTTACATACTCATACACATATACCCATGTTGGGTACATACACAAGTGTTCCCTTACTGGAGAGAGAGAGGGAAGAGAGAGAGAGAGAGGGAAGAGAGAGATAGGTAGAGAGAGAGGGAAGAGAGAGATAGGTAGAGAGAGAGAGAGATGCATAGATGCATAACTTATTTTCTTCTCTGGCCGTTTGTGTGATGTCTAGCTTCTTTCTTTTTCATTGGTTGTTCGTCTTTGATTCATTTCTTCTTGGTCAGTCTTTTTGCCAAGACATGCATCAACCAACAACACCATGTTATTTCTTTAAACTTTTATTTTCTTAACTAAAACTAACTACAGCGCACGTGCAGGTGAGTCCAACTAACTAAGCAAGAAACGTTTTTCTTGCCTAGGATCCTCGTTGGAACTGACAAGTTAACTCGCTCTCACGTGACTTCACATGATTCGCGGGCTTTCTGTAATATTCCATGGAAAGTGCCGTCTGTGATATGAAAAAGGACCATCCCTCTAGAACTACGCCAATTATTGCCAATAATCTATACCACCACATAGATTATGCAACATTTGCACAAAGTGAATGTGTAGCAAGATGGGGATTATCCTAAGTTTTGCAAGAACTACTATTAGGAAGAAGAAATAAGAGGGAGTAAAGGTTTTTAAAAAAAAGTGATGAACATAAAATGCCTGTCATGAATTTGACCCCCATGACTCCCTGAATGGAGAATTGAATGTCAACCGGTGTTGACCGGAACCAGAAGTCACGTGGTGACGTGGAACAACGAAGAAAAATACCGGCCTCTTTTTGCTTTCGGACACGTAGGGTACGGACCGGACCTCTGGTCCCAGTTGTGGGATCACAGTAATTAAACAGTGTCCTCTCTCTCTTTCTCTCTGCCTTTCCTCCTTTCCAACACAACCCACAAGACGAGCCTAGCCTGGAAATAAAAGCTAAGCAGCTTGTGACGATATATTTCTCGCGTTGTACTTTTTTATCAACAAGATGACCGCCACATGCCGAATACCTTTTACAACATATATCGATATTAGAATGTTACATATATATCCGTTTGGTACGGTGAATATATCGCTACAGCCACGTAACAAATGTAAACAGCTTTGAAAAGAATTAAATCTTAGCAATTCTATTTCTCACCTTGTTATTGATCATATAGAAATCTGATCATTCTGATAAGATAAAGTGAGAATTCTTCCAAGTTGTAGCCATGTCAGTGCTACTGTATAGCTGCACCAGTTGGACTCTAACAAAATGCTTAGAGAAAAAGCTATGTAGGAACTGTACAAGGATGCTGCATGTTGTCTTGACAAAATCCTGGAAACAGCTCCCCACAAAAGAGCATCTGTATGACCACTTGCATCCTATGATATAAACCATCCGAGTAAGACAAACAGGACAGGATGAGCTCATAAGAGATGTTTTCCTATGGGTACTGTTATAATGCGCTTAGCGAATAATAAAACGTGTAGCCCAGTTGACGTTAACTGCGAGAAGAACTCACTTCCGCCTTTTATTTACAATAATACAAGATGGCTGAAACAGTACTTCCGTTTCATACAAACAATGTTATAACCGGTGCTTCTGGTTCTTAGTATACCACATGTACCTACACATGGATTCACCAATATGGGATGGCCAGCAAAAAAGTACATCAAGTATTTTTGTGCTCACCCTGTATTTAATCCATAACTAGGGATTGATTAAAGATGGATTAAATAAGAGAATCAAATAAACTCAAACAATTTTGGTCAGAATCTGAACTTTGTTCTAATTTTCATTTTTTTAAATTTTATTTTATTTAAAAAAATTATTTTATTGTTACTCTGAAAATATCGTTTAATGCTCTACAAAATTACCTACAAATGGTAATTTTAATTTTCAGTTTATTTCAGTTTTAATTTTATAAGTTTATAATCTCTTTAAATAACAACGCTGAGGTGAAAAAAGTGTATATAGGTACCACCAATTTTCCTTGTGAAATCCCCCCCATATTTAACACAATGAAACTTGCATAAAAGCTAATATTATCTTAAAAACTTTTTATCCATTCAATAACCATTCTGCTACTCACAACTCCTACAGAAGAACAATGGCAAAAAATTTCTAAATTTGATAACAAATATATCAGAAAATCATGCAATCAAAAAGGTATTCAAAATAACTAGTAACAGTCTGCCAGATGAGCTTGATAACTATTACAACATGTAATTGTTAGTTGGTTGTTTTGTTTTACGGCGTATCAACCCTCTTTCAGGTCGTTTAATATAAAATCAAGTCATTTTGATAAACAAAAGACTCAGGTTGCTTACAGTATCTGCTGTTGCTAAAGTGATCACACAATTAAGTATTGAACAGGCTCATTGCTGCTTAACTTCAGTGATCTTGCTGAAACCAGTGCTTTCAACGTAACTTGACCATAAGCTACACCACATGAGGTGCACTAGTTATTTACTAAGCTTAGCTTGGGTTATAATTATGGGATTGCTTATGAGAACTGAACTTACTACCAATGGCTTGCTAGTTTAACTAAATAACCATTAACACTACATGGGTCGACATGTTAAGTGTTAATCTCTTTTCTTTTAATGCAATATATTTACTTAACATATCTTATTATAATGGAGATTGTGTGTTTTTCTGTCTGTAACCGAAACTAAATCGCTACTGTTGCATATGCAAATGTAGATATCTCCCGATTCACTAATTCAGCACTTCAATCCATAATAAAAGATACATACACTCGCCAACAAAACAAACATAAGGCGGAGACCCCAAAATCGGAAGTGTCCTCTATCGTAGCCTAAAACAGAATGACCATTTTAACACATATCTGCGCATGGGCTCCGATCAGGAGTTCCGCTTAGATAATCAATTCCTGACACTAAATAAAATAAAATTGGTAAATAAAATTCGCATTTTCATCCAATGAAAGCGATTCCCGGGTGAAATGAAAATAACTTCAATGGATCCGATTTTCGGCAGCGGTTCTCTATAAATAAACAGCTCTGAAAGGCAGACGGCAGTCAGAGGTTCAGGCGTCTAGCGAACACACGAATTAACGAGGGCTAGCAAGCAAGGGATACATCACACGCGGCCGATCACACCCCACCTACTTACCCAACCCTGACCTCACAGGCAGTCAAGGACAAGCGAACATCTCCACGTCATTCATTCGAATATAAAAAATATGCTAACTATCATAACACGATATGACCAGCGATCGACTTCAGAATAACCCAAACACAATATTCTGCCTACAACAACAACAACAGATACACCGACTGATACAAGGAAAATTCCACTTCGTTCAGCAACTGCTAACGACTCTAAAACGCAAGACAAGCTCGCATAATCAACACCTAAACACTACAACTGATTCGGCCACCGGACACTCACTGACTTTTATTCAAGACACAACTATCACCAAAATTATCCTTTAAATTCATCTCTATCTTTTCCTCGCCTTTCATGTTCCTTATTTTTCAATACAATTTCCTTAGTTATTGACGTCACATTCACCATGAAGTTATCCTTATTTTAACCTCAATTATTAATAAAATTGTTTAACATTATTTATACTGTTAACCATATCTACATACTAATAGCATGCAATTGTATTTATATATACAACAAAATAGTGGTTTACAGTGTGAACGGAAAGGCTAATTTGCATATTGATATTAAAAATGTAATTTAAATAAATATATGCTTAGTATTATTGGTTTCTAATTGTTTGGCTTTATTTTAATAAATATAAGCAAAAATCTCTTCAATGAATCTTAAATGAAATCCATTAACAAGAAAAGATAACTGTCATTTTATTCTTTACTTCATCTTTTAATTAAATACTTAAATTAGAAAAAATAACAATGAAAGACGAGAGTGATGGAAGAATAAATTTCAGTTATTCTATTTTTCAATTATATCCCCCTCTGTTTCAAATCTTTTTATCTGCATTCTTATTTAGTTTCATTAGCGTTTCTAATTTAATACGATATTTCATTACATTAAAACTTAAATACTTGCACCCGGAGTGTGCATATATTTGCTAGTCATAATAATAAAGGAAATAGTTTTCAACAACATGTGTCATAAATAAATTGAAAATTCAACAGCAATTAAGGAGAACATTTTTCTTTCAAACCTGAAGCCAACAAAATGGTAACTTAAGGAGTTTTTAGAAGGTACAATTTCAACTGCTTGGTAAAGAGTAATTTTTTTTTTTTACTGACATTTTTAAAATGTCTAAAATATTTGAATTATTAAAAGTGAAGGAAATTCTGCCATTGCTGGGAAATTTTGTGCATAGAGATGGATTTTGCCCTGGGGAACAAAATTATATAGTTAGGACTTTAGTTTGGATGTTTCAGATGACTGCCTTAACTAGGGTAAGGCATCTCATCATAAAAGAGAAGTGCTGTGGTGTACTGGTTAGAATCGTAGGAAATAGACTTGTCAACCCGAGTTCAATTCCTGGATGAAGCCACAGTTCACATAGCACTAATAACCTTGAGAAAGGTATGAATCCAACTATTCTCCCTCCAGCTATGAGTAAATAGTAGGACAAATTGGACTCTTTAACGTTGGTTAGGCAAACAGTCTAGGAGAAGGAAAACTCTGAATTCAAACCTGGTCACTACTAGAATAAGCTAAGGCCTACTTAGTGATCTATTTCAATTTTTTTTTTAAATTTGCAATGGTTAGCAAGCTAATCGTGCAGATCTTATTACTACTAAATAGTGATTTTGATCCTCACTGGATGCCCCATACTTGCAACTTTGTGTCACATTTTACCTGTGGCAAACAGGTTGGCTAAATATCTGGTTTAACTTGGGTACTTCACAAACTAAGGAGGAGGGAGATTATGAGCATTCATTGCTGTTCAGTTAAGAGTCTGCACATTTGTTTTTGGAGAAGGGTCACTTGATGATTCTCTGGTGGAAAGAAAATCACAACTAAACACAAAAAAATCTTTTGAGAAGTTTGAAAAGTTTTTATTATTAATTTTCTTCTCTCTCTCTCTCTCTCTCTCTCTCTCTCTCTCTCTCTCTCTCTCTCTCTCGTCTTTGTGAAGATGGCAAGATTTTAGTTGGAGTAATTTTTCTTCAGTTGTGTTAAAGATTTATCTTTCTCACCACCCACTTCCTGAACGTGGACTGACTTCAAACTACATTCTGACATATTCTTTCTCTCTCTTTCATATATATATATATATATATATATATATATATATATATATATATTGGGCACCTCATGTGGTGTAATGGTTGGCAGACTAGATTAGTAGACTATTATTAGTGAGTTTGGTTCTCACTGGGGGTCGCATACTTCTGGCCTTGTGTCGAATCTAAGCAACACTTAGTAAATAGTGTGTGTGTGTGTGTATTTACCCAATCCTTCTGCACAAGCAGGATGTGACACAAGGTCAAGCTTTTAGAGTATTCCTTCTCCCAGACTAGTTGCCTAATTAAAGTTAAAGAGCCCATTAATATCTATTATTCACCCACATTACATTTCACATAGTAATAATACTTTTGGGAAAGGTATGTATCCAACGATTCTCCATCCAGCTCGGAATAATTAGTAAGGTAGACTGGGAAATTTAACCTTGTTTAGGCAACCAGTCTTTTAAAAAATTGACCTTGTGTTACATCCTGCTCATGCAAAGAGATTAGTAAATACATACTATTTACTCATTGTTATTGGGTGGAGATAAGATGGATTCATGGCTTTTCCAATGGCCTTAGCACAAATCAAAATGCTTCATCCATGATTTGAACTCAGGTCTTCGAGTTCATTTTCTAACATGATAACTGTTATGCCTCTCTTAAACAAGTCATGTGTTGGCTTAAACAAAATTCTCATCTAAAATGAAAAACATTTCGAATTATTGGTAATAAAAAAAAAATTAAACCATAAAGATATTTAATCCTGAAAATGTTATGCTCAAAATAAACAGACCGTACCAAAATATCCTAAAGGTAAATTGTCTGATTTCTTTTAATAAACTCTAAGAATTTTGAGAATTTCGATTCAAAGTTAAACATAAACATCTATGTGTTTTATTGCTCCAACTCATTAGCAGAAACATACATCATATCTTCTTTTTTTTTAAATCTTATAAAGTCAATATTGTTCTGTAAGAAATTTCACAAAGCTTTGTTGATAAATGTTAGTTTTTCTTTCTTTCTTTTTTTTTATATATCTTATTTAAGAAATTCTATTGATTTGCTTCTGTTCTCATTGTTAGTCTTGAAGAAGTTAAAGAAGTAAAAAAAAAAGAGAAAAAAAAAAAAAGTAAGAAAAAAGTAAGAAAAGAAAAGAAAAAAGAAAGCTATAAGTAATTATCTTATTTGTCCAGTTTGAAGAATTACCTATAAACCTAATTAGTAATATTTCATAAATTGTGAATAACTATCAAGACAATTGAATTTTTTTTTTTTTTGGAAGTTAGGAAATTTTAAATCTGTTTGAATTAGTATGATTTTCTATCTACATATCTTCCTACTGATGAAATACAAATTTTGTTCCAGGATAATATGTATTATTTATATATATATATACATACATATATATATATATTACAATATAGGTACAAGTGATAACCTACTCGAGTTTCACCGTAAGGATCTTCAGGGTTACATCCACTGAACCAATCAAGATATTGATTAATTGCAGTCAACTACTCGTGTGGGTCCTTTGCATTAAAAAAGTGTAAGTGGCCGATGTGCAGTTAAAACCGTTGAGAGGAAGGCCCTGAAACGGTGCACATTCTCTCCTGATGATCCCAAGCATTTGTAAACATCATTTGTTTTTTCAATATATCAAATTCACAGTCTGATTAATTTCCTTTAATTTCACATACATGTCTACGAAAAAACAATACATATGGATGTTTACTCCTCTGAAGATAATTATCAACAAACACCACGGATTTACCAACACCACAAATTTTCTGGAACCTTACATCTTTTTCAGTTGTGCTGTGACTTATTGGTTACTTATTTAATAGTTGGAGTGTATTATGAACATTTTTGATATCTTAATATACACTTTTTATACAATTATACACTTTTTTAAACAATTTTACATCAGGCTCTTTTGAGTCTTATTATAAACTGTAATGCTTCTGATTTTTAAATATCAAAAATAAAATTCATTTTATTTTTAATACAGATAACGCATTTTTTGAAAAATTCCAACTTTGACTAACAGCGTTCTGTTTGGGCATTCTTCTTCTAACGGTCATTTTATCCCGTTTTTACTTTTGTTGAAAACCGATCTATTACATACGGTCGATACAGATATTCCGAGGGACCTCACATCAGGGGGGGGATGTGCAGTTAAAACCGTTGAGAGGAAGGCCCCGAAACGGTGCACATTCTCGCCTGATGATCCCATGCATTTGTAAACATCATTTGTTTTTCAATATATCAAATTCACCTATGTATGTATATATCAGTTAAAAATTCTGCTTCTCACTTGCAGCAGCTGATGACCGAGGGGTTGACTGTATTTTTGTTAAAGATTTTATGTAATGTGTTAGGGGGGAAGTGTTTTTTTATTAGTCTAAAGAAATCCCTGCCTAGTTTATTATCTATGGCCATGTTGAATGGTGGTGTAAACCAGAGAATTCTTCTTTGTCTATTCTTCCTCTTATTATTTGTATTGGTTGTTTCATTTCAATCTTTATATCTTAGTCTAGTTTTATAGCTACTATCCTTAAGAGCTTTTTCATATTCTGTTTGATTTTTGTTAAATATATTGCATTTGGACGAGTTGGTTAATAATCTAACCATTATTCCATTAGGAATGTTTTCGAATAAATAAGGCAGAATGTCCCTTAAAGAATAAATGTCAACAGGAGTGTGTAATATACAAAGTGGAAGTATATACCAATAAACCAAATGATAAAAATAAGAATATCAGTGACAAAAAAGTATACTTAGGGTCCACACAGGAAGCCTTTAAAATCAGATATTATAACCACAAAAGTAGGTTCGTAAACAAAAAGTATAGACATAATACAAGCCTATCCAACTATTTGTAGAAAATAAAATAAAAACTAGGAATAGACTCCATCTTAAAATGGGAAATAATTTAAAAATTGCAACAAATACAAAGCAGGAGACAAATTTTTTCGACTTTGCATGGAGGAAAAACTCGCAATAGTTAATTATAAAAAAACAAGCGAGTTACTAAACCAAAGTATTGAAATCCTAAACCCATGTAAATATAAAAAAGCATGGCACCTTAACCAATAACGATAAAAATATGAATAAAATTAAATTAAGATAAAAACCAAAAAATAATTGTAACAAAACTTTCTTACAGATTTTTAATTTTTTAACATTTATGCTAATATTTAACCAATCAAATACCCAATACAGCAATAAAAAACGTTTGTGAAAACTTTCTTCAGTCAGAAGTATCCTAAAGCACCATTTGGATGAAACCTAAGTCGATAGTTTCTGATTCATGTAGGTCCTTATAATCATGCTCTATTTAATGTATTGAGCACTTTCTACATATAGAACTTAGAAAACTTCCCTGGTGTTCTTTCTTTTGACCAATACATATGATATTGATGATTATTTTCAGAAAGTACGGATGTGCCGGTCTTTTCTTTTTTTAAAAAAAATTTTTCCCCAGATGTTAGTTTAAAAAATGTTTTTATTTTGAAAAACTGAATTACCTGGGTTTTTTCCACACCGGTAGAGTTTAGAATTAAAAATTAAAATAAATTATATATATATATATATATATATATATTAATATATAGATAGATAGATAGATAGATAGATAGATAAAAGGATATAAAAACAAAAAAAGAGAATTTGTCTATTTTTGAATTTGAAATATGTGTTCTTTTTTCAAAAACTGTTACACTAAGATATACATTATGTCGTTGACCGAGAAACGCGTAGCAGATGTGCTAATGAAGAAACAATCGCATGACTTGTACGCTTTTTGAAACATCAATGTTTTCGTTTTGAATACAAATTATTTTCAGCTTCTCTCTTGAGGAGTCTAGTTTAAAAAAACAAGCTCTGAAGATGATTTTTATAAAGCGAAATATTGTTCAATATTAGCTATGAATATGATATAAAATATTTTCATTTCAACAGCATTGTGTGTTTTCATATCCTTTATCTACACTTATACCGTTGGATTCATTTCCTTACTCTTAACTTATATATATATATATATATATATATATATATATATTCGTAAGGCATGTGTTATTGAATACCACGGTGTATTCTTTTTTCATTTTTTGTATGGATATTTTTTCCAGTTTTCTGGCTATCCTTTTTGAATCTGGATCGAGTTGATTCATGATATTTTTCATACTGAAAATAAACTATACACTAATAGCTACATTGGCCATACAACAACAACACTATCCCGCCGTCTTACATACCATCTCTCCGACACAAGCTCCATAAAACAACACTTTATTAAAAAACACCCAGAAAAATCCACCTCCCCCCCGAAATTAGAAAAATCTTAAACGAAAATACTAAAATTATCTACAAAAATAACAATAAGAAACGCCTACAGATCCTAGAAGCCATATGCATTAAAATAAAAAACCTAACATTAATAAAATAGCCTTTAAAGTCGGAGACAACGTATTAAATATCTTCAATAACTAACACTCACCTAACCCCCCTCTTAAAAATAATAGACTCTCTGAATTAGATAAAAGCATAGATAACAAAACTAAAATCAACTAAAAACCAAATTACATAACCCCATGAATACGACTGGAGCAACAGTCGAAAGCGCTCGGGAAATCAGTATGAAAAATATCATGAATCAACTCGATCCAGATTCAAAAAGGATAGCCAGAAGACTGGAAAAAATATCCATACAAAAAATGAAAAATGAATACTCCGTGTTATTCAATAACACATGTCTTAAGAATAATTTGCTGCCAAATACACAAAATAAAATATATATATATATATATATATATATATACACACACACACACACACACACAAACAAATATATACATATATATCTTTCTTAATTGCTTATATTGTAAACATATAGAAAATTGCCATTATCCCCTTCAAACTTTGCATTCATGTCCTAAATGATTAAATTTAGAAACCTATTTTCTTTGTAAAAAAACAAACAAGTTTGCCCATTTTCAATTACATTAGGCCTGAATAAAACAACATATGAATAAAAATTTACATATATTTATACTAATGTATACAAAAAGCAACAAAAATGTTTGGAAGTGAATAGTTTTTTTAGATTTGGGACTGTAATGTAAATTACTTTCCCATATCAGCTCCCAAATATAGTCTCCCATCATGTTTTTATTATACCCACCTTGGTCACAAAGTTTGAAAAGAAAATAGGTCTTTTTATTGACTTCATTATATAGTGTTATTATTCAATGTTTGACACCAGGAGATGCAAAATCACTTTATATTAAAACATTTGCCGCTATCTAATAAGTTAGCATACTGAATTTGGTAATTCTACATTAAACCATGTAGCCATGGTGTAATGGTTAGCAAACTAGTTTCACAGATCCATTACTACTGAATAGAGAGTTCAATCATCAATGGACACCCCATTCTTGTGAACTTGTGTTATATAGGATAAAATCCTATATTTTACATCCAAATAGGAAAAACACACAAACACATTTTTTTCCTAAACTTAAGGAAAAGAGATTAAAACAAATGTTTATACAATAGTCAGAGTTTGATTGGCCAGATCACCAATGCCTTCAACTATGTCCGCATGTTTGCGCCAAAAAAATTGATTAACATTGGAGCCACCTAGGAATTATCTAAACAGAGAAATAAATCAACATTCACTCAGATTCCATCTCGCTGCCAGATAGAATACACGACCGATGACCACAAGTTCTTCTCAATCGAAAAAACAGACGTCTCAGAATTAACCCGGCAAAACGAGTCAACTGGCGGATACTAAAATCTTCAATCTTCTGAGTCACAGCTTACTACTACCAAATATCTTGCCACAGCAATTAATATTACCCATTCAATTTATTTCCATTTGTGTCCGAACGATCTTTGCTAAACTCTACACACAAACTTTTACATTTTACATTAAACATTACACATTTCTTAGAACATTTTTAAATCCTCATTTTTGCACATTCTTTTGAACATTCAAATATTTTGTTGCGAATTTATTCTCCAAATAAATTTATTTGGTATTTTATAAATACATGCTTCATTTTTATCATTTCTTTGTATTTTCTGCCTAAATTGTGTCTTATTATTTATCCGTCATTCCTATATAATTGAAAATGTCTCGTAACCATGTGGTATCATTATTATCAATAATATTAGTTCGCCACTATTAAATAATAGATCTAACTAGCCTATTTGAAAAAAGTAAAAAAGCTGATATTGACCTAATCAAAATATCTAAAATAGTTCAACAGTATCAATGATTAGTCTGTATCATTTATCATTTCAAATGAGTCATTTAATGCCTTGAAACTGGAATGAAACTATTAAAATTCAAGATTTTATAGAAGAAGAAAGAATATTACATACAACACAGGTAAAAGATCATATGTGACTTAGATTTTGTTTCATTATTTTATATTTTATTTTTTAAGTTTATTATTAAAAAGTGGATCTACTGTTTTTGGTTTTTCTCTTTCAGGTTTAAGTCAGTCCAATATGGATCAGACTTAAAATTAGTCAATATCAGTATTGGTTCTTAAGAATATTCCTTATTTAAAAATGTATTCACAACTATTCTGTTTTACTGATACAAATAAACTTAAAACTTTTCTGAATATTTTGGGTTTAAAATGGAGACAACTATTAAAATTATAGATAGCTCCATTGAACATTTTAGCTTTCTGTAGAGCAAATATGGAGAAATGATAATTGTCTTAATTATCATTTCTCCATATTTTCTGCCTAAACTGTGTCTTATTATTTATCCGTCATTCCTATATTATTGAAAACGTCTCGTAACCATCTACAAAGTGTTATCGTCATTATTAATAATATTAGTTTGCCACTGTAAACTAGTTTCACAGGTCCATTACTACTGAATAGGGAGTTCAATCCTCACTGGATGCCCCATTCTTGTAAGCTTGTGTTACATACTACCCATTTGGGTAGATAGCTCCATTGAACATTTTAGCTTTCTGTAGAGGAAAGACAAATAGACAAACTCTTAACAATTATTAATATAGATAGATTATTTTGTGTTACATAATTCATGGGTAGCCTATGAATTATATAAGTAGTGTCATTAGAATTTGAACAGAAGTTCAGAGCATTCAAATAACGGAGGTTAAGTAGAAAATTACTGTCAGCCGTTATAGTTATGATTGACATGTGGTAATCCCTACTTGACCCCCCACCCCCTGAAATGCGCCAATAGAAGGCGTGAATAGAAATCAGTTTTTAGTAAGCAGTTGCAGGCAGAAAGTCAGTGTGAGCAGACATAGATGTCCCTCGCTCAAAATGCCAGCTTCTCATTTGTGCGGTTAGAAATTCTTTTTAATAAAAACAAAAAAAAAACGTCTTAATTAATCAACAAAAAATGCACAAACTGCTGAGAAAGAATAAATCAACCCACAGAAGAGGCCCAAAGGAAGATGGCAGCCGACCAAGAAGACAAGTAGAGAAAAGTAGAAAACCAATCCATCATCCCCCTCATCCTGTCTCTCTCATCCTATTACATACCCAATATGTTGAATGGGTACATAACATTTGTAAAAAGGAAATCCACAACATTTGGGTTACGGATTTTTCATTGTTTTGGTTTGAATTTCTGTGATAATGAATGATTATTTCTCTGAATGTTTGAGATGAGGCTTGATGATTAGTATTATCTGCTTTATTCAGACTATTGTCCTTATCTTCATTGTTATCAGTACAACGTTTTGCCCGATGTGCCCTCCAGCCTTCTTCAGGTATTTCTTGTCTGACTTGGGAACCTTCTTGGACTCAGGAACCTTCTTTTGGAACTCGGGAACCTTCTTGTCGTAATCGGGAGCCATCGCAGAACTTTGAAATTAAATATTTATTCAATCCACGGGGGTATCCTGTTCTCATTCCGCTGGGGTAGAGGCATTAAGCTGTGTTAATTATTATTCTATGTTACTGATGCCCTTGGCCAGGATTGAACCGGCAGTCCAGAGATAACTGTCACTTAGAACTGTCTTAACCTAACTCCTTTATCTACTAGGCCATGTGTCCAATTGGACAAGAAGGTTCCCGAGTTTGAAAAGAAATACCTGAAGGATTATTATCATGCTATGAACCTATGAATCCATTGAGGTTAGAAATACTATCTCAAGGGAGACAAATGTTGTTTTAAAAATATAGTAAAATTAATAAATATTTAATAGTAAATGGTGAAGTGGCCTATAGTTGGTATCAGCTGAACAGCAAGGGAGTCTATCCCCTTTTTGCTACTAGCGCTAGACCATGGAGGTTTTTTCTGAAGTAGAGCGCCACATCTACAGCCAACTCCCAGATGCTTTACTGCACAGATCAGATTTGTGGGGATTAAAAAATACAAAAATAAAATTAAAAAAAAAAAAACTCCCATGGGGCCTTAACTAGAAACAACCCCTTCGCGCATGTCCGACAAAAAAGATTGACACCCTTCCCCAAAAAGGATACCTCATTCATTTAAACTGAGGCTGTAATTGGGGATAGTTGGTCCTTTTTTAGCCAAGGAGAAATTCCCTTGCGACAGGCTACTATGACCCCATTCAATAAAGCCTGAGTAATAAAACCATGTTCTGCCTTTGTCTCTTTCCTTTTCGTTCCTGAATTCCATTTCAGCCCAAGAAGAACAAAGAACCAAGTTTTTATATGGGGCTAAAATACCAGCACCCCAAATAACCTTAAATTAGGCCCATAGATCACTCAAGCTGTGCTACTCATACACTGGGTTGGTGGGGACCAGTATCAAACCTGGAACCTGAAGAATAATTAAAGTCCAATTACCGTCGAACTGGGAAGACAAGGCAGCAAACGGTTGTAACCCAATACAATCCCGAAAGCTACAAAGTCCACTGCAGAATGACAGAGTATATATAAGACTCCACAATGTCATTCAAATCAAGCAGTCAAACAGCCAATCAGAACTCAAGGAATGGAATCACCCAAATCACCCAGATTCATGGATGGATCATTCTTGAGTCCTATTTATATCAACTGTCTTGGACACTGCTTCAGTTGTACTTAGCTGCTGTTATTCAAACCAACAGTAGACTAACTGACTTCAATAGAACCTAGCAGTGGATGCTATATTGACTGAGCTTTTGAAAAATGTGTAAAACCCTAATAAGACCTCATATAGAATATTATACTCAGGTCTGGGCTCCAGTGTCTAGACGTGGGAATTGGAGTGCAACATTGAAATTAGACAGCATGTTAAGTAGAGTCACAAACATAATAAAAAAAAGTAAAAGATTAAAGATTACAGGAGGAGATTAGAGAACTTAGGATTAATGATTAAAGGGTTAATTACTTTACTAGAAAGAAGAATGAAAGTTGATCTAATTGAAACTTTAAAAATAATAAATAAAATTACTAATTCTGGTAGAAGTGAAAACTGTCAAGGTAGATTTCAAAAATTAAGTTTATCAACAGATATTTTTTGAACACATTGCTAAATCAAATCAAACACAGCAATAGAATAAAAAATGTTGTTTTAAAAAGATACAAAACCCTAATAAGACCTAATCTAGAATATTTTACTGAGGTCTGGGCTCCAGTGTTTAAACGTTGGAATTGGAGTGTAATATTGTGATTTGAGGGCATACAAAGAAGACTTACAAAAAATAATAAAAAGCTTACAGTTACAAGGAGAGATTAGAGAAATTAGGAATAACTACTTTACTAGAAAGAAGAATGAGAGGTGGTCGAACTGAAACTTTCAAAATAATAAATAGAATAACTAATTATAGTAGACACTTTTTTAAAAATATTTCTCCTCAAGCTGGAAACTTTCTATCAAGGAAGATTTCAAAAACTAAGTCTATTAACCAATTGGATTTTTTGCCAATAGAGTAATATATTTTTAGAACACATTGCCTAAATTCAAAAACAATTGAAACAGAAGTTCCACTTATACTTGGAACATTGTAACTGGTTGAAATATGTTCTTTAAAAATTACTAGTACAAAATAAAAAAACACCCTCTGGGCGATGTAAAAGATTTTTGAAACATATTAGTTTGTACCCTAAGTAATACAATGTGCAAGGACCAGTATTGAACCCGGAACCTTACAATTACTAGGGAGACTCTAAATAGACCCTATATATATATATATATATATATATACTCTAAATAGACCCTATATATATATATATATATATATATATGTATATATGTATATAAATAGTTTATTAGCAGTACTGAATTTAAAAAGGACGCGTAAAAGCATATGCATGTTGTAAAATAAATTTTTTTTCTTAAAAAGAAAAGTAAGGGTACCCTAGTTTGATTTAAAATCGGAAATGATTTTATCTTTTTTTCGTTCAATGCTCCTCAGAGAAATATATATATATATATATATATATATATATATATGGTCTATTTAGAGTCTGCCTAGTAATTGTAAGGTTCTGGGGGTTCAATACTGGTCCTTGCACATTGTATGTGTGTGTGTATATATATATATATATATATATATATATATATATATATATATATATATATATAGGGGTCGGCTTAGCTCAGTTGATAGAGCATCAGACTAGGAACCACAAGGTTCAGCGTATGTGTAGCACAGGGATCTGTGCAGTAAAGTGAGGAGCTGATGGTAGTGAAAAGGTGATAGGCTCCCTTGCTGTCTGCCTGATACCGACTTTAGGCCACCTCGACGACTTTATATATATATATATATATATATATATATATGTATAGAGTAGGTTAATATTCCTCTTCTAGTGACTTATATAATATATATAATATATATATATATATATATATATATATATATATATATATATAATGAATAGAGAATGAATGAGAAAATGAGAAAAAGTATTGGCATGAAAAGGTGTTCAATGCTAATAAAGCAGAGCAGATTTATAATCATTTGTAATATTATGGATTTGGACTCATATCTTAAAGTTTCATGGTTATGCAATCATCAGATGAGTCAAATGGTTGAGATTTTAAAAACCAGTAGTCAAATGGTTTGAGATTTAAAAAAAAAATTTTTTGATAATCTCAAACCATTTGACTACTGGTTTTTAAAATCTCAACCATTTGACTCATCTGATGATTGCATAACCATGAAACTTTAAGTTATGAGTCCAAATCCATAATATTACAATTGATTATATATAATTGGTCTGAGCTCTTTTCTGTTTAAGCAAAATAGTAAAGAAAATTCTTGTAAAATGTCAAACAAATTAACCCCCTCAAATCCAACTTAACCAAATTATCCCTATATAACTATTACTAATATATTCAGACAAGTGTTCTCATCTTGTTGTTCTTCAGTCGGAAATTTCATCCAAATTTAAAGTTTCAGGTAATAACATTTCAATCAATTAATTACCTAGCGGACAGCAGACTTGACTTGATCTGATGGTTATCTTGTCAAACATAGAATAAATTCATTTACCTGCAAATTATAGACTAGTCATCACAAGGTGGTGTTTGTGGTATAATGGTTATCATTGTAGGAAATGGACATGGTGAACCAAGTTCAATTCCTGGACAAGGCTATTGTATTTCACATAGTGCTAATACCCTTGGGAAAGGTATGCATACAACTATTTCCCTCCAGCTATGAATAAGTAGTAGGGAGGATTGGGCTCTTTAACCTTGGTATGGCAACTGATCTAAGAGAAGGAAAACTGAATTCAAACCAGCTGTAGACTTGAATAGGGATGGGTCTCACCAAGCTGTTTCTACCTAAGACATGCTACATGAGGCGCACCCCCACGACCAAAACATGTTAGAGAATATGTCTCTCTGAATTCAAACCTGTTAAACTACACTAAAAATTGACCTTGAGTCATATCCTGTTTGAGTGGATGGGTTGGGTTAGATTGGTTGGATTTTACGGCATGTCAACCCTTGATGGGTTATTTGATATTCTTTTTATTCATTCTTGTTGGGTATTCAATTTAAAAAAACAATACTTTTTTATCTATTCAACTCATAAATGAGACCCTAAAAGATACTACCACTGGGTCAGAGTGGGCCTGGGAGTAATGGCATGAAGATATACTCCATGCTCCCCAGAGTTCCAGAATTGGTACCTCACCACTAGATGCAGTTTAGTGTCATACCCATAAATACAATGTTTCGACCAATATGCCCTCCAGCCTTCTTCAGGTATTTCTTTTCGGACTCGGGAACCTTCTCGGACCTGGGAACTTTCTTGTTCTAATGAGGAACTTTCTTGTCATAATCGGGAGACGGAGGGCATATCGGCTGAAACATTGTACAGATAACAATGAAGATGAGGACAATACTCCGAATAATGCAGATAATACTAATCATCAAGCCTCATCTCAAACATTCAGAGAAATAAGATCTTTTCATTTGAAAAAAGAAATTGCATTAATTTTTTTTTTTTAACTAACATTATTAAACAAAAGATGTAGATATTCTTATTTTATTAAAATATTTATTTACTAAGCTTAGTTAGTTGTGGCACAAGGCCAGAAGTATAGAGAGCTCAGTGAGAATCAAACTCAAACATTCAGAGAAATAAAATATATACTTATTAGAAGGTTTCTTTATGCTATGATAAAAACCAGTAAAACTGGAATTCTTGGCCAGTTACTTTTTTTTCTCTCTCCTTCCTTCCTAAGAAATTCATAGAATAAAGGATCATGTTTTTCTATTTGTATATCTCTAATGAGTTCTGTTGAAGTCTTTAACAACTAGTGATTTAGAGAGTTTCCTCTTTAACCGTCTTTCTTTGACTTTTTCAGACATTACCTATTTCTGTTTATTTTGATCTGATTCTATTTCTTCTTCATCTGATCAATATCTCCACTCAGCACATCATACTGGTGACATCTTTAAAATAAAAACATTGGTCGGATTTTTGTTATTTATTACCTTTCATCATCTTTCACATATTTTCATATTGATATTGAAACATCTTTATTTATATACATAAATTATGCATATCATTTGGGGCTTTATTATTGTAATTTTCAATTTTATGGTCTAGTAACCAAGTCAGGACAGCTAACTGGATAAGAGGAGACTGCTTTATATAACTTCAATGTAAAATAATTATTTAGCTGATAAGAAATCCAAAAACACGCACAAATTTATGGAGGCCGCATTATATAGAAATCAAACCACATAATGCTCGTAATAGTTTTACATTTTCACTATCATCAGGCAATACTATCATCATAGATACTGTAACCTTTAAAAACAGTAATGATATATATATATATATATATATATATGTATATACACTGAAGAGATGATGCCACTGGCGCGTTCTAACTGTCAGACAAGAGTCAGTATGCTGTACTCATCAAGAGTAGTGGGTTATTCTGAAAGTAATACCTCCTATATTATTAAGTTGTCCCATGATATCAGAAAGGAATGTTGGTGGTATGACAGTAGAGGTTGAATCTTTCTTCTTATAACCCCTCATTTCTTTTTGCCTTGTTACATATAGTAGCAGCTGAGCAGCAGTACAAAGTGTATACAAAGCAAATTGCACCCACAGGTATTCGTTGATATTTTCTGAACATTCATGGAGATAATGGATGTATGCACAGTTAGACAGTAGGTCAGGCATTTCAGTAATTTAGAATACTAAATCAAATTCAACACAATTATTAACCTACAAATTAAAATCACCAAGTGAATTATTTGTGTATATATTTTTCCTTATATGCTGTTGTGTGGTGCACCATGGGAAGGTTCAAACACCCAGATTAGGATGTGTGTGTGTGTGTGTGTGGAGAGGAGTTTATATATATATATATATATATATATATATATATATATTTGTGAATAAAAAGGCCTTAAATACCAAGTGTATCGTGATTATGGACTATTTCCACTTGTGGGTATCTGGGGCCCACAGAGCATCGTCAGACCATGTTTACATTTATGTAAATGTGGTCTGACAAAGCTCTGTGGGCCCCAGATACCCACAAGTGGAAATGGTCCATAATCACGATACACATGGTATTTAAGGCCTTTTTATTCACAAATAAATTTGCCCTGTTTTATAATAATTAAACATTGAGCTCTCATACGTAACCTGAACTCTAAAACAAACTACTGTTAGAGAATAGGACCAGTTTAGAATCACCTTGTACAAAGAAACTTGGTACCGCAACAAAGTATATATATATATATATATATGTACATGTACAATAATATATACAATGAAATTATTCTTCTGCTGTCACTTGATTTAAAGGTAGTTTGATGAACATAGGTCCTTACTTTCTGTACAAACAATTATTTCTATTTCATGGGTGACATTCACTAAATTGCGCAACTGATTTTTATTATTCCCAAATTTATTTCCAACTTATAAAAATTGTTATCATAAAAAAATATTTGTTGCAAAGATCACGTAAAAAAATCATTGTTGTAATTAAACATGGGAATCTAAAATTTCAGGATTGAGGGTTTTGATTCAGTCAGGAATGTTTTTTAAATTTCTTGTGGAATTGGTCTAATTCCCAAATGGTATGGTATGTAGGGCTACGGCCTCTAGGAGTTAAGTTGAAAAACATGGGACACACCAACATTCGCATTTATTATTAGCAATTACAGATTATTGAGAAAAAATCATTAATTTTTAATAATCCAGGGATCAACTAATTATTTTCATAGATAATTGAAAAAATAACAAGCACCGGCCACATTATTATTGTGTTCAATACTTGCTAGCCAGAATGAAATCTCTGAGAATAAGAGTGAAATGCTCACATGCATAACATTTTGTAACCATTTTGTAACTGAAGTGAAAGTGAAAGTAGAGTTAAAAGTAAGAGAAAATAGTTTCAAGTCCATGAAGATTTACTAAGCTTAACATGCTATTTAAATTTAGATGGTATCAGAACATCTCACGTTCCGTATGTTTTAACAAACAAATTCAAGTACCGTCGACGGGCCTGATAAAATTTCAGATCCGTCCCACCGGCCATAGTTTGGTGACTCGTGGTTTAATCAAACAATTGAAATCTTTTGTTGCTTAACAAAAAAATGAGATGGAGTTCTGCATAAAAAAAAGAAAAAGAAATTGCAAAGAGGATGAATTTGTAGATGTTGGTAAAAAAAGTAAAATTATCCAAGTGGTCTATTATTGGTATCAGCTGGGCAATGAGAGAGTCTATCACCTTTTCACTAGTGTTATACCAGAGAGATGGTTTTCGCATCTAAGGTGGAGTGCCACACCTACCATCAGCTCCCCACTTTACCACACAAATTGAAGCTGCACTATTCATGTGTTAAGTTGGCCGAGGGCCTGTGTTACATAATTATTAGATACCTAATATTTATGGCAATAGTGTAGAAATCAAAATGGCCGTTGTAAGCTGCAGCGCATGGCCTTGAAGGATTTGAATAACAAGGCTTGACCTGTCCTGATCCTTCCTTCCGGTGGATACCGTGAGAATCGGTGGAGGAGACCCTCTTCCGGTCTAGATTAGAAATAGATTTTAGTCAGTCGGCGAGAAACCACGACGGTGGTGAGTCGTGTTATAAATGCTCCGACTCGATCTGCGCAGGTAGTCTGGTGGGGGATTTTGAGAATAAAATATGATCAAAGTAAATCGAAGTCTTATGTTATTATCTAAAAACTACCAATGACACAGGGCTTCTGATAAAGAGAAATCACCAATGAAAGACCAGACACAAAGTCCCCAAGAAAGTCCAGACCTTAGAAGATTCCAGACCAAGACAAGATGTTAGAAAATACCAAAGACAGCCAGAAGAAAAGATGTCCAAGATATAGAAGTAAGTAAAAAGAAGAGTATGCAACACCTGTATCAAACCCAGAACCTTGTTGTTCCTATTTGGATGCTCTACTGACCGAGCTAAACAAACCCTTCACATAATTTTAACAAAATAAATACATTTTAAAGAGTATCTTTCCTTAAAGAGACTTGTGGAAGGATTGAAAATATACCAACCAAAATGTGAGGGTGTCCCATCATGGTGTAATTATTAGCAAGCTCGTCACAGATTCATTACTATTGAATACTAAGTTTGATCCTCACTGGACACTCAATACTTATAAACTTACGTCACATCCTACTCAGGGTGAATGGGTTGGGTAAGTATCTATCAACTAAAATGTGCCAATTATTATAAATTTTGTCAAGTATTTTCATCTTTAGCTTCTTTTAAATAAAGAATAAAATAAATTATTAATAAACCAAGTGTTGTGTACAGACAATGATAAATATGACACCAACAGATCAGATATGTGTTGTTCTTTATTGTCATAGAAACGATGATCTAAGTAAAATTCAAGAATAAAAAACAACTATGTTGAAAGCAAACATCAGTCAGTAGAGTATCTGCCTAGGTACTAGAAGATTCTAGTTTCAATATCAGCCCTGGTTAACTTAGTGTATGAGTAGTACACCTTGGATCTGTATGGTAAAGTGGGGAGTTGATGGTAGGTGTGGCAAAACAATCTCCCTGGTCTAGCACTGGTGAAAAGGAGATATACTCCTTCGCTGTTAGGCTGATACTGACAATAGGCTACTTTGCCAACTTTACTTTTCTTTTTTTTTTTTATAAAATAAAAATAAAAAAAAATGTTCTTGTATGTATAATTTTTTGAAAATTGTGGTTGTTTTAAATAAAGGTCTAAAGAGAAATTAAAATTACAGTAAGCAGTGACTTTTGTGGCACCATGGATAGTGCTACTGAGAAAATCCCCCAGAGGATGATGCAATTGATATCAACAAATGAAGTTCATTAAAATATTGTTTTTTATTTTGAGAAGAGTTGTTTTTGAAAGACAATATAAAATGAACTGAGATCCCCATTGTGCAAATGACGAGGGTTAATTAGTTATTTTCTTGGTATTTAAAACAAAAAAGTTTCTTGTTGAGAAAAACAACCTTAAAACATACTTGAATGATCAAAGAAAAGAATGTTTTGCTAAAAATGATGGAGGAAATAAACCATTGTTTGGAAAGTTAACATTACTGATAAAAAAAACAAGAAGCATAGATTTAAAATTACACATGTCATAGTTGGCCTTTTCATTTATAGAATGACAGACTACCAAAACAATAGTGGAATAATCCAGACATGGCAATTTAGGGGAATGGGGGCCATAAATGACCCCTGACCTTGTTGACAATTGAATTTTCTGGATATACTGAGAAGCAGATAATTTTTTTTTACAAATCTCTGAGAACAAATAAAAAGTGTTTATTGGAGACGAAAAAGAAAGGAAGATAAAAAGAAAAGTAAGAAAAGAGAAATTAAAAATTTGTCCAGTTGGACTCATGGTAAAATGGATATAAGGGTTTAGTTAATACAGATCTGAGTGACAATCATCTGTAGGTTGCAGGTTCAATCCTGACTATAGGCAAAAATAACATAGAATACTTAACATAGCTTAACACTTGTACCCAAATAAGAAAAATCTACCGCAATGGATTAAATAAAGGGTTCAGTTCTCAGTTCCATGAAGGCTCACAAGTTTGACAAGAAGGTTTTTGAATTATCTGAAGAAGAATAGAGGGCACAAGATGAAATGTTGTGTATGTAACAATAAAGATGAGGACAACAGTCAAAAAAATCTAAATTAAACAAATCAAAAATTTGTTTTTATTTTGAGTTATTTTAGGGAATGATGTTTCTTAGGACCCACCTCACGGTGGTGGTGGTGAGGGAAATCTGACTAATGAAAACAATAAGGTGCCAGGCATGAACCAAACAGAAAAACCCTGACCAATAGGAGCACATAAGAATCTGGTTTATAGTAGTAGTGAAAGAAGAAATCTTGCCAATGGAAATATGAAGATGCCAAGTATGAACTGATCAAGGGAAGAAAGGAAATTCTATAAAAGCCGAGATGCAGAGTCGTTCAATCACAATTGTCACTGGAATATGTTTAAAGTGTCATAGTCTATATTAACCTTCTCACAACTTACCTTTGACAAAGTTGCATCAACAACTGAAAAGTTTGCAGAATGAATTGTCACGGAACAGACAACTTAATAAGTAAGTAAAGTTGACGGGGTGGCCTAAAATCGGTATCAACCAGACAGTGAGAGTCTATCCTCTTTTCACTAGTGCTAGACTAAAGAGATTGTTTTTGCATCTGAGGTGGAGCCCAACGTCTACCATCAGCTTCTCACACAGATCCCTATTCTACATATACAGAGAGTTGGCAAGGGCTGGTTCCTAGTCAAATGCTCTACGGACTGATTGATTTGGTTTGGTTTGTTTTACGGCATATCGACCTCGGTGGATCATTTAATGCCGACAAAGTTTTGAAATAAAGTCATTCTTAATGGATAATCAAATTTTGTTAATAAACTCATGTTTGTCTATTTAAACCAATAGATGGGACCTTAAAAGGTACTACCACTCCGGGTCAGAGTGGACCAGGGAGCAATGTTGATGAAGGGCTGCTCCACATTCCCCAAACCTCCAAAACTGGAACCTCACCATCAGATAGAGTTTAACGTCATTCCCAGGACATGTAGACCTGCAGCCACCACCTTCTAGCACCCATATGATAAAAAGGGTTGGTGCTAGCCATAAGGACAATAGGGTTGGGGCAATCATATAGGTGCTAGGGCTTGACGTAACCAGCCGATTGATCGGAGGGGGCCTCTCCGACCGCCCATCTAGCCTAAGTAAGGGTCTAAGTGGAGTGTTGCAGGTCATGGACTGCTCATCCACCAAGACTCCATCCTTAAGCATCACGGGTCACAACCCACACCCAACAGGTGGGCCCCATTTGGGGGAGTCTTACCCATCTGTAGAGGTGCAGTCGGTGCATTCTAACGCCCACAGCCGACAGGGTGGTCTACCGACTGAGCTAAACCAGGCTGAAAGTACTACTCATTATTACCAGTGTTAAGATTCCAGCCTTATTTAACTGGGAGACATTATTAATTAGACAATCACCATGTCTGAAGCTGAAGAATTGGAGTTTCATGGAGCTGGAAGAGTTAACCAAATCCAGTAATCTCAACCAGAATAAACTATTTGTTGTTATATATATATATCATTATTCTTTATTTCATTGAAACGTCTATATTTACTTCAATTGTGACTTGCAATCTTCAATTCAATGTAAGTTACAACCAGCCCCATCAAGGACACTCTACAATCTAAATTAACCCTATGTGGGTGGAGATGTAATTGATGGATTACAACCAAGCGTAAGCTCACCAGATCCATGAGCTGGTCAAACATATTTGGTCCCATGATTCATGATTGGATTAGTTGGCTGGTTATCTGTTCAAAACATTCTTTTCTTTTTTTTTTTTTATTACTGAAGTGAAAGTGAAAGTAGAGTTAAAAGTAAGAGAAAATAGTTTCAAATCAATTTTTCTGATAAAGAAAACTTAAGATGGTTTTTTGCTTTGTACTAACAAAAATAAAGAAGCCGAAAAAAAGCATCTCTTTCCTTATAGACGTTGATAAGGTAAAGCAGCTTATATAGATAACTAGGCATTTCTATTTCTATCAATCATCCTTGAGGATATATACTCTTATTATTATTATTTTCAGATGTTAGACAAATTCCATATTCATGGAAGTTGCTCAGTATCATATTTTTTTCTTCTGCTTTATTACAGTGTATCAAAACCTTTATGATTGATTGATTTAAATGGCCTGTCAACCCATCTAGGGTTATTTCATGACTTGAGGCTGCATTTATTGGAAATTCATATTTACATTTTTTGTGTAGTTATTTAATGTTCACATGGTCCTATCAAATGAAAATAATTTTTAAATGGATCTATTTGACCCATAGATAAGACTATAAAGGTACGACTACTCCAGGTCAGAGTTGACCTGGGAATAATGACAATAAAGTACTCCATATTCCCTGAGATCTTCAGAATTGGAGCTTTACTATCAGATGCAGTTTATTGTCATACCCAGGACACACCTTTTGTGTGTGTGTGTGTGTGTGTGTGTGTGTGTGAGTAGGGGAAATCTTACCTTCTGTCGCATATTCTAAGCCCCACTGACAGGGCAATCAAAAGTTTTAGAAACTGAGGAAGATGTTTGCTAGTTGCGATCTAAATCTTTTACAGATTCATATTTTTTTTTAATCAGATAAATATCACAATAAAAACACATGTTCTAGTGGCAGATCATTGAAGGAGCACCTAAAGAATTGAATTTCATAGGGGCCATTTCAATCTATCACAACATTTTGGCTAATTCTGAATTTTGTGAGTAAGGAAAAAAGTAAATCAGACAGAAAAGAAATAAACTTGAGAATGAAACCATTATTAGCTATCTTGGGGCACTTGTCGGTTGTGCTAGCCAGTTTTCTTGTTGTTCAAACCAACAGTATACTGACCAACTTCAATATGGCGCTGCGAATAGGATAGATTTGTATTCAGTTACGACTACTTGTTGCCTTGTCTTACCAATTCGATGGTAATTGGAGTGTGATTATTCTACAGAAATTGAGTGAAATTTAAGTGAAATAAGGAAGGAAGAAAATAAGCAAATAAATTATATTGATGTGCTGATTGATTTTAAATGCATGTGAATCCATTTAGAGTTATTTTATGTCTAGAGGTTAGGGGAATTGCATTCATTATACATTTATATTTACATTTTTTGTGTATTTGTTTCTTAAGAGATTTTTTTTCACACAGTCCTAACAAATGTATGCTAGTTGCAAACTAAACCTTTTACAGATTCTTATTTTTAACAAGGTTTTAATCAGATAAATATCACAATAAACAACCTGTGCTAGTGGCAGATCATTGAAGGTGCACCTAAAAGAAATGATGCCATTATCAGATTATGAATGTGTAGCAAAATTGAAAGGCAGAACTATGGAGGATGACCAGATTCCCAACCCCCACAAACAAATCCGGATATGTTTGGCCTGTGCAAGGGGGAGGAGTGGTGGCAAGTGGCCACGGATTATTTGAAACTTGCTACCTCCTCGTTGCTGAAATGCTGTTGGCAGTAACCTGGATGTAAACAGTATTGACACGTACTCAAAATGCTGAGTGAATATTGAAGTTCTAAACGGGCAATGCCAGACCAGAGTTAAGAAGAAATGCATGTCAATCCATTTAGTTATTTTATGCCTAAGAGGTTAGGGAATTGCATTCATTATACATTTATATTTACATTTTTAACAGGTTTTAATCAGATAATATCACAATAAACAACCTGTGCTAGTGACAGATCATTGAAGGTGCACCTAAAAAACAGAATCCATAAGGTGCATTTAAATCTATAAACAACAGTGCACAGCTTGTTAATGTTTCTGAATTTCATGTCTCGCAAACTTTATTCTGTGTACTTAACTCTCTTAACTATATTTATTCTTCTTTAACTTTTACTCTCTCATTTATTTTGTTTTTTCTTTTCTACAGCCAGAAACAATTTTATTGTATTTATCAATTTCTCTTATTTGTACATTAGTCAACAATTTCTTTTTATTGTGACCATCTGCTGTTTAAGTTCAAAAACTGAACATTTAAAAAACATTGTATTTACTTAGTAGTTAGTTTTTATTTTAGGTTTTTGTTTTACTTTAATTTATTAATTTAGATGTAAGTTTGGGGAAAGGACTCAAACATTTTCATGTTTTATAAAGAATAAATCAGCGATAGAATTTATAGAACAATTTTCTTACTTTCATTTTTTTTTTTTTTTTTTGGTTGATAAATTAAAATTCATTGTGGAATGGTATTTTAGTTGACAATTAAATTTCAGGGTTTTACTCATTTATTTTGTCAGTGTAGAAAAATACACTGTTTAATACATAGTAAAATTTACAAAGCCGATAGAAGTTAATACAGAAGTATAATCAGTAGAAATTTACAAATCAAATAATACATCCCACCATCTACGACTTATAGGGATCCAAAAAATTAACTCAAGCTGAATTATAAAAAAAAAATAGAGCGAGAAGTGAACTAATAAAGATGTGTGGATTCAAACTCACTTACAACAATGAACAAATCCAGCACATTACCCACAATGTCACGGACTACCCCCCACCCCAGGAAGTTTTTAAATTCTCTCACTTATATAATTTACTGAATGAAAACAATATAATATTTAGCTGGTCTTTGTATTTGTCTAGTGTACATGTTTTGTTTTTTTAATTTTTCTGATAAGTATTTTATTTTAGGAAATAGTTCCATTTGTCATAAATATATTCATTCCATTCTTTTTCATTTATTGTTAGTGTTCTTTACATAAACTTTTTGCCATACTCTTTGTATATGTTGAGGCATCCCATTGTAGTAATGGTTAACAACCTAGTCTCACAGATGTATTCCGCCCTGTCAGGCTGGGGTGTTAGAATGCACCGACTGTACCTCTGCAGAGGGGTAAGACTCCTCCAATGGGGCCCACCTGTTGGCTGTGGGTAGTGACCCAGGTGCTAATGATAGAACCCAAATGGTTGATCAGTCCATAACTTGCAATACTACACTTTGGCCCTTTCTTGGGCTAGATGGGCGGTCGGAGAGGCCCCCTCCGATCAATCAGCTGGTCATGTCAAGCCCTAGCAACTATATGATTGCCCCAATCCTATTGCTGTGATGGTAAGCCCAAACCCTTTTTATCATATGGGTGCTAGAAGGTGGGGGCTGAGGGTCTACATGTCCTGGGAATTACGTTAAACTCTATCTGATGGTGAGGTTCCAGTTCTGGAGGTTTGGGGAATGTGGAGCACCCCTTCATCACCATTGCTCCCTGGTCCACTCTGACCTGGAGTGGTAGTACCTGTTAGGGTCCCATCTATGAGTTAAACAGAAAAATGTATTTATAAAAAACATTGAGTATCCATTAAGAATGACTTTATTTCAAAACTTTATCAGCATTAAATGACCCACTGATATTGATATGCCATAAAACAAACCAAACCACAGATCCATTACTACTGAAAAGTAAGTTTGATCCTCACTGGATACCCCATGCTTGCAACTTGTGTCAGATCCTACCCATGGTAAACTGGTTAGGTAAATACCTACTCTGACTATACTCTTGGAATTGGGACCAAGAATCAATACTTATTTTGGTTATTTAAACCCGATAAAAATATTATTGTTCTGTTATTCTTATTATAATATAGAATAGGCATCCAGTCATGGTGTAATTGTAAGTAAGTAGTCTCACAGGACCATTATGAATAGTTAAATCCAATGATGCCCCATATATGATTATACCTGTGGTGAATCGGTGGGTATATACGATTGCTTTCTCTTTCCCCATATTTACAATAATACTGGACATAGCTTATCACTATTCACTCTCATCAGTCATCTCCTATGACTGGCTATACTACATACCCTCAACAAATACGGATATAAAACTATAATGATATAGAAAAAGAATAATGACTTCCTCAATGACATAGCTTATCACTATTCACTCTCATCAGTCACTCCTTATGACTGGCTTATACAACATACCCTCAACAAATACGATATAAACTATAAATGATATAGAAATAAAATAATGACTTCCTCAATGACATAGCTATCACTAATTACTCTCATCAGTACACTCCTTTATGACTGGCTATAACAAACATACCCTCCAACAAATACGGATATAAACTATAATGATATAGAAATAAGAATAATGACTTCCTCAATGCATAGCTTATCACTATTCACTCTCATCAGTCACTCCTTATGACTGCTATACAACATAACCCTCCAACAAATACGATAATAAAACTATAATGATATAGAAATAAGAATAATGACTTCCTCAATGACATAGCTTATCACTATTCACTCTCATCAGTCACTCCTTATGACTGGCTATACTACATACCCTCCAACAAATACGGATATAAACTATAATGATATAGAAATAAGAATAATGACTTCCTCAATGACATAGCTTATCACTATTCACTCACATAAGTCACTCCTTATGACTGGCTATACTACATACCCTCCAACAAATACGGATATAAACTATAATGATATAGAAATAAGAATAATGACTTCCTCAATGACATAGCTTATCACTATTCACTCTCATCAGTCACTCCTTATGACTGGCTATACAACATACCCTCCAACAAATACGGATATAAACTATAATGATATAGAAATAAGAATAATGACTTCCTCAATGACATAGCTTATCACTATTCACTCTCATCAGTCACTCCTTATGACTGGCTATACAACATACCCTCCAACAAATACGGATATAAACTATAATGATATAGAAATAAGAATAAAGACTTCCTCAATGACATAGCTTATCACTATTCACTCTCATCAGTCACTCCTTATGACTGGCTATACAACATACCCTCCAACAAATACGGATATAAACTATAATGATATAGAAATAAGAATAAAGACTTCCTCAATGACATAGCTTATCACTATTCACTCTCATCAGTCACTCCTTATGACTGGCTATACAACATACCCTCCAACAAATACGGATATAAACTATAATGATATAGAAATAAGAATAAACTTCCTCAATGACATAGCTTATCACTATTCACTCTCATCAGTCACTCCTTATGACTGGCTATACAACATACCCTCCAACAAATACGGATATAAACTATAATGATATAGAAATAAGAATAATGACTTCCTCAATGACATAGCTTATCACTATTCACTCTCATCAGTCACTCCTTATGACTGGCTATACAACATACCCTCCAACAAATACGGATATAAACTATAATGATATAGAAATAAGAATAATGACTTCCTCAATGACATAGCTTATCACTATTCACTCTCATCAGTCACTCCTTATGACTGGCTATACAACATACCTCCAACAAATACGGATATAAACTATAATGATATAGAAATAAGAATAAAGACTTCCTCAATGACATAGCTTATCACTATTCACTCTCATCAGTCACTCCTTATGACTGGCTATACAACATACCCTCCAACAAATACGGATATAAACTATAATGATATAGAAATAAGAATAAGACTTCCTCAATACATAGCTTATCACTATTCACTCTCATCAGTCACTCCTTATGACTGGCTATACAACATACCCTCCAACAAATACGGATATAAACTATAATGATATAGAAATAAGAATAATGACTTCCTCAATGACATAGCTTATCACTATTCACTCTCATCAGTCACTCCTTATGACTGGCTATACAACATACCTCCAACAAATACGGATATAAACTATAATGATATAGAAATAAGAATAATGACTTCCTCAATGACATAGCTTATCACTATTCACTCTCATCAGTCACTCTTATGACTGGCTATACAACATACCTCCAACAAATACGGATATAAACTATAATGATATAGAAATAAGAATAATGACTTCCTCAATGACATAGCTTATCACTATTCACTCTCATCAGTCACTCCTTATGACTGGCTATACAACATACCCTCCAACAAATACGGATATAAACTATAATGATATAGAAATAAGAATAATGACTTCCTCAATGACATAGCTTATCACTATTCACTCTCATCAGTCACTCCTTATGACTGGCTATACAACATACCCTCCAACAAATACGGATTAAAACTATAATGATATAGAAATAAGAATAATGACTTCCTCAATGACATAGCTTATCACTATTCACTCTCATCAGTCACTCCTTATGACTGGCTATACAACATACCCTCCAACAAATTATAAGCCAAACATAATTAAGAGTAACCATGAGTTAATCCCTTTGTATATTTGTCATAAGTGACCCTTTATATATATATATATATATATATATATATATATGAATGAAGATAGGAGGGTTGGAGTAAAATCCAACAGTATGAGGTAAGGAAAAGTGGACGAAAAATAATGACTCAAACAAGTAGAAGTAGGAGAGACATATTTTGTTTCGCTTTACGCGAGGAACTTCATCAATCTATTTATTCAAAACAAGGTACGTACATTTGTATTTATAGAAGAGAAAGTGAGTTGGTAATGAAATTCAGGGGCAGGGAAAGTTTGTGAAGATTTGGTTGATCAGAGGATTGTAGTTTGTACGGGGAGATAAGATAGCGCCACCAACCTCAACTCTACATCTTTTTCCATTATCATCTCCATGCAATAAATCAAAAACTCTCTCCTGACCAACCAAGAATTTTAACCCACTTCTTCCTACCACCCACCTTTTCCTGACAAGCACCTAGCAACCTACTCATCTTATCTCCCCTTACAAACTACAATCCTCTGATCTTTACCCCTCCACTTTCCATGATAGATATCCTCTAATCAACCAAATCTTCACAAACTTTCCCTTCCCCTGAATTTCATCACCAACTCACTTTCTCTTCTATAAATAGAAATGTACGTACCTTGTATGGAATAAATTAGACTGATGAAGTTCCTCGCGTAAAGCGGATTGAAATGTTTCTCTCCTACTTCTACTTGTTTTAGTCATTATTTTTTTGTCCACTTTTCCTTTTACCTTACCTCATATATATATATATATATATATATATATATATATATATATACTTTCTTTGGTGGGGTACCAAGTAATTTGGTATTAGGTTGATTCTAAGCTGGTCCTTTCTTCCAACTGTACGGTGTTGAAAAGTGCAGATCCTATTTGAGAGCTCAATGGTTAATTTTTATAAACAGAGCGAAGTAATTAGTAAAGACAAAAAGCTTAAAAATCTGGTATTAAGTGATTATGGTCCATTCCCACCCAAGAGTATCTGAAAACCCTGAGTTTCGTCAGATCACGTTCTTTATTGAAAATGGTATTTATTTTCAATAAAGAATGTGATCTGATGAAACTCAGAGGGTTTTCAGATACCCTTGGGTGAAAATGGACCATAATCACTTAATACCGGAGTTTTAAGTTTTTTGTCTTTACTTTATATATATATATATATATATACCAATCCATCCATGCAAGCAGGATGTGACACAATATCAATTTCTTCAGCAGAGTTTAACAGGTTTGAATTCAGAGATTTCCTTCTCCTAGGTTGCCTAACTATGGTTAAAGAGCCCAATTTGCTCTACTATTTATCCATAGCAGAAGGGAAAATAGTTGAATTCATACCTTTCCCAAGGGTATTAGCACTATATAAAATGCAAACAGCCTCATCATGGATTTGAACTCATCTTGTCATGTCCATTTCCTACAACTGTAACCATTACGCCACACACCTCCACAGTGTATTTGCTTACTTTTCCTTTTTGATAATAAGTCATAGACTCCACAAAACAATCACTTCACTTAGTCATCCTATGAGATATACACTCTTCAATATTTCCTTCTACTCTAGAGAAAATTCCTTCAAATAGCACTTTCACACAAGTTTAAGGCAGATTTGCACCATATGAACTTAAGGCACCCCTTTTGCGATCTTGATTCATAGGGAATTTTTTTCATTTACACCATCAAAATCCGGTTGTTTGTTAACAGATGATTTTTAGAGGTTTTTTTTTAAATTATAAAACTAACCCCTAACCCTAACCCTAAACAACCAGATTTTGACGGTGTAAATGAAAAAAATGTCCTTATGAATCGAGATCACAAAAGGGGTGCCTAAAATCATATGGTCTGCAGATTTTACATTTTCAATATGGATTGCTCAGAAAAATGAAGTTCCACTTTGAAATTAAGATTTTTTTTTTTTCTAGAATGTCTAAAAATCCTAAAGAGAACC
The DNA here is from genome assembly GCA_023376005.1 of Doryteuthis pealeii. NCBI lineage: Eukaryota > Metazoa > Mollusca > Cephalopoda > Myopsida > Loliginidae > Doryteuthis > Doryteuthis pealeii. The sequence goes on from CM042167.1 coordinate 10,131,045, forward strand.
TTCGATCTTTCAGTTCTATTTTCTAACATGTGAGCCAAATCTACAAATTCAAGTTAACATAGTTCTTTGCTTGTGATCTAAAACCTCCTCCATTTCTTTGACAATCCTCCTTTAGTTGCTTTGTGGCACCTGTCAATTTCAAACTACTTTTATACCTACTTTTCCCAGCTTTCCGAATTTAAGATTGACAATCCTCATAGCCAAGCTAACATTCTCTCCTCACAGTCGGGGTTCCTACAGTTCTATACCCATTACCATACTGACCTTTATGTTAGAGTAAGAGAAACCGGGAAAACAATGTTGTCTTTGGGAATTTAGAAAATTCTGGATTAAGGCTTAATGGCAAAAGAAAATACAGAATCAGCAGAAAACTCACCATTTATATCATCATCATCATCATCATCAGGTCATGCTGACAGCATGACTACCCATGAATCTCTCTTGCCAACTATCCCTATCAGTCATCACCCCTAGCAGGTCTTCTGAACAGCATCCAGAATCCGTAGGGATTGAAATGACGCAAAATGCAGAGAACATGCACTTAAAAGTTTTTGAAGCCTTTCGTATATACAAAATATGAAGTAAAGAGGATTGGAATGAATCCAACAAAATGTGGTAGAGATATGAGGAACACAAGAACAAAACTCAGACAAACGTATATAGGATATATTTCGCTAGAGTGTTGAGCTCGGCATCATCAATGATAATGCCAAGCTTAATGCTCTAGCGAAATATATCCTACATACATTTGTCTGAGTTTTGTTCTTGTGTTCCTCATATCTCTACCACATACAAAAATATATATATCAAAGATTCCTAACAACTCATTGCTTTAAACTGACCTGATTCTACTGACTGTTATGCTTTTTTACCCAGGCTCATTTATGATTATAGTACTAAGAAACGCAACCCTTATTTCTATATGTTTGCATTATGCATCACAGTGTATGGCAAAGTGTTCTAGATCAAATATTTGTAAGTAAAATCTTGAAATAAAGGTGAATATTTGATAAGTTTTATGTTAGAATAAGTCATGTAACTAAACAGATTATAATGTGACCTATCTGCAGGTCAACCGCAAATGTTTATACGTTATACGGTTATGAACATTAAAGTGTAGAAATTCCATGTAGTTTATGTGGAAGAGTATGTCTCTCCAGGGCTGGCCTGGTGAGTCATCTGAGAAAACACAAGGATAGAGTGTCAAATGCTACTGGCTATGATAAAAAAAAAATTTTTTAAAAAAAGGAAATGGTCTGACTTGAACACAAGTTGACAGCCAACAATAATATATATATATATATATATATATATATATACACACACACAATTGTAGAAAAACCTTATTCTCTCTACCATGGTTTTGATGTTTACGGTACAACTTCCTAAGGAGAACTAAGAAATTATTGGTAGCTACATTTTATACATACTTTTCTGATTTAGAATTATTTTTATTTCTCTCTCTGTCTTTTTATTAGTATGAACTTTAGTTTTTAAATCAAAACTGTTTCCAAGGAACTTTTGATGAATATCTATTTTTTTATTTTTTTATTTTACAGAAATATTAAAATAGTATGAATTATTTTTCCACTGAATGATTAGTTAATACATGATTTATTTTCATTATCCAGTCATTAAATTCTTATATAAAAAAAAAATTCACATTCTGGAAAAACAAAACAAATTAAAAACTGAACTTTCACAAGAAAATATATTTTAACTATCATAGTTCCCATTAAAATGATAGGCTTAACATTTCTGCTTAGGATCAGAGTGTAGTATCTGCTTAGGATCATTCACTGATTTAATATTTCCTTCATTTTTTTCATTGGGTGCATTTGAGATGTTTATTTTCCAAAATCAGAAGGTTTATGAATCCTCATTACTGCAAAGGTTACCCCCCCCCCCAGGGCTGGTCCAAAACAGTCATCATACTTACTCCTCCTTTCCACATTAATAACCAGCCACAATCTTTTTCTTTTAACACGCATAATTCATACCTTTCAACAGCATGATAATAGAAAGTACAAAACAAAAAGAAAAAAAAATGTTCAACAAACAATAGAATTCCGTAAGTCCAAAAAATTGATAAAATATTTAACAAATAAATATGTACATCATTACAAAAAGATATAAGTAAGCTAGACAAATATATATTTATCAACTCCTCCTCCACACGAGCAGGATGTGACACAAGGACAATTTTTTAAGCAGAGTTTAACAAGTTTGAATTTAGAGTTTTCCTTCTCCTAGGTCAATTTTTTTAAATTGGAGTTTAACAGACTGGTTGTCTAACCAAGGTTAAAGAGCCCAGTCTGCCCTACTATTTACCCATAGCTGGAAGGAGAGTAGAATTCCTACCTTTCCCAAGGGTATTAGCACTAAGTGAAATGCAATTACCACATCCAGGATTTGAACTCGTGGTGACGAGTCCATTTCCTATGACTTCAACCATTACACCACGCGCCAGTCAAATAAGAAAGATAAATGTTTTATAGTTTGTACTTGGTATTTGTTTTGATTATCTTCAGGTAATCGATGATAGCCTCCCAGTAGGAAAGGAAATAGTGATACAAAATCTTTTAAACAATTGTAGAATTTTTATTACTTTCAGAGGCCAAGTCTGGGGGTACGGATTCGTGTGGTTTTCAAATCTGTTGTCTGGACAAGAGGAAATTGCTTCTAGCCCCAAGTAGAACATATTTTCATCTTGTATGTTCATTCTTTCATTCTTTCCCCCGGGGGTAACATATATAGTGTTGCTTAGTCTGCTGGTCTGTGTGTGGGTCTCTCATTCCTAGAACATGACTGATGTATTTATACCCTTCAGTTTCCAATGTGAGAACATTTTGTTTACCTTACAACTTCTCCTCAAGTGTTTTTCAATGATACTTTCACTTCCTTGTTCTGCACCCAACAACATCAGGACAATTTCCAGATCATCATACCATCATTTTTTGCACATTATGACACATTTATTCAGAAAAAATGTAAAAGATTTTAAATAAAATAACTGGTGCATTATATCTTTTATTCATTAATTAGATCAACACTGAAAATTTCATTAAATTCGGTTAATTGCTTGATTTTTAGTATTTTTTTTGTCGGGTGACATACGATGGTTGAATTTATGTCCGTTAAGTAGGATTTAACCATTAATATTACCTATAATTTTTATTATTATGTTTAAATACAATTTTGACTTCAAAAGTAAGTAGTGCTTGTCACTTCTGGAAGTTTAGAGAGTGCTATTTGACACAAAAAGGTTAAGGACTCTTCAAATCAAATATACAAAAGGTAAGTAAAGAGATATTAATGAGATGAAGTCTTTCTTTTTCTTTTCTTTAATAAAACTTGACATCAAAAAATATTATATAAAATACCATAAAATTGTGTATCTGAAATGACTCAGAGGTTAATGTAGAATAGAAAGTGCTATATCCTTTCAGGAGTTGAGTGATCAGAGCCCTTCACAGTTTCTTTTATCCCAAAATTCTGAATTATCATTATTACATACTCTGCTTAAGTTCTTACTACTTCTTCTATCATGGTTCCCTCCGATCCATCATTCATTGACCATCGGAGTTATTCTTTTGGAGTTCTCTTTTTGTTTAGGCTGTTTCTTCCTATTGGGATGCTGTTTCTTCTCCCATTGGATTTGTTTGTCTGTACATCCTATCTTTCTTAGTTTTTAGTCATGGAACCAACACAGATGCATATTTTGTTTGTATACTTTCTTATTATCTTAAATGAGTGAATTACCTACCAATACATACTTTGAACAAAAAGGTTCCTAGTTCGATACCAGTCCTCGCCAATGAGTAGCTTAGGGATCTGTGCGGTAAAGTAAGGAGCTGATGGTAGGTGTGGCGCTCCACCTCAGACGCCAAAACAATCTCCTTGGTCTAGCGCTATTGAAAAGGGGATAGACTCCCTCGCTGATTGGCTGATACCCTCTTTAGGCCTCCCTGTCGACTTTACTTTACTTACATACTTTGCTGACTCATGCACACAAGGAGCAGAGACCCATAACTACCATATTTGACGGCATATAGGACGCCCTTTTTTTCCAAAATTTTGGCTCAAAAAATTGCCCTTTATCTTTGGTGAAGTTTGAGACGTCCTGTCGGCCTAGGCTAATCTTCTCTATGATGCTCATTAACCCAGCTTACGCTCAGTACTTTTACCTACCCTAAAGTGCCAAATTGCTTTTATACAGCTATGTTTCTGCTTGTGTAATGCACAGCTAGACTGTTTTCAATAATATATGTTTAAATACATTAAAATCTTTTTTTCCTGAATCTGACCTGCTGAAATGGGGGTGCGTCTTATATGCCATCAAATATGGTACATCTGTCTGAATTGGGTGCTCAGTCTCCAAATTACTAAATTCTAATCTATTTTCCCAGAGTTGCCTGACCCACATGACACCTTAGGCCAATGTTGGTAGGCAACTAGTCTAGACTGGTGGCCTACCAAAATGGTTACAGGTGTTAATGTTAATGTCATGGAACAAAGAAAGATAATTTGAGTTATCTTTCTTTAAGAGAACTCTTCTCTTTTATGAAACCCTTTTCATGTGCCCATGCATTTTTGTGTAAAGATCGTTCTTGGCAACGGACTTTGGATGTTGACAAGTGAAGTGAACGGATGTGTGTAATAAACAACTGTAATACATTTATTGGCGTTTGTGTTATTAACGTTGGTTGTCAACTGTCCCCTTGTAGCGAGTTTAACAACAGGGTCCAATTTGCCTTACTATTTAAGCCATACGTAAGGGAGAAGAGGATTCATGTCTTTACCAAGGGTGTTAGTGCAAAATCAATGCAAACGGCCTTAAATGGAATTTGGGGGAGGGGTCTCTGTGGCATAATGGTTAACCTACTGTAGTGTGACATCATAGTAAGCGAGTTCAAACTCAAGTTGCACTATTATACTCACTTTCAGAGTAATACCCTTAGGAAAGGTATGAAACTACTCATCTCCCTGTCTATGGAATAAATAGTACCACTACTCTTCTTCTACAAGGATGGATTTGGTATGAAATAACCCATGACATTAAACCAAGAAACCAGAACATTCACAGGAATTTGAAACATTATAATCATTTCAATATACAAGTGAAGAGTATTATCTGCGTTATTCGGACTATTGTCCTCATCTTCATTGTTATCTGTACAATGTTTTGGCCGATATGCCCTCCGGCCTTCTTCAGATATTTTTTGTCGGACTCAGAAACCTTCTCGGACTTGGGAACCTTCTTTTCGAACTAAAGAAATTTTCTTTTCAAACTCAGGAACTTTCTTGTCATAGCCGGGAACCATCCTATCATAATCAGGAGCCATCACGGAACTTTAAACCTAACCTAATTCCACGGGGTATACTGTTCTCATTCCGCCAACCATAGCTGGGGTATGAGCTGTGTTAATTATTTTTTATGTAACTGCCGCCTGTCAGGATTGAACCTGGAATCCAGAGATAACTGTCACTTAGAACTGTCTTAACCTAACTACTTATCCACTAGGCCATGTGTCCAATTGAAAAGAAGGTTCCCAGTCCGAGAAGGTTCCCAAGTCCGACAAGAAATACCTAAAGAAGGCTGGAGGGCATATCGGCCAAAATGTTGTACAGATAACAATGAAGAAGAGGACAATAGTCTGAATAATGCAGATAATACTAATCATCAAGCCTCATCTCAAACATTCAGAGAAACAAGTGAAGTGATATAATTTTCTGTGACCTCTGCACCTCAAACTTAAATTCAGAGTTTCCTTATCATACTGGTTGCTATACCAAAACCAATCTGTCCTATTAACTATTTACCCATAGCTGGAGAGAGAATAGTTGAATGCATACCTTTCCCAAGGGTATTAGACTATGTGAAATGCAGCCAGTATTCTTAATGATTTGAACTAGTGTTGCTAAGTCCATTTCCTATGATGATAACCATGACACAACTAGCACCTCTGTACTGAACTAAAAATCCCAATCTGGTTGTTTTGTCCCCAATTTCAGAGAAGGAAGGTCAACTGGTTTGCAGCTGAGATGACCATCATAAAAAAAAATCCTTTGTCCATTTACAAAATGGACAGAGCGAGTACAAACCGATTTGGAATTTCTTTTCTGGAAAATCTAAGAATCTGACAATTTCATCGGCAATGTCATTATCCAGAGATTCATAAAATATAAAGAAATAAAAATAAAAGTGCAAGAAAGAAAGAGAAATGAAGGTCACTTAATATAGGAAGCCTGCAGTTAGATCTTAATTAGCATGGAGAAGCATACAAGAGAGATTTTAAGAGGTACATAACCATTATAAGCAAAATCCTGCATGAATTTTGATCAGATGATTAT
>CM042167.1:10142398-10184898 GCA_023376005.1 Doryteuthis pealeii
TAAGATAAATATATCTACCTACAAAAATGTGGTTACTGACTTCACAAAATCAAAAGTCATTTTTCTATTCAAGTTTTTTTTTCTTTCTTTTTTGTTATATTTCATTTATTTCATTAATTCACTCAATCTTAAAATAGAAATAGAAATTGAAAATGATTTTTATCAGAATGTTATTTATTGTTCAAATTTGTACAATTACTATGCGTGGAATTTCTATGGGCACAGCTAGTTTATAAATAACTAGCATTACTTGAGATTTAAAAAGTTAAAAATAAATATCTTTATTTATTTTTATATATACTAGCAAATATATGCACCCTCTGGGTGCAAGTATTTAAGTTTAAATGTAATAAAATATTAGATTAAATCAGAAAGGCTAATGAAACTAATTAAGAATTCAAATAAAAAGATTTGAAACGGAGGGGGTATAATCGTAAAATAGAACAACTGAAACTTACTCTTTCATCACTTTCGTTTTTCAATGCTAAATTTTCCTAATTTAACTATTTAGTTAAAATAGGAAGTAAAGAATAAAATTACAGTTATTTCTTCTTGTTAATGAATTTTTTTTTTGGATTTATTGAAGAGATTTTTACTCATATTCATTAAGATAAAACCAAACAATTAGAAATCAATAATATCAATCACATTTTTATTAAAATCAGTTTTTTAATATCAATATGCAAATTAGCTTTACGTTTACACTGAAAACTGGTATTTTGTTGTATATATAAATACAATTACATGTTATTAGTATTTAGGTAAGGCCAACAGTATTAATAATGTCAAACAGTTTTATTATTAATTGAGGTTTAAATAGAAATAGAATCATGGAGAATGTGACGTAAATAACTAAGGGAATTGTGACTTGAGTAGTAATATAGTTTCGGTTACAGACAGAAAAACACACAATCTCCATTATAATAGGATTTATTATTTTTCCACATATATAAATTGATAAAAATTATTTTTCTATATATTTGCTTTATTATCTTTTATTCTTTACTAGCAAATATATGCACCCTCCAGGTACAAGTATTTAAGTTTTAATGTAATAAAATATTATATCAAATTAGAAAGGCTACTGAAACTAAATAAGAATGCACATAAAAAGATTTTAAACAGAGGGGGGTGGGTATATAATCGAAAAATAAAACAACTGAAATTTACATTTACACCAATCCAGTCTTTCAAAACTAAAATTAATTTTTTAATATCAATATGCAAATTAGCCTTCCCGTTCACATTGTAAAACACTATTTTATTGTATATATAAATACAATTACATGTTATTAGTATGTAAATATGGTGAACAATATTAATAATGTTAAGTAATTTTATTAATAATCAAGGTTTAAATAAAATAATATCCATGGAGAATGTGACGTAATTAACTAAGGGAATTATGACTTGAATAGTGGAATAGTTTTAGTTACAGACAGACACACAATCTCTATTATAATAAGATATATGCTTATTTTTAATATTATCTGTGTTATTCGGACTATTGTCCTCATCTTCACTGTTATCTGTACAACATTTCAGACGATATGCCCTCCGGCCTTCTTCAGGTATTTCTTGTCAGACTCAGGAACCTTCTTTTCGGACTCGGGAACCTTCTTTCATAATCGGGAACTTTCATGTTGTAATCGGGAGCCATCACAGAACTTTGAACCTAACCCTTTATTCAATCCACGGGGTTATCCTGTTCTCATTCCGCTAACCATAGCTGGGGTAGAGGCATTAAGCTGTGTTAGCTATTATTCTATGTTACTTCAATTGGACACATGGCCTAGTGGATAAAGGAGTTAGGTTAAGACAGTTCTAAGTGACAGTTATCTCTAGATTGCAGGTTCAATCCTGATCAAGGGCAGCAGTAACATATAATAATAATTGGACTGAATAAAGGGTTGGGTCCAAAGTTCCATGATGGCTCCCGATTACGACAAGAAATACCTGAAGAAGGGCGGAAGGCATATCGGCCGAAACGTTGTACAGATAACAATGAAGATGAGGACAATAGTCTGAATAACACAGATAATACTAATCATCAAGCCTCATCTCAAACATTCAGAGAAATAGCTTATTTTTAAGTTGTTTATTTTTATTATTCTTGTTTCTATTTTGTTTTTTATTTGCTTTTTATTATGTTTTAATACTAAATTGTTTTATTCTTTAATCATTTTTTAATTATTTTTTAAATATATCATTGGTTTATACCCTGATTATATTTTTATTCATCTTTTCTTATGGAAAATGAGGGGTAAAAAGATTTTTAAGACAAAAATAGGGCGTGGATTTTATTGAACTTTAAACTTTGCTGGTCTCCACTAATTTTCTTTTATAAAAAGACTTGGTTATTGTACAAACATACAGACATTGAGACATAAAGAAACTTTCTAACATTACAACAATTGATGGAAGGTAGATTGTTTGAGTGAGACCAGCCTTTCAAATATCTATCAAAAATGATTTCCTAACTGGATAGCCCTGTTGGCAGGGCTTAGAATACACTGACTATCCCTTGCAATGGAGTAAGTCTCTCTCCCCAAAGAGGTGTCCTGAGTAGGACACTAAAATGCTCCTGATGGTGAGGCCGCAGTTCTGAAGATATGGGGAGTGTAGTGTACCCCTTCCAGGGTCAGATTGGTAGTAACTGTTAAAGTTTCATTTATGAATAAAAATGATTTGTATTTGTGAGGACCATGCACAAAAAATCTTAAGAAACAAGAATACAAATGTGTAAATATGACAATACAATGAACACAATTCTCTAACCTTTAGGCATAGAATAAGTCTAGATAGGTTGAAATGCCATTAAAATCAATCAATCAAATCTTTCTATATTGATGAATAACAGTCACATTAAAAACAATCTGTGATCCATGAAAATAATTATCTCTCAGTTTGTTAGAATTTCAAAGACGTAAAAAATGTAAAGTTTTGTCCCATGTGATTTTAAAAGAATAATTGAGGATTCTATGCTTTTGTGGTAATTTGTATTGGGTAATGTAGTGGTCACCCTTTCCCTACCTCTGATTCAATATCTAGCTATTGTTATATCAGAGAGAAGATATCTCTTATGATTCACAATTCTTACTCACAAAATACACCTCGCTAGCAAAACATTAAAACTCAAGTCAGAGGCAACAAGCGGAAGTGAACTCAATGATACCCTATCATGAAGTGAACACTCTGGGCGAAACCTGAATGAATAGTATCATCATCAGCCTTACCAACGAGCCCCATCAACTCAAGTCACCCCGTATCCACTTACAACGGTACCCTACCGAAACGAACTCAACTCCCTCGGCCACTACAACCTTCCCTGACCACCACAAGGCACTGGGTCATTCCTGACGTATTATCATACGATACCCACACCTCACAACCTACGGCCATTCCAGAGAATTACTACTATTATCTACGACGACAACAACAACGTTTCCATACTTGTTTATTTTAATAAACGATTTTTATCCGATTCATCTTGTCCATTATTCTTCTTTGCAAACCATACGCTTTACGGATATCTTAAGATATATCACTATGTTGGATAGACTGGCAGAGAGAGATTAAAAAATTTTGAGAGTGAGAGACGGTCAAGACTCAAGATTTAAAACTTACAAACTTTTGAAAAGGGTCAGTCAGTTAGTTACCAGGACAGCAACAAGTCAAGACCTAAATTTTGAAGCTAACAAAACCTCTTCTCCATAGAGGGGGCTGTGAGGATTTAGACTTCCTCCATCGACATAATAAAACCACTCTACATATGTAATATCCTTCTAATGGATTTGTGAGACATAGCATAAGAAATTAACAAGAGTTGTATTTTTTGTAACAACATCTCTCTCTTTACCTGCCTGATATGAATATTGCCATCTCTTCATCTTGTCTTTGTCTCTTCAAGAATTTTTATGACACCTACTACACAACAATTACCTGAAAAGTGATGCACATGTCACTCCTTATATTCAAATTTTGGCAAAGTACAAGATAACTCTCATTTTCCAGTGGAGCTAATCTTGTTACATAATGAATGGGGTAGCCTATTCAATTTGTAATATAGTGTAGAAGATTTGAATTCAAAACTTAACCCTTATGGCAAGCCCCAACCCCTTTTATCATATGGGTTCTAGAAGGCAGTGGCTGAGGGTCTACATGTCCTAGGAATGACGTTAAACTATCTGATGGTGAGGTTCTAGTCCTGGAGGTTTGGGGAATGTGGAGCACCCCTTCATCACCATTGGTCCCTGGTCCACTCTGACCCGGAGTGGTAGTACCTGTTAGGGTCCCATCTATGGGTTAAATAGAAAAATGTATTTATAAAAAAAAATGTATTATCCATTAGGAATTGAATTTATTTCAAAACTTTATTAGCATTAAATGACCCACTGAGGTTGATATGCCATAAAACAAACCAAATCAAATCAAATCAAAACTTAACGTTTAATTCTGGAGAAGAGTCTCAGAAAGTTATGTTAGGTTAAGATAGGTGAGACAGGCAAACACTGACCCCTGATTGACCTTTAGCCTGATATTCTGATCAGTTGAATATCAAATTAGTGGAAAAGTTGTTGAGTTGAATCAAGATGTCACTCTTTAGAGTTGAATGACAAAACTGAAGCCCTCTGAATTCTTCTCCATGTGAATGTTGAGTCTTGAGAAATAAAAATCAGAACAACTAAAACAACAAATTCTTTGTATTCATTAAATAAGAACTAAAGATGAACACAGATATAAAGACCCTAGACAACCCAAAGTGACCCAGGTGAAAAAAAAACCCAGTGAGCTCAATCCTACAAGCAGCAAGAAGGCATAGAAGAAATATATATAGTTTATATATATATAATATAATGTTAAATAAATATATATTATATTTAAAATCTTTAATAAATATAATATTCAATATATATCAAAATATACATAATTAATGTATTTAATTAATAATATTTAATGTATATAATTATAATAATAAATATTATATTCAATATATATCAAAATAAATATAATGAGGATATATAATAAATATAATTTTAATAAATATAATATTGTATATAGTTTATATATATATATATATATATATGCAAATAAAATAGAAGAAATAGAAGCTGATGCAGATAGAAGATATACCCAAGATAAGAATATATATATATATATATATATATTATATATATATATATTATTGTAGATGTAGTGAAAGTAACGTACCTCGGAACACAAAGCGTGCGCGGACGAGTCTGGCTTGCATCGCAGGAAAGAAACATGGCTGCTGTAAGCAATACCTTTAATAATGGGCGATCTCGAACCGGCGAGAATAATATTGCACGTATGCAAATTCTCACGAGATCGGGTGTGTATAAAAACATACGGCGACGGAGAGACAGGAGTCAAGCGATTACATACGACAACTGAGAAACAGCTAGCAGTATTATTTTGACTATTGCGACAGGTAGAAGCCTTTCGAGGATATATTTGTGACATCATTACTAGCGTCATTGAGGAGCGAGTTCGATTCCCACTAGATATATATATATATATATATTTACCAACCCCTCCGCACGAGCAGGATGCGACACAAAGTCAATTTCTTAAGCGGAGTTTAACAGGTTTGAATTCAGAGGTTTCCTTCTCCTAGACTGGTTACCTAGCCATGGTTAAAGAGTCCAGTCTGCCCTGCTATTTACCCATAGCTGGAGGGAGAATCAGATTCATGCCTTTCCCAAGGGTATTAGTGCCATGTGAAATGTCAACAGCTTCGTCCAGGAATTGAACTCACGTTGATGAATCCATTTCCTATGACTCTAACCATTAGACCACCTGCCCCCTAAAAGAAGATAAGAATATATATAAGATATATATTCGTCTTATGATGAATATATGTCTTTGGATTTGTCCCCTAGAGACATTTTTTTGTTCCCAAAGCTGAAAATCCACATTAAAAGGTCATCGATTTAAGATGATAAAAAGAGGGAAGAAAATGTTTAAATGAGATCTATACACTAACCCAGAAAATGACATCCAGACGAAGAAAAAATGTCAGGGAGACAGCGGAGTAAACTATTTTAAAGAAACCACGTTTCATTAAGTAATAAATTGGTTTTGGAAAAAGTTGGGTTTCTTTTTTAAACGCACCTCATATATATATATATATATATATATATATATATATATATATATTATATTGTGAATATAGAAATCAACTCTGCATGGTAAATGTCAAACTATGTACCACACCTGCTTGTACTGTCTCTATATATAGGTAACTGGAAGATGAGGAAAAGAAGGAAAATTGTTTCAGTAATCATCAAAATATCCAGAACATCTCTTATGTTTTAATTTTACATCATCATCATTATCATGCTGACAGCACAGATTCCCATGACTCTCTCTCACCAACCATCCCTAGCAGTCATCAAATCTTGCAGGTCTTCTATACAGCATCCAGAATCCACACAGAGCTGATTAATGTAGGTTTTTGCTAGTTGGCCTTCACTCATGTGTTCATGTGTAGGTGCCCACAGGAGGCATAACTTATGAGTATCTTTGCTTCTTCATCAGTTTCCAGCAGTGTCTTTTTCATCTTACTTAGATGGTTTGTGTGATAGGAGGTAGGAAGACATACCAGCCGCTTTCTTGTGGGGTACTGTTTCCAAAATTTGTTTTTTTTTTTTACTTAGGTTTATAGGTTTTTTTCTGCTGGCAACATAAAACAATTCCATTATTGCTTAGTTAGGGCTAACAATCCATTTTTAAATGTTTAAATTAGTAAAATTGAATGGAAGAAGTTACTTATTCTAAAAACTGAAATGTAACTTCTTCCATTTAATTTTTCTATATCTAATCACAATTTTATCAATCAGTCTGGTGGCATTTATGCTACTTGGAGCTCCCTTGAGTGAGCAGTAATGATTAAGCTCCAAATCTGCATTTGAATTCATGGGTAATCGTCTGAAGATTACTTAAGTGAAATAATATTAAAATAATAAAGATTATAATATTAAAATAAGAAAGAAAGAAACACCTAAAACAGAGTCTGAGGTTACAGTGGCCTGAACGTGATGTTTATACACAATAAAGATGAGGTCCAAAATATCATAATTATTCATATCAAGCCTCATCTCTTTTCTTTTTGTTCTGCAGATTTCTCTTAATAAAATTCTTCAGTGTAAATTTCTAATGTGGATTTTTTCTTTTGTAGCAACAATTACTGTTTATAAACATTTATGTTGATTTTTAATTAACAACAAAAATTGTAAACCTAATGAGATTTTTGAAATAAAAAAGTATTTTTAATATTTTTCTGTTAGTCTTACCATATCTGTCTGTAAACAAAATTCTACAACTTTTCATGACTATATACAAGGTGTATCAAAAAAGTATCAAGATTTTATGTACTTTTGACACACCTAGTATTCTGGAAAAAAAAATAATGTTCCATTCATTCTTCATTTCTATCTTGGTAAATACAGCTTTAAATTTGGTACTTTTTTGGCACACATTGTATTCTGAAAAAAATTAATGAATGGAATGTTATTTTTTTTTCAGAAAACAAGGTGTGTCAAAAAGTACAAAAAATCTTGATACTTTTTGATTCACCTTGTATATCCATAACTTTAACATAACTTGACCTTAATGGAAACAATGTACTAAATATACAATACAAAAGACTGGATGTTCACCTGGTGATGTTAAAGAAAATTGTGTCGTAAAATAGTCCATATGCGGGGAGGCTCTGCATAGCCTCCAGTAAAATAGATTGACACAAAATAGGGTCTTTTAAAACCAATGAAAATTATTTGCACCCAAATACAAAGTCATTTTGGCTGATCCACTTTAATTCTGTAATGGTTGATAAAATGGCGTTTGGCTAGTGTTCTAAAAATAGAAAAATGTAGACACACTGGCACCAAGAATTCAAATTTGGGCGGTAAAATAAGGAACCGTTTCTTTTAAATGGGAATATGAGAGGTAAGTAGGAGGTAGATAGTAATAGGAGTAGGAGGTAGATAGTAGTAATTGTAAGGAGTCACTGAAAGGGACACGTGGGAGAAGGCAGTTGACGACGAGAGGCCAGAAGGGACAGACCAGCTTCCACGAGAGTCACTGGTGAACCTACTCAGCCTTCAGCTCCTGGATCCACACAAAAGTTTAAGAGATTACAACCAAGCTTAGTACAACTTGATGTAAAAGCCTAATTTTCTCAAACCAAAAATAAAACCTCATTAAATCAACATTTTGTATTTTCTTTTAATAATTTCAACCAAGAAGAAATACAACAATGCAAAAGGTGCCTAGAAAAAATGTTTATATGTTTTTCAGTTCAACTCAGAGTAACCTCAGACTAGTGCTGGGTTAGCTCAGTTGGTAGAGCATTCGGCTAGAAACTACAAGGTTCCTAGTTCGATACCGGCCCTCGCCAACTCGGCATATAAGTAGCACAAGGATCTGTGCGATAAAGTAAGGAGCTGATGGTAGGTGTGGCGCTCCACCTCAGATGCTAAAATAATCTCCTTGGTCTAGTGCTAGTGAAAAGGGGATAGACCCCCTTGCTGATTGGCTGATACCGACATTAGGCCACACCGACAACATTTTACTTACTTACAGGATGAACTAATCTGAATCAACAATGCTACTGTGCTATCACCTCTTACCATACCATCATGCTAATGATTTTTCACCTCCTACCATTTTAACACCCAACCAACCGCTCACCTCATACCACACTAACCCCAGCATTTTACATATTAGACTCTTAAATATTGCTGTATTTTCCATTTCCATTTAAATACTTATGTATACACATACAAAAGGAATATCTTCTAATGACTTCTGCTCTCTCACAGACTTTACCCTAAAATATTGTTTATCTTTCTCTTCAGAAACCTTTTATAAATATTGTATATTTATAGCTTCATAAACTTTTGTTACTGTTAAAAGCGGCTTTTTCTTATCCTACTTTTTCCTTATATACGTGTACTAACAGAGAGGTTATTTATCTCTACAAGGCTTAACCCCAAATCCATTAACCTCTTCAACGACAATTTTTTTCAGCTTACCATCAATAACCAACTGTGATCCAAGTTTAGATGTCTCACTCAGTATAAATGGGTACTTCAGCTAGTATCAAATAATTCTTACACAGATAACAGTGAAAATGATGAAATATTTACACCAGTTATTTTCTTAAAAATAGGATTGCATTCAGCAACGTTTTCACACAATAAAAAGTAATAATTAAAATTTTAAAGACTTCACTCATTTATCTCCCTTAGAAGTCACCTTATGATCTGTTGTGTCAAAAAGTTAAATGCAAGATTAATTTGTTTTATATATACAGAGGTTATTGAAAATCAATCAATTCGGTGTCTGGCATTTTGGCAAAAACTTGTTTTCTACTCTAATTTGTCTGTATGGTTTTGTAATATTTGGTTTCCGTGACATCAAAGATGTCTATTAATCATAACAGTTTGAAATTCTCATTTCTTTTTATTGGGATTTAGGAAATTTATTTTGAAATATTAATATTTCAAAACTATTTTCAAAGTACCCATCTACATTTGAGAAGAAGTCAAAATTAGAATTACAAACAGAGCAAGAGTTAGAGACTAATTGCACAAATATTTTCTTTGTATTACTTAGATTTTTCAGACTGTTGTCCTCATCTTTATTCTTATATACACATTATGGTTGAAACATTGTGTATATAATAATAAAGAGGTCAAGTTTTTTGTTGTGTAGTTCATTCATAGAAACAAAATGTCAAGAATAGCAGCATGTAACTTACAGGGTGGCAACATGAAGATGCTGGATTATATTAATATTTCAAAACTATTTTCAAAGTACCCATCTACATTTGAGAAGAAGTCAAAATTAGAATTACAAACAAAGCAAGAGTAAGAGACTTGTTGTATTTCTTCTTTGTGGAATTATTAAAAGAAAATACAAAATGTTGATTTAATGAGGTTTTATTTTTGGTTTGAGAAAATTAGGCTTTTACATCAAGTTGTACTAAGCTTGGTTGTAACCTCTTAAACTTTTGTGTGGATCCAGGAGCTGAAGGCTGAGTAGGTTCACCGTTGTTCTCTCGTGGAAGCTGGTCTGTCCCTTCTTGGGTCTAGTTATCAACTGACTTCTCCCACGTGTCCCTTTCAGTGACTCCTTACAATTACTACTATATCTACCTCCTACTCCTGTTACTATCTACTTCCTACTGCTACCTCTCATATTCCCATTTAAAAGAAACGGTTCCTTATTTTACCGCCCAAATTTGAATTCTTGGTGCCAGTGTGTCTACATTTTTCTATTTTTAGAACACTAGCCAAACGCCATTGTATCAACCATAACAGACTAATTGCACACAAATATTTTCTTTGTATTACTTAGATTTTTCAGACTGTTGTCCTCATCTTTATTCTTATATACACATTATGGCTGAAACATTGTGTATATAATAATAAAGAGGTCAATTTTTTTGTTGTGTGGTTCATTCATGGAAACAAAATGTCAAGACTAACAGCATGTAGCTTACAGGGTGGCAACTTGAAAATGCTGGATTCAAGTTGGGGTTGCTATCAGAGATGTACAAGCATCTGTAATTGGTGATGAAGATAGTGCATCACTCACAACCACCCTGTATGCATACATAAGATGTATTGTATGACTAAAGATGAGGACAACAGTCTGAAAAATCTAAATAATGCAATTCATCAAACCTCATCTCAAAAGTTTCAGACAAAATATTTTCTTAGTATTTTGGTTTTATGAATAATGTCTATTTTACAATCTTTGTTGTAAATTTCTTTTTATACCAAACTGTCACAAATAGAAATTGTTATTATAAAAAATATACCCATGTTTGTTTGTTTGTTTATTGATTTTAACGGCATATCAACCCATCTGGGGTTATGTTATGCCTAACTGTTAGGAAGTAATACATATCGTGTATTTATATTTATACTTTTTAGTAATTGGTTTTAAAAATGGGTTAGCATTATTGGGGATTATGTTGTATGGTATTGATTTGTTTCATGTCTATATTCTATGGTATAATTTTATTTCCCCCCAAAAAGAGAGAATATCCTCCACGATGACATTTTCAAACAGATCTTTCATATTGTTTGCTTTAAAATAACGGTTTCTGATGTGAGCAAGAAACCTGCATTCCATGAATAAGTGTTTAACTGTCAAAGGTGTTTGTTCCACATTGTGGTTGTTGTTCTTAATTATATCTTTAATATTATATTATGAATATTGTTCTGTGAAATATTTGATGAAATTTTCTAGAGAAATATGTTTAAATGGATGATACTTTTATCATCTATAAAAAAAAAAGGACATCCCTACCAATTTTTTATAAAAAGGTAATTATCTCCCAAACATATTTAAATTTTTGATTACAGAGTTTGGTAATAAATAATACACAATGATATTCATTTTGATTGCATAATGTTCCACTAGAAATAACGAAAAGTACTACTTAGGAGGAAGGAAGGAGAAGGGGGAGGAAGGCTCACTCTTTGACTAACAAGAAGAGAGCCCCTTTGGTTTGAATTCAATTTTCTTTCTCCTAGACTGGTTACCATACCAAGTTTAAAGAGCTCAGTTTGTCCTACTATTTACCCATAACTGGAGGGAGAATAGTTGAATTTATACCTTTCCCAAGGGTATTAGTGCTATGTGAAACGCAAACAGCTATGTCTAGGATTTGAACTTGTCTCACCATGTCCATTTTCTAAAACGTTAACAATTACACAATTCATCTCCAACTGGTAAAATTCTGCTATTTTTAGTTTAGAAGAAAATTAACTTTTTATAAAATAAATAAGTTGGCCGAGATTTACTTATTTATAGCTGATACTTTAAGAGAGATTTATTGATTTAATAATTTTTGTCCAGATTGTTAGTCCAAACTAAGCAATATTGCTATGTAATTATTTTACATCTTCAGATTGTTTGTCCAAACTAAGCAATAATGCTATGCAATCATTTTTACTTCTCCATATTGAAAGAACACCTATAAACCTAATTAGTAATGTTTAATTAATTGTGAATAATTATTTTTATAAGACAAATAATGTGTCAATCTTTTCTTTTGAAGTTAGAAAATTTATATTTTTATGATCATGTAGCAAAGATGGCTTCCTGTTGATTATTGTCATTGACCCATTGTGGTTGAGTGATTCTCCCTTTCCACATGAAAAACAAAATTATTTTTATATTAGAAATTTTACATTTCATCCAATAAATATGTATATTGAATCTGGTAGCCCTATATCAAACTATTTAACTCTCTATACAGGATAAATAAAACATTTTCCCTTTTTTACTAATGGATGACCCTAAATGACATAATTAAACCTATTATACAGGATATATGAAAATAGTTTTAGGTAATTTCTTAGATTTATTCTTAATTATTTTTATATTAAAAATCTTACATTGCATTCAATAATTATGTCTAGTACCTCTATATCAAACTATTTAACCGCCCTGTCAGCTGGGGCGTTAGAATGCACCTCTGCAGAGGGGTAAGACTCCCCCAATGGGGCCACTGTTGGCCGTGGGTGGCGACCCGTGATGCTTAAGGATAGAACCCAGGTGGATGAGCAGTTCATGAATTGCAATACTCTACTTTGGCCCTATCTTGGGCTAAACGGGCAGTCGGAGAGGCCCCCTCTGATCAATCAGCTGGTCACATCAAGCCCTAGCACCTATATGATTTTCCAACCCTATTGCCCTTATGGCAAGCCCCAACCCCTTTTTATCACATGGGTGCTAGAAGGTGGTGGCTGCGGGTCAACATGTCCTGGGAATGACATTAAACTCTATCTGATGGTGAGGTTCCAGTTTTGGAGGTTTGGGGAATGTGGAGAACCCCTTCATCATTATTGCTCCCTGGTCCACTCTGACCCGGAGTGGTAGTACCTGTTAGGGTCCCATTTATGGGTTAAATAGAAAAATGTATTTATAAAAAAATTGTATTATCCATTAAGAATTGATTTATTTCAAAACTTTATTGGCATTAAATGACCCACTGAGGTTGATATGCCGTAAAACAAAACAAACCAAACCAAACTATTTAACTCTCTATGCAGGATAAATAAAGAGACTGTTCCAAATTATTGAGATAGATTGGTAAGAAGTGAAAAAATTCAGTTAATCCCTGAAAGCTTATCTGATTGTCTAATTTATAAAAGGAACTTTTCCCCTTTTTCTAATGGATGACCCTAAACGATATAATTGAACTTATTATATGGGAAATATAAAAATAGTTGTACTAATTTAAGTAATTTATTGGCTTATATTATTCTATTCTCTTGAATCCAATAATAATTCATCAAACTGTTTAACCATCTTTAGTTGATAGATAAACAAATTCTTCCAAATTATTAAGATAGATTGGTAAGAAGTGAAAGAATTCAGCTTATCTGAATGTTTAACTGATCAAAGAACTTTTTCCCTTTTTACTAATGGATGACCCTAATTGAGATAATTGAACCTATTATACGGGAAAATAGTTTTAGGTAATTTCTCAACTTTTATACTTAATCATTTTTATATTAAAAATCTTACATTGAATTCAATAATTATGTATATTGAATCTCTAGCTCTATATGAAACTATTTAACTCTCTATACAGGATAAATAAAGAGACTGTTCCAAATTATTGAGATAGATTGGTAAGAAGTGAAAGAATTCAGTTAATCCCTGAAAGCTTATCTGATTGTCTAATTGATCAAAGAACTTTTTCCCCTTTTTACTAATGGATGACCCTAAACGATATAATTGAACCTATTATACGGGAAATATGAAAAGAGTTTTAGGTAATTTCTCGGCTTAAATTCTTATTCTTTCTTAACATGATTTACACATTGTTTTGTGGTCATTTATATGAAACATAAAAAAAACAACAAAAAATTCAGATCCATTTTCTATTCAACAGCTGAATATCTAATATCACTTGGGCCTCAATTGTTCAATAATTATTCATAGCAAATTTAATAGTCCTACAAACTGTTTGGTTGTCTATTGTAGGTAGACAAAAAACATCTTCCCAATTATCAAAACACATTCATTGCAAAAAGATTTTACTATAGAAATGCATTGAAAATATTTCAGCTCAATATCAAAGTATATAGAGTGAAAGGGGTGCAGTGAAATGGACATGGTGATACAAGTTCAAATCCTGGATGCAGCTGTTTGCATTTCACATTGTCCTAATACCCTTGGGAAAGGCACAAATCCAACTATTCTCCCTCCAGCTATAGATAAATAGTAGGGCAAACTAGTCTCTTTAACCTTGTTTAGGCAACCAGTCTAGGGGAAAGAAAACTCTGAATTCAAACCTGTTAAATGCCACTTAAGAAATTGACCTTGTGTCACATCTTACTCATGTGGAGGGCTTGATAAATATGTATATCAAAGTACTTGGTTGTTTGGTTTAATGGCATATAAACTCTTTTGGGTTACTTAATGCCAGATCTTTTTTGTTTCATATATATATTTACCAACCCCTCCGCACGAGCAGGATATGACACAAGGTCAATTTCTTAAGCGGAGTACAACAGGTTTGAATTCAGAGTTTTCCTTCTCCTACACCGGTTGCCTAACTAAGGTTAAAGAGCCCAGTCTGCCCTAATATTTACCCATAGCTGGAAGCAGAGTAGGATTCATATCTTTCCCAAGAGTATTAGCGCTAAGTGAAATGCAATTACCATGTCCAGGATTTGAACTCGGGGTGACGAGTCCATTTCCCATGACTTTAACCATTACACCACGCGCTTCCTGCGTTTTTGTTTCATATAAATGATTTGTTTAAGACATCATTTTTATTAACTTCATGTGTATTAATAAATATTGGTGGTTGACCAAAAGAATACAGTCAGGATAATCATATAGTCACTAGTGCTTGACATAATTATCCTGTTAATCAAATGGGGCCTCTCCGACCAGTTGTCTAGCCCAAGTAAGGGTTAATGTGAAGTGTTGCATGTCATGGGACTACTAGGTAATTGGATCACAGACTACTTAGTCAACATAATCCTATCCTCGGGTATTACAGGTCGCCACCCATGGCTGACAGACAGGCCTATGGGATGGGATGTTATCCCTCTGCAGATGTACAGTTGGTGTATTCTACAGCCTCAGCCAAACAAGTCAACAACAAAGTATTTGGCCATCTATAGAGACAAATAAGTAAAGTAAAGTCATCAGGGCAGCCTAATACCGGTTTCAGCCAGTCAGTGAGGGAGTCTATCCCCTTTTCAACGGTGCAAGACCAAGGAGATTATTTTAGCATCTGAGGTGGAGCGTCACACCTACCATCAGTTCCTTATGTTACCGCACAGATCCCTGTGCTACTCATACGCTGTTGGCGAGGGCCAGTATCTAACTAGGAACCTTGTAGTTTCTAGCCGATTGCTCTACCGACTGAGCTAACCCGGCCCCCACTTTTAAATAATTGATATAAATTGAGAAACCAGAAAAAAGGAATTTAACAGTACAGGTTCAATAATAACATGACTCCTTTTAAAATTACTAGAAGCGGCTACCCAGCATTGACTGGGTAGAGGGTAGGATAATAAAAAGTTAGTCTCGCAGATCCATTGATTGTTTGGGTCTTACATAATTTATGTTTTAATCATAAATGCAACCAATGACTTTCCCTTTCCTTACTATTCAAATCCTAATTTTTAAATATCTTTCCAAATATGAATAAATTTTTTTAATTATTTTTGCACAAAAAGCAAGCTCTGGTGATAGTGAATGTGTATATATATATTTACTTTGTCATTAATTGTTTTATTTTCGTAGTTTCCTCCGGACATACATACACACAACTGCCCTTAATATATGTATAGATTATATCCGGACATACATACACACAACTGCCCTATATATGTATAGATTACATTCAGACATACATACACACAACTGCCCTTTATATATGTATAAATAACATTTGGACATACATACACACAACTGCCCTTTATATATGTATAGATTACATTCAGACATACATACACATAACTGGCCTTAATATATGTATAGATTACATCCGGACATACATACACATAACTGGCCTTAATATATGTATAGATTACATTCAGACATACATACACACAACTGCCCTTAATATATGTATAGATTACATTCAGACATACATACACATAACTGCCCATATATGTATAGATTACATCCGGACATACATACACACAACTGCCCTTTATATATGTATAGATTACATTCAGACATACATACACACAACTGCCCTTTATATATGTATAGATTACATTCAGACATACATACACACAACTGCCCTTTATATATGTATAGATTACATTCAGACATACATACACACAACTGCCCTTTATATATGTATAGATTATCGAACCAATCAATCAATAATAAAAGATCTAAGTGTTGTATAACACAAAAGTTCATAGCCACAACATTCATTGAAAATATTGCATAAACATAAAATATAAGATAAATAAAAGGGAAGAAAAGCATTAGGCTAAGAGAAAATCAGGTCCAAACAAGTTTGTCTCAGCTTTTGTGTTTTAGACACAAAATCAACATGAAGGAATATACAAACAATGTTCATTGAGGTTAACAATTCTCAGATGCAAAGCAGCAAGAACTGCAGCTGCATTTTGAATTTTATACTACAATCTGATTGGTTATTATATATGTGAAGTACCTTGCCATTTTTAAGTATTTGATCATCTTTATGAAAGATTACGTCTGTAGATTCACATAGAAAATCTCTTGTGGACAATTAAAGATGGCTTTTTCCAAGAATTAAATCAGAGGTAAATATTTTTAAACTGGAGTGTATCCTAATTAGTTCTTACGAGGAGGTCTTCATTTAGTTTGGCTTATATACATATATATACGAGTGTGTGTGAAATCAAAGTCAAATTTAGGACTATTTTTAAATTTTTATGGTGCCTCTAATGAAGCCTAAAGATATTTTGAAAATTACAATAAATTTAACATTTGTTTTGAATAATTTTGGAAGTTATTTTGCTGGAAGACTTGGTGTTTTTCTACTACTTCTAATAAACAAATTTTACAAGAAAATAGTCTCCTCTTTCATATTCTACAAATCATGTATGAATCAAATGTTTTAGCAAAATTACATAAATATACAGTCACATTCTATACTTATTATACATCAATAGTACAGTATATATATATATATATATATATATATATATATATATATATATATACACACACAAGGTGTGTCAAAAAAGTATCAAGATTTTTTGTACTTATTGACACACCTTGTATTGTGGAAAAAAGTTCCATTCATAAATTTTTTTCAGAATACAAGGTGTGTCAAAAAAGTACAAAGTTTAAAGCTGTATTTACCAAGATAGAAATGAAGAATGAATGAACGTTATTTTTTTCAGAATACAAAGTGTGTCCAAAAGTACAATAAAATCTCGATATTTTCTGATACACCTTGTATATATATATATATATATATATATATATGTAGAATTAAACAAAAGGCACATCTCCTGTTTAACAATTTCATTTTTTATCTTTTCTAATGTTTGGGTGGAATTGGTGGATAAGTCCACCAAAGTTCAGTTCCCGAGTACTTTCGGCACTTCGAAATGCCATCATCAGGGGTGATGTATTCCAGTTTTTTTGTTTTTTTTTAAAATTATATTAATGTGCAGGCTGGAAGGAGAAGAATTGGTGAGAAAGGTGTTATAGGCATTTTAGAATGTGTGTACTGTATTGGAAATTAATTTTGTTTAAGGATGGTTTGTATTGTTTTATGTATAAATATTTGGAGTTTTTGTTGATTTATATTTGTTTTTTGCCTCCACATTGATATAATTTTTAAAATAACAAAAAAACTGGAATACATCACCCCTGATGATGGCACTTCGAAGTGCCGAAAGTACTCAGGAACTGAACTTTGGTGGACTTATCCACCAATTCCACCCAAACATTAAAAAGTTGGCCAGAAAATTAGAAAAGATAAAAAATAAAATTGTTAAACAGGAGATGTGCCTTTTGTTTAATTCTACATGTATAAATGAAAGAATGCTGCCCAAATACACACACATATATATATATATATATATATATATATATATATTTCAAGGTGTGTGGTTTAATGGCTATCATCGTAGGCAATAGACTCAGTGACACGAGTTCAAATCCTGTTTGAGGCTATTTGTATTTTTGCATAGCACTTTATATGATAATTTTATTCATTATCAATGACTAGAAGTGGCTACCCAGCGTTGCCTGGGTAGTTGGGGAGGTAAAAAAAAATTAGTCTCACAAATCCATTATTATTGAATCGCAAGTTGGATCCTCGTAGTATGCCCCATTAAAATCCCTACGTAAAAACAAAAGACGCTGCGTTGATCCAGCCACTCTGGAAATAAAAATTAATGTCTATTATTTAAAATTGACATGCAAAAAAAAATCTATGCTATTATCATTTAAATTTTATTTTTTTAAGTATTTTCACTAATATAAATCAAACCATCATCATTTTTGCTCAAAAATCAAGAACTGGTGATATTTAATGTGTATATATATTTACTTTGTCATTGATTGTATTATTTTCAAAGTTTCCTCTAGAAATACACATACACACAACTGCCCTTTATATATGGATAGATGATTATGAAATAAACTGATAAAACAAAGATAGGACCCTGATCAGTTGTTTCTCTTTAAAACTAATATTCATCATCATCAAATCACACTGACAGCATGGATACCCATAAATCTCTTTTGCCATAAGTTCCTATCAGTTATCACCCCTGGCAAGTCTTCCGCACAGAATCCAGAATCCACACATAGCTGATTGATGTAGGCTTTTGCTGATGTGTCCATGTGTAGGTGTCAACAAGAGAAAGTCACTTATACAGTGCCTAGCGTGTGGTGTAATGGTCAAAGTCATGGGAAATGGACTCGTCGCCCCGAGTTCAAATCCTGGATGTGGTAATTGCATTTCACTTTGCGTTAATACCCTTGGGAAAGGTATTAATCCTACTCTCCCTCCAGCTATGGATAAATAGTAGGGCAGACTGGGCTCTTTAACTGTAGCTAGGAAACCAGTCTAGGAGAAGGAAAACTCTGAATTTAAACCTGTTGAACTCCACTTAAGAAATTGACCTTGTGTCACATACTGCTCGTGCGGAGGGGTTTGGTATATATATATATATATATATATATATATATATATATATATATACAGTGCCCAGCATGTCTTGTTCATTTTACTTGGATGCTTTGTGTGTTAGAATTATACATTATAATTCAAACAAAAATTTTGCAATCTTTTGCTAGAATACAAATTTCAAATAAATACATAAAAAAGTAACAGCTTATTTCTCTGAATGTTTGAGATGAGGCTTGATGATTAGTATTATCTGTGTTATTCAGACTATTGTCCTCATCTTCATTGTTATCTGTACAACGTTTTGGCCGATATGACCTCCGGCCTTCTTCATGTATTTCTTGTCGGACTAGAGAACCTTCTCGAACTCGGGAACTTTCTGTTACTTATAGCCCATAATTCCTCTACAATTAGATATGTGGAGGTGTCCATGGTGTAATGGTTATCATCATAGGAAATGGACACAATGACAAGTTCATATCCTGGTTACATTTCATATAGTGCTAATACCCATTGGAAAGGTATAATCTAGCTATTCTTCCTCTAGCTATGGGTAAGAAGAGCAAATTGAGCTCTTTATTTTAGTATGGTAACTGGTCTAGGAGAAGGAAAATTCTGAATTCAAACCTGTTAAAATCCACTTAAAAAATTGACCTTGCCAGACCAAGGAGATTGCTTCTGTACTTGAGGCGGGGTGCCACACCTATCATCAGCTCCTTACTTTACCACACAGATCCCTTTGCTACTAATACGCTGAGTTGGCGAAGGCTGGTATCGAATGAGGAACCCTGTGGCTTCTAGCCAAACTTCTACTGACTGAGATCTAATTGTATGTATTTAGCAACCCCTCCACGTGAGCAGAATGTGACACAAGGTCAATTTTTTAAGTGGATTTTAACAGGTTTGAATTCAGAATTTTCCTTCTAGACCAGTTACCATACTAAAATTGAAGAGCTCAATTTGCCCTTCTTACCCATAGCTTGAGGGAGAATAGCTAGATTCATACCTTTCCAATGGGTATTAGTGCTATATGAAATGTAACCAGGATATGAACTTGTCATTGTGTCCATTTCCTATGATAATAACCATTACACCATGTCTGGCTGATACTGATTTTAGGCCCCCCAACGACTTTACTTTACTTACGTCTTATTTAAAAAGAAATTTTAAAAAAAATTCTTATAACAACTTTATCATTTATTATTTTATTATATGATATAAAACAATACTTATAATAGTTTTATTTATATAACTAAACAGGGAGAAAGTTAGATTCATACCTTTCCAATGGGTATTAGTGCTATATGAAATGTAACCAGGATATGAACTTGTCATTGTGTCCATTTCCTATGATAATAACCATTACACCATGTCTGGCTGATACTGATTTTAGGCCCCCCAACGACTTTACTTTACTTACGTCTTATTTAAAAAGAAATTTTAAAAAAAATTCTTATAACAACTTTATCATTTATTATTTTATTATATGATATAAAACAATACTTATAATAGTTTTATTTATATAACCAAACAGGGAGAAAGTTACAAAAAAGAAATTGTGAGCAAAAAAGGTGTTTTTAAGAGAAATGTAGTGTGATTCCTTTACATGGTAAAGTTCCTTTGGTTATTACAGTTGAGACTAGTTTTTTTATAGACATCGCTGTAATTCATAAAAATCTTTCGGCATTGTGTAACTAAGACAAGATATTTTCACCTTGTATAATTAACAAATTAACATTCTCCCCTTGAGAAATTATGATTATAATGCAGACCTACACCCTATTATTATTAAATTGGTGGAAGTACATGGTGTAATGGTTATCATCGTAGGAAATGGACATGGCGAGACAAATTCAAATCCTGGATGAGGCTGTTTGCATTTCACATAGCACGGATACCCATAAATCTCTTTTGCCATACATTTCTATCAGTTATCACGCCTGGCAAGTCTTCTGCACAGAATCCTTTGGGAAGGTATGAATCTAGCTATGGGTAAATAGTAGGGCAGACTGGGCTATTTAACCATGGTAGGTTAGGCAACCAGTCTAGGAGAAGTTAAACTCTGAATTCAAACCTGTTAAACTCTGCTTTAGAAATTAACCTTGTGTCACATCCTACTTGTGCAAAGGGGTTGTTAATTATGTATTATTAAATTGGAAATTGCTTCATCCTATAAGTTGCTCAAACAAAAGTCTTTTTTACAATTTACCATAGTTGCTAAGTGTATTTAGCTCAGTCAGTAGAGTGTTCGGCTAGGAATCACAAGGTTCCTGGTTTGATACCAGCCCTCACCAACTCAGCGTATGAGTAGTACAGGAACTGTGCGGTAAAGTGAGGAGCTGATGGTAGGTGTGGCGATCCACCTCAGACACTAAAATAATCTTCTTGGTCTAGCACTAGTGAAAAGGGGACAGACTCCCTCGCTGTATGGCTGATACCGACATTAGGCCACCCCGATGACTTTACTTTACTTACTTATTTTAAATACAAAAATCAGTTCATTATAACATAGATAAAATGAATGTAAGAAAAAAAAATTAAAAGCTTGAATTATGTCTGTTCTGAAAAATGAACATTTTTAGTCTCCAAAATAAAATTTTACGGCTTGAAAAATCTTTTAAAACACCCAACTGTAAATTTCATCGATATCAGCTAATTGGTAGAGAAAGCTCAGACACCCTTGCCAGAAAAACAAAAAAAATGATATATATATAAATAAATCAAGACAGACTAAAAGTAAGTGAGAATATATAAAACTGATAAAAAGTAAAATATATGTATAAGAATATTTATTTTGTTTTCTTGTGTAGATTATAAAAATCCAGTCCATTAGGCCAAAGATCATTTGAAGATATACAGTTGAGAATAAGTACATTATTAATACACAAGATAAAAAAAAAAGGACAGAGCAAATTCACAGACAGCACTTTCTGGGGAAATAAAAAGAATCTGACTGAAAAATTCAGTGGCAATAATAATGCCAAGGAAAAAACAAACAAAACATTCTAACTCATAAATTATAATTCCCACTTATCTATCTTATAAGTAAATGCATGAATACAATTTGGTATTTAAAATGATATAGTTTTATATGTAAATAAGAGTAAGGAGAAAAGCAATTGCACAAGATATAAGTATTCATTGTTGAAATGAGACAAAAAGAAGTTTGAATAGGAATCTAATTATTAATGAAATGGGTAGTGCTTAACTTTGGTAATAAAAAAGAAAAGAAAATGTTGAAATTGTAAATTAAACATTTCTATAGGGTTTGGTTTGTTTTGATTTACGGCATATCAACCTCAGTGGGTCATTTAATGCCGATAAAGTTTTAAAATAAATCAATTCTTAATGGATAATACAATTTTTTTTATAAATAGATTTTTCTATTTAACCCATAGATGGGACACTAACAGGTACTACCACTTCGGGTCAGAGTGGACCAGGGAGCAATGGTGATGAAGGGGTGCTCCACATTCCCCAAACCTGGAACCTCACTATCAGATAGAGTTTAACGTCATTCCCAGGACATGTAGACCCGCAGCCACCGCCTTCTAACACCCATATGATAAAAAGGGGTTGGGACTTGCCATAAGGGCAATAGGGTTGGGAAAATCATATAGGTATTTCTATAGGGAGATGGATTCATGAATTAGAATACAATATTAGTGGTGGGGTTTTAGTATGTTTGAAATATCTAAATAAACACAAGTAAGCTACATTAAGGTCTAGACTACATTATTTATTTACTGCATTGCATTGATTTTGATTGTATTTCAATATTTTTGAAAGTATAAATAAGTGTTTGAATGTTTCCCTAACATCGTTGGATGTTAAAGAGATATTTTTGTAGGCTAAAATATCAAAAACAATTTCTGCAAATTTAATTTTAAATTGCTTGGATGAGGATTATACATTCTTAGGTTACAAATTTACATATATCTATCATAATGCAAACATTAAACACTATATATACAGGGTGTTCGGGAGAAATTTGACAGTTTCATAAGGAAAAAGAAAAAGAGCTTGGTAACTACAAAATTTGATGGATTGTAAAGAAATTCAACAGGCAATGAAATTACATTACTGTCAACAAGTTTCACTCAAAATAACCGCCATTAGCGTCGATCACAGCCTCAATCCTGCTCTGAAACCTGGAGCAAGCTGATATTACAGTTTCCCTGGAAAGGGTCTCAAAAACTACCTTAATTCTGTCGATTAACTGGGCTTTTGTAGTACTGGCACAGTGAGTGGTGTCTTTCTCAACAGCACCCCATACATAATAATCTATGGGGTTAAGATCTGGGGAATTCGGAAGCCAAACATAAGGACTGTTGTAGTTGTAAAAATTTGCCAACAACCATTTTTTACTTTTCCCAGAGGTGTGGCAGGGGCCAAATACAGCTGCCATACATATGGCCTACCATTGGCTACCCTTGATATCCAGGGCTTGACTACAGTGTTTAGCAACTCCACGTATGCATCTGAATTCAACTGATACCCTCACTAAAAATGCAGAGGCATCACATCACCCTCAGAGGACACACATCTGAAAACCATCACAGTTTGGGGAAATTTAGTCTGCATGACACGAGGAGTGTCCTTTGGACTGTATGCAAGCCATCTGTTATATTGCATGTTGTGCTTTTGATCTTGGAAAAGTTTTTCTCATCAGAAAGAACCTGATTGTTTGTGGTTCAGCAGGATATTTCACTTTGCTCAGAAGTTTCTTCGCTTTTGTCAGATGATTTTCACAGGCCTTTTCTGGGAGCAGTTCACCTCTGCAACGCTTGTATGAGTAGTAGCAAAGGTCTTCATTGAGTGCAAGCTTCATGGTAGAGACTGAAACATTCAATTCACATGACAATGCCCCAATTCCAATGCTAAGGTCCTCCAACATTTTTTCTGCAGATTTTAAAGGAATTCTGCTGTACAAATGCAATCAGATCATCTGTTATGTTGCTTTCTTCTAGCCACAGCCTCGTAGTCTCCATTGCAATTCTCCAGTTCATGCCTGATTGTTTTTACAGTGTTCAGGGAGCATTGGGCAGCAACCATAACCTCTTTATTTTGATGGCCAGCGCAGATCATCATGATACAAGTTATTCTCTTCCAAGATTCACGTGGGTTCTAGTCATCCATTCTATCTGTCAACACATATATGAATGAAGAAGGAATATGAATGAATACCTCCAACCTACGGAGAAAAATAACCAAATATAAGTATGTCAAATTTATCCTGAACATTCTGTATATATATATATAATATATATATATATATATATATATATATATATATATATATATGTGTGTGTGTGTGTGCATGTGTATTTATATATTAATACTGTTCCTTAATCTTCCAACCATTATCATCTTTCAACACCCTCTGGTTAAAAATGAGACCTAAAATGAGGTGCAAAATGTAACTCCTGATTATCTAGTGTTGCTTATCCACCGAATTCTTATTTCTTATGAGTGTTATCACCTCAGCTAAATACTGGACCATTCTGTTTTTATTATAAAAAAAAAGAAAGGACATGCTACACAGAAAAAAATATAATAAAAATCCAAAATAAGTATAAGTTTCCTCCTTTCCATGATCATCAAGTAGTGTCAGTATTTCTTTCTTTTAATAATTTATAAAAATTGGTAGGGTGTATTTATTAATGGATGTTACTGTCATCATATGGGCCGGGTTAGCTCAGTCGGTAGAGCTTCAGCTAGAAACCACAAGTTCCTGTTCGATGTCCTCGCCAACTCAGTGTATGAGTGGCACAGGATATGTGCGGTAAAGTAAGGAGGTGTGGCGTTCCACCTCAGACGCTAAATATCTCTTTGGTCTAGCGCAAGTGAAAGGGGATAGACTCCCTCGCTGATTGGCTGATACCGACTTTAGGCCGCCCCGACGACTTTACTTACTTACTTTTTACTGTCATCATCATCATCCCGTTGCGCAATTAACACGGATATCCATGACAATCTCTTGCCAACCTTCTCTATCATTCCTTGTCCCAGAGAGGTCCTCTGTGCAGCATCCAGTATCTGCGCACAGTTGGTCAATGTAGGTTCTGGCTGGGTAGCCGACATTTGCATGTCCATATGTTAGCTTCCACAGGAGAACATCACTTATGCATTCGTCCTTGGTTCTTCTGCAGTGTCCAGCATACCCTGTCCGTCTCACTCGGATGGTTTGTGAGATAGGGGGCAGGTGGTCATACAGCTGCTTCCTTGTAAGGTGCTGTTTCCACGAATTGTTCAGGATCGCACACAGCATTCTTGTGCAGCTCCCATCTAGCTTATTCTCAAGGTGCCTCGTTAGTGTCTAAGTGGTGCAGCCATATAGCAACACTGATACAACCACAGCCTTGAAGAATTGTAATTTTAAATTGTCAGTGAGATCGGATTTCCATCAGTGTCCAGCATGTCTTGTCCATCTCACTCAGGTGGTTTGTGAGATAGGGGGCAGGTGGTCATACAGCTGCTTCCTTGTAGGGTGCTGTTTCCACGAATTGTTCAAGACCGCACGCAGCATTCTTGTGCAGCTCCCATCTAGCTTATTTTCTAGGTGCCTCGTTAGTGTCCAAGTGGTGCAGCCATACAGCAACACTGATACAACCACAGCCTTGAAGAATTGTCATTTTAAATTGTCAGTGACATCGGATTTCCATCAGTGTCCAGCATGTCTTGTCCATCTCACTCGGATGGTTTGTGAGATAGGGGGCAGGTGGCCATATAGCTGATTCCTTGACTAATAATCTGTTTATAACTGACCATGTTTTGTTATTCAATAAAAAAAATAGTAAAGAATTAAAAGATTATCAGTGATACACAAGAAAGCTCAAAGGATTTAACTAACCAAATCTTCAAAACAAGCGATTATAGAATGTGTATATTTGACAGATGTTTTAAAAGAATATATTTCTGAATTTGAGAAGAATTATTGAAGAACAATGCTAGAAACACTTTACCTGTCTATTAAACACATGATGTGTTAAACTTTCAAATTTCCATACAAAGAAAAAAAAACGTGGAATAAAATAATTTAGCTAAACTGTTAAACTTAAGCAATAAAAGAGGTGAGAAGAAGAGAAGAGTCACAAGATGAAACAGTTTCTAATATGGCGGATTTCGTGCAAAAACAGATACATTT
This sequence comes from Doryteuthis pealeii, assembly GCA_023376005.1. Lineage (NCBI taxonomy): Eukaryota > Metazoa > Mollusca > Cephalopoda > Myopsida > Loliginidae > Doryteuthis > Doryteuthis pealeii. Next base: position 10,168,711 of record CM042167.1, read on the forward strand.
TTTTTAAATGGTGATCATTTATACACTGAATTTGTAATTTTGTTACTTCATCTCCCTTTCATATATATATATATATATATATATATATATATAATACTAATAATATTATTGTTAGAAGGAAAAGTTAAAGTGGCAATTGGATAATATATATATATATATATATATATATATATATATATATATATATAAAGCTGTGTTTCTCTATGTTTGTTTGTCTGTATTCTAGATAAAATTGTGTTACTAAAACAAACACCTTTTCCAACCTCAAACAAATTTCTACTAAATAATTTGACAATAGAGGGGCTTGGTGTAATGGTTATCATTGTGGGAAATGGACTCGATGATCAGAGTTCAAATCTTGGAAAGACTGTTTGCATTTCACATAGTACTAATACCTTTGGGAAAGTTATGAATCCAACTATTCTCAACCCAACTATGGGTAAATAGTAGGGTGGACTGAGTTCTTTAAGCGTGATTAGACAACCAGTCTAGGAGAAGAAAAACTCTGAATTCAAATCTGATAAACTTAAGAAATTGACCATGTATCATATTCTACTTGTATGGATGGGTTGATAAATGAACATATAATTTGACAAATTAGAATGAATCTGAGGGGGGGGGGGCAGTCTATTTATAGGGGTTGTTTAACTACCTCACCCTCCAACTTCCGTCAGGAGATTATAAATTTTGTTCCTTCCCCGTCTCACCAAGTGTTATAGTATTAACCGATTATTTTTGGTTGGTACTACCCTCTTGGTCTTTTCTTTTTTTCCTCAGGTGAAGTTTGGTAGTATATTTTTACTATCAAAATATTTGATGTGTTTTTTCTTATCTGCAAGGGTTTACCAATAGTTTTGGGTAATTATAATATATATATATATATATTATATATATATATATATATATATAACACACACACACACATATATACATCATAATCAGAATGTTGATATATAGATATAGCTGTCAGACATGCCGTCAGTCTTTCTCGACCGAACCAGCCATTCCCAGGTAAGTTACCAGTACACCCACCTATTTTTTCACAAATATACAATATTTTCCTCGTGCAATTATGCGGGATATTCAAAAAGCGGTGTGGACTGCAAATCGCCAATTATTTTCATAGAGTATATACTCAACTTGTTTGCTATGAGTAGGACTTGACACACGGTCACAAGTATGAGACATCCAGTGAGTATCGAACAGGCTATTCAGTAGTAATAGATCTGTGAGACTAGCCTGCTAACCATTACACCATGATGGGAAGCCCTAATTACTGTAAAAGAGTATCATGTTTTACTCTTAGGGAGTTTTTCACACTGGTGGTCTTTCATGGGAGTCTGGGTGACAGCAAGTCTCCACCAAGTTATATCGTTTCAAGTGACCTTAGCTAATCCTAATGTTTACAATTTATGTATTTACTATAATGGACTGTAGTTTCTTTCAAGGAATCTCTTACAGATATCTGTCTACCGCGATTAGTGATTTATTTCTAATAGGGTTAGCTGATTTGCATATTTTGCTTTAAAAATATCTTATAAAAAAAGTAAGGTTATTATAAAAAAATAAGAATGAAATGTTGCTGCATCTGTTTGTCTGAGTCAGGGTTTTACATAAAATTCTGTCACCAAAACAACCACTCTCTTTGAAAAAAAGAAAAGTATCTACTATATAACTTGATAAAAGTAGTGATATGTTTTCCTAATGGCATGACCTGGAGTGGTAGTACCTGTTAGGGTCCCATCTATAGATTAAATAGAAAAGAAATTGAGTTTTTAAAAAAATTTGAATACCCATCAAGAATGAATAAAAAAAATGTCTTTGGCATAAAATGACCCAACAAGAATTGAGATGTCATAAAATCTAACCAACCAAGCAACTTAATGGAATAAGGTTATTTGAATATTTTGATTAAAATTCACTTATTGAAAAAAAGAAAAGAAAAAGAAAACAGGTGATTAGAAAAAATAAAATTGATGATTAATCTCAGAATCAGAAACATTTGGAGAAAAATCTAGATTGGAAATATACAAGGATGCTACATGCTGTTTTTTTAAACAAATCCTGGCAGCAGTACCCCACAAAACAGTAATTGTATGGCCATCCATCTCCCATCTTACAAATCATCAAAGAAAGGCAAGCAAGACATGCTGGACACTGGTGAAGAAGTAAGGACAAACTCATAAGTGATGGTCTCCTATGGACTCCTACACATGGACACACCAGTGTTAGCCAACCAAAAAAAACATATATTCATCAGCTCTATGAGGATATAGGATGCTATCCTGAGGACTAAATAAGTGCAATACCCAATAAGGATGGACGGTGACGTGTAGTAAAGGAATCTGTGCAATTGGCACACCTTGATGATGATAATCATTATTCATTTTCAATATAATTTTTTAAATAACCTTTTATTTTGTTTTTAAATACCATATTTGACGGTATATAGAATGCACTTTTTTTCCAAAATTTTGCCTCAAAAAACTTCCCTGTCTCTTATACATTGTAGGTGAAGTTTGAGACTTCAGAAAACAGAATGCTTTTATAAAAAAGATTCTACTTTACTTTACTTCTTGCTTTATGCACTGCTGACTTTATTTTCATGTCCAATGTTTTGTTATTATTATTATCATTACTAATACTACTATTATTATTATTATTTTATTATTATTATTATTAATTTTATTATTATTATTATTAATTTTATTACTATTATTATTTCCTGCTATTGAGATGTCTTGTGTGCTTACTGCTTGCCTGTACTGCTAAATTGCTTTTATACAGTTATGTTTCTGCTTGTGTAATGCACAGCTAGACATTTTTCAACAATATATGCTTAAATACACTTAAAACGTTTTTTCCTGAATCTGCCCTGCTGAAATGGGGGGGTGTCTTATATGTCATCAAATATGGTAAGTGATTGCTTTATTTGTTCAAATTTTTTAGATGAGGCTTGATAATTTGTATTATTTGGATTTGCCGGACTTTTGTCTTCATCTTTATTGTTATATACATAACATTTCAGCCGATGTGCTCTCTGGCCTTCTTCATGTGTTTCTTGTAGAACTCAAGAGCCATCATGTCATAATCAGGAACCTTCAAAGAACTTCAAACCCTTTATTCAATCCACTGGAAAAGACTGTTCTCATTCTGTTAACCATGACCGGGTACAAGTGTTAAGCTATGTTAAGTATTCTATGTTATTTTCACCTGTAATCAGGATTGAACCTGCAACCTACTTATTGTCACTTAGAACTGTATCAACTCAACCCTTATACCTGTTGCACCATGTGTCCAACTGGACCTCAAAAAAATTCAAATAATACAAAGTGATTGTTTTGTTGATGGCTTTTATCACTATTCTTAGTAGTGTTTTTAACTTGTGTGAATCAGAATTTTTAGCGTGACTGTAAACTGGAACAACCACCTATAAAATCGACTACATTTTTTCTCAGAAATAAGATATTTACTGCAAAAGTGAAATATTTACTTCACAAAAGAAAAAAGTTTTTTCATTCAAGTTTGTTAGTTTTTGTTTGATTGTTATTGTAAGGCTATATTCAATTTATTTTGTTATATTCAATTTATTCTGTTATTTGTGTTGTTATTAATTCACAAAATTCTAGAATAAAAATAAAAACTAACAATTATCTAACTCAAAAATGATTATTTATATGTATTAGCAAAAAAATAAAACATTTAATATTTTTTAAAATAATTACTTAAAAAGCAATATATTCACTCCACTCAACTGAGACAATATTTCAGGGTTTTGAAATGAATATTTTAATTTTAGTTAAAAAAAAAACACATTTTAGAATTTTTATCTCAATTTTATCGACATATAAAAGATTTTATTGCCACACTCTTTCGTTAAAAAAATGTAAACAGATCTTTGAAATCTTGGAAATGCACAAACCTAAACCATATACAGTTAAATACATAGGAATCTTCAAATTAGATACAGAAGAACATTATGTGACTATTTCTTGTTTATAGATATATATGAAATTATTGACAAATGAGAAATTGTAAAAAAAAGAATCACTATGTGTAACTATTTGCAAATTGTCTAAATTGCAAAGGTTGGATACAATTAAACTGATATGCTGTTAATATTATGAAAGGATAATATTGAAATATAACTAACTTGCTTTTCCCTAGGGAAATTCCATGAAATAGATGCATACAATTTCATGAATTTCCATTACAATCATTTTGATGGAAGTGGATGATGTAAGGGTTATCATTGTAGAAAATGGACACAATTACCCGAGTTTAAATTCTGGATGAGGCTGTTTGCATTTCATATAGCACTAATACCATTGGAAAAAGTATGAATCCAAATATTCTACCTTCAGCTATAGATGAATAGTAGGATAGAATGGGCTCTTGATTAAGCAATCAGTCTAGGGGCAGGAAAACTGACTTCAAACCTGTTAAACTCCATTTAAGATATTGATCATGTTACATCCTACTTGTGTTGAAGGGTTTGGTAAATCTCTATAATGGAGATAAGCTGTCTGTAACTGAAACGGTCAATGCTTATATCACAATACTCCTAGGAATTGCGTAAATTTATCAATGAGTAATTAATTTAAAAATCCTTTTATATAATTTTGGATGTCGATAAAAATTCTAAAATGTGGTTTTTTTAACTAAAATTAAAATATTCATTCAATTTTAATAAAATTTTGTAGAATTATGTAAAAATGGGTATATTTAAAAAAAAGATTTTTAAAAAAACATTGTCTCAGTTGAGTGGAATGAATATGATGCTTTTTAAGTAATTATTTGTTTTTAAATATTAAATGTTTTATCTTTTTTGATAAAACATATAAATAATCATTTTTTAGTTATATAATTGTTAGTTTTATTTTTATTTTAGAATTTTGTAAATTAATAACACAAATAACAAAATAAATTGAATATAACAATCAAACAAATAAAAATAAAAATAATTTCTGTATATGATTATATGGTGTCTATTTGATAAGACACCTGTCATAACCTAAAAGTTATAATGGATTGGTCCATGTGAAATATGTTAACAGAGATAAGGAAAAAAAAAAGAGTAGATAGCTATGAAAAATAGCCTACAATTATTCTAAGTTAGTGAAATAATATTAACAGCATATCAGTTAGTTGCATTCAACCTTTGCAATTGAATGAGTGTGGAAGTAACTGAAAGAAAAAAAATGAGTGAGTTAAAGAAAAGATTAGTCAGTGAGTGAGTGGTTTAATGTTATATAAGTAAACAAGTTAGTGGTTAGGGTTAGAATAGAAACATTAAAAAGATACATTTAAGTTAAACTTGGAATAGGGTTTTAAAAGAGAGAGAGAGACAGAGAGTGATGTGAAACAGAAAATTAAGAAAAAAATGCTTGACTTGAAAAGATTAGGGTTAAAGTAGAAATATTAAAAAGATACAATAAATTTACACATGGAGGAGGATTTAAAATGAAATATAAAAAAGGATACATTTAAGTTAAACTTAGAATAGGGTTTTAAAGAGAGAGGGAGAGAGAGAGAGAGAGGGGGAGAGAGAGTGATGTGAAACAGAAAATGAAGAAAAAATGAAAAATAAAGTTTTTTGCTTGACTTGAAAAGATTAGGGTTAAAGTAGAAATATTACAAAGATACAATAAAGTTACACATGGAGGAGGATTTAAAATGAAATATAAAAAAAAGAGGAAAACTTAGCAAAGAGAGAGAGAGAGAGAGAGAGAGAGAGAGAGAGAGAGAGAGATGTGAAGATGTGAATATGTGAAAAAGAAAGTTTTTTGCTAGTGTTGAATAGAAACATTAAAAATATGCAAAGTTACACATGGAAGAGGGTTTAAAAAGAAATGAAAAAAAGAGGAAAACTTAGCGCAGAGAGAGAGAAAGAGGGAAGAGAGAGATAGGGAGAGAGAGAGAGGAGAGAGAGAGAGAGAGAGAGAGAGGAGGGAGAGAGATGTAAATATGTGAAAAAGAAAGTTTTTTGCTAGTATTGAATAGAAACATTAAAAATATGCAAAGTTACACATGGAAGAGGGTTTAAAAAGAAATGAAAAAAAAAAAGAAGAGAAAGAAAAAATAGTTAGGTTTATATGTTTGAGGTTTAACATCGAGAAATAGAGAAAGATGAAGGCATGAGTTGTAACAGAGAAAGAAGGAAATAAAACAAACAAAAAGAAAAGGAAATTTTATCATGGATTAGAAAGACAATGGAAAATGATGGGATTAGAATTAGAAAAATTAAAATTTCTATCTATATAATTTTATTTAGTTTATTGTCTAAAAAGAATAATCTTAATAGAAATTCAAATTTATCTGGGATTTTTTTTTCCTGGTTGTTGACTGGTGCAGATATTCTTGATTCATCCTTAAACAATGAGTTGAATTTAGCAAATAACTTTTATCTAATTTAAGATTCTTCCTTTCTTTTCTTGAAAATTTTGAAGGTCAATAAGTGTCACATGGGGTCAAAGAAAAATATTTCATCAGGTTGCTGAATTGAAAGCTGAATGGAAATTTTGTTTCTTTGTTTAACGCATTCATTAAATTTGCATCATTAATGAATGACAAATGTTTCTATCAACAACATTCATTCTGTCTGAAGGGAAAAAAGAACTTACAGAAAAGGGTTTAGGGAGACAAAAATAATTGTCTTTTCTTGGATTGTGGGTGTGGCTTCCCAGGTCACGTGACTGTTGGTCACATGATAATTCATCCCCTTAATACTTTCTGTTCAGTTCCTGTTCATTGAATAGATGAGAACAATTGTTATCAATCCTTGTTCGTAGAAAAGAACATGTTTTCATTTCTGTTCAAGTATTCCTATCTAATACCGATAATTTGCACACAGTTATATGGTTTTAAGTATTCCTATCTAATACAAATTTGCACAAAATTATATGATTTCAACACTCCTCTTTGGCCCTTACTTAGCCTTGACGGGTGGTCACAGAGACCTCCTCCGGTCAATTGGCGGGTCACGTCAAGCCATAGCAACTATATGATTGTCCAACCCTATTGCCCTTATAATAAGCCCCCGTTTTATCATGTATGTGCTAGTAGGCGGTGGATAAGGGTTTAATGACGTTAAATTCTATCTGATGGTGAAGTTCTTATTCTGAAGCTGAGGGGAATGTGGACTACCCCTTCATCACCATTACTCACAGGTTCACTCTGACCCAAAAGTAGGTATACAGTCAAAAGTAGGTATTTCTGTTCATAAAACAGAAGAGATAATTTGTCTCCAATTTTCATGAGACTTTGCTTCTAGTCATAAAAACCATTGAAGACACATTCTAACAATTTTCTTGTACCCTTTCTTATACTTTGTTTATATATATATATGTTATGTTGCTGTATGTGTATCTATTAAACATTCATATAGTCATTGTTCATAAGACATTTGTCTTTCCATATTATCTGTGTTATTCAGACTATTGTTCTCATCTTCATTGTTATCTGTTTAACATTTCAGTCCATGTGCCCTCCGGCCTTCTTCAAGTATTTCTTGTCGAACTTGGGAACCTTATCCAACTCGGGAACCTTCTTTTCAAACTTGGGAACCTTCTTGTTGTAATCGAGAGCCATCACAGAACTTTGAACCTAACCCTTTATTCAGTCCACGGGGATATCCTGTTCTCATCCCGCTTACCATAGCTGGGGTATAGGTGTTAAGCTGTATTAATTATTATTCTATGTTACTGCTGCCCTTGGCCAGGATTGAACCTGCAGTCCAGAGATAACTGTTACTTAGAACTGTCTTAACCTTACTCCTTTATCCACTAGGCCATGTGTTCAATTCAGAGAAATTTGTCTTTCCTTACCAAATATTCCATGTTAGTGAATTCATGGATGCACTAATGCAATATAAGAACCTAGTATTGGTTATAAACTAATACCCACTATTCTTTAGATGGGCGGTCGGAGAGGCCCCCTCCGATCAATTGGCTGGTCACGTCAAGCCCTAGCACCTATATGATTTTCCCAACCCTATTGCCCTTATGGCAAGCCCCAACCCTTTTTATCATATGGGTGCTAGAAGGCGGTGGCTGTGGGCTACATGTCCTGGGAATGATGTTAAACTCTATCTGATGGTGAGGTTCCAGTTTTGGAGGTTTGGGGAATGTGGAGCACCCCTTCATCACCATTGCTCCCTGGTCCACTCTGACCCGGAGTGGTAGTACCTGTTAGGGTCCCATCTATGGGTTAAATAGAAAAATGTATTTATAAAAAAATTGTATTATCCATTAAGAATTGATTTATTTCAAAACTTTATCGGCATCAAATGACCCACTGAGGTTGATATGCCGTAAAACAAAACAAAACAAATAAACCACTATTCTTATAAAAGGAAATAATCAAAATTGGAACCGCAATTCTCAATTATTATACTAAACTTCAGTTTGCAGACTTTTCTGAAATGTCTGTTTAATTTAATGAGGAAAATAATGTTCATCAAAATTTTGTTTTGCTTCATTTTCACCCATTCACCTTTTTTGCACAAATAAATAAATTAGAAACTAATCTTACTAATTTTATGTACATTTTTATTATGTATTTTTATATTAATGTTACTTTTTAATTTAAAAGTGACAAATAAAATTATTTAATTGCCAACATTTGATTGTTAAATATGCACCTGTAAAATATTTTTAATATAATTTTGATTCACAGATTATGAAGATATTACAATTTTTCTTTGATATTCGTATCATATTTATATTGAATATATTGATTTTTTTTAAGTATTCATTTTTTTTCTTTTAATTATTCTGTAATGTATCACGGCAACAGTGCGTGTTACCCCCATTGGTATTAGTGATGATATTATACTAATTTCAATTTTTCATAGAAAAGATCTTTTTACCCAAGAGAGAAAAAATCAACTATTTCTAATGCAAATGCTTATGTGTATGGTATTCTGTAATTAATAATGTTGAACTCTATCTGATGGTGAGGTTCCAGTTCTGGAGGTCTGGGGAATGTGGAGCACCCCTTCATCACCATTGCTCCCAGGTCTACTCTGACCTGATGTGGTAGTACCTGTTAGGGTCCCATCTATGAGTTTAATAGAAAATTTGTTTACAAAAAAAAAATTGAATTATAAAAAATTTTCTTCCAAAATATTGCTATGAATCTTTCAAAACTTTGCTGGCATTAAATGACCCACCATAGTTGATATGCCATAAAACAAACAAACAAACAAACAAACTGTAATGAAAATGATTGAGGTAATTTTAGCAAAAATTGTACTGTTGTACTTTAGTATTGTACTAAAACAGTATATGTAACATTGTCGGGTTTACAAAAGTTGTTGTTGTACTACTTCTCACACTGTAATACTAGCCACTGGGACAATAACTGTGTGCCTTGTAGTCAGGGAAACATTTGTTTTGTTATTAGCATTAGGCTTCTATGTCTGTCAGAGGGCTGTACAGAGAGTGGATAGTATTTACCCCATGAGTGCAGATCAGGCACAAGGCCCTATTAATGTGGGACCACCCACGAACCGAAGCTTATGGGTGGCAGGTGGAAAGAATTCATTGATCCCATCGGCATTCCCCCTCAAGAGGGTGCCCCAGGCACTGGGCAATAAACCCTGCCCTGCCCCTTTAAATCAAGGTGGCAGGTGTTGCCTGGAGGGATAGACCACTGAGATCACACTGTTAATATAACATTAATAGTCCAGTGACTAAAGCCACAAGACCGGGTTATTAGAGTGGATGGTGAGATACACAAAACTCAGCTCAACCCTTAATCTTTGGTTTTTCTGTTGATTTCTTCTTTTTCTGAAAAGCAAACAAGGTTCCAAATCCTTTCTGAATAAAAGATATTTACCTTATCCCATTAATATTCAACCAACTCAAATGCAAGAAATTTCTGCTTCCCTGCTATATTTATTTCATTCACAGAGTTTGGAACAAGAGAGAGAATGAGAGATTGTTAAATTGGCTCTTACTTGAAATGTTCTGTATAACAGCACACTTTACTCTTTACTGTCAGAATTCACTTTTCTCTGACAGTGTGATGATCAAAATTATTTGTCTCCCTGACTACTTGATGGTCAAAAATCTCTTACTCCCCGACTACTTGACGGTCAAGAACACTCATTTTCTGCATCACAAGTCATGATCCTCTATAAATATATCTAAAAAGATCATTAAAAATTCATTCATCTTAATTCTCTTTGTTTCTAGAACTTTCTAAATCAGATAGTTTCTTATTTTAAACTTTTGACCTAAAAATACTTAGATCTGATTTAACCCAACTGTCTTCAGCAACTTCAAAGGGTGTTCCTTTAAGCATGGCTGCCACTCTGTCTGGAATTTTTTTTTATCCATTTTGTGTGTGGGATTCATTTATTTATTGACCTGCACTTATAATTTTCAGCTGACTGTGTCTTTTTTTTATTTCTTTATCACCTTCTTTCCATAATGTAACAAAATTACCTTTTTTTTTAGTAGTGTAGCCTGCCTGATGATGAGCAATGTCTTATGTGAAGAATAATTAAAGTTCCAATTACCGTCGAACTGGGAAGACAAGGCAACAAACAGTTGTAACTCAAATACAAACCCGAATGCTACAAAGTCCACTGCAAAATGACAAAGTATATATAAGACTCCACAATGTCATTCAAATCAAGCAGTCAAGCAGCGAATCAGAACTCAAGGAACGGAATGACCCAAATCACCCAGATTCATGGATGGATCATTCTTGATTCCTATTTATACCAGCTGTCTTGGACACTGCTTGAGTTGTACTTAGTCTACTGTTGGTTTTAATAACAGCAGCTAACTGACTTCAATATGTTACCTGTAATTTGAAAAAGGTTGCTCATGCCTGTACTAAATTATATTTACACTGTATCAAGAATTTCATTACTCCAATTCTTTATATAATCAAAAAAATTAAGAAGGCAAATATATAATCAAAGAATATATAAAGAAAGTTTCCTTATACATTAGACACAATCTGTTAGTTTACAGAATTAAAACGACTAAATACTGAATCCTCAGAGTGTTTAACTTTAATCTCAATATCAACAAACTCTCTTGTTTTCTCAAAAACAACTTCAAGTATTTTAAACTTGTTCCCCAAAATCATTTATATATTCAATGAACCTCTACCAGACAGCAAACAATTTTCAATTACTACAAACCTTATCAAAATTCCCCCACCACATACACACACTAAGGCAATAAACTTTGGTGCCAGGTTTGTAAACATTATCACTGATAGAACTTTTGCTTCCCCAGGTACCAAACTCAAAATTCAGCCCCCACCCCTTAATTGTGACAGTCCAAACAATGTTTATTTTATTTTTTGCATTAAATGTAATAAAAGTAATTACTATTTCTCTCAATTTTTGAGATGAGACTTGATAATTAGTATTATTTAGATTATTCAGACTATTGTCCAATGGGACACATAGCATAGTGGATAAAGGCGTTAGGTTAAGACAGTTCTAAGTGACTATTATCTCTAGGCTGCAGGTTCAATCCTGGTTAAAGGCAACAGTATCATAGAATAATAAGTAACACAGCTTAACACCTGTACCCCAGCTATGGTTAGCAGAATGAGAACATGATACCCCCGTGGATTGAATAAAGTGTTGGGTTCAAAGTTCCACAATGGCTCCTGATTACAACAAGAAGGATCCTGATTACGACGAGAAGACTCCCAAGTCTGACAAGAAGGTTCCCGAGTTCGAGGAGGCTCCCAAGTCCGACAAGAAATACCTGAAGAAAGCCAGAAGACACATTGTCTGAAACATTGTACAGAACAGGATACCTCCGTGGATTTAATAAAGGGTTTGGTTCAAAGTTCCATGATGGCTCCCGACTACGACAAGAAAGTTCCCAAGTTCAAAAAGAAGATTCCTGAGTCCTAAAAGAAGGTTCCGAGTACAGATAACAATGAAGATGAGGACAATAGTCCTAATAATGCAGATAATACTAATCATCAAGCCTCATCTCAAACATTCAGAGAAATAGCAAACAACCTTGTCTTGGATTTGAACATGGGACATTATGTCCATTTCCTATGACAATAACAATTGCATCACAAATGCCTTAAGTAGTATATATTGATTAATTTTAGTCTAAGTTACTAAAATTTAGCAATTAGGTTCAGTTATATCTGTACAAACAATTTATTGAATACAGCTTTATTCGTGGTCATTTACTAAGCTTAGCTTAGTCTGGCCCAAGGCCAGCAATATAAGGCACCCATTTAGAATTGAACTCACTAGCAATGGTCTGTTCATCTAGTTTGCTAACTATTACATCACATGAAGATTCTATAATCAAACGATTGGCAGCCAACATTGGCAACCAACATTAAAACATGGTTGTTACTCTGTTATGCCATTGGGTACTATTTGGAGTGATGGTCGTTCAGAGTATTGTTACTTCTGCTAAATATCTTTCCATACAATTTACTAAAATACAATAAATTTTAATGTGGACTTTAAACATGAAAAAGTTCCCAACTTTTGGACTAATGAATATTATCCAAGTTAACAGTCCAAGAATAAGTTATCAAATATTACTGAGTTTTTAAAATGGAAAAATATTATTGATATAAGTCTACTGGAAAAGGTGACTTCACAAAAAAATATTTTGGCTGTATTCTTTTGCTATAGAAAACTTAAAATTATCTACAACTCCTGAGGTGGGGAAAATCCCTGTGATTTAATGGCCTGAGATATTGTAGTAAGTGAATTAGAACTTCAATTGCGCTATTGCGTTCACTTTTGGACTAATACCATTTGGAAAGGTATGAAACCCCTTATCCCTCCAGCTATAGGTTAAATAGTACCACTACTATTCTTCTACAATGATGGCTCTTGTATTAAATAACCCACTATTGAAGTTAGTCAGTCTACTGTTGGTTTGAACAACAGCAACTGGCTAAGCACAACTGAAGCAGTGCTCAAGACAGTTGGTATTTACGGAAATCAAGAATAGTCCATTCATGTATTTGGGTTATTCTATTCGGGGCCGGTTAGCTCAGTCAGTAGAGTATTCGGCTAAAAACCACAAGGTTCCTAGTTCGATACCCGCCCTCGCCAACTCAGTGTATGAGTAGCACAGGGATCTGTGCGGTAAAGTAAGTAATGATGGTAGGTGTGGCGTTCGACCTCAGACGCTAAAATAATCTCCTTGGTCTAGCGCTAGAGAAAAGGGGATAGACTCCCTCGCTGCATGGCTAATACCGACATTAGACCACCCCGACGACTTTACTTTACTACTTATTCCTTGAGTTCTGATTGGCTGCTTGGTTTCTATGATGTTGTGGAGTTTCATAAATATCCTGTCATTCTGCAGTAAGGTTGCAGCAAGATAGGTTTGTATTCAGTTATGACTACTTGTTGTCTTGTCTTACCAATTCGACAGTAATTGGAATTTAGTTTGATTAATCTATACCCACGAATGTTGATATGCCTTTAACCAAAGTAACCAAACCAAACAAGTTAGGAAAGATTTTATTTCTCAAAGTATTCCATACTAAAGCATATGGTTGTAAGTATGGTGATAGATAGGGCAGTTTGATGTCAATATTCAATAAAAGTGTTCAAACATTTCAAGACCATAAATAAATCAAGCAAAGATGGTAGAGAAGACAAAACTTTTGATTAAACAAACAAAATTGTATTAACAAGAATATATACAAAAGGTAGCTTCGAATACTGGGCGAGGTTCCGCCAAAGTTCTTTTTTTAAAGTTCAAATGTAAAATGTAATAAAATATTTTACAATTCACACAATGAGAAAGAATGTTAAAGTTTGTATGTCCAAATAATCATCAGTCAGGCTGTATTTGTACTGATATTGAGATTGTCTGTTAAAGCGATGATTATTTAAAGAGAGAAACATAGATAGATAGTTCGTACCTTATGCGTTAAAATTTCTTAAAACAGGTGACAAGGATTCTCTTTGGCAGGCAGAATCTTTCTGCTTGAAAATGAAAAATTTCTAGATTTTATAGTAATCAGGTGGATCAGCGAGGCTTCTTTCGATGACTTTTCTTTTTAAGCGGGAACGCCTCTGATTGGTTGAATTTTACAAATTTTATTTTGAATTTTATTTATTTCTAGGTTGCGCGATCCATATGTGCAAACCTCTTATTTTTTGTTATTCGACTTCCATCTGTTGAAGCGACAACTTCTGAATCACCACATAAGCTTTAATTTCTATATTCAAAACTTGGAGTTGAACCATGGGATTGAGTAAATACATATATTGAGGGATCATGAAAAATGTCTCTAGTGGTGACAAAAATGTCACTTTGTCTGCAAAAGGGTTAATCTAATTTTTAAAGAATTAAAGCTTCAAATTCAACACTTTTTGATCACACTTGTCTAATGGCCAATTTTACATTTTAACACAAAATAAAATTAGTTATTTTCCAAACAACTGAATCGAGAAATTTCTGTCTAACATCACAGATGCAAAGAGACACATACTTAGAAAATAGTACTGATAATGAATACCCACAAAAAAAACAATCCAAGAAAATTATAGTCATCAAATATTACTGACTCTTTAAGAAGGAAATATATTGTTGACATAAATCTGAAAAGGGAGATTGCACTCGGGAAAGACAACTAGTAATCATTAAAAACATTAGATTTTGTCTGTGTTATTTCTTTTTTTTACCTGTTGCTAAAGAAAACCATTAAGTTCGAGTAGCTGCCAATAAATAAGTCACGTTATCAAAAATAAGTGTGATAATTAGGTTACCCAAAATGGTTTGGGGGTTTATTCAGTAAAAATCTTCTTTTTTTTTTTAATCATTTTTCTTTTCTTTCAACATTAACTTTGTTGAACAAGATTTTGTTTCATTGAAGCGACTTGATAATTCTACGCTCCTAAAAGAGTTTATCTTTCTCAGCAAAGAAGAATTCTTCATTTCTTTTGCTCCAACAACATTCCTTGTCTGCCTGTAGACATTAGCATAGAACACTAAAAAACAGTTTTCTACTGTGTATTCAAAGTTTTTTGACACTCATATCTACACCTAGTGGGGATCCAAAATGCTCAAAGTCACTATATATATTTACCAACCCCTCCGCACGAGCAGGATGCAACACAAGGTCAATTTCTTACGCAGAGTTTAACAGGTTTGAATTCAGAGTTTAACAGGTTTGAATTCAGAGTTTTCCTTCTCCTAGACTGGTTACCTTGCCATGGTTAAAGAGACCAGTCTGCCCTGCTATTTATCCATAGCTGGAGGGAGAATTGGATTCATACCTTTCCCAAGGGTATTAGCACTAAGTGAAATGCCAAGGGCTTCGTCCAAGAATTGAACTCGCGTTGACGAGTCCATTTCCTACGACGCTAACCATTAGACCACGCGCCTCCAAAGTCATTATAAGTTGCTGAAAGATACAGAACTAAAATTTTCCCTGCTGAGGCCTTAAGCATTATGAAATTTGAGGCCTTTCTCAAAAAGAATTTGGTAAAAAATACTATTACTTCTTTATATTATTGTTAAAGATAAAGAAAAATTATACACACACACATATATATTATCTAGATAGGTTTTGTTGAAGAAGATAACAGAATATCATTTCATGATGATATTGAATTGTTTACATTCAAGCTTTCTTGTCATTTTTCTTATATTGGGGTCCAGATGGAAGAGAAGATGCTCCCTATTTTGTTCCCATGTCTGTGGTTGTCTTTAGGGAGATCATTAGTTGTTGTTTCTTTTTTGTTGTGTGAGTTTTATTCAGTTGAAAAGGATTTTTTAAAGGTTTATTCAGGTGGGAGTGTTTGTGGTGGGGGGTGCATGGTTAGTGTGTTAGTTATTAAAGATATTTGGAGTATGTATATATATATATATATATATATATATATATAGTGAAAAATTTGAAAAAACAGGTTCATAAAATGAGTGATGTTTATTTCGCCAATGCTGCAGTGTTTCAATCTGTTTTAGTAGATCTTCATCAGGGCTTTTGTTTATTT
This sequence comes from Doryteuthis pealeii, assembly GCA_023376005.1. Classification (NCBI taxonomy): domain Eukaryota; kingdom Metazoa; phylum Mollusca; class Cephalopoda; order Myopsida; family Loliginidae; genus Doryteuthis; species Doryteuthis pealeii. Next base: position 10,184,687 of record CM042167.1, read on the forward strand.
GAGGAAAAATAAATTCATCACAGAGAATAAGGAGACTTATATATATATATATATATATATATATATATATATATATATATATATATATCAATCCAAGTTAGGGTAGTGTGGATTGGAGTCAATGGCACCTAGTTATATATATATAGCATAGTAAAAATTAAAATCTAGAAAGAGTAAATAAATATAAAAATTTAAATACCATGGGGTTGAAA
>CM042167.1:10189898-10192398 GCA_023376005.1 Doryteuthis pealeii
TATACAAATACAAATCTTAACAAATTGTCAGTTTTTTCTGTTGACTAAATTCAAAGTTTCTCAGGGGAAAAAAAAAAAAAAAAAAAAAAAAAAAAATGAAGAAATATTTTTTGTGAAAGAGAAAAGAACTTGGGGTTGATCATCCACAATTTTTTCTAAAATTATCTTTTTTCTTTAATTGGAAATTATATTTCTGTTTTTCCATTTTTAATGAAAACAAGAGAGAAAAAATATAGAAGCATACAGAGAAATAAATAAAAGGGAGAAAGTTGAAAATAAAAAGATAAGAGAAGAAAAAAAAAAGGAAATACAGAAAAGAAAAAATAACTGTTGATGATATTCCATCTCGTAAAAGACAAATTAGTATAACAAAATTACTAGGAGAGACTTACCTGTCCAGCCAAGTTAAAGTAAGCATGGTTGGTCAAGTTAATAGGTGTGGCTTTGGTTGTAGTGGCTTCATATGTAACAATCAATGTGTTGTCATTGGTCAGTTCGTAAGTCACCTGGATTGTTACTTGTCCTGGGAAACCATTTTCTCCACATGGGCTAACATAGGTCAGACATAATTTTGAATCCTTCACACAAGGCTCCCAATGAACCTAATAAAACAAAATCAGAAATACAGAAATTAAATAACTTTATAAGTACTATTTGAAAACAACTCATTCATGCTTTACAAAGGCTTTTATTTGTAGTATCTGATAAAATCTTCCTCAACCTGAAATATCAGACTCATGTCATCTATCTATACATATATAAGGGCAGTTGTGTGTATATGTATGTCCGAATGTAATATATACATATATAAAGGGCAGTTGTGTGTATATGTATGTCCGAATGTAATATAACATATATAAAGGCCAGTGTGTGTATATGTATGTCCGAATGTAATCTATACATATATAAACGCTAGTTGTGTGTATATGTAATGTGTGTATATGTATGTCTGGATGAAATCTATACATATATAAAAGGCAGTTGTGTGTATATGTATGTCCAGAGAAAACTTCGAAAATAAAACAATTAACGACAAAGTAAATATATATACACATTAAATATCACCAGGGCTTGGTTTTTGAGCAAAAATAATGAAGTTTTGATTTATATTTGTGAAAATAAATAAAAAATAAAATTTAAATGATAGCAGCATAGAATTTCTTTTGCATTTAATATTCTAAATAGTAGACATTAATTTTTTCTTTTAGAGTTGCTGGATCAACGCAAGGTCTTTTTTTTTTATTTTCAACAATATAAATCAAAACTTCATTATTTTTGCTCAAAAACAAGCCCTGGTGATATTTAATGTGTATATATATTTACTTTGTCGTTAATTTTTTATTTTCGAAGTTTCTCTGGACATACATTACACACACTGCCTTTATATATGTATAGATTTCATCCAGACATACATATACAACAAACTAGCGTTTATATATGTATAGATTACATTCGGACATACATATACACACAACTAGCGTTTATATATGTATAGATTACATTCGGACATACATATACACACAACTGGCCTTTATATATGTATATATTACATTCGGACATACATATACACACAACTGCCCTTTATATATGTATATATTACATTCGGACATACATATACACACAACTGCCCTTTATATATGTATAGATAGATGACATGAGTCTGATATTTCAGGTTGAGGAAGATTTTATCAGATACTACAAATAAAAGCCTTTGTAAAGCATGAATGAGTTGTTTTCAAATAGTACTTATAAAGTTATTTAATTTCTGTATTTCTGATTTTGTTTTATTAGGTTCATTGGGAGCCTTGTGTGAAGGATTCAAAATTATGTCTGACCTATGTTAGCCCATGTGGAGAAAATGGTTTCCCAGGACAAGTAACAATCCAGGTGACTTACGAACTGACCAATGACAACACATTGATTGTTACATATGAAGCCACTACAACCAAAGCCACACCTATTAACTTGACCAACCATGCTTACTTTAACTTGGCTGGACAGGTAAGTCTCTCCTAGTAATTTTGTTATACTAATTTGTCTTTTACGAGATGGAATATCATCAACAGTTATTTTTTTCTTTTCTGTATTTTCTTCTTTTTTTTTTCTTCTCTTATCTTTTTATTTTCAACTTTCTCCCTTTTATTTATTTCTCTGTATGCTTCTATATTTTTTTCTCTCTTGTTTTCATTAAAAATGGAAAAACAGAAATATAATTTCCAATTAAAGAAAAAAGATAATTTTTAGAAAAAATTGTGGATGATCAACCCCCAAGTTCTTTTCTCTTTCACAAAAAATATTTCTTCATTTTTTTTTTTTTTTTTTTTTTTTTTTTTTTCCCTGAGAAACTTTGAATTTAGTCAACAGAAAAAACTGACAATTTGTTAAGATTTGTATTTGTATACAAATCTAATGATCAAAAATGCATGGAGCTAATTCTGAAAGTATTCAAAGACAAATACAAGACTGATCGCATAAGACAAGGATTATTTTATGATTTTTA
>CM042167.1:10197398-10205580 GCA_023376005.1 Doryteuthis pealeii
TGCCATTGACTCCAATCCACACTACCCTAACTTGGATTGATATATATATATATATATATATATATATATATATATATATATATATATATAAGTCTCCTTATTCTCTGTGATGAATTTATTTTTCCTCAAATAAACAAAAGCCCTGATGAAGATCTACTAAAACAGATTGAAACACTGCAGCATTGGCGAAATAAACATCACTCATTTATGAACCTGTTTTTTCAAATTTTTTCACTATATATATATATATATATATATATATATATATACATACTCCAAATATCTTTAATAACTAACACACTAACCATGCACCCCACCACAAACACTCCACCTGAATAAACCTTTAAAAATCCTTTTCAACTGAATAAAACTCACACAACAAAAAAGAAACAACAACTAATGATCTCCCTAAAGACAACCACAGACATGGGAACAAAATAGGGAGCATCTCTCTTCCATCTGGACCCCAATATAAGAAAAATGACAAGAAAGCTTGAATGTAAACAATTCAATATCATCATGAAATGATATTCTGTTATCTTCTTCAACAAACCTATCTAGATAATATATATGTGTGTGTGTATAATTTTCTTTATCTTTAACAATAATATAAAGAAGTAATAGTATTTTACCAAATTCTTTTTGAGAAAGGCCTCAAATTTCATAAATGCTTAAGGCCTCAGCAGGGAAAATTTTAGTTCTGTATCTTTCAGCAACTTATAATGACTTTGGAGGCGCGTGGTCTAATGGTTAGCGTCGTAGGAAATGGACTCGTCAACGCGAGTTCAATTTTGGACGAAGCCCTTGGCATTTCACTTAGTGCTAATACCCTTGGGAAAGGTATGAATCCAATTCTCCCTCCAGCTATGGATAAATAGCAGGGCAGACTGGTCTCTTTAACCATGGCAAGGTAACCAGTCTAGGAGAAGGAAAAACTCTGAATTCAAACCTGTTAAACTCTGAATTCAAACCTGTTAAACTCTGCGTAAGAAATTGACCTTGTGTTGCATCCTGCTCGTGCGGAGGGGTTGGTAAATATATATAGTGACTTTGAGCATTTTGGATCCCCACTAGGTGTAGATATGAGTGTCAAAAACTTTGAATACACAGTAGAAAACTGTTTTTTTAGTGTTCTATGCTAATGTCTACAGGCAGACAAGGAATGTTGTTGGAGCAAAAGAAATGAAGAATTCTTCTTTGCTGAGAAAGATAAACTCTTTTAGGAGCGTAGAATTATCAAGTCGCTTCAATGAACAAAATCTTGTTCAACAAAGTTAATGTTGAAAGAAAAGAAAAATGATTAAAAAAAAAAAGAAGATTTTTACTGAATAAACCCCCAAACCATTTTGGGTAACCTAATTATCACACTTATTTTTGATAACGTGACTTATTTATTGGCAGCTACTCGAACTTAATGGTTTTCTTTAGCAACAGGTAAAAAAAAAGAAATAACACAGACAAAAATCTAATGTTTTTAATGATTACTAGTTGTCTTTCCCGAGTGCAATCTCCTTTTCAGATTTATGTCAACAATATATTTCCTTCTTAAAGAGTCAGTAATATTTGATGACTATAATTTTCTTGGATTTTTTTTTTTGTGGGTATTCATTATCAGTTACTATTTTCTAAGTATGTGTCTCTTTGCATCTGTGATGTTAGACAGAAATTTCTCGATTCAGTTGTTTGGAAAATAACTAATTTTATTTTGTGTTAAAATGTAAAATTGGCCATTAGACAAGTGTGATCAAAAGTGTTGAATTTGAAGCTTTAATTCTTTAAAAATTAGATTAACCCTTTTGCAGACAAAGTGACATTTTGTCAACCACTAGAGACATTTTTCATGATCCCTCAATATTATGTATTTACTCAATCCCATGGTTCAACTCCAAGTTTTGAAATATAGAAATTAAAGCTTATGTGGTGATTCAGAAGTTGTCGCTTCAACAGATGGAAGTCGAATAACAAAAAATAAGAGGTTTGCACATATGGATCGCGCAACCTAGAAATAAAATAAAATTCAAAATAAAATTTGTAAATTCAACCAATCAGAGGCGTTCCCGCTTAAAAAGAAAAGTCATCGAAAGAAGCCTCGCTGATCCACCTGATTACTATAAAATCTAGAAATTTTTCATTTCAAGCAGAAAGATTCTGCCTGCCAAAGAGAATCCTTGTCACCTGTTTTAAGAAATTTTAACGCATAAGGTACGAACTATCTATCTATGTTTCTCTCTTTAAATAATCATCGCTTTAACAGACAATCTCAATATCAGTACAAATACAGCCTGACTGAATGATTATTTGGACATACAAACTTTAAACATTCTTTCTCATTGTGTGAATTGTAAAATATTTTATTACATTTTACATTTGAACTTTAAAAAAAAGAACTTTGGCGGAAACCTCGCCAGTATTTCGAAGCTACCTTTTGTATATATTCTTGTTAATACAATTTGTTGTTTAATCAAAAGTTTTTGTCTTCTCTACCATCTTTGCTTGATTTATTTATGGTCTTGAAATGTTTGAACACTTTTATTGAATATTGACATCAAACTGCCCTATCTATCACCATACTTACAACCATATGCTTTAGTATGGAATACTTTGAGAAATAAAATCTTTCCTAACTTGTTTGGTTTGGTTACTTTGGTTAAAGGCATATCAAACATTCGTGGTATAGATTAATCAAACTAAAATTCCAATTACTGGTCGAATTGGTAAGACAAGACAACAAGTAGTCATAACTGAATACAAACCTATCTTTGCTGCAACCTTACTGCAGAATGACAGGATATTTATGAAACTCCACAACATCATAGAAACCAAGCAGCCAATCAGAACTCAAGGAATAAGTAGTAAAGTAAAGTCGTCGGGTTGGTCTAATGTCGGTATTAGCCATGCAGCGAGGGAGTCTATCCCTTTTCTCTAGCGCTAGACCAAAGAGATTATTTTAGCGTCTGAGGTCGAACGCCACAGCCTACCATCATTACTACTTTACCGCACAGATCCCTGTGCTACTCATACACTGAGTTTGGCGAGGCGGGTATCGAATAGGAACCTGTGGTTTTTAGTCCGAATACTCTACTGACTGAGCTAACCGGCCCCCGAATAGAAAACCCAAATACATGAATGGACTATTCTTGATTTCCGTAAATACCAACTGTCTTGAGCACTGCTTCAGTTGTGCTTAGGCCAGTTGCTGTTGTTCAAAACCAACCAGTAGACTGACTAACTTCAATAGTGGGTTATTTAATACAAGAGCATCATTGTAGAAGAATAGTAGTGGTACTTTTAACTATAGCTGGAGGGATAAGGGGTTTCATACCTTTCCAAATGGTATTAGTCCAAAGTGAACGCAATAGCGCAATTGAAGTTCTAATTCACTTACTACAATATCTCAGGCCATTAAAAATCACAGGGATTTTCCCCACCTCAGGAGTTTTGTAGATAATTTTAAGTTTTCTATAGCAAAAGAATACAGCCAAAATAATTTTTGTGAAGTCACCTTTTCCAGTAGACTTATATCAATAATATTTTTCCATTTAAAACTCAGTAATATTTGAATACTTATTCTTGGCTGTTAACTTGGATAATATTCATTAGTCCAAAAGTTGGGAATTTTTCATGTTTAAAGTCCACATTAAAATTTATTGTATTTTAGTAAATTGTATGGAAAGATATTTAGCAGAAGTAACAATACTCTGAACGACATCACTCCAAATAGTACCCAATGGCATAACAGAGTAACAACCATGTTTTAATGTTGGTTGCCAATGTTGGCTGCCATCGTTTGATTATAGAATCTTCATGTGATGTAATAGTTAGCAAACTAGATTAACAGACCATTGCTAGTGAGTTCAATTCTAAATGGGTGCCTTATATTGCTGGCCTTGGGCCAGACTAAGCTAAGCTTAGTAAATGACCACGAATAAAGCTGTATTCAATAATTGTTTGTACAGATATAACTGAACTAATTGCTAAATTTTAGTAACTTAGACTAAAATTAATCAATATATACTACTTAAGGCATTTGTGATGCAATTGTTATTGTCATAGAATGGACATAATGTCCCATGTTCAAATCCAAGCAAGGTTGTTTGCTATTTCTCTGAATGTTTGAGATGAGGCTTGATGATTAGTAATTATTGCATTATTAGGACTATTGTCCCCCCCATCTTCATTGTTATCTGTACTCGGAAACCTTCTTTTAGGACTCAGGAATCTTCTTTTTGAACTTGGGACTTTCTTGTCGTAGTCGGGAGCCATCATGGAACTTTGAAACAAAACCCTTTATTATCCACGGAGGTATCCTGTTCTGTACAATGTTTCAGACAATGTGTCTTCTGGCTTTCTTCAGGTATTTCTTGTCGGACTTGGAGCCTCCCTCGAACTCGGGAACCTTCTTGTCAGACTTGGAGTCTTCTCGTCGTAATCAGGAATCCTCTTGTTGTAATCAGGAGCCATTGTGAACTTTGAACCCAACACTTTATTCAATCCACGGGGTATCATGTTCTCAATTCTGCTAACCAATAGCTGGGGTACAGGTGTTAAGCTGTGTTACTTATTATTCTATGATACTGTTGCCTTTAACCAGGATTGAACCTGCAGCCTAGAGATAATAGCCACTTAGAACTGTCTTAACCTAACGCCTTTATCCACTATGCTATGTGTCCCATTGGACAATAGTCTGAATAATCTAAATAATACTAATTATCAAGTCTCATCTCAAATTGAGAGAAATAGTAATTACTTTTATTACATTTAATGCAAAAAAAAAATAAACATTGTTTGGACTGTCACAATTAAGGGTGTGGGGCTGAATTTTGAAGTTTTGGTACCTGGGGAAGCAAAAGTTCTATCAGTGATAATGTTTACAAACCTGGCACCCAAAGTTTATTGCCTTAGTGTGTGTTATGTGGTGGGGAATTTTGATAAGGTTTGTAGTAATTGAAAATTGTTTGCTGTCTGGTAGAGGGTTCAATTGAATAATAAATGATTTTGGGGAACAAGTTTAAAATACTTGAAGTTGTTTTTGAGAAAACAAGAGAGTTTTGTTGATATTGAGATTAAAGTTAAAACTCTGAGGATTCAGTATTTAGTGTTTTAATTCTGTAAAACAACAGATTGTGTCTAATGTATAAGGAAACTTTCTTTATATATTCTTTGATTATATATTTGCCTTCTTAATTTTTTTGATTATATAAAGAAATTGGAGTAATGAAATTCTTGATACAGTGTAAATATAATTTAGTACAGGCATGAGCAACTTTTCAAATTACAGTAACATATTGAAGTCAGTAGCTGCTGTTTATTAAAACCAACAGTAGACTAAAGTACAACTCAAGCAGTGTCCAAGACAGCTGGTAAAAAAATAGGAATCAAGAATGATCCATCCATGAATCTGGGTGATTTTTTGGTCATTCCGTTCGCTTGAGTTCTGATTCGCTGCTTGAACTGCTTGATTGAATGACAAATTGTGGAGTCTTATATATACTTTGTCATTTTGCAGTGGACTTTGTAGCATTCGGGTTTGTATTTGAGTTACAACTGTTTGTTGCCTTGTCTTCCCAGTTCGACGGTAAATTGGAACTTTAATTATTCCTTCACATAAGACTTGCTCATCATCAGGCAGGCTATCACTACTAAAAAAAAAGGTAATTTTGTTACATTATGGAAAGAAGGTGATAAAGAATAAAAAAAAGACACAGTGCAGCTGAAAATTATAAAGTGCAGGTCAATAAATAAATGAATCCTCACACAATAATGGATAAAAAAAAATTCCAGACAGAGTGGCAAGCCATGCTTAAAAGGAACACCCTTTGAAGTTGCTGAAGACAGTTGGGTTAAATCAGATCTAAAGTTTTTAGGTCAAAGTTTAAAAATAAGAAACTATCTGATTTAAGAAAGTTCAGAAACAAAGAGAATTAAGATGAAATGAATTTTAATGACTTGTTTAGAATATTTATGAGGATCATGACTTGGTAGATGGCAGAAAATGAAGTTGTTCTTGACACGTCAAGTTAGTCCGGGGAGTAAGAAGATTTTTGAACCAAATCAAGTAGTCAGGGAGACAAATAATTTTGAATCATCACACTGTCAGAGAAAGTGAGATTCTGACAGTAAAAGAAGTAAAGTGGCTGTTATACAGAAACATTTCAAGTAAGAGCCTAATTTTAACAATCTCTCATTCTCTCTCTGTTCCAAACTCTGGATGAAATAATTAGCAGGGAAGCAGAAATTTCTTGCATTTGAGTTGGTTGAATATTAATGGGATAAGGTAAATATCTTTATTTCAGAAAGGATTTGGACCTTGTTTGCTTTTCAGAAAAAGAAGAAATCAACAGAAAAACCAAAGATTAAGGGTTGAGCTGAGTTTTTGTGTATGCTCAGCCATCCACTCTAATAACCCGGTCTTGGTGGCTTTAGTCCCCCACTGGACTATTAATGTATATTAACAGTGTGATCTCAGTGGTGCTATCCCTCCATGCAAACACCTGCCACCTTGATTTAAAGGGGCAGGGCAAGGGTTTATTGCCGCAGTGGCCTGGGGAAAAAAAAAAAACACCCTCTTGAGGGGAATGCCGATGGGATCAATGAATTCTTTCACCTGTCCACCCATAAGCTTCGTTCGTGGGTGGTCCCACATTAAATAGGGCCTTGTGCCTGATCTGAGCACTCATGGGGTAAATACTCATCACTCTCTGTAACAGCCGCTCTACAGACATAAGAAGCTAAATGGCTAATAACAAAACAAATGTTTCCTGACTACAAGGCAACCAGTTATTGTCCCAGTGTGCTAGTATTACAGTGTTGAAATGTACAACACAACTTTTGTAAACCCGACAATGTTACATATACTGTTTTTAGTAACTAATACTAAAGTACAACAGTATCATTTTTGCTAAAAATTACCTCAATCAATTTTCATTACAAGTTGTTTGTTTTGTTTTGTTTGTTTATGGCAATCAACTTATGGTGGGTCATTTAATGCAGGCAAAGTTTTTGATAGATTCATAGCAATTTTTGGAAGAAAATTTTTATAATTCAATTTTTTTTGTAAACAAATTTTCTATTAAACTCAATAGATGGGACCCTACAGGTACTACCCACACAAAAGGTCCAGAGTAGACCTGGGAGCATGGGGATGAAGGGTGCTCCACATTCCCCAGACCTCCAGAACTGGAAACCTCACGCATCAGATGAGTTCAACATTATTAATTTACAGAATACCATACACTAAGCATTTGCATTAGAAATAGTTGATTTTTTCTTCCCTGGTTAAAATAGATCTTTTCTATGAAAAATTGAAATTAGTAATAAATAATCATCAACTAATACAATGGGGGTACACAGGCACTGTTGCCGTGATAGCATTACAGAATAATTAAAAGAAAAAAATGAAATACTTAAAAAATTCAAATATATTTCATATAATATGATAACGATATCAAAGAAAAAATTGTAATATTCTTCATAATCTGTGATCAAAATTTATTAAAAAATATTTATACCAGGTGCATATTTGAACAATCAAATGTTGGCAATTAAATAATTTTATTTGTCACTTTTAAATTTAAAAAGTAACATTAATATAAAAAATACATAATAAAAATGTACATAAAATTAGTAAGATAGTTTCTATTTATTTATTTTGTGCAAAAAAAGGTGAATGGGTGAAAATGAAGCAAAACAAAAAATTTTGATGAACATTATTTTCCTCATTAAATTAACAACATTTCAGAAAAGTGCTGCAAACTGAAGTTTTAGTAAAATAATTGAGAATTGCGGTTCCAATTTTGATTATTTCCTTTTATAATAGAATAGTGGTTATTTGTTTTTGTTTTGTTTTTAACGGCATATCAACCTCAGTGGGTCATTTGATGCCGATAAAGTTTTGAAATAAATCAATTCTTAAATGGATAATACAATTCTTGTTTATAAATACATTTTTCTATTTAACCATAGATGGGACCCTAAGCAGTACTACCACTCCGGTCAGAGTGGCCAGGGAAGGCAATGGTGATGAAGGGGTGCTCCACATTCCCCAAAACCTCCAAAACATGGAACCTCACCATGCAGATAGAGTTTAACATCAATTCCAGGACATGTATGCCCACAGCACCGCCTTCTGCACCATAAATGATAAAAAGGTTGGGGCTTGCCATGAAGGGCAATAGGGTTGGGA
>CM042167.1:10205680-10424079 GCA_023376005.1 Doryteuthis pealeii
GACTCTAAGATGTTAATGCACTTACATTTCGTTAATTTATAGGAACCTGGGATAATGATTTGTATAGCCAGTCTGAAGGAGTGACCTGATTGAGAGTGAAAATAGTGATATGAGGTGTGTCATTGAGGACAAAGGTCATTATTCTGAATATAAATCAATTCATTTATGATAAATGAATGTATTAATATCCGATATTATGATGGAAGGTATATGTTGTAATGCGTGCCAGTCCACTAAGAGTGACTGATGAGAGTGAGAATAGTGATAAATGGCTATGTGTCACTCGTGAGGAAGTCATTATTCTTATTTCTATATCATTATAGTTTTATATCCAGTTTTGTTGGAGGGTATGTTGTATTATGTCCGTGCAATAAGGAGATGTACTGATATGAGAGTGAATAGTGATAAGCTATGTGTCTATTGAGGAGTCATTATTCTTATTTCTATATTATCATCTATAGTTTTTATATATCCAGTATTTGTTTTGTGAGGGATATTTTTCTCTAAGCCAGTCCATCAGAGGGAGTTTGACTTGATGATAAGTGCAATAGCGACTCAAGCTTGGCCTCATTGAGGTAAGTCATTATTCTTATTTCTATAATCATTATAGTCTTGAAATCCGTATTTGTTGGAGGGTATGTTGTATAGCCGTCATAAGGAGTGAGATGAGCAGGTGAATAGTGGATAAGCTATGTCATTGAGGAAAGTCTTTATTCTTATTTCTATATCATTATAGTCTTTATAATCACGTATTATGTTGGAGCGTAAATGCTTTGTATTAAACAAGTTCCAGTCATAAGGACTACTTGATTAGCAATTAGTGAATAGTGAGCGAAGCTTATGATCAATTGAGGAAGTCTTTATGATTCTTGAGTTTCTATATCATATATAGTTTATATCCGTATTTGTTGGAGGTATTGTTGTATTAGGGCCAGTCAATAAGGAGGAACTGATGAGAGTGAATAGTGATAAGCTATGTTCATTGAGAAGTCAATTATTCTTATTTCTATATTCATTATAGTTTATATCCGTATTGTTGAGGGGTAGTTGTATAGCTATTCATATAGGAGTGACTGATGAGAGTGAAATAGTGATAAGCTAAGTGTCATCTGAGGAAGTCATTATTCTATTTCTATATCAATTATAGTTTATATCGTATTTGTGTGGAGGGTATGTGTATAGCCAAGTCCATAAGGAGTGACTGAATGACGAGTGAATAGTGATAAGCTATGTCATTGAGGAAAGGCCTTTATTCCTTCTTTCTATTCATTTTAATAGTTTATATCCGTATTTGTTGGAGGGTATGTTGTATAGGCCAGTCAATAAGGAGTGACTGATGAGAGTGAATAGTGATAAGCTATGTCATTGAGGAGTCTTTATTCTTATTTCTATCTCATTATAGTTTATATCCGTATTTGTTTGGAGGGTATGTTGTATAGCCAGTCATAAGGAGTGACTGAATGAGAGTGAATAGTGATAAGCTATGTCATTGAGGAAGTCTTTTATTCTTATTTCTATATCATTATAAGTTTTATAATCCGTATTTGTTGGAGGGTATGTTGTTAGGCCAGTCATAAGGAGTGACTGATGAGAAGTGAATAGTGATAAGCTATGTCATTGAGGAAGTCATTATTCTTATTTCTATATCATTATAGTTTATATCCGTATTTGTTGGAGGTATGTTGTAAGTAGCCAGCATAAGGGTGACTGATGAGAAGGAATAGTGATAAGCTATGTCATTGAGAAGTCATTATTCTTATTTCTATATCATTATAGTTTATATCCGTAATTTGTTGAGGGTATTGTAGTATAGCCAGTATAAGGAAGTGACTTATGTGAGTGAATAGTGATAAGCTATGTCATTGGAGGAAAGTCATTTTCTTATTTCTATCTCATTATAAGTTTATATCCGTATTTGTTGGAGGGTATGTAGTATAGCCAGATCATAAGGAGTGACTGGATGAGAGTGAATAGTGAATAAGCTAATTGTCATTGAGGAAGTCTTTATTTCTTATTTCTATATCATTATAGTTTATATCCGTATTTGTTGGAGGGTATGTTGTATAGCCAGTCATTAAGGAGTGACTGAATGAGAGGTGAATAGGTGATAAGCTATGTCATTGAGGAAGTCATTATTTTCTTATTTCTATATCATTATGTTTATATCCGTATTTTGAGGGTATGTAGTATAGCCAGTCATAAGGAGTGACTGATGAAGTGATAGTGATCAAACTATGTCATTGAGGAAGTCATTTATTCATTATTTCTATATCATTATAGTTTATATCCGTATTTGTTGGAGGGTATGTTGTATAGCCAGTCATAAGGAGTGACTGATGTGAGTGAATAGTGATAAGCTATGTCATTGAGAAGTCATTTATTCTTATTTCTATATCATTATAGTTTATATCCGTATTTGTTGGAGGTAAGTGTTGTATAGCCAGTCATAAGGAGTGACTGATGAGAGTGAATAGTGATTAAGCTATTGTCATTGAGGAAGTCATTATTCTTATTTCTATATCATTATAGTTTATATCCGTATTTGTTGGAGGGTATGTGTATAGCCAGTCATAAGGAGTGAACTGAGTGAGTGAATAGTGATAAGCTATGTCATTGAGGAAGTCATTATTTCTTATTCTATATCATTATAGTTTATAATCCGTATTTGTTGGAGGGTATGTAGTATAGCCAGTCATAAGGAGTACTGATTAGAGAGTGAATAGTGATAAGCTATGTCATTGAGGAAGTCATTATTCTTTATTTCTATATCATCTATAGTATTATATCCGTATTTTGTGGAGGGTATGTAGTATAGCCAGTCATAAGGAGTGACTGATGAGAGAGTGAATAGTGATAAAGCTATGTCATTGAGGAAGTCATTATTCTTATTTCTATATCATTATAGTTTATATCCGTAATATTTGGAGGGTATGTAGTATATGCCAGTCTAAGGAGTGACTGATGAGAGTGAATAGTGATAAGCTATGTCATTGAGGAAGTCATTATTCTTATTTCTATATCATTATAGTTTATATCCGTATTTGTTGGAGGGTATGTTGTATAGCCAGTCATAAGGAGTGACTTGATTGTGAGTGAAATAGTGATAAGCTATGTTCATTGAGGAAGCATTTATTCTTATTTCTATATCATTATAGTTTATATCCGTATTTTGTTGGAGGGTAGTTAGTATAGCCAGTCCATAAGGAGTGACTGATGAGAGTGAGTAGTGATAAGCTATGTCATTGAGAAGTCATTATTCTTATTTCTATATCATTATAGTTTATATTCGTATTTGTTGAGGGTATGTTGTATAGCCAGTCCTAAGGAAGTGACTGAAGTGAATAGTGAGCTATGTCATGAGGAAGTTACATTATTCTTTATTTCTATATCATTATAGTTATATCCGTATTTGTTGAGGTATGTTGTATAGCCAGTTAGGAGTGCGATGAGGAGTGAGTAGTCGATAATATGTCATTGGGAAGATCTTCATTATTCATAGCATTATTCAGATAGTTATATCCGTATTTGTTAGGGTATGTTGTATAGCAGTCATAAGGGTGACTGTAGAGTGAAGTGGTTGGAGAAGTTATGTATGTGGAATAGCCAGTCATAAGGAGTGACTGATGAGAGTGAATAGTGATAAGCTAATGTCATTAGAAGTCATTATTTCTCAGTATTAGGTAAATATTGGGGAAAGAGAAAGCAACGTATATAAAGAGTAGGTATTTACCCAACCGATTCACCACAGGTAAGGATATGACATAAGGTCACAAGTATGGGGCATCCAGTGAAGATCAAACTAACTATTCATAATGGTCCTGTGAGACTAGCTTACTTACAATTACACCATGACTGGATTCCCCATTCTATATTATAATAAGAATAACAGAACAATAATATTTTTATCGGGTTTAAATAACCAAAATAAGTATTGATTCTTGGTCCCAATTCCAAGAGTATAGTCAGAATAGGTATTTACCTAACCAGTTTACCATGGGTAGGATCTGACACAAAGTTGCAAGCATGGGGTATCCAGTGAGGATCAAACTTGCTTTTCAGTAGTAATGGATCTGTGGTTTGGTTTGTTTTATGGCATATCAATATCAGTGGGTCATTTAATGCTGATAAAGTTTTGAAATAAAGTCATTCTTAAATGGATACTCAATGTTTTTATATAAATACATTTTCTGTTTTAACTCATAGATGGGACCCTAACAGGTTACTACCACTCCAGGTCAGAGTGGACCAGGGAGCAATGGTGATGAAGGGGTGCTCTACATTCCCCAAACCTCCAGAACTGGAACCTCACCATCAGATAGAGTTTAACGTAATTCCCAGGACATGTAGACCCTCAGCCCCACCTTCTAGCACCCATATGATAAAAAGGGTTGGGGCTTACCATCACAGCAATAGGGTTGGGGCAATCATATAGTTGCTAGGGCTTGACATGACCAGCTGATTGATCGGAGGGGGCCTCTCCGACCGCCCATCTAGCCCAAGAAAGGGCAAAGTGTAGTATTGCAAGTTATGGACTGATCAACCATTTGGGTTCTATCATTAAGCACCTGGGTCACTACCACAGCCAACAGGTGGGCCCATTGGAGGAGTCTTACCCTCTGCAGAGGTACAGTCGTGCATTCTAACACCCCAGCCGACAGGGCGGAATACATCTGTGAGACTAGGTTGTTTAACCATTACACTACAATGGGATGCCTCAACATATACAAAGAGTATGGCAAAAAGTTTATGTAAAGAACACTAACAATAAATGAAAAAGAATGGAATGAATATATTTATGACAAATGGAACTATTTCCTAAAATAAAATACTTATCAGAAAAATTAAAAAAACAAAACATGTATACACTAGACAAATACAAAGACCAGCTAAATATTATATTGTTTCATTCAGTAAATTATATAAGTGAGAGAAATTTAAAAACTTCTCTGGGGTGGGGGGTAGTCCTGTGACATTGTGGGTAATGTGCTGGACTTTGTCATTGTTGTAAGTGAGTTTGAATCCACACATTATTATGTTCACTTTCGACTATTTTTTTTTATAATTCAGTTGAGTTAATTTTTGGATCCATAAGTCAGCTAGATGGTGGGATTATATTTGATTTGTAAATTTCTGGGATTATACTTCTGTATTAACTCTATCGGCTTTGTAAATTTCACTATGTATTAAACAGTGTATTTTTCTACACTGACAAAATAAGTGAGTAAAATCCTGAAATTTAATTGTCACTAAAATACCATTCCACAATGAATTTTTATTTATCAACCAAAAAAAAAAAAAAATGAAAGTAAGAAAATTGTTCTATAAATTCTATCAGCTGATTTATTCTTTATAAAACATGAAAATGGTTTGAGTCCTTTCCCAAACTTACATCTAAATTAATAAATAAAGTAAAAACAAAAACCTAAAATAAAAACTAACTACTAAGTAAATACATGTTTTTTAATGTTCAGTTTTTGAACTTAAACAGCAGATGGTCACAATAAAAAGAATTGTTGACTAATGTACAAATAAGAGAAAATAATAAATACAAATAAAATTGTTTCTGGCTGTAGAAAAGAAAAAACAAAATAAAATGAGAGATAAAAGTTAAAGAAGAGTAAATATAGTTAAGAGAGTTAAGTACACAGAATAAAGTTTGCAGACATGAAATTCAGAAACATTAACCAAGCTGTGCACTGTTGTTTATAGATTTAAATGCACCTTATGGATTCCTGTTTTTTTAGGTGCACCTTCAATGATCTGCCACTAGCACAGGTTGTTTATTGTGATATTTATCTGATTAAAACCTGTTAAAAATGTAAATATAAATGTATAATGAATGCAATTCCCTAACCTCTAGGCATAAAATAACTAAATGGATTGACATGCATTTCTTCTTACTCTGGTCTGGCATTGCCCGTTTAGAACTTCAATATTCACCAGCATTTTGAGTACGTGTCAATACTGTTTACATCCAGGTTACTGCCAACAGCATTTCAGCAACAAGGAGGTAGCAAGTTCAAATATCCGTGGCCACTTGCCACACTCCTCCCCCTTGCACAGGCCAAACATATCCGGATTTGTTCGTGGGGGTTGGGAATCTGGTCATCCATAGTTCTGCCTTTCAATTTTGCTACACATTCATAATCTGATAATGGCATCATTTCTTTTAGGTGCACCTTCAATGATCTGCCACTAGCACAGGTTGTTTATTGTGATATTTATCTGATTAAAACCTGTTAAAAATAAGAATCTGTAAAAGGTTTAGTTTGCAACTAGCATACATTTGTTAGGACTGTGTGAAAAAAAATCTCTTAAGAAACAAATACACAAAAAATGTAAATATAAATGTATAATGAATGCAATTCCCTAACCTCTAGACATAAAATAACTCTAAATGGATTCACATGCATTTAAAATCAATCAGCATCAATATAATTTATTTGCTTATTTTCTTCCTTCCTTATTTCACTTAAATTTCACTCAATTTCTGTAGAATAATCACACTCCAATTACCATCGAATTGGTAAGACAAGGCAACAAGTAGTCGTAACTGAATACAAATCTAATCCTATTCGCAGCGCCATATTGAAGTTGGTCAGTATACTGTTGGTTTGAACAACAGAAACTGGCTAAGCACAACCGACAAGTGCCCCAAGATAGCTAATAATGGTTTCATTCTCAAGTTTATTTCTTTTCTGTCTGATTTACTTTGTTCCTTACTCACAAAATTCAGAAATTAGCCAAAATGTTGTGATAGATTGAAATGGGCCCTATAAATTCAATTCTTTAGGTGCTCCTTCAATGATCTGCCACTAGAACATGTTGTTTATTGTGATATTTATCTGATTAAAAAAAAATATGAATCTGTAAAAGATTTAGATCGCAACTAGCAAACATCTTCCTCAGTTTCTAAAACTTTTGATTGCCCTGTCAGTGGGCTTAGAATATGCGACAGAAGGTAAGATTTCCCTACTCACACACACACACACACACACACACACACACAAAAGGTGTGTCCTGGGTATGACAATAAACTGCATCTGATAGTAAAGCTCCAATTCTGAAGATCTCAGGAATATGGAGTACTTTATTGTCATTATTCCCAGGTCAACTCTGACCTGGAGTAGTCGTACCTTTATGGTTTATCTATGGTCAAATAGATCCATTTAAAAATTATTTCATTTGATAGGACCATGTGAACATTAAATAACTACACAAAAATGTAAATATGAATTTCCAATAAATGCAGCCTCAAGTCATGAAATAACCCTAGATGGGTTGACAGGCCATTTAAATCAATCAATCATAAAGGTTTTGATACACTGTAATAAAGCAGAAGAAAAAAAATATGATACTGAGCAACTTCCATGAATATGGAATTTGTCTAACATCTGAAAATAATAATAATAAAGTATATATCCTCAAGGATGATTGATAGAAATAGAATGCCTAGTTATCTATATAAGCTGCTTTACCTTATCAACGTCTATAAGGAAAGAGATGCCTTTTTTCGGCTTCTTTATTTTGTTAGTACAAAGCAAAAAACCATCTTAAGTTTTCTTTATCAGAAAATTGATTTGAAACTATTTTCTCTTACTTTTAACTCTACTTTCACTTTCACTTCAGTAAAAAAAAAAAAGAAAAGAATGTTTTGAACAGATAACCAGCCAACTAATCCAATCATGAATCATGGGACCAAATATGTTGACCAGCTCATGGATCTGGTGAGCTTACGCTTGGTTGTAATCCATCAATTACATCTCCACCCACATAGGGTTAATTTTAGATCTGTAGAGTGTCCTTGATGGGGCTGGTTGTAACTTTACATTGAATTGAAGATTGCAAGTCACAATTGAAGTAAATATAGACGTTTCAATGAAATAAAGAATAATGATATATATATAACAACAAATAGTTTATTCTGGTTGAGATTACTGGATTTGGTTAACTCTTCCCAGCTCCATGAAACTCCAATTCTTCAGCTTCAGACATGGTGATTGTCTAATTAATAATGTCTCCCAGTTAAATAAGGCTGGAATCTTAACACTGGTAATAATGAGTAGTACTTTCAGCCTGGTTTAGCTCAGTCGGTAGACCACCCTGTCGGCTGTGGGCGTTAGAATGCACCGACTGCACCTCTACAGATGGGTAAGACTCCCCCAAATGGGGCCCACCTGTTGGGTGTGGGTTGTGACCCGTGATGCTTAAGGATGAGTCTTGGTGGATGAGCAGTCCATGACCTGCAACACTCCACTTAGACCCTTACTTAGGCTAGATGGCGGTCGGAGAGGCCCCTCCGATCAATCGGCTGGTTACGTCAAGCCCTAGCACCTATATGATTGCCCCAACCCTATTGTCCTTATGGCTAGCACCAACCCTTTTTATCATATGGGTGCGAAGTGGTGGCTGCAGGTCTACATGTCCTGGGAATGACGTTAAACTCTATCTGATGGTGAGGTTCCAGTTTTGGAGGTTTGGGGAATGTGGAGCAGCCCTTCATCAACATTGCTCCCTGGTCCACTCTGACCCGGAGTGGTAGTACCTTTTAAGGTCCCATCTATTGGTTTAAATAGACAAACATGAGTTTATTAACAAAATTTGATTATCCATAAGAATGACTTTATTCAAAACTTTGTCGGCATTAAATGATCCACCGAGGTCGATATGCCGTAAAACAAACCAAACCAAATCAATCAGTCCGTAGAGCATTTGACTAGGAACCAGCCTTGCCAACTCTCTGTATATGTAGAATAGGATCTGTGTGAGAAGCTGATGTAGATGTTGGGCTCCACCTCAGATGCAAAACAATCTCTTTAGTCTAGCACTAGTGAAAAGAGGATAGACTCTCACTTCTGGTTGATACCGATTTTAGGCCACCCGTCAACTTTACTTACTTATTAAGTTGTCTGTTCCGTGACAATTCATT
Organism: Doryteuthis pealeii; assembly: GCA_023376005.1. Lineage (NCBI taxonomy): Eukaryota > Metazoa > Mollusca > Cephalopoda > Myopsida > Loliginidae > Doryteuthis > Doryteuthis pealeii. The sequence goes on from CM042167.1 coordinate 10,214,610, forward strand.
CTGCAAACTTTTCAGTTGTTGATGCAACTTTGTCAAAGTAAGTTGTGAGAAGGTTAATATAGACTATGACACTTTAAAACATATTCAGTGACAATTGTGATTGAACGACTCTGCATCTCGGCTTTTATAGAATTTCCTTCTTCCCTTGATCAGTTCATACTTGGCATCTTCATATTTCCATTGGCAAGATTTCTTCTTTCACTACTACTATAAACCAGATTCTTATGTGCTCCTATTGGTCAGGGTTTTTCTGTTTGGTTCATGCCTGGCACCTTATTGTTTTCATTAGTCAGATTTCCCTCACCACCACCACCACCACCGTGAGGCGGGTCCTAAGAAACATCATTCCCTAAAATAACTCAAAATAAAAACAAATTTTTGATTTGTTTAATTTAGATTTTTTTGACTGTTGTCCTCATCTTTATTGTTACATACACAACATTTCATCTTATGTGCCCTTTATTCTTCTTCAGATATTTTTTGTTGAATTCAGAAACCTTCTTGTCAAACTTGTGAGCCTTCATGGAACTTAGAACTGAACCCTTTATTTAATCCATTGCGGTTTGGGTACAAGTGTTAAGCTATTTTAAGTATTCTATATTATTTTTGCCTGTAGTCAGGAGTGAACCTACAACCTCCAGATGATTGTCACTCAGATCTGTATTAACTCAACCCTTATAATCATTTTACCATGAGTCCAACCGGACAAATTTTTAATTTCTCTTTTCTTACTTTTCTTTTTATCTTCCTTTCTTTTTCGTCTCCAATAAACACTTCTTTATTTGTTCTCAGAGATTTGTAAAAAAAAATTATCTGCTTCTCAGTATATCCAGAAAATTCAATTGTCAACAAGGTCAGGGGTCATTTATGGCCCCCATTCCCCTAAATTGCCATGTCTGGATTATTCCACTATTGTTTTGGTAGTCTGTCATTCTATAAATGAAAAGGCCAACTATGACATGTGTAATTTTAAATCTATGCTTCTTGTTTTTTTTATCAGTAATGTTAACTTTCCAAACAATGGTTTATTTCCTCCATCATTTTTAGCAAAACATTCTTTTCTTTGATCATTCAAGTATGTTTTAAGGTTGTTTTTCTCAACAAGAAACTTTTTTGTTTTAAATACCAAGAAAATAACTAATTAACCCTCGTCATTTGCACAATGGGGATCTCAGTTCATTTTATATTGTCTTTCAAAACAACTCTTCTCAAAATAATAAAACAATATTTTAATGAACTTCATTTGTTGATATCAATTGCCATCCATCCTCTGATGGGGATTTTCTCAGTAGGCACTATCCATGGTGCCACAAAGTCACTGCTTACTGTAATTTTAATTTCTCTTTAGACCTTTATTTAAAAACAACCACAATTTTCAAAAAATTATACATACAAGAACATTTTTATTTTTATTTTTATTTTATAAATAAAAAAAAAAAGAAAGTAAAGTTGGCAAAGTAGCCTATTGTCAGTATCCGCCTAACAGTGAAGGAGTATATCTCCTTTCACCAGTGCTAGACCAGGGAGATTGTTTTGCCACACCTACCATCAACTCCCCACTTTACCATACAGATCCAAGGTGTACTACTCATACACTAAGTTAACCAGGGCTGATATTGAAACTAGAATCTTCTAGTACCTAGGCAGATACTCTACTGACTGATGTTTGCTTTCAACATTAGTTGTTTTTTTATTCTTGAATTTTACTTAGATCATCGTTTCTATGACAATAAAGAACAACACATATCTGATCTGTTGGTGTCATATTTATCATTGTCTGTACACAACACTTGGTTTATTAATAATTTATTTTATTCTTTATTTAAAAGAAGCTAAAGATGAAATAAAATACTTGACAAAATTTATAATAATTGGCACATTTTAGTTGATAGATACTTACCCAACCCATTCACCCTGAGTAGGATGTGACGTAAGTTTATAAGTATTGAGTGTCCAGTGAGGATCAAACTTAGTATTCAATAGTAATGAATCTGTGACGAGCTTGCTAATAATTACACCATGATGGGACACCCTCACATTTTGGTTGGTATATTTTCAATCCTTCCACAAGTCTCTTTAAGGAAAGATACTCTTTAAAATGTATTTATTTTGTTAAAATTATGTGATGGGTTTGTTTAGCTCGGTCAGTAGAGCATCCAAATAGGAACAACAAGGTTCTGGTTTGATACAGGTGTGCATACTCTTCTTTTTTACTTACTTCTATATCTTGGACATCTTTTCTTCTGGCTGTCTTTGGTATTTTCTAACATCTTGTCTTGGTCTGGAATCTTCTAAGTCTGACTTTCTTGGGACTTTGTGTCTGGTCTTTCATTGGTGATTTCTCTTTATCAGAAGCCCTGTGTCATTGGTAGTTTTTAGATAATAACATAAGACTTCGATTTACTTTGATCATATTTTATTCTCAAAATCCCCCACCAGACTACCTGCGCAGATCGAGTCGGAGCATTTATAACACGACTCACCACCGTCGTGGTTTCTCGCCGACTGACTAAAATCTATTTCTAATCTAGACCGGAAGAGGTCTCCTCCACCGATTCTCACGGTATCCACCGGAAGAAGGATCAGGACAGGTCAAGCCTTGTTATTCAAATCCTTCAAGGCCATGCGCTGCAGCTTACAACGGCCATTTTGATTCTACACTATTGCCATAAATATTAGGTATCTAATAATTATGTAACACAGGCCTCGGCCAACTTAACACATGAATAGTGCAGCTTCAATTTGTGTGGTAAAGTGGGGAGCTGATGGTAGTGTGGCACTCCACCTTAGATGCGAAAACCATCTCTCTGTATAACACTAGTGAAAAGGTGATAGACTCTCTCATTGCCCAGCTGATACCAATAATAGACCACTTGGATAATTTTACTTTTTTTACCAACATCTACAAATTCATCCTCTTTGCAATTTCTTTTTCTTTTTTTATGCAGAACTCCATCTCATTTTTTTGTTAAGCAACAAAAGATTTCAATTGTTTGATTAAACACGAGTCACCAAACTATGGCCGTGGGACGGATCTGAAATTTATCAGGCCCGTCGACGGTACTTGAATTTGTTTGTTAAAACATACGGAACGTGAGATGTTCTGATACCATCTAAATTTAAATAGCATGTTAAGCTTAGTAAATCTTCATGGACTTGAAACTATTTTCTCTTACTTTTAACTCTACTTTCACTTTCACTTCAGTTACAAAATGGTTACAAAATGTTATGCATGTGAGCATTTCACTCTTATTCTCAGAGATTTCATTCTGCTAGCAAGTATTGAACACAATAATAATGTGGCCGGTGCTTGTTATTTTTTCAATTATCTATGAAAATAATTAGTTGATCCCTGGATTTTAAAAATTAATGATTTTTTCTCAATAATCTGTAATTGCTAATAATAAATGCGAATGTTGGTGTGTCCCATGTTTTCAACTTAACTCCTAGAGGCCGTAGCCCTACATACCATACCATTTGGAATTAGACCAATTCCACAAGAAATTTAAAAAACATTCCTGACTGAATCAAAACCCTCAATCCTGAAATTTTAGATTCCCATGTTTAATTACAACAATGATTTTTTTACGTGATCTTTGCAACAAATATTTTTTTATGATAACAATTTTATAAGTTGGAAATAAATTTGGGAATAATAAAAATCAGTTGCGCAATTTAGTGAATGTCACCCATGAAATAGAAATAATTGTTTGTACAGAAAGTAAGGACCTATGTTCATCAAACTACCTTTAAATCAAGTACAGCAGAAGAATAATTTCATTGTATATATTATTGTACAGTACTATATATATATATATATATACTTTGTTGCGGTACCAAGTTTCTTTGTACAAGGTGATTCTAAACTGGTCCTATTCTCTAACAGTAGTTTGTTTTAGAGTTCAGGTTACGTATGAGAGCTCAATGTTTAATTATTATAAAACAGGGCAAATTTATTTGTGAATAAAAAGGCCTTAAATACCATTGTATCGTGATTATGGACCATTTCCACTTGTGGGTATCTGGGGCCACAGAGCTTTGTCAGACCACATTTACATAAATGTTAACATGTCTGACGATGCTCTGTGGGCCCCAGATACCACAAGTGAAATAGTCCATAATCACGATACACTTGGTATTTAAGGCCTTTTTATTCACAAATATATATATATATAGTATATATTATATTATATATATAAACTCCTCTCCACACACACACACACACACATCCTAATCTGGTGTTTGAACCTTCCCAATTAGATGTGTGGTGATGTTGTTGAGAGAGTTATAATATATAATATAAATATAATTAATTATTTTTGAATAAAACCTTAAATACCAAGCTTGTATCGTGATTATGACTATTTTCCATGTGGGGTATCTGGGGCCCACAGATCATCGTCAACCATTTTACATTTATGTAATTGTCGTGACAAAGCCTTGGCCCAGATACCCACAAGTGGAAATGTCCTATAATCACGATACACATGGTATTTAAGCCTTTTTATTCACCAAATAAATTTCCCTGTTTTTAATAATTAAACATTGAGCTCTCATACGTAACCTGAACACTCTAAACAAAACTTACTGTTAGAGAATAGGACCAGTTTAGAATCACCTTGTACAAAGAACGTACCGCAACAAAGTATATTATATAATATATATATGTACATGTACAATAATATATACAATGAAATTATTCTTCTGCTGTCATTGATTAAAGGTAGTTTGATGAACATAGTCCTTACTTCTGTACAAACAATTATTTCTATTCATGGGTACATTCACTAAATTGCGCAAACTGATTTTTATTATTCCAAATTTATTTCCAACTTATAAAAATGTTATCATATAAAAAATATTGTTGCAAAATCACGTAAAAAAATCATTGTTGTAATTAAACATGGAATCTAAAATTTCAGATTGAGGTTTTGATTCAGTCAGGAATGTTTTTTAAATTTCTGTGAATTGGTCTAATCCCAAATGTATGGTTATGTAGGGCTACGGCCTCTAGAGTTAAGTGTGAAAAACATGGACACACCAACATCGCATTTATTATTAGCAATTACGATTATTAGAAAAAAATCATTAATTTTTAATAATCAGGATCAAACAATTATTTTCATAGCTAATTGAAAAAATAACAAGCACCGGCCACATTATTATTGTGTTCAATACTTGCTAGCCAGAATGAAATCTCTGAAAAGAGTGAAATGCTCACATGCATAACATTTATGTTAACCATTTTGTAACTGAAGTGAAAGTGAAATAGAGTTAAAAGTAAGAGAAAATAGTTTCAAGTCCATGAAGATTTTACTAAGCTTAACATGCTATTTAAATTTAGATGTATCAGAACATCTCACGTTCCGTATTTTTAACAAACAAATTCAAGTACCGTCGACGGCCTGATAAATTTCAGATCCGTCCCACCGGCCATAGTTGTGACTCGTGTTTAATCAAACAATTGAAATCTTTTGTTGCCTTAACAAAAAAATGAGATGAGTTCTGCATAAAAAAAAGAAAAAGAAATTGCAAGAGGATGAATTTGTAGATGTTGTTAAAAAAATAGTAAATATCCAAGTGGTCTTATTATGTATCAGCTGGGCAATGGAGAGTCTATCACCTTTTTCACTATGTTATACCAGAGAGATGTTTTCGCATCTAATGGTGGAGTGCCACACCTACCATCACTCCCCACTTTACCACACAATTGAAGCTGCACTATTCATGTGTTAAGTTGCCAGGGCCTGTGTTACATAATATTTAGATACCTAATATTTTATGCCATAGTGTAGAAATCAAAAATGGCGTTGTAAGCTGCAGCGCATGGCCTTGAAGGATTTGAATAACAAGGCTTGACCTGTCCTGATCCTTCCTTCCGGTGGATACCGAGAATCGGTTGAGAGACCCTCTTCGGTCTAGATTAGAAATAGATTTTAGTCAGTCGGCGAAAACCACGACGGTGGGAGTCGTTATAAATGCTCCGACTCGATCTGCGCAGGTATCTGGTGGGGGATTTGAGAATAAAATATGATCAAAGTAAATCGAAATCTTATGTTATTATCTAAAAACTACCAATGACACAGGCTTCTGATAAATAGAAATCACCAATGAAAAACCAGACACAAATCCCCAAAAGTCCAGACCTTAGAAGATTCCAGACCAAGACAAATGTTAGAAAATACCAAAGACAGCAGAAGAAAGATGTCCAAATATAGAAGTAAGTGAAAAAGAAGAGTATGCAACACTGTATCAAACCCAGAACCTTGTTGTTCCTATTGGATGCTCTTACTGACCGAGCTAAACAAACCCATCACATAATTTTAACAAAATAAATACATTTTAAGAGATATTTTCCTTAAGAGACTTGTGAAGGATGAAAATATACCAACAAAATGTGAGGGTGTCCCATCATGGTGTAATTATTAGCAACTCGTCACAGATCATTACTATTGAATACTAAGTTTGATCCTCACTGGACACTCAATACTTATAAACTTACGTCACATCCTACTCAGGTGAATGGTTGGTAAGTATCTATCAACTAAAATTGCCAATTATATAAATTTGTCAAGTATTTATTTCATCTTTAGCTTCTTTAAATAAAGAATAAAATAAATTATTAATAAACAAGTGTTGTGTACAGACAATGATAAATATGACACCAACAGATCAATATGTGTTGTCTTTATTTCATAGAAACGATGATCTAAGTAAAATTCAAGAATAAAAAAACAACTAATGTTGAAAGCAAACATCAGTCAGTAGAGTATCTGCCATGGACTAGAAATTCTAGTTCAATAATCAGCCCTGGTTAACTTAGTGTATGAGTATTAACCTTGGATCTGTATGTAAAGTGGAGTTGATGTAGTGTGGCAAAACAATCTCCCTGGTCTAGCACTAGTGAAAAGGAGATATACTCCTTCACTGTAGGCGTGATACTGACAATAGGCTTACTTGCCAACTTTACTTCTTTTTTTTTTTATAAAATAAAAATAAAATAAAAATGTTCTTATGTATAATTTTTTGAAAATTGTGGTTGTTTTTAAATAAAGGTCTAAAAAGAAATTAAAATTACAGTAAGCAGTGACTTTTTGCACCATGGATATGCCTACTGAGAAAATCCCCATCAGGGATGGATGCAATTGATATCAACAATAAGTTCATTAAAATATTGTTTTATTATTTTGAGAAGAGTTGTTTTGAAGACAATAAAATGAACTAGATCCCATATGTGCAAATGACGAGGTAATTAGTTATTTCTTGGTATTTAAAAACAAAAAAATGTTCTTGTTGAGAAAAACACCTTAAAACATACTTGAATGATCAAAGAAAAGAATTGTTTGCTAAATGATGGAGAAAAAACCATTGTTGGAAAGTTAACATTACTATAAAAAAACAAGAAGCATAATTAAAATTACACATGTCATAGTTGGCCTTTTCATTTTATAGAATGACAGATACCAAAACAATAGTGAATAATCCAGACATGGCAATTTAGGGGAATGGGGCCATAAATACCCCTGACCTGTTGACAATTGAATTTTTGGATATACTGAGAAGCAGATAATTTTTTTTTACAAATCTCTGAAACAAATAAAGAAGTGTATTGGAGACGAAAAAGTAAAGGAAGATAAAAAGAAAATTAGAAAAGAGAATTAAAATTTGTCCGTTTGGACTCATGGTAAAATGATTATAAGGGTTGAGTTAATACAGATCTGTGACAATCATCTGGAGTTGTAGGTTCATCCTGACTACAGCAAAAAATATATAGAATACTTAAAATAGCTTAACATTTGTACCAAACCGCAATGATTAAATAAAGGGTTCAGTTCTAAGTTCCATGAAAGCTCACAAGTTTGACAAGAAGGTTCTTGAATTCAACAAAAAATATCTGAAGAAGAATAAAGGCATAAGATGAAATGGTTGTGTATTTAACAATAAAGATGAGACAACAGTCAAAAAAAATCTAAATTTAAACAAATCAAAATTTGTTTTTATTTGATTATTTTTAGGAATGATGTTTCTTAGGACCCTGCCCACGGGTGGTGTGGTGTGGTGAGGAAATCTGACTAATGAAAACAATAAGGTGCCAGCTGAACCAACAGAAAAAACCCTGACCAATAGGAGCACATAAGAATCTGGTTTTTAGTAGTAAGTGAAGAAGAAATGTTGCCAATGGAAATATGAAGATGCCAAGTATGAACTGATTCAAGTGAAGAAAGGAAATTCTATAAAAGCCGATATGCAGAGTCGTTCAATCACAATTGTCATGGAATATGTTAAAGTTCATAGTCTATATAACCTTCTCACAACTTACCTTGACAAAGTTGCATCAACAACTGAAAAGTTTGCGAATGAATTGTCACGGAACATACAACTTAATAATAAGTAAAGTTGACGGGGTGCTAAATCGGTATCAACCAGACAGTGAGAGTCTATCCTCTTCACTAGTGCCCTAGACTAAAAGATTGTTTTTGCATCTGAGGTGGAGCCCAACATCTACCATCAGCTTCTCACACATCCCTTTCTACATATACGAGAGTTGCAAGCTGTGTTCCTAGTCAAATGCCTCTACGGACTGATTGATTTTTGGTTTGTTTACGGCATATCGACCTCGGTGATATTTAATGCCGACAAAGTTTTGAAATAAAGTCATTCTTAATGGATAAATCAAATTTTGTTAATAAACTCATGTTTGTCTATTAAACCATAGATGGACCTTAAAAGGTACTACCACCGGTCAAGTGACCAGGATCAATGTTGATGAAAGCTGCTCCACATTCCCCAAACCTCCAAAACTCGAACCTCACCATCAGATAGAGTTAACGTCATTCCCAGGACATGTAACCTGCAGCCCACCACCTTCTAGCACCCATATGATAAAAAGGTTGTGCTAGCCATAAGGACAATAGTGGGGCAATCATATAGTGCTAGGCTTGACGTAACCAGCCGATTGATCGAGGGGCCTCTCCGACCGCCCATCTAGCCAAGTAATGGGTCTAAGTGGAGTTTGCAGGTCATGGACTGCTCATCCACCAAGACTCCATCCTTAAGCATCACGTCACAACCCACACCAACAGGTGGGCCCCATTTGGGAGTCTTACCCATCTGTAGAGGTGCAGTCGGTGCATTCTAACGCCCACAGCCAGACAGGTGTCTACCGAGCTGACTAAACCAGGCTGAAAGTACTACTCATTATTTACCATGTTAAGATTCCAGCCTTATTTAACTGGGAGACATATTAATTAGACAATCACCATGTCTGAAGCTGAAGAATTGGAGTTTCATGAGCTGGAAGAGTTTCTACCAAATCCAGTAATCTCAACCAGAATAAACTATTGTTGTTATATATATATCATTATCCTTATTTCATTGAAACGTCTATTATTTACTTCAATTTGACTTGCAATCTTCAATTCAATGTAAAGTTACAACCAACCCCATCAAAGGACACTCTACAGATTCTAAAATAACCCTATGTGTGTGAATGTAATTGATGGATTAAACCAAGCGTAAGCTCACCAGATCCATAGCTGGTCAACATATTTGGTCCATGATTCATGATTGGATTAGTTTGGTTTATCTGTCAAAACATCTTTTCTTTTTTTTTTTACTGAAGTGAAAGTGTAAAGTAGAGATTAAAAGAGAAAAATAGTTTCAAATCAATTTTCTGTATAAAGAAAACTTAAGATGGTTTTTGCTTTGTACTAAAAAAAAAAGAAGCGAAAAAAGGCATCTCTTTCCTTATAGACGTTGATAAGGTAAAGCAATCTTATATAGATAACTAGCATTTCTATTTCTATCAATCATCCTTGAGATATATACTCTTATATTATTATTTCAGATTAGACAAATTCCATATTCATGGAAGTTGCTCAGTATTATTTTTTTCTTCTGCTTTATTACAGTGTATCAAAACCTTTATGATTGATTATTTAAATGCCTGTCAACCCATCTAGGTTATTTCATGACTTGAGGCTTGCATTTATTGGAAATTCATATTTACATTTTTGTTAGTTATTAATTTCACATGGTCCTATCAATGAAAATATATATTTTAAAGGATCTATTTGACCCATAGATAAGACCATAAAGGTACGGACTACTCCAGGTCAGAGTTGACCTGGGAATAATGCAATAAAGATTACTCCATATTCCTGAGATCTTCAGAATTGGAGCTTTACTATCAATGCGTTATGTCATACCCAGGACACACCTTTTGAGGTGTGTGTCTTGGTGTGGGTGTGTGTGGTAGGGAAATCTTACCTTCTGTTCGCATATTCTAAGCCCCACTGACAGGCAATCAAAAGTTAGATAACTGAGAAGATGTTTGCTAGTTGCGGATCTAAATCTTTTACAGATTCATATTTTTTTTCTAATCTGTAAATATCACAATAAACACATTTCTAGTGGCAGATCATTGAAGGAGCACCTAAGAATTGAATTTATAGGCCATTCAATCTATCACAACATTTGGCTAATTTCTGAATTTTTGCAGTAAGGAACAAAGTAAATCAGACAAAAAAGAAATAAACTTGAAATGAAACCATTATTAGCTATCTTGGCATTGTCGCGTTGTGCTTGCAGTTCTGTTGTTCAAACGCAACAGTATACTTGACCAACTTCAATATGGCGCTCGAATATATTAGATTTGATTTCAGTTACGACTTACTTGTTGCCTTTGTCTTACCAATTCGATGTAATTGGGATATATTCTACAGAAATTGAGTGAAATTTAATGTGAATAAGGAAGGAAAGAAAAAGCAAATAATTATATTGCATGCTGATGATTTAAATGCATGTGGAATCCATTTAGTAGTTATTTTATGTCTAGAGGTTAGATTGCATTCATTATACATTTATATTTACATTTTTGTGTATTTGTTCTTAAGAGATTTTTTTCACCAGTCCTAACAATGTATGCTAGTTGCAAACTAAACCTTTACAGATCTTATTTTTAACAGGTTTTAATCAGATAAATATCACAAAAACAACCGTGCTCAGTGGCAGATCATTGAAGGTGCACCTAAAAGAAATAGCCATTTATCTCAATATGAATGTGTAGCAAATTGAAAGCTGAATATGGATGACCAGATTCCCCAACCCCAACGAACAAATCGATATGTTTGCCATTGTGCAAGGGGAGGAGTGTGCAAGTGGCCACATATTGAACTTGCTACCTCCTTGTTGCTAAATGCTGTGGCAGAACCTGGATGTAAACAGTATTGACACGTACTCAATGCTGTGAATATTGAAGTCTTAAACGGCAATGCCAGACCAGAGTAAGAAGAAATGCATGTCAATCCATTTTAGTTATTTTATGCCTAGAAGTTAGGAATTGCATTCATTATACATTTATATTTACATTTTTAAGGTTTAATCAATAAATATCACAATAAACAACCGTGCTATGGCAGATCATGAAGTGCACCTAAAAAAACAGGATCCATAAGTGCATTTAAATCTATAAACAACAGTTGCACCAGCTTTGTAATGTTTTGAATTCATGTCTGCAAACTTATTCTGTGTACTTAACTCTCTTAACTATATTTATCTTCTTTAACTTTTATCTCTCATTATTTTGTTTTTTCTTTTCTACAGCCAGAAAACAATTTATTTGTATTATTATTTTCTCTTATTTGTACATTAGTCAACAATTCTTTTATTTGACCATGCTGCTTAAGTTCAAAAAACTGAACATTTAAAAAACATTATTTACTTAAGTAGTTATTTTTTTTTAGGTTTTGTTTTTACTTATTTATTAATTTAATGTAAGTTTGGGAAAGACTCAAACCATTTCATGTTTTATAAAGAATAAATCAGCTGATAGAATTTATAGAACAATTTTCTTACTCATTTTTTTTTTTTTTGTGATAAATAAAAATTCATTGTGGATGTTATTTATGACAATTAAATTTCAGGATTTTACTCACTTATTTTATCAGTGTAGAAAAATACACTGTTTAATACATAGTGAAATTACAAAGCCGATAGATTAATACAGAAGTATAATCCCAGAAATTATACAAATCAAAATTAATCCCCCATCTACTACTATGATCCAAAAATTAACTCAACTGAATATAAAAAAGAAAATAGTCGAAATGACATAATAATTGTGTGATCAAACTCACTTACAACAATGACAAATCCAGCACATTACCCACAATGTCAACATGACCACCCCCCACCCCAAGAAGCTTTAATTTCTCCACCATAAATTTACTGAATGAACAAGTATATAATATTCACTGGTCTTTTATTTGTCAGTTTATACATGTTTTGTTTTTTATCCTGCTGAAAGAATGAGAAATCAAATCAAGCAGATTAAAAAAGTAAATTCAATTTTTCTTTATGCCGAAAAAAGACGTGTCAAAATATAAAGTTAAATGTGGATTTCCTTCACTGGGAGTTAAAATAGTGTATTCATGCCATTGGAGGCAATAAAAATATGAAAAAAGATTTTTTTTTTTTACTTGCTCAAATACAATTCACAACCAATAGTCAAAAAGGTACTCTTCACAGAGCTCCGTCCCGGCCTCCTGCCTCAAAAACCGCTAGACGGGGGCTGCTTGAAAAAAAAACACCAGCTACGATTAACGTCACTAGCCTAGCGGTGTCACTTGAAAAAAAAAAACCCAACTGTAACCTAACCCCTAACCTCTAAACCCCCCTAATTAAAATTAAAAGTTTTATTACAAAATTTTGTGGTTGCTTGTTTTTTCTGGGTCACCTATATACAGGGTGACCCAGAAAAAACAGAGCCCAAATTATTTATTCATTTTCCCCATTAAACTAACTCTAAACACCAACCTTAACCATAGTTTTTTTTTTTTAAGTGACACGGCTTCAGCTACAGACTTCAATCGTAGCTGGTGTTTTTTTCAGCAGCCACCAGCTAGCGGTTTTTAAGCGCGGGACAGAACTCTGCGAATACCCGTCAAAAAATTAATAACATTTTAAAAAAGGCATAAGCTCTGTCTTTCCTGCACTTTATTAAAACTATTATTCTTGTTAGTGTATAGCCACATAATGGTAAAAGGATTACCAGATCTGATGTTTTGGTGGTCAAATTGTTCCATAAATTACTCTAATTGTAAGCCTAAAACTCTTCAATATTAAAAATTTGATTTCATACTTGAAAATGAGTGACTGTGTTATGTAATGTGTATCATGTGGAACCATGAGGGTGCCCTGATCTGTGCATTAGAAGGAAAAGTTTAAGTGATGATTTGGCATGGGACACATGGTGTGATTTGATTGGACCGCAAATGATACATGGCGAAGGGGAGAAAGGAGGGGTGAGAGGTCAGAGTGGAAATGGAGTCTGGAAGAATGCATTAACGAGTAAGACATGGATTTCTTGCTCTCAGCCAGTTTTAATTTGGGGAATAAAATACTCATGAGTAAGAAGAAGCAGCCTTGTGTTATTCTACAATAAAACTCCAAATGGCACAAGGGCAAGATAACCCTCAGCCCCAGTTGGCATCCACACTCCATGACGTCATAGAACTGCCAACACTGAACAGCTACCCTACAACCAGGATCCAGCGTTCTCCGATTAGTACCAAGTATAGAGAATAATATATTGAATATTTCTTTATCACATATATACTTCAACTCCATTAGAAGGAAGAGCTGTAATGTTAAGCAACCTGGATACATCATCTCTCCAATTCGGAAATGATGAGAAGATGTAACAAAGAGTTGACACATCAATCAATTTAGACATTCTGACAAGGAGATGAGTAAAGTAAACAAACGTTTTAACACATCTCTCCATTCCTATATGGAGATCATAGTGTTACGACTGTAGGAAATAAAAAAGATGAAGACTACTTGCATTTATATAAAGATTCCTCTTAAAAATCATAAAATAATCCTTGTCTTATGCGATCAGTCTTGTATTTGTCTTTGAATTACTTTCAGAATTAAGCTCCATGCATTTTTGATCAATTAGATTGTATACAAATACAAATCTTAACAAATTGTCAGTTTTTTCTGTTGACTAATTCAAGTTTTCTCAGGGAAAAAAAAAAAAAAAAAAAAAAAAAAATGAAGAAATATTTTTTGTGAAAGAGAAAAGAACTTGGGGGTTGATCATCCACAATTTTTTCTAAAATTATCTTTTTCTTTAATTGGAAATTATATTTCTGTTTTTCATTTTTATGAAAACAAGAGAAGAAAAAATATAGAAGCATACAGAGAATAAAATAAAAGGGAGAAAGGTTGAAATAAAAGAGATAAGAGAAGAAAAAAAGAAGAAAATACAGAAAAGAAAAATAACTGTTGATGATATTCCATCTCGTAAAGGACAAATTAGTATAATAACAAATACTGAGGAGAGACTTACCTGTCCAGCCAGTTAAAGTAAGCATGGGGTCAAGTTAATAGGTGTGGCTTTGGTTGTAGTGGCTTCATATGTAAAGCAATCAATGTGTTGTCATTGGTCAGTTCGTAAGTCACCTGGATTGTTACTTGTCCTGGGAAACCATTTTCTCCACATGGCTAACATAGGTCAGACATCATATTTGAATCCTTCACACAAGGCTTCCCAATGAACCTATAAACAAAAATCAGAAATACAGAAATTAAATAACTTATAAGTACTATTTAAAACAACTCATTCATGCGTTTACAAAGGCTTTTATTTGTAGTATCTGATAAAATCTTCCTCAACCTGAAATTCAGACTCATGTCATCTATCTATACATAATAAAGGGCAGTTGTGTGTATAGTGTATGTCCGAATGTAAATAATAACTCTATTAAAGGGCAGTTGTGTGTATATGTATGTCCGAAATGTAATATATACATATATAAAGGCCAGGTTTGTGTTAAATGTATGTCCGAATGTAATCTATACATATATAAACCGCTAGTTGGTGTGTATATGTATGTCCGAATGTAATCTATACATATATAAACGCTGTTGTGGTGTATATGTATGTCTGAATGAAATCTATACATATATATAAAGGCAGTTGTGTGTATATGTATGTCCAGGAAAAACTCGAAAATAAACAATTAACGACAAAGTAAATATATATACACAAAATATCACCAGGGCTTGGTTTTTGAGCAAAATAATGAAGTTTTGATTTATATTTGTGAAATAAATAAATAAATAATTAAATGATAGCAGCATAGAATTCTTTTGCATTTAATATTCTAGAAGTAGTAGACATTNTAATTTTTCTTTTTAGAGTTGCTGGATCAACGCAGGTCTTTTTTTTTTTTTTTACATATGATCTTTAATGGGGATATTGCGAAGATCTAATTTTGTGATTCAGTAATAATGGCTCTGCGAGACTAAATTGTCTTGCTACACCCTACGAAGGCAATGCCGGGTAGCCAACTTCTAGTACTAGCATTAAAGCGCACCCTACTGGGCAGAATAAGCTAACTCCTGTGGAGGGTCTTGATTAGGCTTCGCCCAACAAATGACACTTCATGTATTGAGTGCATATTAAATTTTTATTAAACTTGAACATATTTTTCCAAACAAGTTAACCAGTTTTCATCAAAACATTGACATAATTTGTCTGTCCCAACCCCCCCAAAAAAAATATCAGACTAATAGTGTATAGTTGTGTTCAGTGAGAAATATAAAAAACTAAGGTTCAAATAGATTATTTTTTAAATTAATAAATCTGTATATGAAATTTTTTTCTAAAAATACAAAACTAATGTATTTGCGCTTATTAAAACAAAACAAAAAAACTTGAGTAGAAAATTAAAAATAGTAAAATAACATTGGAACTATTGTTTTTTGCAAGCCTATATAGGGTCAAACTATATCTGATAAGTGCTAACCATGAAAAGTTTGGTTAAATTTGAAAAAATTCATTTACATAAGATTATGTCAAAATCAACTCTGTTTTTCGATTTGTATTAGTGATTATTAAAAAAAAGAATTTCTGTAGAAACACTTAAAACTAATAAAATAATGTTCCAAATGTTGCCCAATATCTGAACTCAATGTATTAGTTATATTATAATGTATATATTGTATATGAAAAAACTAGTATTGATTTGCGTTATTAGACTAATTGTCCCCATCTTCATTGTTATTTGTACAACGTTCGGTCGATATGCCTTTCCAGCCTTCTTCAGGTATTTCTTCTCGGACTCGGAACTTCCTCGACTCAGGAACTTCTTTTTTCGAACTCGGGAACTTTTTCTTGTCGTTATTCGGGAGCCATCACGGACTTTGAACCTAACCTTTATTTAGTCCACGGGGGTATCCTGTTCTCCATTCCGCTAACCATAGCTGGGGTAGGAGTTGTGTTTCAAAGTCCGTGATGGCTCCCAAATACAAGAAAGTTCCCGAGTTCAAAGAAGGTTCCCAGAGTCGACAAGAAAATACCTGAAGAAGGCCAGAAGGGCATATCGGCCCAAACGTTGTACAAGTAACAATGAAGATGGGGCAATAGTCCCGAATAATGCAGATAAATACTAATCTTCAGCCTCATCTCAAAACAGTGTCAGAGAAATGAAAAAACTATATCATATAAAAATTAATATAAATATATATTATATGATATATTATATATATCTATATAATTATTGTTTATTATATATTATATAAATATATATCATATAAAAAAGTTATATTATAATGTATATATTGTATAATGACAAAACATTGTATAATGTATATAGTAAGTTTATACAATGTTGCCCAATATCTGAATGCAATGTATTAGCTATATTATAATGTATTAATTATACATCTCCTTGTATTAGTGATTATTAAAAAAAAAAAGAATTTGTGTAGAAACACTTCAAACTAATAAAATAATGTTCCAACTGTTGTTTATAGTAAGTTTATATAATGTTGCCCAATATCTGATAAGTGTTATATGAGAATAACAGTAGAATCAGAAAATTGATTTGCTTTTAAACATTATTCATATAAACAGAATATATTTGTATATTATGCTTGAATTATGTTGTCTAATTGTATTCTTGTTGACAACTGCTAAATCTTATTGATCTTTTTCTCTTGTTAATGTGTAACACCAAATTGAATATATATATATATATATATAATATATAATATGGGAGAAAAGTGAGGAGGTTAATCCGACAATATGTGGAGAAAAGTAGACAAACATGGGATGTTAATGGAAACTGGAAATGCTTTATTGTCGACGATGCAACGTTTCAGCCATTTAGACACCATTCATCAGGACCACAGCCCAGTTCTAGCTTCAATGAAGGCATTTTCAGAATGGTGAAAAACAGTAGGTTACTCAGTAGGGGCAGGGGTGGCTGGGGGCGATGGGTAGTGGATTTTCTTCCCTCTAATGAGGAGTGTTATATGGAGATGCAGCCTACTTTTCTCCATATATATATATATATAGTAAAGACTAGGGGCAGAAATATAGACAAAGGAACAAAACTCAGACACGTATATGTAGGAGATATATTTCGCTGTACATTGAGCTCGGCTTCATCAGTCATTTATTTGATCATTAATGCTATCCCATCTAACCCAAATTAATCCCCAAATCCATACCTCTCCCGTCCACTTTCTCTTCTATAAAACACATGTATGATGCTTTAATGATCAAATAAACAACTGATGAAGCCAAGCACAATGTACTCCTACATGTACGTGTCTGAGTTTTTTTCCTTTGTTTATATTTCTCGCTCTAATCTTTATTACATTCTGTCGGATTTACTCCTATCCTCCGATCCTCATATATATATATATTTTTTTTTTTCTATTATTGTTATTGTTATTTTATATTTAAAATAATAATAGATAGAATACATGTATGCACAGATAAACTCCTGGCCAAAACATGTGTCAGTAAAATAAAATAAAATAAATCCTATTTTATCCATTCAACATTTTCTTTCCTTTATTTTTCATTTCAACATACCGTCGAAATCACTTCCATTTTCAACTTACATATATATATATAAAAAGTCGACGGGGTGGCCTAAAGTCGGTATCAGCCAGTCAGCGAGGGAGTCTATCCCCTTTTCAATAGCGCTAGACCAAGGAGATTGTTTTTAGCATCTGAGGTGGAGCGCCACACCTACCATCAGCTCCTTACTTTACCGCACAGATCCCTGTGCTACTCATACGCTGAGTTGGCAGGGACCAGTATCGAACCAGGAACCTTGTGGTTTCTAGCCGAATGCTCTACCGACTGAGCTAACCCGGCCCTATATATATATATATATATATATATATATATAATCAATAGTAATGATATTATGAATGATTTAAACTCATAACTTTAAGTTTCATGTTTTCAGAATCTGAAGATTGTGTAAGCATGAAACTTAAAGTTATGAGTTTAAATCATCCATAATATCATTATTATTGATTGTAAATCTGCTCTGCTTTATTAGCTTGCTTTGAGCACCTTTTTATGCCAATACTTTTCTCATTTATTCTCTATTCATATATATATATATATATATATATATCTGTGTGGGTGTGGTGTATATATATATATATATATATATACCCTCTGTTAGTTATATGAAGTGATCTTTGCTTCTTTCTTATATTTCAATACTTCCTTGTTATTTTCCTTTATATATTTATCAAATACTTTATCTGTTCATTTTCAATTAAGAGATGTGAATTTCTCTTCACTCTCATGAGGATATCCACAAATAAATCTACCTGTGGGTCTTAAGTTGGACAAGTTTATATTCAAACCAGCATAGATTCATATATGCAAATCAAATACAAAGCCTTTGTTTACAATGTTTAATAACACATCATCACAATGAAATCTGTTGTTGCTTCTGGCTGGCAATTCTTGAAAAACACCAAATTAGAATCACCCACTTATGTACACAGCAATTATATAATACTTATGTAAGAGAGAGAGACAATGTTTATATTAATAATCAGGAAGAGTTTGTCTTTCGTCATTAGATGGTCAAATGGTTTGACATTGAACTACTAAATTTGGCATGAATACTTATTGGACCAAAAGAAGGTTTTAACATAAACAAAATAATTTTATTCCTAATGAGGAAAGGTGGGCTCTTATGAAGAGGAGGTTTCTAAAAATATATAAGAAGCCATGTTACTGCAAGATGTAGCTAATAATACAGAATTTAAATTTCCAAAATATTTCCCAATATCAAAAGAAAAAAAAAATCAAATTATTTATCTTGTAAGAATAATTAGTCACATTTAATTAACCATTACTAATTTATGAAATTGGAGAAGTAAAATAATTACATAGCATTGTTCGATACCGGCCCTTGCAAATTCAGTGTATGAGTAGCACAGGGATCTGTGTGGTAAAGTGAGGAGCTGATGGTAGGTGTGGTGCTCCACCTCAGATGCTAAAATAATCTCCTTGGTCTAGCGCTAGTGAAAAGGAGATAGACTCCCTCACTGCCTGGCTGATACTGACTTTTACTTTACTTATTATGTAAATTTATCTTTCATATATATATTTACCAACCCCTCTGCACAAGTAGGATGTGACACAGTCAATTTCTTAAGTGGAGTTTAACACTAACAGGTTTGAATGCAGAGTTTTAATTCACCTAGACTTGTTTCCTAACCATAGCTGGAAGGAGAACAATTGGATGCATACCTTTCCTAGGGTATTAGGCTATGTGAAATGCAAACAGCCTTGTCCAAGATTTGAACTCTGATCATCAAGTCCATTTCCTATGACGATAACCATTACATCATGCACCTCCTCTTTTATGTTATCTTTAATAGAAGCAATTATCATTTTTAACCCTTCATAGTAAATTTCTAATTGATAATAACGATTATAAAATAATACAAATCTTGACCTCTTACCCTAGATAGGTACTTCGACTAGTGCATAATAAAATGAAATCTATGGTGTGATTATAGAATAAGTAATAAAATGTTTGGATGTGAAATGCAAACAGCCTCATCCAAGATGAGTCATCGAGTCCATTTCCTATGATGACAACCATTATAACATGCACCTTCTCTTTTAGGTTCTCTTTGATAGGAGCAATTATCATTTTTAACCATTCAGAAGAAATTTTTAATTGATAACAACAACTATAAAATAACCAGCAGTGATACAAATCTTGACCTCTTACTCTAGACAGGTACTTCAACTAGTGTATAATAAAAAGAAGTCTATGGTGTGATCATAGAATAAGTAATAAAATGTTTGGATGTTATACTCAAGCAAGTCTTCTCTCAGGTGTCTCATTTATTTGGCATCTGGTTATAAATCTGATGTATATGACCTATTGCGACATAATTGATCAGATATGCATTCATGCAACTATGAAGCAGAAAAGAAAAGAAACTGTATGAAATAACTTAGAAGACTGACAAATCGAAGGATTTACACAAGAATCTCTACAACACAATGAATCAACATAACAAGCATTGGCTTTAAAGGTAAATTAATGGCAGCTCATTGATATTGGATAACCATATTGATATAAAAGAAAAGCAGCACTCAGTTTAAAGAACGTTCTACTACACATGTTCATGATCAGTTGGTAGAGCGTTCGGTTAGAAACCACAAGGTTCCTAGTTCGATACCGGTCCCCGCCAACTCAGCGTATGAGTAGCACAGGGATCTGTGCGGTAAAGTGAGGAGCTGATGATAGGTGTGGCGCCCCACCTCAGATGCTAAAAACAATCTCCTTGGTCTAGCGCTATTGAAAAGGGGATAGACTCCCTCGCTGACTGGCTGATACCGACTTTAGGCCGCCCTGTCGACTTTACTTTACTTTTAATACCATCTCAACCTGTCTCGGGTTATTTTATGCCTAGAAGTAAGAGAATCACCTTTATTGAACATTCATATTTACATCTTTTGGATAATTATTTCTTAAGAGGTTATTTTTTGCACACAGCCCTATTGAATAGGAATATTTTTAAACAGATCTATTTGACCCATAGATGGGAATCTAACATGTACAACCACTCCAGAGCCTCATCATCAGATGCAGTTTAGTGTTATATACAGCAGGGGTTCCCAACCTTTTTCAGCTCATGGCCCACTTTGAGACCAGAATTTTTTTGTGGCCCATGAAATTATTATAATAGAAATTATTCAATTGGCAGTCAATTCAATAAAGTCAATATATATATAAAACATAATATAGGGGCGTTCTTAAATGCTGTTTCTTAAATGGTCACCCAATTAAGCATTGAACATCACTGCTTAACTGTGGTGATCTAGAGGGAACCTGTTCTTTCAGTGTAATTTGACTGTAATCATCTATAGAGGACAGATTTAAGTTCTATTGTTTTTTCTTAGTAGGTAATGTACTAAGCTGAAAAATAAATTTAAAAAATACTCAATACTTATTTTTAAAAGTTATTCAGACTTGTTAAAATTAAAGTCTGAACAACTGGAGACAAAAAGGCAAGTGTCACTTGAAAAAAAAAAAAAAAAAAAAAAAAAACGAAGGAAAAAAATGTAAACACTGAAGTTTTTTCAGTCTCTGAAAATGTTAGCTAATCAATCAAAGCAAAATGAGAAGAGGAAAAAAAAAGAAATAGTGTTTGAGTTTTATATTATATATTATATATATTATATATATATATAGATAGATAGATAGATAGATAGATAGAGAGAGAGAGAGAAGAGAGAGAGAGAGAGAGAGAGAGAGAGATCTTTTATATTATCTTATAGGTGAATATTGTCCGATTAAAAAAATAATTCATGGATTTGTACCAAAATATCTTTAATTTAAATGAGTGACACTTGAAATATTTATTTATCTAAAAATTTGTATGTTTTTTTTTTTTTTTTTATCTGTGATGCAATGTCTCTCTAGTTTGAAGAACTATCTATAAACCTAATGAATAAAGTTTTAATAAGTATTTTTTTTTCTTTTGAAGTTTGAAACTTCTAAATTCTGTCTGATTACTTACATCTTACAGAAACACAATTTTCAGCTTCTTATTGTTTATTATTGTTAAAGACATCTCTGTAATGACAAATGATAATACCAATAAACTTTAGAAAGCTTTATTCTACTTAGAATAATTGGTACACTTATTGAGAGTTTATATAGTCTAGTATTTGCTAGAGAGTTCTCCAAAGGGGAGGTAATCATAAAATTGAGGAGGTAACTCTCAATTACAACACAGTTCTTGATAAGATCCCCTCTTTCCTCTTGAAGAACATATTTTGGTTTTAAATATTAAAACCCCCCTCTGTGTCCAGTAAAAATGCATAGTAAATTAGATAGTTTGATATCAATCTGCTTGGCCATCTATTGAAGTTTAGTTAGTTATTTTGTTTTATTCCATATCATTTTTTGTTTTTTAATAACGCGTTTGGAACTAAAAAAAGCCTTTCAAACACCGATTTCAAAAATTTCCAAAAACTTTTCCAACGTAACAACTATCAGGTAATATGTACGAGCATGGCCCTTTACTTTACAGTTGGAATGTTAATTTCATAGTTTTAAGGAGTCCGGCAGGCGTTTTTAAGGTTTTTTTTACATGCGTCAAAACAAACTGAAAAATGCCCTGTTTAGATGTGTTTTTCATTAGTTTTGAAGGCTAAGCAAAATTTTTAAAGTTAACCAAAATTTTCAAAGTTGCAAACTATCAGGTATCATTAGACCCGTTAGGGCTTGCTAAAAAATACTAAATTCAATGTTATTTTATTAATTTTCGATAGTGTTACACAGTTTTTTTTTGTTTTTTAATAATGCGTTTGGAACTAAAAAAAGCCTTTCAAACACTGATTTCAAAAATTTCCAAAAACTTTTCCATTAAATGCTGAATGAAGTCATTATAAAAGGTTCCGGTTGCTTGTAGTACCTGCTGTAACTTCAATGGCAACCCAATGAAGTACTGAACAGGCTCATCATTACTTAACTAGCAGGAACTGTTTCTTTCAGTGTGATTTGACTGTAATCCTCTAGAGAAGTGATATATCCTGGTAAGGGATATATTCTGAAGTTTGTAGTTGGTATATTATCTCAGTAGTAATTGGTACATCCATTGGTCAAGGTGTCATCTAGCGAGTAAAGTTAGCTGGTCAGCATAAGGTCTGGTCAATCGAGTAAGTGTGGGTCGTCAGTATGAGGTACTTGGACCAACACAGTGTCGACTATTTATACACGACACTATCCAATGAGATTATAGCAAGGGGGTACCAAGGTATTTACATATTCATTATATCAAGAAGACAGACAGACAAAATCTTTCAAAATATTGATATTGATGATATCCTATTCTATTCTAGATAATACTCTAACCGGAGATATCACCAGGCAACTTAACATACAATAATAACATAATCAGGTTCATTACAAGTCTTACAGAATTACAAATACTATTCACAGAAAAATATACGTTATAATCACAATAATACACGATGGCTTAAGTTGGTGCTAAATTTATATAACACTGATATTAAAAAGATAACCAAAGAAAATAAAAAGGCAAAAATCAAAGTTTATTTGTGGAAGTCTTTCAGCAAAAAGGACATTGAATCATCATCAGTAAATGAAGATTTGGAGTAAACAAAAATTCTATGAATAGAATTGGAAGCAGGCTTACCGAAAATGTCAAGAACTCTGCAACAATCTCGGCAAAAAGTAAATTCAGGAATTACGCTTTGATTAGACTTAGAAGAAATTCTTTCATTCTTTTTATAAAGTACTTTTTCTTTATTTTTTCCTCAAAATTCCTCTTAGCAAGAAATGAATGGAGAGAAAAGAAAAGTAAAAATCATTTTTGGAATTCATTCATTTACATTTTTCAGTGGAAATCGAGATCTGAAGTATTTTTTTTTTCTTACAACCAAGGATTAAATCTAAACTTTGCAATAAAGACAAATGTATTTATATATATATTATGTATATATATATATATGTATATATATATATATATATGTGTGTGTA
This sequence comes from Doryteuthis pealeii, assembly GCA_023376005.1. Taxonomy (NCBI): domain Eukaryota; kingdom Metazoa; phylum Mollusca; class Cephalopoda; order Myopsida; family Loliginidae; genus Doryteuthis; species Doryteuthis pealeii. The sequence continues at coordinate 10,238,477 of CM042167.1, forward strand.
AAAAAGTAAAGTCGTCGGGGCGGCCTAAAGTTGGTATCAGCCAGGCTGCGAGGGAGTCTATCCCCTTTTCAATAGCACTAGACCAAGGAGATTGTTTTGGCGTCTGAGGTGGAGTGCCACACCTACCATCAGCTCCTTACTTTACCACACAGATCCCTGTGCTACTCATACGCTGGGTTGGTGAGGACTGGTATTGAACTAGGAACCTTGTGGTTTCTAGCCGAACACTCTACCGACTGAGCTAACCCGTCCCCTTTATATATATATATATAAGTAAATAAAGTAAATAAAGTTGGCAGAGTGGATTATTATTGGTATCAGCTGGCAGCAAGGGAACCTATTCCTTTTTGGCTAGTACCAGAACAGAGAGATTGTTTTGACTGAGGTGGGGCGCCACACCTACCGTCAGCTCCCCACTTTACCACCCAGATCAGATTACCCAATCTGTGTTACTCATGTGCTGGGTTGGCGTGGACCGGTATCGAACCAGGAACCTTGCAATTCCTAGGTGGCTGCTCTACCAACTTAGCTAAACTGACCCTATATATTATTAAATAATCTATAATATCATTAAATTTATATAATCCTATCAGTTCATGTTGACAGCATGGATTCCAATGACTCTTTTGCCAATTATCCTATTGGTCACTGCACCTGGCAGGTCCTCCTCACAGCATCCAGTATCCACACCGAGGAGATCAATGTGAGTTTTGATGGTCGGCCTACTCTGATCTATCCATAGGTATCCACAGGAGAATGTCATGAGTTTGTCCTTACTTCTCCAATAGTGTCCAGCATGTTTTGTTCATCTTACTTGAATGGTTTGTGTGATAGGAGGTAAGTGGCCATACAGCTGCTTTTTTGTAGAGTGCTGCTAATCTAAATCTATAACTGAAGTATTTTTTTCTTACTACCAAGGATTAAATTTAAAACTTTGGAATAAATACAAATGCTTCATTACATATATATATATATATATAATATATATATACCAACCACTCCACATGAGTAAGATGTGACACATGGTCAATTTTTTAAGTGGAGTTTAACAGGTTTAAATTCAGAGTTTCCCTTCTTCTAATGTATTTTCCTAGCCAAGGTTAAAGAACCCAGTCCACCCTACTATTTACCCATATTAGGGGGAGAATAACTGGATACATACCTTTCCTAAGGGTATTAAAAGTATATGAAATGCAAACAGCCTTGTGCAGGAATTGAACTCATCTTGCAGTGTCCATTTCCTAAGATGATGTCCATTACACCATGTGCCTCCATAATTATATATATATCATCATTATTAAGTCACACCGACAGCAGTGATGTTCTCCCATGGACTCCTACACATGGACACACCAGTGATGGTCAACCTAACCCTTACCCCATACAGTGTATTTCATTTCCAAGAAAATATTGAAATGTATTTACAGTTAGGATGCATGGATACAATTTTTATGCATCAGTGATGCAGGACACGTGTCTATCAGCATCTCTGTATGTAGATATATTATTATAGGTAATTTGTACTATTATTGAATTTATATATATATACATTTTTGTGAGAATATGTGTTTAATTGAAGTCGTACCTAATTTTTGAAAGTTAATTAATTAATAATTAATTAATTAATTAGGCGGGCATAATTAATTAATTATTAATTAATTAACTTTCAAAAATTAGGTATGACTTCAATTAAGCACATATTCTCCCAAAAATTGTCGGCTAAAAAAGCCATATCAAAACACATCATTTGTGTATTTACTTCTCATATATGTATATATTATATAACTCATTAAACTTTTAAGATATCAATAATGATAATAATAATAGTTGTGGAACATGAAGATGATGGTAATACCAATTGTAGTGGAAATGGTCTCCAAGGGTTAAAAAACAATTGCAGGAATTGGAAATCAGAGGGAGAATCGAGACCATCCAGACAACAGCAATGCTAAAATCAGCTAGAATACTGAGAAGAGTCCCGGAGACCTAAGGAGACTTTCTGTCACCCAGACTTCAGTGAAAAACTACCAACTAATGTTGGTGTGAAAAACTCAGGAGGAGTGATATAATGATGAAATAATTTTAACAAGTTTTTTTTTCAACTTGTTAATTTTTATTGCAACTTACTTTGTTGTTATTTTTATTAAGACAAGAAAAAACAAATATCAAAACGACATGAGAATTCTGTTAAAAGAAAATATGATCATTATTTAGAGAAACAATTTTTCATGTCATTCAAAGAAATTTAATAGATAAATCGGACCATATAACCTTTAGGCACCCCTTTTGTGATCTCAATTCATAAGGACATTTTTTTCATTTACACCATCAAAGTCCGGTTGTTGGTTAGGGTTAGGGGTTAGTTTCATAATTTAAAAAAAACTCTAAAAATCATCTGTTAACAAACAACCGGATTTTGACAGTGTAAATGAAAAAAATGTCCTTATGAATCGAGATTACAAAAGGGGTGCCTAAAGGTCATATGGTTCGATAAATCTAACTTTTCCTAATGACTCAAGGTGTTGTGATTTTGAATAAATAAATAAGTGAAAATAAACCTTTCATCAAATCTAAAAATAGAACAGAAATTTTCAATATATAGGCACCAGTTTTGGAGTGAAAATAAAATCTATGCGAAACAAAGCAATTCCAAAAACATGGTTTAACCAATGGCAATAAAAGACCAAAAGTCTTGAATTTTGAAGACTTTTGGTCTTTTATTGCCATTGCTTTGTTTTGCATAGGTTTTATTTTCACTTCAAAACTGGTGCCTATATATTGAAAATTTCTGCGCTATTTTTAGATTTGATGAAAGGTCTTTATACTAATCCACTAGACTGAGCCTAGTGGATTACTATAAAAACAGCCACTGAAACCTTCCCCAGCAGACACCAAAAAGACAAACAGAAGATGCAACATTTGGCAGCCAGCCTAATGATGAACATACCTACAGTCCACACACAAAAACACTGGACAGGCCACACAGCAGAACTAACAAAGCAAGATTCTTGCCGAGTAAATCAATGATATTGCCAGTAAAATAAACCATATGCCCACCCCTTTTGCGACCTCGATTCTTGGGGACATTTTTTACACCATCAATATCCGGTTAATTGTTAACAGATGATTTTAGAGTTTTTTGTTAATTATAAAACATTGAAGCAAGAACTCAATCCAATGTCCTGAAGAAGGTCTAACAGACCAAAACATTACAACGTCGACATCACCACCTACAATAAACATCCATTTTCTACAGCATCCCGTGTTTGTCTACCTTTCTCCAAATACTGTCGGATTAATTTCCTCTTATGTTTCCCATATATATATATATATATATATATATATGAATATAAAATGAATTTGGCCATGTACCTGTCTAAATAAAAGATATACGTGGTCTGAAGAAGCTCCGTAGGCTCTAGATACCCATGAGTGGAAATGGTCCATAACCACGATACCCATGGTATTTAAGGCTTTTTTATTCACAAATAACTTAGCTCTATTTACAATAATTAAAAATTGAGCTCTCATACAGAACCTGAACTCTACAACAAACTACTGGTAGAGAATAGGATCAGCCTAGAATCACCTTGTACCAAGAAACTTGGTACCACACCAAAGTATATATATATATATATATATATATATAAAATGGACTCTCCTGTCGATTTTTCGACGTATGAGGGTTCATACACACAATGAACATCCACACAGGGATTTGTTTATAGTGGTGAAGGCTTGTGTTGGACCATCCACACTTTATGGCACAGTCGATAGGAAAGAATTGGTGCATCAAGGGTTGCCACAAACCCAATCAATAACCGACATCAGGAATTTTGAATTCAGAGTTATCCTTCTCCTAGACTGGTTACCTACCCAAGGTTGAAGGGCCCAGTCTGCCCTACTATTTAACCCTTAGCTAGAGGGAATTTTGAATTCAGTGATCCCTCTCCTAGACTGGTTACCTACCCAAGGCTGAAGGGCCCAGTCTGCCCTACTATTTAACCCATAACTGGAGGAAGAATATATGGATTCATACCTTTCCCAAGGGTATTAGCGCTATGTGAAATGCCAACTGCTTCGTCTAGGAATTGAACTCGAATCGACGAGTCCATTTCCCATGAATCTAGCCACTAGCCCACACCTCCACATATATATATATATATATATTTTAATGCAGACAGCATATATATATATATATATATATTTTAATGCAGACAGCACAATTTTTTTTTTTTTGATTAATTCCAACGTTTGACTAGCAGCGTTCTGTTTTTACTAACGGTCTTTTTCCCGTCTTGTTTTTGTTGATGACCGACCCACGTGCGGTTGATACATTATAATGCAATAGGGTCCTCATATTAGTTGAGGATGGGCCGAGTGTTGCTTTTTAAAACCGTCAAGAGAATTGGCCCCGAAACGGTTTGCACACTTTCTCTTCTGATGAGCCTATTTCAGTTGTAAACATCGTTTGTTTTTTCATTATATCTTATTCATATATATATATATATATACACAAGAATCTGTTTGATAAATCCAACAATTAATCTGTAAAAAGGAGCTCTGTAAATGAAACAGAGTCAGAATAAAACTAAGAAGTTAAAAATGTTTTCAAAATCAATCAAGATCCGTTACCAAAAGTTCCATGTAATTACAATATTATAATCATCAGTCATAACAAAAATAATAAAATTAGACAATTTTTCCACATTTTTATATAATAAAAACAATTGAAAGAAGGAAAAACTGCCCATGAAAATTCACCTATCAAAATGTACACAATCAAGTAAAAAAAAATTATGACTTAATCTGGGGAATATATATATATATATATATATATATATATATATATATGAAAAATAGATGGAAATTAATCCGACAGTATGAAATTTAACATTTTGAAAAATCAAACATCATATGTTTATTCAAAATGTTCAATTTCATATATATATATATATATATATATATATATATATATAATACACAGAAATGATGATAGGTACCTGTCCCTGTGTCCCTGACACACAAAAATCTAAAAGGACGCAGTAAAATCACTTGAAATGGTGAGGGAAGAAATAAGAAAAACACTGGGACACATGGATATGATTTTACTGCATCCTTTTAGATTTTTGTGCATCAGGGATGAAGGACACATAATACCTATCAGCATCTATATATATATAAAAGAATTTTCTGGTATGTATGTGTCACTTATAACTCCAAAAAGAGATCTCATTCTGATTTGAAATCTCGCAGACACATTAATATGTTTCTAACTAAGAAACACACAAAATTTGGTTTTTGATTTTTAAGTGATATAATTTAACAATTAGACAAAAATCAGCCAATTTCTAGAACACTTCACAGTAAGGAAAAAAATAAAGTATAGAAAAATTGGGTCAAAAAGGAAATGAATTAGACTAATACATTTCACTTCAACACAACAGGCTAGGTACTCTCTCTTTCACCCAGTCTTCTCTCTCTCTCTCTCTCTCTCTCTCTCTCTCTCTCTCTCTCTCTCTCTCTCTCTCTCAAATAAAATTATGTTTTAAAAAAGTTTAGGATTACATTTTTTTAAATAATATTTTAAATGTAAACCAAAAAAGATTTTTCTAAAAAACAAATTTAATTGTAATATACGAATTCTCTGTGATTTTTTAAATTTAATAAAATATTTTCCTCTTATTCTTTCTTACTCCTTTTTTCTCCCTTTCTCACTGGTGTTCCTAAAAAAAATTTAGTCTGGTCATGGACCAGGTACTTTTGCTAGTACATATATATATAATTGTGTGTACATGTAACACTTTTCTATATCCCCCACATGATTACATTACAAATAGGTTAATTGATTAATGAAGAAAAAATCTGTTATTATGTAAAGGGATGCTCATCATCACTTATTGCTGCAATCATATTCTCATGAGAATAAACAAAATTAACCTCTTACCTACTGATCCAGAATTTACTCATTAGTGAAAAATCTATGGCAAAGTGTTCTTCAGTACTAGTCTTCAACTACCATTCTAATACTCAGAATTATTTTCTAATTATCTGGCATGCAAACAATGCAGAGTATTATTTACCCAATGCCTCCACCACAAGCAGGATGTGACACAAGATCAATGTTTAAGCAGAGTACAGCTGGTTTGAATTTAGAGTTTTCCTTCTCCTAGACTGGTTGCCTTTCCAGGGCTAAAAAAGTCTGTCCCATTATTTACACATAGCTCAGGTAAATGGATTCATGCTTTTTACCAAGGCTAAAGAACCCAGTCTACCCTACTATTTTCCCATAGCTGGAGGAAAAACAGATTGATTCATACAAACAGCCCTGTCCAGGATTTGAACATAGAATGTCTATGTATTTAGCAAATCCCACCACCACAGATGTGGTACAAGGTCAAGTTTTAAGTAGAATAAAGCTAGTTTGAATTCAAAATTTTCCTTCTCCTAGACTGGTTGCCTTACCAAAGCTCAAGTCCTTACTATTTTTCATTACTTTTGATAATTTCTCCTTGAAATGGAAATCAAGGGAGATTTCAAAAACTAAGTCTATTAGCCAATTAAATTTTTTTTACTAATAGAGAAATATTTTTTGGAACAAACTATCTAAAAACAACAATAGCGTAAAAGAAATTAATTGAATTGGAATATTTCAGAAATAAAGGTAAGAAAGAAAATTTAAGAGGGCATTTTGGGGAAATAATTGTCTTTCTGAAAACAAACAGCCTCATCTAGAGTTTTGGTTTGGTTTGTTTTACAGCATATCAACCTCAGTGGGTCATTTAATGCCGATAAAGTTTTGAAAGAAATTCATTCTTAATGGATACTCAATGTTTTTATAAACACATTTTTCAAACTTTTTTAAACTCAATTTTTTTGTAAACAAATGTTCTATCTAACCTATAGATGGGACCCTAACAGGTACTACCACTCAAGATCAGTGTGGACCTGGGAGCAATGGTGAAGGGGTGCTCTACATTCCCCAGACTTCCAGAACTTGAATCTCACCAACAGTTAAAGTTTAACATCATACCCAGGACATAAAGACTCTCAGCCACCACCTTCTGTCACCCATATGATAGAAAGGGGTTGGGGCTTGCCATAAGGGCAATAGGGTTGGGAAAATCATATAAGTGCTAGGGTTTGACGTGACCAACCGATTGATCAGAGGGAGCCTCTCCAACTACCCGTCTAGCCCAAGATAGGGCCAGAAGTGGAGTATTGCAAGTCATGGACTGCTCATCCACCTGGGCTCTATCCTTAAGCATCACGGGTTACCACCCACGGCCAACAAGTGGCCCTATTGGGGAGTCTTACCCCTCTGCAGAGAGGCATTCTAATTCCGCAGCCAACAGGGCAGTCTAGAGTTTAAGCTCAGCCTTCAAATTCCATTTTTCTTGCTGATAACTGTTACACTTGTATTATTTGGATTATTCTCCTCATCTTTATTGTTATCTGTACAACATTTCAGCCGATGTGCCCTCCAACCATCTTGTTATAATCAGGAACATTCACAAAACTTTGAACCCAACCTTTTATTCAATCCATGGGGGTATACTGTTCTCATTCTGCTAACCATGACTGGATACAAGTATTAACCTGTGTTAATTATTATTCTATGTTACTGTCACCCTGTCAGGGTTAGCAGAATGAGAATAATATACCCCCTGGATTGAATAAAGGGTTGGGTTCAAAGTGACAAGAAGGTATCTGATTATGAAGAGAAGGTTCCTGAGTCTGACAAGAAATACCTGAAGAAGGCCGGAAGGCACATCAGCCAAAACATTGAACAGATAACAATAAAGATGAGAACAATAGTCCAAATAATACAAATTATCAAGTCTCATCTGAAAAATTCAAAGAAACCGTTACATTACCTGTGCATCCTGATGCCACAAACACAAATATATCTATAGACATGTATTGAAGTCTAGGTAAGCACAACTGAAGCAGTGTCCAAGACAATTGGTATTTATAGAAATCAAGAATGATCCATTCATGCATTTGGGTGATTCCATTCCTTGAGTTCTGATTGGCTGCTTGGTTTCAATGATATTGTGGAGTTTTATAAATACCCTGTCATTCTGCAGTAGAATTGCAACAAGACAGGTTTGTATTAGGTTACAGTCACTTGTTGCCGTGTCTTACCAATTCGACGGTAATTGGAACTTAGTTTGATTATTCTTCAACATGTAAGTACTATATCCAAGTAAGATGAACAAGACATGCTAGACATTGCTGGAGAAGCAAGAACCAACTCATAAGTGATGTTCTCCTGTGTTCAGTCTGTAAAGTTATAAATAGATTATGATTTGTATTTATTATGAATTGTTATTACTTAATTACATAAAGAAAAGTTGGAGTTGAAGTTTTGTGTTCCAACTCCACAGCCCTGCAATGAACACAATTCTCTAACCTCTGGGCATAAAATAACCTTAGATGAGTTGACATGGCATTAAAATCAATCAGATGTGCACATGTTTTTATTTAAATTCTGAATTTTAACATTTTAAAATTTTAATCTTCAAAACCGATACATTTTTTTTTCTTATTCAGCAGTGGACTTAAAATGGCTGCTGCTATAAAACAATGGCAATTCTTCAAACTTCTTTTTTATTTTCTCTTTCTCTCTACAGTAGCATCAACATTTCTTCCACTGATTAGTTACATTTAGAGAAACATCAGCCAATATTAAGTAGGTCTGAGATTTCTAATAATATAGCAAGCTCAAAGCCAGAAATAAGCAATATTTACACACCTCCAAGCTAACAGTATCAATTAAGAATGCACAATATAACAACAAATAAAATGGCAAGAAGTGACAGTATCTTATTGATTTGATAGACTCGAAATGACATGCTTCTCTAATAAATTCTAATTTTTTTCCCTCTAATTTTCATTTCTTTACTTTTATATAGTACTTGCTTAAAGGCCACTTCCGGCAGCCATTAAGCTTCATGCCCTAATTAAATGGAAGTACTCAATAATTAGAATTCAATAGTTACCTCCCTTGAGAAATTACAATGATCAAAGGGAATATAATTGCTGACTCGACACTATTATTATCAAGTTGAAAATTAGATGGAAATTCTTTTATTTTCTAAGTTAATATATTTGATCTTTATTACAAGAATTCTTCCAAGATGTAGCCGCATCAGTGCAACTGTATGGCTGCATTAATGTATGACTCTTATAAAACACTTAGAGAGAAAAAGCTAGATGGGAACTACACAAGGATGCTCCATACTGTCTTGAACAAATCTTGGAAGCATCACTCCACAAGAAAGGCAGCTATATGGCCACTTACCTACCTACTTTCCTTGTAAAATGAAGCGCCTCAAGAATAAACTAAATGGGAGTTCCAAAAGAATGCTGCATGTGGTCTTTAAAAAAAGCAGATTTATGGCCACATGCCCTAAACATAGTCACACAAAACATCCAAGTAACATGATATGAACAAGACATGCTGGACACTGTTTAAGAAGCAAGGATGAACTCATAAATGACTTTCTCCTGTGGATACCAATGTAGAATAATAATACTAGTTCCAATTACCATCGAATTGGTAAGACAAGACAGATTCATATTAAGTTATGACTACTTGCTGCGTCATACCAATTCGACGGTAATTGGAACTAATATGATTATTCTAGATATTGTTGAAGTGAGTCAGCGTACTGTTGGTTTGAGCAACAAGCTAAGCACAACTGAACCAGTGTCAAGACAGTTGGTACTTATGGGAATCCAGAATAGTCCTAATGCATTTGGGTGATTCCATTCCTTGAGTCCTGATTAGCTGCTTGGTTTCTACGATGTTATGAGGCTTCATAAATAACCTGGCATTTTGCAGTAGTCTTCGCAGCAAGACAGATTCGTATTAAGTTACGATTACTTGCTGCCTTGTCTTACCAATTCGACTGTAATTGGAACTAATATGATTATTCTACAACCTACATATGGACACACCAGTGTATGCCAACCAGCAAAAACCTATATCAATCTAGATTAGTTTTATTTGTTAGGTGTGGCTGAAAGGAATTTAGTAGAAATCAACTGAGTGTTTCTGGAATGAATTTCATGCAACCAAGAATTGATGTCAAAGAGGTGCATTAAAATTGCTGGAACAAACCATCATTACCAAGAAACTTGGTGGTGCATAAAGAAATGCAAATGGTCTGTAATAAGATCTTTAGATTACACATGTCAATTGAAATTCCTGTTTCACTTGTGGTTCTTACAAACTTCAACAGTGAACATTATGTAGAATAATCAAACTAAGTTCCATTTACTTTCAAATTGGTAAGACAATGGGACCATATTAGGGGTTAGGGTCAGGGTTAGAACCCCTAACCCTAACCCCTAACAAACAACCGGATATTGACGATGTAAATAAAAAAATGACCTACTGACATGAAATTGAAAAGAGGTGCCTTAAGATAATATGGTCCATCCACAATAAGTAGTCGTAACTGAATACGAATCCATCAATCCAGCAATACTACTGCAGAATGCCAGGGTATTTATGAAGCCTCACAACATCCTAGAAACCAAGCAGCCAATCAGGACTCAAGGAATGGAATCACCCAAATACATGAATGGACTATTCTTGATTTCCATAAATACCAACTGTTTCAGGCACTGCTTCAGTTGTGCTTAGCCAGTTGCTGTTGTTCAAACCAACAGTATACTGACTGGCTTCAATACATTACAGAGCCATAAGCTTGCACAACACCCTGCTGAAAGGGCTGGAATTATAGCCTCATGTAGTCTCCTCAATTGTCTGGTTGAAAGAGTTGAAAATGTGTCAGTCTTCTTTCTAGTCCAATGGCCAAGTTTTCTGGCCAAAGTGAAGCACGGTAATTGATGTTGTGAAGTCAATAACAAAGGAACCTCATAAAACTATTGAAGTCAGTCAGTCAGTCAGTCAACTATTGGTTTGAACAACAGCAACTGGCCTAAGACAACTGGTACTTATGGGAATTCAGAATAGTCCACTCATGCATTTGGGTGATTCCATTCCTTGAGTCCTGATTGGCTGCTTGGTTTGTATCATATTCTGATGCTTAATAAATATCAATTTGCAGTAGTCTTGCAGCAAACCAGGTTCGTATTGGGTTACAACTGCTTGCTGCCTTGTCTTACCAATTCGACGGTAATTGGAAATAGTATGATTATTCTACAAAAATGATACGGTCTACATTTTATAGTTTGTTGAGTGATGGGTTGTGTAGCAAAGAATTGGGATTGTATTTTCTGCTATGTCTCCTTTTTATTAGGTGATTACCATTCTTGTCATGTACCAGAACCTCCATTCTTAGATTACCTATGGATGCCCATAGTTTTCATGTGTTAATCTTGTCTGACTGGAATTCATATATTTCTAGTATACCCTTGCTACTTAAAGGTGCCCATGGTTTAATGGTCATCATCATAGGAAATGCCAACACAAGTTCAAATCCTGCGCAGGGCAGGTTGAATTTCACATAGTGCTAATACCTTTGGGAAAAGTATGAATCTATTATTCCTCCAGCTATGGGTAAATAGCAGGTCAGACTGGGATCTTTAACTTTGGTACAGTAACTGGTCTAGAAGGAAAACTCTGAATTCAAACCTGTTGAACTCCACTTAAAAACTGACCTTATGTCACATCCCACTTGTGCAGAGGGGCTGGTAAATAAATGCCCTTGTTACTGTCACCTGAGAAAAGGATTGATTTTATCGGCATGTCAACTTGTTTTAGGCCTAGAGGTTAGGGAATCATGCTCATTGTATATTCATATTTACATTCTTTGTGTAGTTGTTTCTTAAAAAGATTTTTGCACAAGGTCCTATGAATTCAAATAATTTTAAAACAGATCTATTTGACTTATAGATGGGACCCTAACAGGTATTACCACTATGGGTCATATTGAACCTGGGAGTAATGTCAATGAAGATGTACTTCTCACATCCCAGATATCCAGAACTGGAGTCTCACCATCAGTTGCAGTTTAGTGTCCTATCCAGGACACCCCTTTCTTTTTTGGTGGGGAGGGACTTACTCATCTGCAGGGGATACAGTCAGCATATTCTAAGTCTGACCAACAAAGTGAACCTGATAAAAATATATATGAGTGGCCACCTTTAGAGATAGAACTAGAAGTGGCTACCAGGCGTCACCTGGGTAGAGGGTTTTTTTTAAAAGTTAGGCTTGAAGATCCATTATTACTTATCGCAATTGAGATGTTCTCTGGTTGCCCCATAAAAATCCCCACGGAAATATATAACAATATAGTAAGAAATTTCCATTCATTTTTTTTTTTAAATAAGATATAGATCAATCAATCAATATCATATTTCAAAGTGAAAAAAAAAAATATACAAAAAAAAAGATAAACAAAATAATATGCAAATGACTTTCCCCTTCTGTTACTTTTCAAATTTGAATTTTAAATATCTTCCCAACATAAATAAAATCTTCATTATTTTTGCTCAAAAACCAAGCACTGGTGATATTTAATGTGTATATATATTTACTTTGTCATTAATTGTTTTATTTTCAAAGTTCCTCCGCACATACACAAACACAACTGCCTTTTATAGAATAGATAACCCTTTTTTCTGACCCTCACAATAATCACATGCCCAAATAGTGTTAAATGCTATCCAGGTTCCATGACTACATAACCCTACCTACACTACCTCGTTACCTATTACATCAAACATGTCGCTGGTCTGAGTCCATTTTTAGAAGTACAACAAGATGAAACCCTCTAGTCTACTATTGTCTGGAATTTTTTTTGATACATCAGTTTAGCTTTTTTTATATTGAGACAGTGAGAAATCAATTACCTTTCTTGTTTTTTGTTTTTTTAAACTAAGAGACAAGATAAAATTGCTTGAAACCCCATTAACACCAGTTTTATACAGCCAGGTGGGTAGCAAATGGGATTCCTATAATTAAATTCTTCATTCCAGTTAAATGCATTTATTTTATATATTTGTGTAGTGCCGATAGGCAAGAATAAAAATAGTTCACTGTAGCGGCATGACAATGTTTAAACACAATCAATTCAGCTTAATTAAAACTTTGGGCCACTTTCTTACTGGGTCATTTTCCTATGAGCAATCAATTTAAAGGTATGTCTAAGATAAAACACATATTGCTTTCATTATTACCTTAATTTTCTTTTAGAATGACATAATCAACAACAACAACAACAACCAGAACACCCAGAGAGATATCCATTCACACTCACAGAATTTTAATATATTTTATGGAAAAATAATTATTTGCAGACATCTTGATAAAAAAAATAATAATTTAAAAAATAATTCATAAAAATTCATCATAATTATTAATTAAAGTCAAGTGGATTGACTTGCGACACTCCTACTAAAATATTCCTGATGATGTAGATAGCATCTATATATTAGCAAAATTCTCATTATGTTTGTATGTAACACTGACATAGCAAGATTTCCACTCCAATTTGAAAACTGAATGATAATTTTCTGGGGTCTGCATTGGCATTGAAAACACTTTTTTTTAAAAATCTGTATATATTCATCAACCCCTCTATACGAGTAGGATGTGACACAAGGTCAATTTCTTAAGTAGAGTTTAACAGGTTTGAATTCCTTCTGCTAGAGTGGCTGCCTAACCAAGGTTGAAGAGCCCAGTCTGCCATAGTTGGAGGAAAATAGATGCATACTTATTCAAAAAGTATTAGCCCTATGTAAAATTCAACCAGCCGTCCAGGATTTTAACTCATGTAGCTGTGTCCATTTCCAACAATGATAACCATTAAACCATGAACACCTCAAAGTAACAATACATGGGAATTCTTGTCATACACCAGTAGAACATGAAAACTGTGGACTTCCAGGATTTGAACTCAGATCGACGGGTTCATTTCCTTCCTTATGGTCAAGTCACACTGAAAGCATCGAATCCCTCTAGATCACTGAAGTTAAGTAGTGATAAGCCTTTTTAATAGTTAATTTGGTGATTATTTAAGCAACAGTAAGTAATGTAAGCAACCTAAGCCCTTTGTTTATCAAAAATGACTTGATTTGGCATTAAATGACCCAAAAAGGGTTGATATGCCACAAAACAAAACAAAACCAACCAACCATTTCCTTTGATGATAACCATCACACCACACACCATTTTTTTAAATCTCTATATATATTTACTAACCCCTCTGCACAAGCAAGATGTGACACAAGTTCAACAGGTTTGAATTCAGAGTTTTCCTTCTAGACCGGTTGCCTAACCAAGGTTAAAGAGCCCAGTCTGCCCTACTATTTGTCCATAGCTGGGGAGAGAGTAGGATTCATACCTTTCCCAAGAGTATTAGTGCTAAGTGAAATGCAATTACCACATCCAGGATTTGAACTCGGGGCAACGAGTCCATTTCCCATGACTTTAACCATTACACCATGCACTTCCATTCTTATTATTCTTATTTATATAGATTTTTAATCTATATATTACTAAAATTCTCATTATGTTTCTATAATGTGTAACCATTAACCAGAAAAAATGCATTATAGCAAGTTATTTATTAAAGCAAAACTTTTTAAATGTGCTAATTGAGAGATTAAAACCATTTGCAGTTCAATTTGAAACTGATAATTTTGTTGTGTCTGCATTCATGCTGAATATCAATTTTTTTAATCACTTAAGTTCTTGATATAACAAAGATAATTATGAAATAATTATTAGAATCCTAATGTCCAATTGGACACATGGCCTAGTGGATAAAGGAGTTAGGTTAAGACAGTTTTAAGTGACAGTTATCTCTAGATTGCAGGTTCAATCCTGATCAAGGGCAGTAGTAACATAGAATAATAATTAACACAGCTTAACGCCTCTACCTCAGCTATGGTTAGCAGAATGAGATTATTTTATCATCTGAGGTGGAGCACCACACCTACCATCAGCTCCTCACTTTACCATGCAGATCTCCGTGCTACTCATATGCTGAGTTGGCGAGGGCCGGTATCGAACCAAGAACCTTGTGATTCCTAGCCGAACACTCTACCGACTGAGCTAAACTGGCCAAATGACCTAAAAGGGTTTGATATGCCATAAAACAATCAACCAAATCCTTCTTAAATAGAAGCATCAATATCATCATGGATTACTGTTACAAAAGAAAGCCAATGGGTCATTGATTATTAATTTATAAAAATTCTTAATCATTAATTAAAGTTAAATGAAATGACATCAGACACTCCTACCAAACAATTCTTGATGGCATAGATAGTATTTATTCTAATAAAATAGAATTATTTCTTGAAGATTTAATGTAACTGTAGAATACTGTTAATTGTTATTCTGTGTTATTTTCACCCTTAGCCAGGATTGAACCTGCAGTCTGGAAATGACTGTTACAGATTGTTAACTATTGGACAGTGGAACAGTCAAATACCTCCTCAGCTTAATGGACTTTTCCTGGCAGTAGTGGCAGTAATTATTTAAGCTGTTATAGTGGGTTCATTGGAGAACTAGAAACTGCATGGTTAGGCTTGGCCAGTCACATTGCTCAAACCAATTGTTGACTATCTAACTGACTGACTTCAATAGTAACATTTTTCTCAGCAAAATATAAAAAGGTATAAATTATAAAAGTCAAGTGATGTGGCATCGGATATTCTTATACTTTCATTTCAGCTTTTCAAGTTTGAATACTTTTTATAAAAATATGATTAGCTTATGAGAATATGACTTTAAAAATATATAAAGTCGAGTCGACAGGGTGGCCTAAAGTCAGTATCAGCCATACAACGAGGGAGTCTATCCCCTTTTCAGTAGTGCTAGACCAAGGAGATTGTTTTTGGCATCTGAGGTGGAATGCCACACCTACTATCAGCTCCTCACTTTACCACACAGATCCCTGTACTACTCATATGCTGAGTGGACGAGGGCCGGTATCGAACCCGGAACCTTGAGGTTCCCAGTCCCATGCTCTACTGACTGAGCTATACCGGACCCTTAAAATATATATACAAGGGTAATTCCAAAGATAAGGTCTCCAAAATATTTAGAGATCATAGAAACGTTTATTGTTATTTTAAGTTTGAACATCTATTTTTCTACATAATTGTTATTTTGGTTGATGCATTTTTGTAGGGGTTGTAGCAATTTTTGTATGCCCATGGCATACCAGCTCAACACCATGTCATTGAGGAAGTGTTGAACCTTGT
The DNA here is from genome assembly GCA_023376005.1 of Doryteuthis pealeii. NCBI lineage: Eukaryota > Metazoa > Mollusca > Cephalopoda > Myopsida > Loliginidae > Doryteuthis > Doryteuthis pealeii. Next base: position 10,254,671 of record CM042167.1, read on the forward strand.
CATCATTGCAAACAGCCTACACCACTTGCCAATGTTTGTAACATCCATGCATAACTCGCCATACACTTCTGTTAATTAGCAATGAATTACAATTGGTGAAATGCCTTTTGCATTCAAAAACTGAATAACTGTGTGAACTTTACACTTGGCAGTAGCATCAATTTGGAGCTCCATCAGAAACGACTGCCAAGCCAAGACTAAGCATGACAATGAGGCATACGCAGTTGCATACACAATAAACACAGCAGCATTGCCAATAGCTGCAAAAACAGTCTCCCCGCATCCCCAGTGTAAAATAATCAAACTAAGATCCAATTACTGTTGAATTGGTAAGACAATGCAACAAGTAGTCGTAACTGAATACAAACCTATCTTACTGCTATACAACTCCAGAATGCCAGGGTATTTATGAAGCCTCACAACACCATAGAAACCAAGCAGCCAAGCAGGACCCAAGGAATGGAATCACCCAAATACATGAATGGACTATTCTTGATTTCCATAAATACCAACTGTCTTGGGCATTGCTTCAGTTGTGCTTAGCCAGTTTGCTGTTGTTCAAACCAACAGTAGACTGACTGACTTCAATACCCAGCACTTTGGAAACCTTAATATTGGGATTACCCTCAAATATCTCTTCACAAGTCTAAAATCATTCACAGAAATCTATATTGATATTTAGGAATAGTATATTTTTTATACACAGACAGTTTGATGGAGACCTGGCAAATTTAGCATGCATACCTGTTAGTGGCCCTATCAGCTGTGACTGTAGAATATGTTGACTGCCCCTCTACAGAGGGTTTAGAATCTGTGTTTCAATGTTTTATGTCTCTTTAGTGTGGCTAGACACAGCAACTACCCCTGACCAGGAGCGAAACCCAATTAAATTTTCATTATCTATCTATCTATACATATATAAAGGGCAGTTGTGTGTATTTGTATGTCTGGAGGAAAATTCAAAAATAAAACAATTAACAACAATGTAAATATATATACACATTAAATATCATCAGGGCTTGGGTTTTGAGCAAAAATAATGAAGATTTGAGTTATATTTGGGAAGATATTTAAAAAATTTGAAAACTAACAGAAGAGAAAGTCATTTGCATGTTATTTTGTTTATCTTTTTTTTGTATGTTCTTTTTTTTTTTTTTCGCCTTGAAATATAATATTGATTGATTGAATTAATTGCATCATTTATATCCTATTTTTTTTTAAATTGTAAATCATTCAATGGAAATTTCTTACTATATTGTTACATATTTCCATGGGGATTTTTATGGGGCAACCAGCGAGGATCTGACTCGCAATAAGTAATAATGAATCTGCGAGACTAACTTTTTAAAAATCCCCCCTTTACCCAGGCAACACCGGGTAGCCACTTCTAGTGTATATATATATATATATAATATATAAACAAAATTTGGCATTAGAAAACCTACAAGGGTTGATATGTCATGAAACCAAACTTATTAGAGCCAGAGGAAATTTGTAGAATAAAATATGTGTTCTTCATCATCAAAATGTGTGTGTGTCTCATCAAGATGGCGGTTTCTAACAATAATCAGCTGTAACTAATTATATAGAATTTAATTTTTTTTAAACTTCAAAAGAATATAATTAACAAATTGTTTGTTCTACAAAAATAATTATTCCTATTTAATTAAACATTACTAATTAGGTTTATAGGTAATTCTTCAAGCTAGTGATGTAAAATATTTACATAACATTATTGCTTAATTAGAACTAACTATCGGGGAAAAAAAACTAAAATGGTTTAGTTTCTTTGTTTTATGGTATATCAACCCTTTTCGGGTCATTTAATTCCAAAACATGTAATTTTGATAAAAGTTTCTGTTTTGTTTTTTGTTTTGTTTTTTTAATGGCATATCAACCACAGGGGTCATTTAATGCCAGCAAAATTTTGAAAGATTTGTAGCGATAGTTTGGAAGAAATTTTTTTAAACTCAATTTTTTTTGTAAACAAATGTTATAACCCATAGATGGGACCCTAACAGGTACTACCACTCAAGATCAGAGTGGACCTGGGAGCAATGGTGATGAAGAGGTGCTCTACATTCCCCAGACTTCCAGAACTGGAACCTCACCAACAGTTAGAGTTTAACATCATACCCAGGACATGAAGACCACCCGTCTAGCCTAAGTAAGGGCCAAAGTGGAATGTTGCATGTCATGGACTGCTCATGCACCAGGATTCCGTCCTTAAGCATTCTGGGTCGCCATTGGGATTACATTTCTCATCTAATAGGGGACATGAGAGGTAATTATCTCCTGTGTCTGCCAGTAAGAGCTAGGTGGCAATACAAGCCGCAATATAAAGATGGAAGCACCAAAGTCAAATCTCCTTTCACTTTCCAGCCTTAACAGAGGTAAAATGCACCAGTTGTGTCTCTCGTCTATAGAAAAGGGGGGTTGTGTGCCCCCAGAACTTTGTGTTGGATGGTATATGAGAACATGCTCAACATGAAGGTGTTTATACTTTCCTCTTTTACCAGACGAAAAGACTATTAGGACATTTCTCTTATACAACTATGTATAAGTTCTTATTTGTATTTTCTGTCATGTCTGTATTCTTCTCTATTAAGTTTGCTCAGGCAATAAAATATCCTTGTTATCACTTCATCGGGAATTGTTCTTATATTTATACCATACAAGGAAATGATATATTTTTCAGGATTTCTTTTACATTTGATAGCAAAAAAAAAAAATTAAAAATACACCCTCCAGGTGGTGTAAAAATAATTTTTTTAAAGATATTGCCTAAGCGGGGTGGAAGTTAAATTGAATTTTTATCTCCAACCACCCTTAGGTAATATCTTTCAAAAATTAGTTTTTACACCACTTTTTTACACCGCCCGTTTTTTTTTCTAGTCTTATTAATAGTAAATAATTTTATTTTAAAATATTAAACCTAACAACAGAACACCTTTTTTATTTTTTAAACCCTGTAACATTGAATCTGAAAAAAAAAGAAGGAGAGGGGGTAAGCTTGATTGATGAAACTGTCGTTAAATTTAAACTCATAATGAAAAGCAGACATGTGCAAACCTAAACCAGATACAGTTAAATAAACAAATATCTTCAAATTTAATGTAGAAGATTATGTGACTAGTTCTTCTTGGAAATAATTTTCTCAAAATTTTATATGTTAGATAACTTTAAGTATATAATAAAATAAAAAATAATCCCAGATATGTATTTATTAGAACTTGTTTGAACAAACAATATGGACTGTTTAATGTTGCAAAATTAATTTCTGAGTATATATAATACAGGATTGTTCTTTATTCTATGTATTAATGATTTTGACTATAAATTAAAAGCTCATTGATAAACTTACAGAATTCCTGAGGGTTTTGTGATGTAAGCAGTGATGTAGTTTCTGTTACAGACAGACACCTAATCTCCATTATAATAAGATTTGTTATTCTTGTTTTTATCAAGTGTAGATAGGTACTTTAGCTAGCTGACTATAATTACTGTCAATTATATTGGATTTTATTGCTAACAGATTTCAAATTTCCACATGAATTTTAAAAAACACATCCAAGCTGAAAAAAAAAAAAAAAAAATTTGATAGTTTTAATATGAAGGTCAAAAAGTCATAATGTAGTAGCAACCGAAATGGAAATGAACAAAAAATAAACAATTTTTTTCTTGAAAATTTTTATTCCCATTTTTTTTTTTGCTTCAAACTTGGAAAGTATATATGAATATTTTAGAAATAAGGATCACGTTTTGGTGTATTGAATCACACAGTTTTGAAAAAGCAGCAGATTCTTTGTTGATTTTGCTGTATCAAACCTTTTTGAATTTCCTTTCTTTCATACTGATCTTTACACTCATGTAACACCAACTCCTTTTTTTTTCTTTATAAAGAAATTGTACCAAATTCTGAAATCATTTTCAATGGCTTTTGAAACCTGCACAATGCCCACCACATTATGTAGATCTCACTTATTTCTATTATCAAGGTCTTTCTCATCAAACGATTTCAAGTTATGGCAAACCTATATATGCAGTGCCGGATTTAGATATAGGTTAGTATGGGCTGTGAACATACATGATGAAGGGGACCCAAATTCTACTATCCCAGGGGCCTCTTTAGGCCTAAATATGACCCTATAATAATAAATATATAAAAAATAAAATATCCATAAATCAAGGAATAATATGAATTTAACAAAATAAAAATCAACTGTACTAACTTCAAGTGTCAAATTATATCTTTGAACCAATGTTTAGCATAGCAAATACAATTTATTCAACAGTACGGTATATATATATATATATATATATATATATATATATATATATATATATATATAGTACATGTCAAAGTGACTCAGTATACTGTTGAAGTGACCTGCTAAGTTTGAGTGAATTTGACATGAAGCAGCTGGTATATATGGCACTTAGAATATTCCATATTTGCACATGGGTGATACCATTCCCCGAGTCCTGACTGGCTGATGACTTTAGTGGGGCTATGGTGCTTAGATAAATAACCAGCCACTCTGCACTGTGCTTATGGCAATACAAGATCTGTATTGAATTATGGCTTTCCTACTACCTTTGTCTTCCAATTTGACGGTAATTGGGCTTCTACAATACATACACATCCTAATCAACAGCTTAATCATCTTTCTCCTTCCCTCTCTCTCAAATTTAAGTCAACATATAAATTAATTAGAAGTTACAAGTATCAATATCAGCACTGACAATTGCAGTTTTTTTCTGCAAAGATATAATCAATAATATAAAAAGACTAGTATTATCTGCATTATTCAGACTATTGTTGTCCTGATCTTCATTGTTATCTGTACAACGTTTCGGCCGATATGCCCTCCGGCCTTCTTCAGGTATTTCTTGTCCAACTGGACACATGGCCTAGTGGATAAAGGAGTTCTAAGTGACAGTTATCTCTAGACTGCAGGTTCAATCCTGGTCAAGGTCATCAATAACATAGAATCAAATCTAAATTTTAAAACTTTGCAAAAAAAAAAAAAAAAAATTTGAAATTATTTAAGATACCCTGTTCACTAAATGACAGACTACCATTTCCCAAGATAAATATAAACATGTTTGTTCTTTTTGCTTCTAATATTTTCTATGAACATTCAATGAATAATTCTTAAACACTCATCTTTGACATGTTTCTTTGTCACATTGAATTTAAGCCAGAAGAATTTTTTGTATATTTATTCTTCTGCCTCTAAAAGACACCCAGGTCAATTTACAAAATCTTGTCTATCTTTTCACACAATTCTTTGAGAAAACAACAAAGATACAGATATTTCCCCAGGAAAGCATTTACAAAAACGTTCTATGATTTATATCTCAATGACACTTTTGTACAACCAAGTTATAACTCTTTTGGGCTTTTTGATTTCAACTGTGCATTTGGTTTTGTTTTACGGCATATCAACCTCAGTGGATCATTTAATGCCGATAAAGTTCTGAAATAAATCAATTCTTAATGGATAATACAATTTTTTATAAATACATTTTTCTATTTAACCCATAGATGGGACCCTAACAGGTACTACCACTCCGGGTCAGAGTGGACCAGGGAGCAATGGTGATGAAGGGGTGCTCCACATTCCCCAAACCTAGAACCTCACCATCAGTTAGAATTTAACGTCATTCCCAGGACATGTAGACCCTCAGTCACCACCTTCTAGCACCCATATGATAAAAAGGGGTTGGGGATTGCCATAAGGGCAATAGGGTTGGGAAAATCATATAGGTGCTAGGGCTTGACGTGACCAGCCGATTGATCGGAGTGAGCTTCTCCGACCGACCGTCTGGCCCAGGATAGGGCCAAAGTGGAGTATTGCAAGTCATAGACTGCTCAACCACCTGGGTTTTATCCTTAAGCATCACAGGTCACCACCCACGACCAACAGGTGGCCCCATTGGGGGAGTCTTACCCTTCTGCAGAGGTGCAGTCGGTGCATTCTAACGCCCCAGTCGACAGGGCGGTCAACTATGCATGAATATCTCACAAAGAGATAGGCTTCAACCTTAAAGAACCTTCATTAACCCTTTTTCTTCAATTGTTTGATCATATATGAGTAAATGTTTGAACCTGTGAAGGAAAATCCCATTGGATTCAAAATCCAGTGTAATAGTCCCTCGCTGGTTCAAATCCTGTTTGCAGTACCATATAAGTAATTGCAGGATATATTTGATCTGAAACACCTGGAAACAATCCAGGTAACATACATCAATTATCAGAGGTGACTGTTTTGTTGTTTCATATGAAAATGCAAATGGCTCTTGTAGAATAATCACACTAAGTTCCAATTACCGTGGAATTGGTAAGACAAGGCAACAAGTACTCATAACTGAATACAAATCTAATCCTGTTCTCAGCACCATATTGAAGTCAGTCAGTATACTGTTGGTTTGAACAACAGCAACTGGCTAAGCACAACTCCTAGTGCTCCAAAATAACTGGTATTTATGGAAGTCAAGAATAGTCCATTCATGTATTTGGGTGATTCCATTCCTTGAGTCCTGATTGGCTGCTTGGTTTCTATGATGTTATGAGGCTTCATAAATACCCTGTCATTTTGCAGTAGTATTGCAACAAGACTAGATGCCAGTCTAGAAAAATCGGGATAATTCCCTTTTATTCTTACACTAAAAAGTTTTTGGTCCAACCGAGAAAGGAATGATCATCTCTTTTATTGAAAATGAAATCTTTTTTTATGTTTAACAACAGAGTTGAATATGCAGAATAGCATGAATATTTCATTGATCTTGGTCCTTTCCATTGTAGGGATTACATTCCTTATTTGCCAAGGTTCTCCTATTTGACGCCAGGGGGCAAGAAAGGTAATTACCTCCTGTATCTGTCAATACCCTCCAGGTAGTACAGTCAGTGGCATTATGAAAAAAAAGTGGCAAGGTTAAAACCCTCTTTCACTCTTCTGGCCTTGAGAGAACCAACAACATATTAGTTGCGTCCCTGTCTCCTGACAGCAACATCGTCTCACATCAATAAAATGTAAGTCTTTAAATTTTCTTTTTCTACCAGCTACATATTAAGGGCTAAACACTTTCTTTAGTAAAGATTCTATTCGTCATAGGACATTTCACTCATACAACTCGGTATAAGCTCTTCAGTGTATCCTTTGTCATGATATTTGTATTCTCTTCGATTACGTTTGCTCCAACAATAAAATATTCTTGTCTTTACTTCGTTGTGAATTGTTCTCACATTTATTCTGTACAAAGAAACAAAACTCAAACATTATCATTTTCTACACTATCTTCGTAAGACCAAGAACTTTTTAACAATCCTGTATAGATGTCATTAAGTACAGATATAACTTGTGTATCTTCTTGATAACATATTAATGTTCAAACATTGGTTGCCATTGGGCAGAGCTTAGAAAATGCTGACTGTATCTCCTGCAGAGGGGTAAAATTATATATATATATATATAGAGAGAGAGAGAGAGAGAGAGAGAGAGTAAACTATAGACACGTGTTTCGAGGTATCACCTCTCATCAGTATAGTTATACGATTTTTAGCAGCTGCCTCTGGCTGGGTTAGAGACCCGAACGAACTTACGCTCGCCAAACCTCTAACACACACATCCATAGTCAGTCGCCAAGTATAGCAGGCTATTTAATCGCTATATTTCTAAGTGGAAATGGACTTCACCTAAAGGATGTACTGCTTATGACATTAAACTCCAGTTCTGGAGATCTGGACTACCCCTTCATTGCCATTATTCCCAGGTTCACTCTGGTTCAGAGTGGTAGTACCTGTTAGGGTCCCAACCATGGGTCAAATAGACATATTTGAAAAGTATTTGTATTTGATAGGACCGTGTAAAAGAAAGAATCTTAAGAACCAGGTTAGCTCAGTTGGTAGAGCATTTGGCTAGAAACCACAAGGTTCCTAGTTCGATACTGGTCCTCACCAACTTAGCGTATGAGTAGCACAGGGATCTGTGCGGTAAAGTAAGGTGCTGATGGTAGGTGTGGCACTCCACCTCAGATGCAAAAACAATCTCCTTGGTCTAGAGCTAGTGAAAAGGGGACTCCCTTGCTGATTGGCTGATACTGACTTTAGGCCACCCCGGCAACTTTACTTACTTACACCTTAAGTGTAAATTTGAATGTACAATGAATGCGATTCCTTAACCTCTAGGCATAAAATAACCAGAGACGGTTTGACATGCTGTTGAAATCAATCAATTAAATATTGGGTTTATTACAATCTGATTCATTCTTTTGATTATAATGTTATAGTAGAATTCTCTTAAGAATTTTCACAGTTTCTTGTATTGGTTTTCAAGTCCTGTCTTGCAGGAAAAGATTAAAACTGTGAATGGGATAGAACCAGGCCGTATTGACAAACGGGCTTTTTTAATGTGGGGGAGACACACTCAAACCAAAGCTTAAGAAGTGGCCAGTCCAAAAAAATGCGTGATCCCTTCAGCATTCCACTTTTAGACAAGAAGGCAGGTGCTAACTAGGGGGAGGGTCCTCTGGGATCATGCGGTTTATTTATTTTTACTTTACTCAGAGTACTAGACGCCAAAGCCCCTAATAGAATAAAAGTGAATATGAAGCATAGAAATATATCAATGTATGTTTATATCCAATGCTACAGAAATACCTTTCAATGTTGTTACCTTTTAAAACAGCAGGATTTTGTCATTACATGTCCCTTTAAGAATGACATGTTATTATTATAAAAGATAAAACAGCTGAATTTAAACTTTGTTCATGGGCGTATGTGTGAGAGAGGTTTTAATGATAGGTTTCAAGTTTAATTTCTTGTAAGGTTGAATTGTATAATAATTAAGCTTTTTTTTCTTTTAAACCAAATATAACAGGGTTTTATTATTTCTCGTGGAAAATTATACAATCAAAACGTATATTATTAACTATTATTTATTACCAAATTATATACAGCATTGAAACTGTAAACAAGAATAAAGTTTTAACATCTCTATGTCTAAAAATACAACTGCCGTACACAAACCATCCAAGTAAGACAAACATGAGAAGAAAAGACGAAATCATAAGTGACATTCTCTGTGGACACCTACAGATGGACAGACAGGAAAAACTTACATTGATCATCTAACGTGCGGATAGTGAATGCTGTTAGGAGGACTTGCCAACATCGATGACCGATAGGGACAGGTGGCGAGAGAGAGTCAAGAGAATCTGTGTTGCCAGCGGAAATGATGATATATACATGAAAGAGTCGTTCAAAAAATTCTAAAGCTCACCCTAAAAATTGTTTGGACCTCTGTTTTGTCCATTTTTAGATTTGCCACACGTTCCTCACCTTTGTATGGGTCTCACCTGCACATGAATTAAGACAGAAATCTGATTTCATTTTTTCTAGTTTTATAACAAGGGACTCTTCTTTCTAACTGAGGCTTAGAACTTTTTAATGACTCTCATGAGTGTATATATATATATATATATATATATATATATATATATATATATATATATATATTAGGGACTTTCTCGTCGATTTTCGAAGCATGAGGGTTCATACAATTAACACCCACACAGTGATTTGTTTATAGTGGTGAAGGCTTGTGTTGGACCATCCGCACTTTTTGGCACAGTCGATAGAAAAGAATTGGTGCACGAATGCCACAAACCCAATCAACGACTGACCTCAGGAATTTTGAATTCAGAGTTTTCCCTCTCCTAGACTGGCTACCTACCCAAGGTTAAAGAACCCAGTCTGCCCTACTAGTTTACCCATAACTGGAGGGAGAATATATGGATTCATACCTTTCCCAAGGGTATTAGCGCCATGTGAAATGCAAACAGCCTTGTCTAGGATTTGAACTCGGGTCGACAAGTCCATTTCCCACGACTCTAACCATTATGCCACGTGCTTCCATATATATATATATATATAGATAGATACCCAACCCTCCACACGAGTAAGATGCGCCACAAGGTCAATTTTTAAAGCGGAGTTTAACAGGTTTGAATTCAGAACTTTCTTTCACCTAGACTGGTTGCCATATCGAAACAGGTTAGCCATAGCTGGATTCATACCTTTCCCAAGGGTATAAGCGCTATGTGAAATGCAATCGGCCTCATCAAGGATTTAAAATTAATTCACCGTGTCTATTTCCTCCGCCGACTATAACCATTACACAACGAGTGCTGGAGGAGTGTGCTGTAATAGTTAGTCATAGGAAATAGACTCATCGATCAGAGTTCAAATCTTGGATGAGTCTGATTGCATTTCACATTGTACTAATACCATTTGGAAAGGCATAAATCCAACTATTTTCCCTCCCTTCTATTGGTAAATAGTAGGACAGACTGGTCTCTTTAACCTTGGCTAGGTAACCAGTCTAAGAGAAATGAAAACTGAATTCAAACCTGTTAAACTCTACTTAAGAAATTGACCATTTGTCGTATCCTGCTTTTTCGGAGAGGGTGGTAAATGTGTGTGTGTGTGTGTGTGTGTGTGTGTGTGTAAAGTTCAATAGTAAATAATACCTAATAATATCTATTTTTATTGTATAATGTTCTACTTGAAATAATCAAATCTTGATACTTTTGGTATAGAAGAAAACTTTTTATAAAAATTGTCAGTGATGTAATTATTTATTGGCGATACGGTAACCAGATTTATGATGAGAAGTATTGATGTAAAAGTGATTATAGTGTTTCATCGAATTTTGCCAAAGATTCTGGTAAGGCCAACACTTCACTAGGAATTATAAAAGGGACATTTTCATATATTGACAGAAATTCTTTCCCAGCATTGAATAATAATAGTTATGTATGTTCGTATCTTCACTACAGTGTACAGACATGGTCACTGGATTGGGAAAAGAGATGTTTAAAAATTGGCTAGAAAAGTGATATCAAGTTTGCTCCTGATTCACAGAATTTGGGCGATGAGAACAGGTTGAAAGGTATACTAGAGCGAGTCAAAAGTTTTGCAATATTTTGGTAGCGTGTGGCATAATTCGGCAGCACCGAATTCTTTTGTCGAGATCGTGAAGGTGACAAACCACACGAGACCGTGAGATGTCGAAGTTGCCTGATACTCTCTAAAATGCTACTTGTCAGATTTTCCTCAATGGCTTAGGAGGAGGAAGAGGGATATGAGGAGGAGGAGGAGGATATGAGGAGGAGGAGGAGGAGGAGGCGGGGGGAGTCTCCGTGGCGTAGTGGTTAACATGCTGAACCGTGACATTGTAGTAAGCGAGTTTGAACTCAATCAACCAATCATTGCTGTCCATCGTATCCGATGATGACACCACGCGAATCATTTTCCTCCAATTTAATCGATCTCTGGTTGCGTCTTGCCAACTGCCTATGGGGATGTTAAAGTCCACCAGATTTCTCTTGATGTTGTCTTTGTACCTGAGCTTTGGTCTACCGATTCCACATGGTCTCTCTCTCTCAGTTGAGAGTACGGAATTTGCTTTGGTAGTCTGTCATCCCCAAGTCTGTTCAAGTGGCCGGCCCCATCTCAGGTTGCGTTGGACAAGTATTTCGCGCATGCCAGGGAGTCCAGTTCTCTTCATGATGGTCCTGTTTGAAATGTTGCCACCACTTAATATACTGTGCAAATGACGCATGTAGTAGACATGTAGTCTATGGGCATCCACTTTGTATATCGTAACATTGTAGTAAGCGAGTCTGAACTATAGTCGAGCTATTACGTTCACTTTCGGGCTCATACACTTGTGAAAGATATGAAGCCCTCATCCCCCAGCTATGGGTTTAATAGTACCACTACTGTTTTCCTATAATGATGGCTTTGGCATTAAATAACCCCCGAAGGTTGATATACTAGTCGTCGAGGTTTTTGCAACCCAAGCCAAATTTCTTCAACCATCAGGTCATTTTATTGTGATCAATTGCGCCTTCACCTTTCACACAACAAATATTTTTTGGTGTTTCTGTGGCTTTATGGTTACACAGTTTAAACTTGTAATGCATAAGTTCCTTAATTAGAACTAGCAACAGAAAACACCCTCCGGGCGTCGTAAAATTTAATTTTTGAACGACATTGCCTGAGAGAGTGGGAGTTAAAAATTCAATGCCAGAGGGTTTGTATCATAAGTAAGCAAAATCCTCATATTTATTAAAGAAGTAAAAAGAACAACAAAAAAACAATTTGAAATGAAAACTGAGACCCATCCCTCTCAAATAAAATGTTGCGTGCATGTAATAATCAAACAATTATTTTGAATATTTTCCACATCAATTTTCCACTAAATCGTAGGTATTTATTTATTTGTAAACTTTTTAGTTAACTTCTTGTTACTGTAAAAAAATTAAAAAAAAAAAAAAGACGAGAGTAAAAAACAATTTTTTAAATTGCTTACTCAAATTTTGGGTGTATATAGCATAAGAAATGCTATGACGCAGTTTTTGTTACAGACAGAAATACAGACAATCTCCATTATTAATAGATATGTTGCACGTTCACCCATAAGGCTTTCAAATTACACACGATGTGAAGCAATGCACAACGTGTCAGTGCACCAAATACCACGATACTACCACCAACAACAATCTAAATTGATTTTGTCAAGTTATATTTGGTAAATATATATATTTACCAACCCCTCCGCGTGAGCAGGATGTGACACAAGGTCAATTTCTTAAGCGGAGTTCAACACGTTTGAATTCAGAGTTTTTCCTTCTCCTAGACCGGGTGCCTAAACAAGGTTAAAGAGCCCAGTCTGTCCTACTATTTATCCATAGCTGGAGGGAGAGTAGGATTCATACCTTTCCCAAGCTAAGTGAAATGCAATTACCACATCCAGGATTTGAACGGGGCGACGAGTCCATTCCCATTATTTTAACCATTACACCACGCGCTTCCTTTGTCAAGTTATATAGGCGCCGCAAACTAGCACGTACCAAAATATTGCAAAACTTTTGACTCACCCTAGTAGACTTAACAGTATTAGATAAGTCACTGAGTCCGGGTTAACTAAATAGAAATAATTAAAATTATTAACTTATTAAAAATAAATTCATTTTTAAAAAATGAGAGGGTTGTACTTATCAATGTATACTTAATTATTTGCTGTATGTCCCGGTCCCTGAGCATAACTAATAATAAAATAAGTTTAGATTAGGCACGGCTAATTGTTGGCTCATTTTCATTTTTAAAATGAATTAAAATTAAATCGATTATTTAAGGTCATTTTTTGTCTAAGTCGAAAAGTAGTAACATAATGAATGATACATTTAACACTATATTTTTCAGTCAATCTTGCTCAAATATATCGTAAACATAGCCATAAACACTGCCAAAGATGACGTAAAATTACGTATTTTACAAATTAAATTTACCCCCCTCCATTGAAAAAAAAAATTACCAGAATTCAGGGAATTATCTGATTTTAATCAAATTTTCAGTCTTGATTTATAGATGAATGCATTGTATAATACCTCAATTATTTTGTTTCAAAACTTTCTGATTTAATTAGATATTTCTGCTATGGAAAATTAATAGATAAAATTCATTTAAAATGTGAAACGCCTTTCAAATTTCATGTTTTTAGATACTAAAAACAAATATTTATTTAATAATTACTCTAGTTTATTATTGTTATCTAATAATTTTTATAGAAAAACTCTATTGAAAATTTAGCCCCCACCCTTTTAAATAAAACAAACATCGATGTATGATTTTTTTTTTCTTTTATAAGAATAGCCAATTGAATAATGATCGAAAAGAGTAAAAAAAAAAAAGAAAGATCTCCAAAAATTATGTTTTTTATTTTTATTTTACATTTAATTTACCAATTTTCAGTACTTATTTTTTACTAGGATAGCTCCCTGGATTTTTTTTTCTTCTATTCACACCTTCGGTCTTTTTGTCTTTCTATTTATACTGTAATTAGTTTCAACTTTATATAACCCCGTCGATATTTTGCGCCCCAAAATTACGGGGTGGGGGCAAAGTTAAGTGACCTTAAATAATCAGAAAGTTTTGAAATAAAATAACTGGTGCATTATAAAATTCATTCATTGATAAATCAACACTGAAAATTTCATTAAAATCGGATTATTCCCTGATTTTTGGTAATTGTTTTTTTTCAATCGTGGCGGGGGGGGGGTAAATTTATTTTGTAATATACGGATTTTAGGGCATCTTTGGTCGTGCCTCGTTTAGATCACTCGGCAGAGCATCCGCCTAGGAATCGCATGGTTCCGGGTTCGATACTGGTTCTCACCAACTTAGCGCACGAGTAACATAGCTTGGGTAATCTGATCTGTACCGTAAAGCAGCATCTGGAAGCTGATGGTAGGTGTGTCGCCCCATTTCAGCAAAAAACTTCTCCCTGATGAAAACTTAAAATCCCCAATTACTTAAATATTCGTTCGATTTTTCCTTAACCAAGAAAGTGTCTTTGGTTGTATTTTGCATTTTCAGTGCCGGTTTCTTTTTGTCTGGACACAACAATAAACGTACTAAGTCCAGTGAAATGCAATCAAGACAATAAGTCCCGTTTAATCTTCTATTAAGCAATCTCTTTTCTTTTCTTTCAGACTGACTTTCTAAGTAGACACACAGTAAGTAGGTGATTATACGTATGTGTTATCACTTGTTGAAATACATGTGTCCATTTCTATGTCGACAGATAGAATAAACAATTTTTGGCCAACAGGTGTTCACTTGATCCTTGGTTACTAAGTTACTGGAAACAACAAAAACTAAACAACAATAAAAACTAACATCTTGACGACGGTATACTGAAAATACTTTAACTGCCCACTTCTATATTTTATTTTACTCAAATGCAGATGTTATAAAAACCTAATGTAAATTGGGATTTGGTTTGGTTTGTTTTACGGCATATCAACATTGGTGGGTCATTTAATGCCGATAAAGTTGTGAAATGAATTCATTCTTAATGCATAATACAATCTTGTTTATAAACTCATTTTTTCTATTCAACCCATAGATGGGACCCTAACAGGTACTACCACTCCGGGTCAGAGTGGACCAGGGAGCAATGGTGATGAAGGGGTGCTCCACATTCCCCAAACCTCCAAAACTGGAACCTCACCATCAGATAGAGTTTAACGTCATTCCCAGGACATGTAGACCCTCGGCCACCACCTTCTAGCACCCATATGATTAGAAGGATTGGGGGTTGCAATAAGGGCAATAGGGTTGGGGCAATCATATAGGTGCTAGGGTTTGACGTGGCCAGCCGATTGATCGGAGAGGGCCTCTCCGACCGCCCGTCTAGCCCAAGAAAAGCCTAAAGTGGAATATTGCAAGTCATGGACTGCTCAGCCACCTGAGTTCTATCCTTAAGCATCACGGGTCGCCACCACGGCCAACAGGTGGCCCCATTGGGGGAGTCTTACCCCTCTGCAGAGGTGCATTCTAACGCTCCACCGACAGGGCGTGTAAATTGCGAGATTTAATTTTAGTAATCTATCTATCTATCTCTCTCTCTCTCTATATATATATATATATATATATATATATATATATATATGAAGGAAGGGTGGATGGGTTTAGGATCCGACGATATGCTGTAGATAGAAGGAAAGTGGTCAAGAAATGAACAACTCAAACGTATCACCCTGTGACTTGTTTTGAGTTGTTCATTTCTTGACCACTTTCCTTCTATCTACAGCATATAATATATATATATATATATATATATATATATAAAGGCAGTTGTGTGTATGTATGGTATGTATGTCCGGAGGAAACTACAAAAATAAAACAATTAACGACAATGTAAATATATATATATGTATATATATATATATAGGGTCATCCACAGACACGTGTTTCGACTTATCAAGTCTCCTCAGTGTGGCTAGACATTTTGTAAGCTACCTACAGCCGGAATTGAAATCCGATCGGTTGGGTGCCAGTCCGGCACCGTAACCATTAGGCTGTCTTCACTTACAGAATGGGAAGGGGATTTTAACTGTTTTAATACACACATCGCTTTGCGTGTAAAGGCCGTCACAAAGTGCTCCATTCCTTAGAAGAGCGTTGCTATATATATATATATATATATATACTAACTCCAGAGCTTGCTTTTTGTGCAAAAATAATGAAGATTTGATATATATATCTGGAAAGATATTTAAAAATGAGGATTTGAATAGTAAGAGAAATGAAAGTCATTGGTTGCATTCACGATTAAAACATCAATCAATTATGGAAGACCAAAACAATCTATGGATCTGCGAGACTAACTTTTTATTATCCCCCCTACCCAGGCAATGCCGGGTAGCCAATTCTAGTCTTTTCCTAAATTTCAAATTAACAATGAACGTATAAATTAAATAAAGAAAATCATTCAAATATATCAATCTATCTATATAATAATTACTCGTATGTTTGTTTTCTTTCACACTTTTCTATTTGCCGCCACTAAAAAAAATACAGACAGCTGACAAAATTGTTTTATTAAAACAATTGATATCGTTTTTGATGACCACTTAATATTTGGTATCCATTAGCACCAGATGCAGTGTTTGTTTCTCTTGTGGCCACGACCTTTGTTTTTGCTGATAAATTCCAGTTTTCTTCGTATTTTTAAGGAAAACATCAATTGATGAATAATGGCGATTCAATTTATTTGTAATATCGCGAATTGTCATAAATCCATGTATGCCACAATTTGATATTTTTCAAACTCTTACAACTGCTCACTAACCATTAGCAAAGGATTAATCACTAATTAGGATATCAAATTAAGGACGAATAGGCTATTTAGCCGGTTCTAAAAGTTAGCATCCGGGCATTTCATGTTTAACGTCTTTCCTTATAAAAGGTAATGTAAACTTTTTACACGCTTCGTGTTTGAAACGAAAAAAAAATATATTACGTTTTCAGAAATATCAACAAGAATTCATGGTTAGGGTTAGGGTTACAATTTTATGTTTTAACAATTGATAGGGGAAAAATGCCATTTTTCCACTTTGGAAAAAATTAATGATAGTCAAATTTACCTTCATCATTTTCCTCAATTTTTTAAAATTTTGTAAAATTTCACATATTTGATCACAAAGTCACAAACGGTATCTATATTTTTCATTTAGGAGATTTTTTGTATCTTTATCCTTCACAAAATATGAATATAAATAAATATAAATAAACTTTTGTGCTAAATCTGTGTTGTTCTTTTTAACATTACTTGCATTCATGATAAAAAAAAAAGTAAAAATAAAGTAAAATAAACATGAAAGTAAGTCTGTTTATTTTACGAGGACCGGCTAAATAAGCCTAAAAGCAAGATTGTTTATTTGGCCAGGACCGGCTGAGTAGGCTCCTCCAATCAAGGAAAAGAAAATTTAAAAAAAACAAAAACAAAAAAAAAAAAAACAAATGTTAATATTTTTAAAAAATTTTCTTTTCAGAAAATAATGACTTTTCGCTACAACTAAGAGAACTTTGACACCAATAATCAAGAAAAATAATAACTTCCTATGTTGTCTAAGCCATTGAAATTTCATTAAATTTTATAGCAATAATTTTTTTTAAAAGGGATCAGTTTTACCAGTGCCTGTTTGTTTTTTCCCAATACCATGTATTCAACTGCACCTTCACCTTTGGTTTGTTTTTTGTTTTACGGCATATCAACCTCAGTGGGTTATTTAATGCCGATAAAGTTTTGAAATAAATCAATTCTTAATGGATAATACAATTTTGTTTATCAACTCATGTTTTTCTATTTAACCCATAAATGGGACCCTAAAAGTAATACCACTCCGGGTCAGAGTGGACCAGGGAGCAATGGTGATGAAGGGGTGCTCCACATTCCCCAAACCTCCAGAACTGGAACCTCACCATCAGATAGAGTTTAATGTCATTTCCAGAACATGTAGGCCCTCAGTCACCGTCTTCTAGTATCCATATGATAAAAAGGGGTTGGGGCTTGCCATAAGGGCAATAGGGTTGGGGCAATCATATAGGTGCTAGGGCTTGACGTGCCCACTCGGAGGTAGCCTCTCCGACCGCCTGTCTAGCCCGAGATAGGGCCAAAGTGGAGTATTGTAAGTCATGAACTGCTCATCCACCTGGGTTCTATCCTTAAGCACCACGGGTCGCCACCCACGGCCAACAGGTGGCCCCATTGGGGGAGTCTTACCCCTCTGCAGAGTTGCAGTCGATGCATTCTAACGTCCCAGCCGACAGGGCGGACCTTCACCTTTTACACAACAAATGTTTGGTTGCTTCAGCGGCGTTAAAGCTCAGTCAACATATAATACAATAAAAAAAAAGAAAGAATTCTATGCTCTAATGACAATGTTGAATTTAAAGTATAATGGAGTAAACATCAAGGGGTATCTGTTCACTAATCACAAATATACAAGTTAGGGTAGCGTGGACATGAAGTCAACGGCGCTTGGTAACTGATAGTTTCTCGCCTATGAGATCCTCAAACTAAGTGATACACACACACGCATATATATATATATATATATATATATATATATATAATATGAGTGTTATATTTGTACGTAGACAGAGCATTTATATTTAAGTTAAGGTAGCGTGAAAAAACTGACAGTTTCTCACCTGTGCGATATTCAGACCAAATCTGAAGATCGCATAGAAGAAAAACTGTTAGTAACCAGGAGTTGATTCCATGTCAACGCTACGTTAACTTGAATATATATATGGGAGAAATATATACATGAATAACTACATCTTCAAACCCAATATATAAAAACCCACCCACTCCCAAACACCTAACACCTGTGGCATCATTATCAGAACCCCATTGCTCCACACCCTTTCTGAACGAAAAAGGAAAATCTCCTACTACCAACCTCTGCTAACACCAACAACTGACCACCCCTCCCCTTATTCACGACCTCCTAATTCACCAGTATGAAAATGTTCACCATTGAAGTAAGAACTCAATCCAAAGTCCTGAAGAAGGTCTAACAGACCAAAACGTTAGAACGTCGACATCACTACCTACAATAAACATCCATTTTCTACAACATCCCGTGTTTGTCTACCTTTCTCCACACACACACACACACATATATATAAATATATATATATATATGAATTTGATATATTGAAAAAACAAATGATGTTTATAAATGCATGGGATCATCAGGAGAGAATGTGCACCGTTTCGGGGCCTTCCTCTCAACGGTTGTTCCTGATGATCCCAAGCATTTGTAAACATCATTTGTTTTTTCAATATATCAAATTCACACTGTCGGATTAATTCCCTTTTATTTCATATATATATATATATATTATATATATATATATATATATATAAACTGTACCTTCAATTCCTTCACCCCGTAGAACTATTTACAAAATTGCATACCGATTCCTCATGAGATCTTATTTAATTCAAACTTTCACGGTCCATTGATGGACTCTGTTCAGATTAAATTGTGACTATAAATTATGATCTTGTCTCTTCTATGTTCTGAACTCATGTAAAAGTCCCTAGCCAACTTCATATTCATCCAGTTGTCATTGACACTAACAATATTTGACAAATAAGTGACCAAAATAATCCAATAAACATGACACTACCATTACTGTCACTCACTCTCACTACCTCCTCCAACCCACCGCCTCTCTTTCTCTCTCTACCTCTACCTCTCCAACCCTCTCTCTACCTCTCTCCCTCTCTCTGTAAATGTGTGATTGATTAATCAATTTCAATACCCTATACAGCATTTTATGTAACACCACACATCTAAGGTTAATCTCTCCATCCCAATGAATAGTCCGACAAAGTTCACTCAAACAAACCAAATTTAACCCAGATTCTTTGCTTCACTCAAAATATTTTTGAAAATTTCTTAGTAATTCATATTCGTTCATTTTTTTCATGAGTAATAATTGATATCGACGATGCATTTACCCAACCTCTCTATTATGGGATGGAAGAATAGAATAAGAAATTTATTAATCAATAGTAGTACAAATTATTAAAAAAAATATAAGTAAAAGAAAAACTTTATTGGTTTAAACTACTATTGAAGGGAGGCCATGCCTAATAGCGTGAAGCTAATCCCATGGACATGACCACCCTTGGACGCTCACAGGAAACAATACATGAAACACACAACGTAACATATACATATATATCATGAGACAAATTAGCCGTGTGAGAATCTAAATGCAAATCTGTTGTTTATAAAGAGGCAATAAAATGATTTTTCAAAAGAAGGTAAATTTTTAAACGGGGTAGCTGCTGGGTTGGATTCATTTTTTCTTCTCGTATAGACCGATTGCCGTACGAAAGCTAAAGAACTCTGCCCTACTATTTACCCACAGTTGGGAGGAGATGGATTCACGCATTTTACAAGAGCATCAGTGAAAAGAAACACAAACAGTTTCGTCCAGAATTTGAACTCGGGTCACCGATTACCTATTAAAATAACCGTGACGCCTCGCGCCTCCATATGAATGTTAAATGTTATCTCTTCAAATCCGTAAGTCGGAATAGGGTCTGAGAACTATTTTACTATCTATTATAAACCCAGTATTTCAAGCTCAACGAGACCTTGTCAGATATCTATCTATCTATACTATCTATTGTCGGGAAAAAATGAAAACTACTCACCTGCAATCTTCTGAGGGAAGAAAGCAGGAATGAAAAATGCGTAGGAATTTATACTTGTGGTTGGTGTCAACTATTATTTGATTGGTCGAATTGGTAGATAAATACCCCGTCACCACTCACGAAGGCACTTACTTCAGGACTATTTATACGAGACCTAAAGTGTCAGTTCCTTTTTTACCCACTTGCAAGGTCGCAACAAGGTTTGTTGCAAGCTTTTTCCCTATTCAAACCCGACCAGGAGGTCTTTATTGGTGTACTCAAGTCTACTGACAATTTGCCAAACTATCTATACATATATAAAGGGCAGCTGTGTGTATATGTATGTCCGGAGGAAACTGTAAATATATATATACATACACGTTAAATATCACCAGGGCTTGGTTTTTGAGCAAAAATAATAGAGATTTGATTTATATTCGTGAAGATATTTAAAGAAATAAAATTTAAATGATAATAGCATGAATTTTTTTTCATTTTTATATTTTAAATAGTAGACATTAATTTTTATTTCCAGAGTGGCTGGATTAACACAACGTTTTTTTTTGTTTTTACATGGGGATTTTAATGGGACATACTATGAGGATCCAACTAGCGATTCAATAATAATGGATTTATGAGACTATTTTTTAAATCTCCCACACTACCCAGGCAACGCCGGGTAGCCACTTCTAGTTTATAATAAAATGCTTACTATAGCTTAGGTATACCCAATTTGTCGAAAAATCCGTGTTTTTTTTCAATACAATTTTTTTCAAAAAAATGTACCAAAAATCAGGGAATTATCCGATTTTAATGAAATTTTCAGTATTGATTTAAGGGTTTAAAGGTTAGGAGAATTATCAAAAGTAAATCTACCTATGAAATATCAACACAAAATGACATGCGTAACTACATGCTTCAGATTAGATTGATTGATTGATTGATTTTAACGACATATCAACACGTCTAGGGTTATTTTAGGCCTAGATTATTGGGAATCTCATTTATTGTACGTTTAATATTTACAGTTTTTGTGGAGTTGTTTAAGAGGAGTTTTTTTTTGGGGGGGGGCACGGTCCTATCGAATATTTTAAATACATCTTGACCTATGGATTGGAACCTAACACTTATTACCACTCCGGGTCAGAGTGTATCAAGGAGTAATGGTAATAAAGGAGTGCTCCACACTGCTTAGATCTACAGAACTAAAATCTCACCATTAGATGCAGTTTAGTGTCATACCTTGGACACCCCTTTTTTGGGGAGGTATTACTCCTCTACCAGCGATACAGTAAGCGTAGTAGAGTTGTTTTGGGGATATAAGATTGTTTTATCGGTGCCGTTATAGTATGTGGCCTACCTTTTTATTTCTGTTATAGTATGTGGCCTACCCGGTTTGAATTTGGCATACCTCAGTAAGAGTATATTTATAGATATAAGTAGTAGGCAATTTATTGAAACTAATTTTTTTATTACTTTTTTTTTTTTTTTTTTTACATATAATCAATTTCAAGAAATGAAATTCAGTCATAAGCCGTATAAAGTAATTAAGAATTATTTAAAAAGAATGTATCCATAATTTACACGAATCAGAGATCTATTTAATTCTAAAATATTCTAAAATTCCGGGTTAGAGTTAGAGGTTAGGGGTTACGGTTAGCAGTTATTATAACCTTATATGCTTTTTATGGTAGGCCACATACTATAAGAGACATAATTTCGTAGGTCACATACTATAATGGTACTGCTTTATCTGATATTTCTTTGATACATTTAAATTGGAGTCATGGAATGATTTTAAGAAAACATTTTTGAAACAGGTTTAAAAATATTCTTCTACTGCTACAAGTTTTAAAAACGTTAAGCCTACCTTTCTGTATGTTGTTCTGTCTCAAATATCAGGTTATCCAATAAACAAACAATGGCTTCATCTAACAAGTCTCAAACCATTCATCAATCTAACCATTCTTACATTATTTTTTATCACAACTCTTTTGTAAATGCAACTACTTTTTTTTTCTTTTCTTGCTTCCAACATATTTGTCTTGCATACACAACCATTTTGCCTCTACTTTGATCATGTCTCTCAAAAGAATTTCACACATCACCACCATCTTGGAGCAAATCCTTCATACATTTCTTTTTCTTTCTTATTTTCTTTCCTACATCACGTATCCAAATGTGGCTTTTCTCAACGTATCCAGCTGACCAAATGCCAACTCTAATACTCAATTCTTATAATCCGCTAGTCTCACACCATTTATCTATTCAACAATTCTAATCCCTTTTTCCCATCATATAAAGAAAGGCGGCTTTTACTGTGTTTGCTGGTAAATGTAGTGCCAAGTTTTCCTTTACCATTTCTCTCAGACTGTGTCATCCAAACTTTGATAACACTTTCTCAAGGATTTAACAGAACGTGTTCCTCCTGGGAAAAAAGCTTTATACAAGATCTGTCTAGAAGATAATGAGACAGTTTTTCAAAATAATTTTTCAGGTCAGCAACCTTGATTGAAAATCAGTTGATCAATGTTGACCTTGAAAATGCGTGAAAACATTCTGTTCAAATTAATAATGGTATTTTTATAATACCTCCATCCTATAATAGTTGTTATATTTAGTATTTGGAAAATACAACAAATATGGATTAGAGGTTGTATTATAAAAAATTCAGAGTTTTGTTTAAAAAAATTAAGTTGTTAGATTAATTGATTTTCAATGTCATGTCAACCCGTCTTGGGTTATTTTATGCCTAGAGGTACAGGAGTTGCGTTAATTATAAGTTCATATGTACATTATTTGTATAGTTGTTTGGTTGTTTGTTTGTTTTGTTTGTTTCACATAGTCCAGTCAAATACGAAGAATTTAAAAAGATATATTTAGCCCATAGATAGGATGAATTTAGGTAATAACATCACAGGTAAAAATTGCACACGTTAAGAAAAAGGGGAAAAATGACATGACCACAATAAGTTGATGAAAATATATCAACTTAAAAATCATGTAGGAAAATTGTTCAGGCATGAAAATGCCGTATTCGTATTAGAAATAGATGATTCTATATTTTCAAGATTATAAAATATTTTAAAACCTTCCCCACAAAGTTTTTATTCACAAGATATACACTGGTGACTTAGTCTCACATCAAAAACACCAATATATATATTTTGATACAAAAGCTAAGATATGCAGCTTATATTACTGAATATTTATAAAATAATCCAATCCTTGACAAAGTTTACCAAATTCTTGAACTATATGACCTTTAGGCACCCCTTTTGCAATCTCGATTCGTGTGGACATTTTTTCCATTTACATCGTCAAAATCCGGTTAATTGTTAACAGAAGATTTTTAGAGTTTTTTTTTTATAATTATAAACCCAACCCCTAACCCTAACAAACAACTGGATTTTGACGGTGTAATTGAGAAAAGTGTCCTTGTGAGTCGAGATCGCGGAAGGGGTGCCTAAAGGTCATATGGTCCAAATTCTTTTTCTAATGGGTCAGTTGTAAATTGTCAAAATGGCACATATTTACAGTTTGTAGCTAAAAGATGTCGATATAAACAAACAATTGTATTGCAGATATAAAGTTTGGTAGTGACAGTATGTTGGGATAATTGTTTTATACAATCCACTTGACTCGCAGTCATATACAGAGCCATCTTACTAAACTCGATGATAAAATCAAGTAGGCTGTCATCTGGGGATCTGTTTCCAACTTATAAAGGGTCATTGTGTATTATATAAACACCAAGTGCCTTAAGACTGAGAATTTTCCACCCTGTCAAAACCTTGTTTATGAATATGGCAGCATTATTATTGTCTTCACTTATTCCAGACCGAGTGAAAAGTGTGTTATATGTTATTGGTTTTTTTTTAAACACTTGAAGGAAAGTAGAAACCCGTTGTCTTTCTATGGGGTTTGGGGCAATCCAAATTTCGGACCCTATGACCTTTAGGCACCCCTTTTTGATCTCGATTCAGAAGGACATGTTTTTCATTTACACCGTCAATATCCGGTGGTTTGTTTTTAGAGTTTGGTTTTAATTATAAAACTAACCCGTAACCCTAAACAAACAACCAGATATTGACGGTGTAAATGAAAAACATATCCTTCTGAATCGAAATCAAAAAGGGGTGCCTAAAGGTCATATGGTCTGAAATTTAATTTAAATCCAAACGTTTAATCAGTTTTTCAAATTCTAAAGAATATAAATGTTTAAGATGTGTCAATTTTGCTATTCATTTGGCACTATAAATTGCCAAAGGAATCACAAATTTCAAATATTTTTCAATAGATGAACATAATCAAAAGTAAATATTTATGATCTTTCTTCAAATTTTTAAAAATAATAAATTTGTCCTCTAATAAGTGTGTAGGGTTATAAAGGACTATTTGCTCGTAAATTCCTACCATAAAATAAACTGAACCTCCATTTTATGTCCGTGTTTTTACAATAAAGGTTTTATTTTTCTTGCACCCGTTATGTTACAATACAAAATATATTTTCTTTATTTATTTTAATATTCATTCAAGAAAAATAAAACATTTATTGCAAAAACACGGACATAAAATGGGGGTTCAGTTTATTTTATGGTAGGAATTTACGAGCAAATAGTCCTTTATTACCAGTGTGTAGTGTACATGTTATATGCATTCTTGTCTATCAATTAATTACTCCGCCTTAAAACTTTTGGACCATATGACCTCTAGGCACCCCTTTTTCGATCTCATTACATCAGGACATTTTTTTTTATTTACACCGTCAAAATCCGGTTGTTTGTTAGGGGTTAGGGTTTGGGGTTAGTTTTATAATTTAAAAAAAAACCCTCTAAAAATCATCTGTTAACAAACCGGATTTTGACGGTGTAAATGAAAAACAAAATGTCCTGATGAAACGAGATAGAAAAAGGGGTGCCTAAAGGTCATATGGTCCAAACTTTCTAATGTAACAATAACCAGTGAAGGTTGTATAACGCTCCTCGTAAGCAATCCAGATCACAAAAAGAAAGAAAAAAGATTTTTTCATTTAAAATGGGTTCAATTTGCTATGTAAATTCATTGTAAATCTAGTAATACCGGGCACCCCCCAATTTTTTTTTTTTTTTCTATATTTATTTTGTATATTCGTGATCCGAAGTGCTTAAAAGAAATGTGAGGGAAATAGAAGAAAGAAAAAATAATTATTTTTGGTCGCAGGATATTATTAGAATATCCCAAAGGGATGAATTTTACATAGCAAACCCAATCGAAAGCCTATTCTTAAAATTTATTCTAAAAAAATAATTTTTGTAGGGGAGGGGGATATTATTCGTGATATTGATTTAATCAATAGTATTACTAGAAAAAAATGAAGAAATGTTTTTCTGGTAGTCGAGTATTTTCGCTACCTTTAAAAACATGTCGGATAATGAATTATGGAACAAAATTTACACGAAACAAAATAAACATGAAAGTAACTTATTCTATTCTATTTATTTTATTGTTTAAAAATTAAGTAGGGTCTAATATGGGGTTAAACTTGCAAATAATCGTCCTCAAAATTAAAACGGAAACTTATTTGGTGCTGATCCATGATAGTTTAATTACAGTGTATGAATGAACTTTTTTGCGAATTGAGTTACGGTTTAGGGGTTTGGGGATTAAGGTTGTTTTTAATTATGCATTGCTTAAAAAACAACAACAACAAAACCACCCAAATTACTATACATTTAATTAACCATTGAAATTAATTATTGAATCCAACGGTAGACACATTAGTCTCAGTAGTTTGTGTTAGTATTGCAATGTATAATTTCAATTAAACTTGGTTATTTAAATTATTTTTCAACATTAAATGTATAGTAATTTAGGGTTTTTGTTGTTGTTTTTTTAAACTATTATGGATCACCACCAAATAAGTTTCCGTTTTAATTTTGAGGACGATTTGCAAGTTTAACCTATTATGGTTATGGATGCTCACTTTTTTTATAGGTGTATTTTTTAAATACGTACCGAAAAATGACTTTAAAAATACGATATCTAAAAAAATATTGAATCTAATTGTGACATTAACTTTACGTAAAGTAACATTCATTCTTAAATAACTTTTTCATTAATATTTTAATTCAAAAATATTAAATTCGCTTCTATTTTACGGTTTTGTTAAACTTGAAACTAAAATTCAATATTTGTTTTTAAATACATCCAAGTAAATAGTAAACACTTATATCAACTTTAAGTGAAAAAGGTTAAACAAAGTTCATTTAACATTTTCCACTTCAGTTTAAGTGAAAACTTAAATTTTTAAAATTAAATAAATTTCCAAGCCCCAAAGATCTCTTAATAACATTATTAGTAATGAATTTCAAACAAAAAAATACAAAATACGAAGATCTGATACTTACTCCATTTGAATGATGGTAAAAGTTATTCCAATTGTAAACATTAAACTTTCTTTGAATTTCTTAGGCCGACTACAAAAGCGAACTAGCGTTTTTTTTTCAAACTGAAACAAAATGCATCGTTCTCAAACACTTTGAAATAGACCGCCTGTCTGGCTCTTAGTTACGTGATTACGTCATTTACTCGCGCCAATATTACCGGTCACCAAATAGAACCCTTATCAAGTACTACCACTCTTAGACAAAATGGACTTAAGACTAATGAAAATGAAGGAATACTCCACACTCTCAAGATCTCTAGGACTAGATTTATTTACCACGTACCCACGTGTACGGGTTAGGCACAAGGCCCTATTAATGTGGGACCACCCACGAACCGAAGCTCATGGTGTGGCGGGTGCAAAAAATGCGTTGATCCCGTCGGCATTCCCCTCAAGGGAGCGCCTCAGGCACCGAGCAATAAACCCAGCCCTGTCCCTTTAAATCGGGGGCAGGTGTTGCCTGGGGGGGGGGCCTGGGATCAACGATGTTAATTTGTCGGTCCAGCGGCCGAAGCTCACCTAACCCCCGGCTTGACCGGAAGCCAGAGATCTCTAAGATTAGAGCCACGCCATCAGATGTAGTTTAGATTGATAAGCAAAACACCCCTTTTTAGGGAGTCTTACTAAAGGGCCGGGTTAGCTCAGTCGGTAGAGCATTCGGCTAGAGAACACAAGGTTCCTAGTTCGATACTGGCCCTCGCAAACTCAACGTATGAGTGGCATAGGGATCTGTGCGTTAAAGTAAGGAGCTGATAGTAGGTGTGACGCTCCACCACAGACGCAAAACAATCTCCTTGGTCTAACGCTAGTGAAAAGGGGATAGAATCCCTCGCTGATTGAAAGGAAAAAAATGAACCGGCAAAAAAAGATTTTTACTTTTTTCTATAAAGATAAGATTCTGAATAATTATATCAGAAGATTTTTATAAGTCTCAATGCTAACTTTTCTTTTTTTTTTTAGTAAAAGAACCATGAATACAGAATTCTGCTAAAAAACACCAATAAAGAAATTGACCGTGTTGTAAATAAACGGACTGTTTTACTTATTTTTCACAATAATGATGAGTAATTTTTCCCCAATCGGATAATTTGATCTTTGAATTAACAGTTTTTCTTTGTAACAACTCTGTATGTTCGTTATTTCTTTTTGCGAGATTTTTAAAAGTTCAAAAATATTTACGTTTCTTCTTTCAATATGGCCTAAACTGATCACATGACCTATTTTGTAGGTACCTACTAAACACGCAGAAAAAAAGACGCTTTTAAAAATTCTTGTGGGTTGTTTACAAGAGAATATGTCATGTGATATATATATATATATATATATATATATATATATATATATATATATATATTACGGTGGGCCGAGATTGATAAAAAGTAATTACCAAACATCAGGGAATTATCTGATTTTTTTAAAAATTTCGAGTTTTGTATTATCATTAATCAATGAATTCTTTCTTTTAAATTTCTGAATCGTTTCAATCAAACTAATTCAATCGAAACAGAACAAACATCAATGTATGATTTTTTTTTCACTGATAATAATCTAAAAGACTTTTTCTGAATTTAATTTAATTTTTCTTTTTTTTTACATTTAATTTTCAGATGTTCGGTACTTATTTTCTACCCGAGTCGCTCTTTTAAAATGCTGTTTTCTTCAATTCATATTTGTCTTTTTATTCAGACTGTAATTAGTTTCAAAATCATATAACCTCACCGATATTTTGCGCCCCAGAAATAGGGGGAGGCAAAATTAAGTGACCTGAAAAAATCAGAAACATTTTAAATAAAATTCATTCATTGATAAATCAACACTGAAAATTTAACTAAAATCGGATAATTCCCAGATTTTTGGTAAAAAATTTCAATTGGGGAGAGGGGGATTTATTTTGTAATATACGTCTGTGACATCACACTTGGCAGTACCTATAACTGATTAGATGTAATGATTTAAACATTTTTGTTTTGACTTTGTAGCGAGTGTGTGTGGGATGAGAGCTAATGGTTTTTGACGTGTGAAGACGTTCCTCTTTATTTGTCAGTAGTTAACTACGATGCTCGTTTGCTACAATTTATTTGCGTTTGAAATAAACCTAGACACATTGATTTAAGCCTGTTTGTTTATAATATTATATATCCTGTGTGGGATGATATATAAGAACAACAATTCACAACAGTTTAATAAGAACACAACATTCATTTAGTGAGACAAAACTAAGAAAAGAATTAACAAGTAGTGATAAAGTTTATACACGTTCGTATAAGTGAGAAAGTTCGGTACTGATGCAGAACAGCGCGCAAGAGATAATATCATTACATTTTACGGAAATACCCGAAACCTTTGAGACGCTACGATTAGGGTTAGGGTAAGGATTAGTGTTAAGGTTAGGCTACTGATGGGGTTTCTGTAATCTAATGCTATGTATACATAAAATGTGATTTTAATGGTATTATCTCTTGCGTGCTATTCTGCAATTCTACCGAAAGTTCCTGTAATGTAGATAATGTTTCTGTTGGTTAAAGAAAGTTTGGTTTGGATATTTTACGGCATGTTAACCCTTTTCGAGTCATTTAATCCCGAAACAAGTCATTTTGATAAAGGTTTCTATATTTCAAGTTCCTTAATATCTTCAAATTAGTATAAATATTTTTCATTGACTTCATTTGGTTTCGTTAAAGAAGAGTCGCGTTAAATGTAGTTATTGGATATAGGAGAAAGATTTGACTTACATGTTTTAATGGGGTTCTCGTTTGAGATGTTAAGAAACTATGGGGGCCAGGGGGCCAGAGCTCCTGTCTAGAAGACAGGAGAAATCAAATGTGTGTCTACATTGTTCGAGCGAATTGGAGCAAGAGAAGCCATTTAGTTTTGGCACTTCAGCGTTTTATTACTGTCTGGCCAAAGAGAGAAACGCGAGAGGTAGCCATGAAAGTAAGGGAGTGGGTGTATGTTTGTCATAGAGAGACGGGTAAGTTTTGGTGTTTGTAGTGCGAATTGCTTTTATGGTGAATGGAAAATTGTAGTATGAATTGGGTCACGAATCGAAATAATTAAGTTAAAAGTTAGGATAGAAATGACCAACTCCCCACAGTTTAGGCCTTCTGTCACCTTTTGGTATATATTTTACAAAATGAATAACAAGTAAGTAATGTAAAGTCCACATTTTTGGGGGGGCGGTCTAATTGATTATTAATACTATATAATTGTTTTACATCTTCAGCTTGAAGAACCATCGATATACCTAACGAGTGAGACATTTTGTTAATTTTTTTATTGTTTGGAAATTTAAATTCTGTATATCAAATATATTTCACAGTAAATATGGCTTCCACTGATTATTATTAACATCATTTATTAGTAAAGACCCCATTTTTTATTCATGTCCACTTTTATCATAAATGAATTAAATTAAAAAATATTAAAGGTAAAATTCGGTTTTATTTACGAAACAATTCGTAGAACTAACTTCATGTATATTAATAAAACGGTACATGAGCCACTGCCTTCTAGCGCCTTTAACATATTTAGGGTTTAGTTTACCATAATAACAATTTGAAGATTCCAGTCGGGACTTAATCATATAGGTGCTAGTGCTTAACATGACAAACTAATTAATTAGACGGGGCCTTTCCAACCGACCGTCTAAGGGTTGAGGTGAGTGTTGCAGGTCACATGACCACTTAGTAAACAAGTCATAGAACGCTGAGCCACCAGGATCTCATCATCGGGTATTACGGGTCGCTGTCCATTTCTTCTGCGTGAAATAAATGTTTCATGTCCTCAGCTTCATTGTTATCTGTACAACGTTTCGGTCGATGTGCCCTCTGGCCTTCTTCAGGTATTTCTTGTCGGATTCAGGAACCTTCTCGGACTCGGGAACCTTCTTTTTGAACTCGGGAGCCATGACGGAACTTTGAACCTAACCCTTTATTCAGTCCACGGGAGTATCCTGTTCTCATTCCACTAACCATAGCTGGGGTAAAGGTGTTAAACGGTGTTAATTATGATTCTATGTTACTGCTGCCCTTGGCCAGGATTGAACCTGCAGTCCAGAGATAACTGTCACTTAGAACTGTCTTAACCTGTGTTAATTATTGTTCTATGAATAAGGTTCCCGATTACGAAAAGAAGGTTCCCGAGTCCGAGATGGTTCCGAGTCCGAGAAGGTTTCTGAGTCCAACAAGAAATACTTGACGAAGGCCGGAGGGTACATCGGCCGTGTACAGATAACAATGAAGATGAGGACAATAGTCCGAATAATGCAGATAATACTAATCATCAAGCCTCATCTCAAAAATTCAAAGAAATAGTAAATATTTCATGTTTGTAGCTATTGAAGCTGAAATAGGAAACGGCTGCAAATCTTCTTTTTACATGTCTTGGCCGACATCTCTATCATCACTTTTGTTTAAGAGCCAAACAAACAGAGTTGAACTTAGAAGAATGTTCCTCCAAATTCAAAACAAAGATTTTATTCCGTCAATAACAGACGTTCTAAAAAAGAACTTAGAACCACCAAAGAAAAATCATTCCATGTCATTTTCTTTATGATTCCAAATAAAAATAACTTGATCATATTTATTATCCTGAGTATGACGCTAAATTGCATTTGATGTTGAGGTTTCCGTTCTAGAGATCTGGCGAGAGTAGAGTACCCCTTCATTGCCATTACTCTCGGGTCAACTCTGACCTGAAGTGAAAGTATCCGTTAGAGTCCCGAACTATGGGCCAAATAGATATGTTTAAAAACGAATCCTGTTCGATAGGACCGCGCGCCAAAACTTTCATGTGTATTAATAAATACTGGTGGTTGATCCTCACCGCCTTCATGCATCAAGCCTAAGTAGTTCAGAACCACAATCCTGTTTTCAGACATTACGGGTTGCCACTCGCAGTTAATAGGTAGCCCCATTGAGAGTTGGGTATTACCACTATGCAGAGGTGCAGTCAGCGTATTCTACAGTCCTAGCCGAGAGGACAGCTATTCATTTGAGGCCATACCACTGATCTATACATATATAAAGGGCAGTTGGTGTGTATGAATGTGTGTCCGGAGGAAACTACGAAAATAAAACAATGAAAACTGTCTACACATTCACTGGCTGAACTTACACAAAGGTGTCAAAATTAGAGTGACCCAGAAAAAACAGAACCCAAATTATTTATTTATTTTCCCATTAAACTAACCTTAAACCCCAACCCCAACCCTAACCATAAAGCCCCCTAGTTAAAATTAACAGTTTTATTACAAAATTTGTGGGTTCTGTTTTTTCTGGGTCACCGGTATACAGGGTGATCCAGAAAAAACAGAACCCAAATTATTTATTCATTTTCCCATTAAACTAACCATAAACCCCAACCCCAACCATAACCCTAGACCCCTATAGTTAAAATTAACAGTTTTATTACAAAATCTGTGGGTTCTGTTTTTTCTGGGTCAACCTAATTTTGACACATTTGTGCAAGTTCAGCCCATTCACTACCACCAGACCGGATGAATACAAGGTCTTTTTTTACGTGTGGATTTTTATAGAGCATCCAGCGAGGATCCAATTCACGATTCAGTAATAATGGATCTGCGAGACTATTTTTATCCCCCTCTGCCCAGGTGACGCCGGGTAGCCGCTTCTAGTATTATGACTCTAAAGATGACTCCTTGGAATAAGCAGGGATCTTACCAGTTATGACAAATCCAGCATACTCATTTAGAACCGCCCTGTCGGTGAGGCGTTAGAATGCACCTCTGCAGAGGGGTAAGACTCCCCTAATGGGACCACTTGTTGGCCGTGGGTGGTGATCCGTGATGCTTAAGGATAGAACCCAGGTGGTTTAGCAATCCATGACTTGCAATACTCCACTTTGGATCTTTCTTAGGCTATACAGGCGGTCGGAGAGGCCCCCTCCGATCAATCGGTTGGTCACGCCAAGCCCTAGTACCTATATGATTGCCTCAATCCTATTGCCCTCATGGCAACCCCAGCCCTTTTTATCGTGTGGGTGCTAGAAGACGGTGGCTGAGGGTCTTCATGTCCTGGGAATGACGTTAAACTCTAGCTGATGGTGAGGTTCCAGTTTTGGAGGTTTGGGGAAAGTGGAGCACCCCTTCACCATTGCTCCCTGGTCCACTTTGATCCGGAGTGGTAGTACCTGTTAGGGTCCCATCTATGGGTTAAATAGAAAAATGTATTTATAAAAAAAATTGAGTATCCATTAAAAATGAATTTATTTCAAATTTTCATCGGCATTAAATGACCCCTCTGAGGTTGATATGCCGTAAAACAAACGAAACCAAACTCATTTAGAAACTACGGAAGCGATAAGCCTAAATCCGAAAACCTCATCTCCACAAAGCCATTGTATAGAAATCCTTTCTTAGACCATTATCAAATACAACAATGTAGAATTTGTTATCAATCCAATTGTAAAGCCTCTTTTTCTTTGCCAACTCTCAGACAACAAAAGAGTTTCAGATTCCTCCCACCAAATCCGAGGTAAGCTCCAACAGAATCTAGTTGGGGGGAGGGGCGCATGGTGAAATGGTTAGAGTCGTAGGAAATGGACTCGTCGACCCGAGTTCAAATCCTTAACGAAGCTACAATTCCCACAGCGCTAATACCCTCGGAAAAGGTATGAATCCAAATACTCTGACTCCAGCTATGAGTAAATAGTAAGACAGACTGGTCTCTTTAACCTTGATTAGGCAACCAGTCTAGGAGAAGGAACTCTGAATTCAAACCTGGTAAACTCCACTGGGGTGGTCACTACTTGAATAGACTCAGTCCTAATTAGTGATCTACTTCACTAATGACAACAAAGTCCAGACAAAACTTTAAAAGTATTAAGTGTTACTCGGCAGCAAGAAAAACACGGATATAATTTGGTATAATCCATTTCTATATCACAGCACTACAAAGAGTCAATCACCTCTCATTCAGTCTGTTTACAGACCACTCCAGCCATGTGACTCACCCTAGTGGGCTGCCTGGTTGGTGAGGCTACGAATACAATGATAATATTCTCTGCAAGTATTCTCGACGGAGTAGCCTATTGTCGGTATCAGCCAGACAGCGCTAGACCAGGGAGATTGTTCTTGCGTTTAAGGTAGAGCGCCACACCTATCATTAGCTTCCCACTTTTACCGCACAGTTCTCTGTGCTACTAATACGCTGAGTTGGTGGGGGTCGGTATTGAACCTGGAACCTTGTGGTCCCGAAACGGATGCTCTACCGATTAAGCTAAAATACCCCACAAAAAGGGGGTATCTTGGGTATGACATTAAACTTCACCCGATTGCAAAGCTACAGTTCTGGAGATCTTGGGAGTGCAGAGCACCCCTTCACTGCTATTACTCTCTGACCCAATCTGACTCGGAAGGGTAGTACCTATTAAGGCCCCATCTATAGGTCAAATAGATCTGTTTAAAAACTGATGTGTACTAAATAGGACTGTGTACCAAAAATACACAAAAATGCAAATATTAACGTAATACAATAAACACGATTCATTAACCTCTAAGCATAAAATAAGCCTAGACGGGTTGACATGCCATTAAAACCAATCGATCGGTCATCACATAGCTTGTTTTTATTGGACATTTCGGTTATGATGTCATCAATCAAGATGGCAACACCCATTATTGGCCACAATTACTAACAATTAACAGGTTTTTCCCTATTCATATATGAGGTGTGGTCAACATTATTAGAACTGAAACTTTATTTTATTCATTCATTAGAATTTAAATGCTGAGTGACTTACGTAATGCTGCGTAGCTATCCAAACAAATTTTTTTTTTAATTTAAAAAAAGATTTGAGGATGTGAGGGACATTAGCACAAATTTAACCACACAGCTTCACACCATATCAAAAGAGTAGTTTCATAGGTACTTTGACCAATGGAAAACTCACTGGAATACGTGCTGAATGTTTATTACGATTTATTACGTGTTGAATGCTTGGACTAGGGGTGTACAAATTCGCACACCTTATTCTTCAAAAATCAACAAAAATAAACTCATAATCCGATTTTTTTATAAATTTTCGGTATATGAAGTAATAAAAGAATAATTTTTATTCTAAATAAATATTACTCTAAATTGAAAAGACTAATTTTTTTTATTAGTTTTTGTTTCGCGCATTGGTCCGCCATACAAGTTTCTTCGTAATTTTTTGATGGTGAAAAATGAATTTTACATTTTTGGAAAGATAATTCAATGATGGAACACATTGTAAAACAAAAAAAATCGATACTCTGATAAATTCGGTAGTAGGACGTTTTACCTTTTGAAACTTTAGTCTCATAAATAAGAAAAATCTTTATCTTTTTTTAAGCGTTAGCTTATTTTCTAATGAATGTTATATTAAAAGTTCAAGTTGTCTACTTGTTTTTTTGTTTTTTTTTAATTTATAAATGTAAAATAAATACTCCCATTTACTGGAATGCAAAAGCGTATCTATTTAATTAAAGAAAATGTATTAAATATTGAAAATAATGTTTGAATTAAAAATTGTCGTCGTTTTTTTTATGGGAGACATATTCGTTTTTAGGGACATAATTTTCCTCTCACATTTGTAGCACCAACAAACATGTACGGAATGTTCTGACGAGAAAGATTGCTTATTTACAAAAATTATTATTGTTGAATAATAGCAATTTTAAATTCAACGCTCTATTTTCAAATTTTGATTTTTTTCTTTTTAATATGTGAACTTAAAAACTACAAATTAACTAAAGAATACTTCACCTTTGATGTTATGTAGTATTTTATATACACAAAACAGAAATGTATTGAAGAAAAAAAGTATCGCTTAAAAATCACATTGTGGTAAGTGAAGTGAATAATAATCACATTGTGGGAGTGAAGTGAATAATAGAAAAGTTAATAAAGATTCTATAATATTTCTGATAGGGTTTTATTGTAAATAATTTTTAGCATTTTAATTTTAATATTCCTAGCTCTTTTTTTTCTCAATAATATCAAGAGTTAAATGCTAAGGCATCGACCAAATGCTAATCATAGTAATTTGTTTTTGCTTCAGACTAAAAATGATTACAATCATAACTCACCATAGAAAATTACGTCGCCCTCATTTTGGCACGTCAGACGTGCCAAAATGATTTAACTATGTCAACAAAGGTTAAAAATTTATCGTAAAATGAATTGAAATAAACCCAAAAACAAAAAAAAAAAAAACTACGTTATGTGTAACAGAAATCTGGATGTTTCTTCTTTCTTTTCTATTTTTTAACACATAAACTTGGAATTGTTCTTTGTATTAAACATAAACGAAAACAGTAAAAAGATAATTTTCCATTTTTTAAAACCACAAGGTTCCTAGTTCGATACCGGCCCTCGCCAACTCAGCGTACGAGTAGCACAGGGATATGTGCGGTAAAGTAAGGAGTTGATGGTAAGTATGGCGCTCCACCCCAGATGCAAAAACTATCGGTTTGGTCTAGCGCTAGTGAAAGGGGATAGACTCCCTCGCTGATTAGCTGATACTGACTTTAGGCCACCCCGGCAACTTTACTTACTTACACATTAAGTGTAAATTTGAATGTACAATGAATGAGGTTCCTTAACCTCTAGGCATAAAATAACCAGAGATGGGTTGATATGCCATTAAATCAATCAATTAAACAGTGAGTTTATTACAATCTGATTCATTCTTTGATTATAATGTTATAGATAAGAATTTTCAAAGTTTCTTGTGACAACTTACTTATTAACGTTTCAAAATATTTTTTAAAGCAGTTACGGATTTCTGTAGGTCCGTATTTTGTACATTATTACTTGGTACAATTTTGAATAAAATTAACACTTCATACTTTGTTCATTTCTGTCCTGGTAAATAAAGTTTCAGTCTTGATTCTTTTTGAACACACCTTTTACGATATATATTTATACCTGTGGCTTTTCTAGTTCTACGGCTGAACTATTATAAGTTGCATCTACTGACAAGTTGAAGTTTATCCTTTGGCTTTGGCTTTTGGTTTTGGTAAATCGAAAAAAAAACTTCAGGGATTTCCTTGCAGTTGCTGCTGCTGCTGCAAACTGTTTCTTTTCTTTCAGTATCACACACATCATCTTCCATTGTAAACACTTGGACAGCCTCATCCTTATCATCTTTATTTTTGTCATCATTCACCAAATTTAAAAAAGATTCAGCATTAAGCAACTGCTCATTATCTGAAGAATAATACATTAAATGATAAGGGACAAACCTTCATATACAGAGGTGCTGATAAATTATTTGTCTAACCAAGATATATATATATATATATATATATATATATATATATATATATATATATATATATATATAATATACATTGAATAGAGAATGAATGAAAAGTATTAGCATATAAAGGTGCTCAATGCTAAAACAGCAGAACAGAATTACAATCAATAATATATTATGGATATTATTATCTTGTTACTATTAGTTTCATGCTTATGCAATCCCCAGACAAGAGTCAAATTTGACTCTTGTCTGAGGATTGCGTAAGCATAAAATTAATCGTAACAAGATAATAATATCCATAATATATTATTGATTATATATATATTTTCCAACCCCTCCACATGAGCAGGATGTGATACATGGTCAGTTTCTTAAGCAATGTTTAACAGGTTTGAATTCAGAGTTTTCCTTTGGGTAAATCAACCAAAGTTAAAGAGCCCAGTCTGCCCTACAATGTATCTATAGTTAGAGGGCAAATAGCTGCATGCATACCTTTCCCAGGGGTATTAGTGCACGAAATGCAACTAATCAACTCATGCTAACAACAGAGATCTCCAAGACTCTTCTTCTTCACCCATCCCTATTAGCCATCACCCCTGGTTGGTCTTCCACACAGCATCCGGGGTCTTAAAGTTTGAACATGTATCTATTTTTCTACATAATTGCCATTTTGGTCAATGCATTTTTGTGGGTCTGCGGCAGGTTTTGTATGTCCATGTCATACCAGCTCGCCATGCATGACTCACCGTACACTTCCATTAAGTGATGAATTTCAATTAGTTTCATACCTTTTCCAAATAAGTGTGTGAGCTTCATACTTGACAGTATCATCAAGCAGGAGCTCCATCAGAAACAACTGCCAACCCAAGACTGAATGTAGAGGCAGCCACAAGCATCCGGGATCTGTGCAAAGCTGATTGATGTAGGTTCTTGCTAACCAACCAACACTGGTGTGTCTATGAGAACATCACTTATGAGCTTATCCTTGCTTCTCCAACAGTGTCCAGCATGTCTTGTTCATCTTACTTGGATGGTTTGTGTGATAGGAGGTAAGTGGCCGTACAGCTGTTCTTTTGAGGTATGCTGCTTCCTGGATTTGTTTAAGGCTACACACAACATCCTTTGATTATACCAGGTCCCTATTATAATATTTTAAGTCAAAATCAAATCTAATTTAATGTTTTAAAGCTCTCCTCAACATCTTGAAAGTAGGCTTTCCAAGAATCATATATATAGTATTTAAAAGTGCATGAAGTAATGGTTAAAGTCATGGGAAATGGACTTGTCGCCCTGAGTTTAAATCCTGGCATAGTAATTACATTTCACATAGTGCTAATACCCTTGGGAAAGGTATGAATCCTACTCTGCCTCGAATTATGGGCAAATAGTAGGGCAAACTGGGCTCTTTAACCTTAATTAGGCAACCGGTCTAGGAGAAGGAAAACTCTGAATTCAAACCTGTTAAACTCCACTTAAGAAATTGACCATGTGCCGAATTCTGCTCGTGTGGAAGGGTTTATTTATATATATAGTATTTAAATTGTCTATGAATATCTCACTAATAGAGACTTGCTACAAGACTGGTAGATCATCAACCAATACAGAATCTAAGTAGATTAGGATTCTTTCCAAATAATAACTGGCAAGGATGGTAGCAATTAAAACTCTAAAGAATTTTTGGTGCTTACTGACCAGCTCAGAGCATTATATAAAAAAAAGACGTCTGCTTTCATTTAGCATCTTAACCACAATCTCCCCATGAATGCCACGATGACATTCAATCAAATCATTACTTCAGGGGGGTCTGGGTTTCTCTAGTCCTCACCATGACATTCACATTCTCACACATGTCTCTGAAGTCCTGCAAATCAAATTCTCTTCTATTGTCAGTTTTTAAAAAAACTTTGAGCACTGAGTATTGTTATGCTGTCTTGCAGATATGTAGGGATGTACAATTTATCGCTGGCTATAAAAAAAGGGTGATCACAGGAAATTCTTCTAAAAATCATATAAAATAAACTAACTATCCGATTTTAATAAAACTTTCGGTATATGAAGTAATAAAAGACGAACTTTTATTGTAAATAAATGCTCACTAAATTGAAAATGCTAACAATTTTTTTTGTTAGTTTTTGTTTCGCGCATTGATCCCCCGTACAAAGATCTTTTTTTTTTTTGGATATAAATGACTCTTACACTTTTGGAAAGATAATTTAATGACGGAACATATGTAAAAAAAAAAAACTAAATCGCTACTAATTCGGTTTTGGTAATAGGGCATCTTTAACACCGAAACTTAAATCTCGTAAATAAGAAAAAATATGTATCTTCTTTTTCTTTTTTTTTCTAAATTGTTAGGTTATTTTCTCAAGAATTTTATATTAAAAGTTCCTATTGTCTACTTGTTTTTTTTTTTTCAGAGATTTTTTAAAATTTATAAAATGTAAAATAAAGGATATAAAAAAATCTATTTTTTGGGTATTGTTGTTGTTATTTTTTGCTTCAGCGATAATAGGTTCAAATCCGTGACGCTAGTATATTTATACTTTGTAGAACTCACACAAACAGTGTTTGAAGAAATTTATAATTTTATTTGTTTGAAAACCTATACGTATAATCCTCCATACCAAAAATAGTGCACACATCAATATGCGATAATTTTGTCAACAAAGATTAAGAAATGGCGGGATTTTACGGGAATTTACTTTTAAATGCAAAAATTTAGGTTTTATGTAAGAGAAATTTCTTTATTCTTTTTTATAACACATAAACTTGAAATTGTTCTTTATATTAAACGTAAAATAAAACATTAAAAAGTTAATTTTCCATTTTTTATTGACGTTTTAAAATATTTTTAACAATTATGCGCATATTTCCAAAGTCTGTATTTTGCACATCCCTATAGATACGTTTGTATTTGAATGCACATTCAACCAGATGAAGAATATTATGTGATTAAATCTATAATGAAAATTCTCTTTATGTAGTAAAAATCACTCATCATAGGAAGATTTTATCTGAGCAATACAAGAATAAAGCAATTTCCAGTTCAATTTGTAACTGAGTAGTAATTTTATATATTTTACATTCATATGCAACATCATTTTTCAGTCATCCAAATATCAGTGTAGAAATACAAGGGTAATCCAAAGGTAAGGTCTCCAAAATATTTAGAAATCACAGAAACGTTTATTATTTATTGTAAATAATGTATACATCATTTTAAAGTTTGAACATGTATCTATTTTTCTACATAATTGTCATTTTGGTAAATGCATTTTTGTGGGCCTGTGACATGTCCATATCATACCAGCTCGCCACCATGTCATTGAAGAAGCGTTGAACCTTATCATAATCACAGATTCACTACAACACTCACAGATATTTTTGAGATCCATGCATGACTCACCGTACACTTCCATTAACTAGTGATGAATTTTAGTTAGTTTCATACCTTTTCCAAATAAGTGTGTGAGCTTCATACTTGGCAGTAGCATCAAGCAGGAGCTCCATCAGAAACAACTGCCAACCCAGGACTGAATGTGGAGGCAGTCACAAGCATATACACAAGCCCAACCGTGCTGCCAATTGTCACACAAATAGTTTCCTTGCATCCCCAATGCTTTTGAGACATTATGTATGATGGAAATGACAATGAAATGCTAATTAGAATCCTTTAATCTTTCCCAAATTGGAGGAGTATCAATATCATCCTGAACAATTGTTAGAATAGGAACCCAATGGGTTCACAGGTTATCTAGTGTACATTAAATGCAAAGAAATTGTTGCCAATGAGAAGTCAAGAATTCTGTTGGTTTTGGCCACTAATATCTTTTGACAAATGTCACAAACAGGAATGGAAATTCTTTAAGCATTTTGAGAAATTCTATCTTATATGCCAAAATTCTTTGCCAAATTACACTTCTTATTTCCACTAGAATCATGGAACTGCCAATCTAATTTTGTTGCAATTCTTACTTTTTCCCTCATGAGTTTTCTTTTCAATCTCTCTGACAAGACTTTACAGCTTTTAGAATTTATAGGTAATGTTTTTCTTATAGGCCCATAATGATGACCCGAGGGAGAATTGTTTAACTTCAACTTTGTTCCTAACATGCAAATAGTATCATTTTCAAAATTGGACTTATTCATTACTGAAGATATCCACAATATCAGCAATTTTATAGACTCAATTTTATAGACTCAATTTTATAGACTTGTGACACAAGAGAGAAATACTTTTTCTTTTCTTTTCTCTTTTATTTGTTTTTATCTTTTTGAGAGTGAAATTCTTATCAGAGCCACAAATTAAGCTCTTTTCCTTTCTTTGACTAACATCTTCTAGTGCACCAGAAAGAGTTTTAACAAAAACAATTCTGAGGTTAGATAATGTGATAGAAACATTTAACTAGTTAATACAGTTAATCAAGTTCTTGACCACTAAGAATATTTCTGTGATACTGTTTACTCCCTTGGGTAATTTATGAGGAAGACCGTCCCAGTCTCCTGCCCCAAAACTTGCTACCGGTGACTGCTGGAAAACCAACCCAGCTACGATTGAAGTTCATAGCCGAAGCAGTGTCGAAAAAACCCTTTTATTTCATTTTATTATTTTAGATAGATAGATATGAACAAATGGAGATAGATAGATAGATAAACAAACAAAATAATATAGATAGATATGAACAAATGGAGATAGATAGATAAACAAACAAAATAATATAGATTTTTATATGTAATTGAATGTCGGAAAAAAAAAAACGCCCCAAGTTGGTTGTTTTCTTTCAAGTGACAATGCTTCGGCTACGGACTTCAATCGTAGCTGGGTTGGTTATTCAGCAGTCACCAGTAGCAAGTTTTGAGGCAGGAGACCGGGACGGTCTTCCTCATAAATTACCCTCCTTGTCTTTAATTCTTGTAACTATTTCCAGTTCCCAAAAATTAAACCCAGCTTCATGGTCACCAATGGGCCGGGTTAGCGTTCGGCTAGAAACCACAAGGTTCCTAGTTCGATACCGGTCCTCGCCAACTCAGCGTATGAGTAGCACAGGGATCTGTGCGGTAAAGTAAGAAGCTGATGGTAGGTGTGACGCTCTACCTCAGATGCTAAAACAATCTCCTTGGTCTAGCACTATTGAAAAGGGGATAGACTCCCTCGCTGACTGGCTGATACCGACTTTAGGCCGCCCCGTCGACTCATGGTCACCATTTGGGAACTGTTGTGGGAGAATTTCATAGTCAAATTAGTTATCAGCAAGAACCACCAAGTTGGCTAAGATATAAGATGTCTTCTGGTTGACATAAAGATATGACAATTCAAAAACATAAAATGGTGTTACTTTCATGACATTTTTATTATTGCATGGGATTTAACAATTTTTTTTAAAAATTTCTTATCTATATTTGTACATAGATTATTAAAATTTATCTTTCTATATATTTGTCTTCTTTTTTATTTCTTATTCTTGATTTTAAGTTATTGTTTCTATTATTATTGTTGTTTTTATTCTTTTCTTTGCTTTTTATATTATCTTATCTTTAATTATTTGTTTTATTGTTTAATCAATTCTTTAAAATATCATTGATTTATACCCTTATATATATATATATATATATATATATATATATATATATATATATATATATACACACAAGGTGTGTAAAAAAATAACATTCCATTCATTCTTCATTTCTATCTTGGTAAATACAGCTTTAAACTTGGTACTTTTTTGACACATAATGTATTCTAAAAAAATTAATGAATGGAACTTTTTTTTTCAGAATACAAGGTATGTCAAAAAGTACAAAATATCTCAGTACTTTTTTGACACACCTTGTGTACCGTTGTGGTATATTTTCACGGTACCAAAATGATATAAGTAACGTTGTCCTTTTTTCCGAGCG
Source organism: Doryteuthis pealeii (assembly GCA_023376005.1). NCBI lineage: Eukaryota > Metazoa > Mollusca > Cephalopoda > Myopsida > Loliginidae > Doryteuthis > Doryteuthis pealeii. The sequence continues at coordinate 10,297,832 of CM042167.1, forward strand.
CTACTACGATAACTGTAAGGTGGCGGCGGCATATATTGTATAGCGGGTCTCGTCCACGTGCCTCCAAATTCACAGTGCTAAAATGGTGTTGATAGAAATTATAACACGAGAAATATGTCGTCACAACTGCTAGCTTTTATTTCCAGGGTAGGTTCGTCTCGTGTGCTGTATCGGAGAGGAGGAAAGGCAGAGAGAAAGAGAGAGAGAAACTGTTAAACTACTGTGACCCCATGCTAGGGTCCAGAGACCCGTTCGTTCCCCTAGGTGTCCGAAAGCAAAAAGAGGCCGATACATTTCTTCGTTGTTCCACGTCACCATGTGACTTCCGGTCAACACCTGACTTCCGGTTGCGGTCAACACCCGACTTCCGGTTGCCACTCAATTCTCAGTTCGGGGTCACGCTACGGTCAAATCATCATTCATCCTGTTTTGGCTCATCACTATTTTTTAAACCTTTATCATCTCTTATTTATTTATTTCTTCCCCCCCCCCACCTTCCATTAGTAGTCCTAGCTCACAAAAGTCAGGATAATATACCCATCTTGCAACACTTGTATATCTATTTAGCTTTTTTTAATGGAAAACAAGGGGTAAAAAGTTTTTGTAACCCCCTCTTGGACAAAAATAAGGTGTGGATTTTATTGAACATTTGTCTTTGCTGGTCTCCACCAATTTTACTTTATAAAAAGATGTGCACTTGACTACTGTACAGACAGACAGAATCTTTCTTTTATATATATATATAGATTATATTATATGCACACATACATATATTAACAAACAACAAACATTATATATCATAGAAAGGAAGGAAGAACTCAACACCGTAATTCCATGATAAATTTATTTTGACCAAAATTGGGGCCTATATAAATCTTAGTTGATTTAATATAGTTCCCCAAAATCCAGTCTCATCAGATGTTCGCTGTATTTATACATACTGGATCATACAATATTAATACAGTGTATCTTAGAAATCACATATAGAATCATCCCTTACTACCAAATTTTGGATAAATCTCTTATATATATATATATATATATATATATATATGAAGAGAAATGGAAGTGAATCCGACGGTATATAGTATAGTGATAAATTTGAAAAAAACACAGGTTTAAATATTATTCTGTGATAAAAATTTTTTTACTCTTCCTTATATCAACAAAAGCCCTGAAGAAGATCTACTCAACAGATTGAAACACTGCAGCATCAGCTAATAAACCTACCACTCATTTTATTTAAACCTGTGTTTTTTCAAATTTCTCACTATACTATATATATATATATATATAATATATATATATATATATATATAAAGGTTTTAGATGTTAGAAATCTGCAAAGAGAATGTTATATATAGATATTTAAATTCAATATCATCATATATATTTACCCAATCCCTCAACCATGAGTAGGATGCGACACATGGTCAATTTTTAAGCAGAGTACAGCTGGTTTTAATTTAGAATTTTCCTTTTCATAGACTGGTTGCCTTTCCAGGGCTAAAATAGTCTGTCCTATTATTTACACATAGCTCATTGGGAAGGGGGAAATGGATTCATGCTTTTTACAAGAACATTAGCAAGAAGTGAAATGCAAACAGCCTCTTCCAGGATTTGATTTTGAGTTGCTGATTCTATTTTCTACAATGATAATCATTACGCTAAGTACTCCTCTTTTCAACATGCCATTTTGATTCTTATTCAAATTACAAAGAAGCAAACATTACAAGAATATATCTTTTCCTTTTTTTATAGGTAATGGACGTCCACTTACCTTTGCAAATTGACCCACCAAATATGATGTTAACTCTAATTGTGAAACAAAAAAAAGGGATAAAGATGATGAAAGACAGGCAGCACCTCTCCTTCCCACCGATCCCTCATTCCTTGAATCTATCAACCAACCCCAATATATCCAACCCTGACTTAGCTACATGTTCAGGATGCTATCTTATAGACTTATGAGATCCAATGTGTATAAAGGTTCTCATGTTCACAATGGTCAGGATGCTAAGATGATGGTGACCACCAGTAAAAGAGTTGTGTCTCTTGAAAATAAATCTCAAAAACATTTCTTAGCAGCCGAAGAAGAAACCTTGGCTCAGCCTTGTAAATTGACCTTTTTATAGAACAGAATTTTTGTTTAATTAGTTTGTTTCTTAATTGTTGAATATTTTGCTGTTTACGTCTCAACATTGCAGCTCGACTTTTTTTTAGCAGCTACCTCTAGCCAGGAGTAAAACCCGGCAGAATTTTCGTGTGTCAAGCTCCTTACCCTCAGGTCTGTCAGGGACTGTCAGTCAGATGCGAACGATTAATAGATATATACTTACAGGATGTATGTTTTTACAATAACCAGAGAAATCAAGTCTGTAAACAACAGGCGAGTAAAAGCCTTACGATAAACAGTGAAAGTTCAGCTAATGTCACCCCTATAGTGCTGTACCAGGAAATTGGGAGCAGATATATATATATATATATATATATATATATATATATATAAGTAAGTATAAGTATATATATATATATATATATATATATATATATACATATATATATAAGTATATATATATATATATATATATATATATTTACCTGCCCTTCCATATGAGCAGGATCTGACACCGTCAATTTATTAAGCGGAGTTTAGCAGGTTTGAATTCAGAGTTGTCCTTCTCCTAGACTGGTTGCCTAACCAAGGTTGAAGAGCCCAACCTGTCCCACTGTTTATCCATAGCTGGAGGACAGTTAGTCGGATTCATACCTTTCCCAGGGGTATTAGCACTATGTGAAATGCAAAAAGCCTCATCCAGTATAAAAACTCATCTTCTTTTGCCCATTTCCTATGATATAACCATAATACCACATGCCTCTTTATTTAATTGTTGAATATATAGAAATTTGATGGTGTCTTTTTTTTACAATTTTAATATATCCTGGTAAGGGATATATTCTGAAGTTCGTAGTTGGTATATTATCACAGTAGTAATTGGTACATCCGTGTTGGTCAAGGTGTCATCTAGCGAGTAAAGTTAGCTGGTCAGCATAAGGTCTGGTCAATCGAGTAAGTGTGGGTCGTCAGTATGAGGTACTTGGACCAACACAGTGTCGACTATTTATACACGACACTATCCAATGAGATTATAGTAAGGGGGTATCAAGGTATTTACATATTCATTATATCAAATTTAATAAGAGAATAATTAATATATTCTAATAATTCAGAAAAATATAATAATGTACAGTTTGAAAAATGAGTTTGCCTGTAGATTTTATACATATGTAACATTGTGGTTTAGACCAGCTTCTTGTTGGCTTATAGATGTAGCTTCTTAGACCATCAAACATGTATCAATTTTCAGTGTTATCAGTTTAGAAAATAACAGAAAGATCAATCAAAAAGTACAAATCGGTTAAATCGAACTTAACGGACATAAATTTCAACATCATCATATGTCACACCGTTGAAAGAAAAAATACCAAAAAATCAGGGAATTAATCGAATTTAATGAAATTTTCAGTGTTGATATATTAATGAATAACAGATATAATACACTAGATATTTTATTTTAAAACTTTTACATTTTTTCAGGTCACTTAATTTGAACCACTTATCTTTGAGGCGTAACACATATTCTCAAAGATACGCTGTTAAAAGTTAACTGACCAGAAAAAATATAAAAGTTTTAAAAATAAATTTATCTTTTATTCATTGATAAATCAACACTGAAATTTTCATTAAATTCGGTTAAATCCCTGATTTTTGGTATTTTTTTTTCCTCTTTCGGTGGGGTGACATACGATGGTAGGAATTTAGGTCTGTTGAGTTCGATTTAACCTACAAATCTATGGTTTTGTGTTGAACAAGACTGACCTCGGCTGGCTCTGTTTGGTACATCTGATCCTCTCTTGACATTGGACATTCCGAGTCGAATATTTCCTTCCAATTCTCTGAGGGCAGCTAGATTCATGGGATAAGTGGCACGTGCTTCTCTGTCCAACATTCTGTACAACCATCTCTGTTCACCTAGTATCTTTCGCTTAGTAAACTTTTTTCCCTATCCTTAATATTCATGTTTCTTCCTGTTATTTCTCTTTTAACACTGATACTTGATTTACAACAGTATTAGACATATATACGATCTATAAACTGCAGTAAGAATTGAAGCAACAGCCTGCTTGCAATGCCACCTAGCATCTAAAAGAAGAACCATGGCAAGTAAGGAATCTAATCCCTATCTATAAAAGACTTTTATCCTATTAGGACATTTCTTCTATACACAGATGTATAAGCTCTTCTTTGTATTCTTCTTCCAACTGAGAAATACTTTTAACAGATTGTATTTTTACCATGTTATCTACTTTGCCCATCTCAATATTTATTGTCTGTTTCAAATTGGTTATTTTGTTTACATATTCTGTTTATAGATTGGATTTGTTAAGTGAACAGTGTTGAGTTTTAACTAACTTCACTCTTCATTGAATTCAAACAGCTGCCATATTAACAAACCTTTTTTTTAATTTTTTCTCAAAACTGATGCATTTTTGTTTATTGATTCAAATATTGAAGGTTGATGAAAATAAACAACATTTTTAGGATATATATTTTTTTTAATAATTTCTATCTCTGCAGGGGATACAGTCAGTATATTCTAAGCCCTGCAGATGGGGCTGCTATAGTGTTACCCAATGTGGATTCTACAGAAACCCAGGATTTCATTAAAAAAAATTCTGGAGTTTTACAAGGTAAGGTGTCTTTTAAGAAAAAAATCAATAAAAAAACATAATTTTTTTTTAGAATTGAATGAATAATGTACAGGGAAAGAAGTGAAAACAATTCAAACCAAAAGATAAAATCTTTGAGTATCAATGAATTTATAACAAATAAAAATAGAACCACTTTTTATTTTGATGTTTCATTTATTTTTGAAAATAAATTTTTTGTTTTTCAAATATTTTTTCAACTAATTTTTGCTTCATTTAATCTCTTATCAAAACTAAGGTGATAGAGGTTGTCTGAAAAAAAAAACATAGGTATAAGTTTTTTGATTTTTGAAAAGTCTATAAGTCTTCTGTAAGAGAATAAATTTGAGAACTACTGCGGAGTTATCTGTTGTTAGTATCAGCCAAACGGCGAGATAGTCTATCCATTTGACACTAGCACTAAACCAGGGAGATTGTTTTGCTGAGGTGGAGCGCCACATACTGTCAGCTTCACCACACAAGCTGTCCTACTCATAGGCTGAATTGGGGTGGGGACTGGTATTAAACTTGGAACTACCAACTAAGCTAAACTAGCTCTAGGGTAACAGGATTTTATTATTTCAAAATGGATGTTATTAGTTATTATTAGTATACTCTACAGCCCTGAAACTCTGTAACCAAAAATAAAATTGTGACACCTCTGTAACCAAAAATAAGATTATATATATATATATATATATATATATATATATATATATATAGAGAGAGAGAGAGAGAGAGAGAAAGAGAGAGGGAGATAAGGTGTTAACTTATTTTTTTAAAGTTACCTATTTATATATATGGTTACAGAGTTTTAATGTTGTAAAGTTTGGTAATAAATAATACCTAATAAATCCGTTTTGATTACACCCACACCAATCATAGCTGGGGATATCTGATGATATATATATATATATATATATATATATATATATATATATATATATCATAGGCGATACTGTAGTTAGTATATACAAAGATTGTTCAAAAAGTTTTAAGTCACACCCAGAAAGATGAGCCACTCATTATAAAACTAGAAAAATTAGCTAAGATTTCTGTTTTAATTTATGTGCAGGTGAGGCCCATACAAAGGCAAATCTAAAAATGGACAAAACAGAAACCTGAGCAGTCATAAAATATCTGTGTGAGGCTTAGAACTTTTTGAACGACTCTCATATGGTTTGCTATTATCCAAGGATTTTATTATCTTTACATTAGAAAATTATTGGTTTGGTTACTTTGTTTAATGGCATATTAATTTTCATTGGTTATTCAAAGCTAAATCCATCCTTGTAGAAGAATGGTAGTGGTATTATTTAACCCATAGCTGGTGGATGGGGGGGGGAGGTTATACCTTTCCCAAGGGTATTAATCTGATAGTGAATATAATAGCACAACTGGAGTTTGAACTTGCTTATTATGATGTCACTGTCCAGCACATTAGCCACTACACCACAGTGACTCCCCCAGAAAGTCTTAGGACCTACTGTACATCTATAATTTATTAATATAAATTTATTTAAAAAAATTAGACATCTCGTTAAACGTCTTGTAAGAAAATGCATGAACATAGCATTTTTATAAAAAAAATAATTTCTTCCTTTTTTTAAAAAACTCTGTAACCAAAAATAAAATTGTAACACCTCTGCAATCCGGTAGAAGCGTTCGGCTCGAAACCACAAGGTTCCTAGTTCGATACCGGTCCCCGCCAACTCAGCGTTATGAGTAGCACAGGGATCTGTGCGGCAAAGTAAGGAGCTGATGGTAGGTGTGGTGCTCCACCTCAGATGCTAAAACAATCTCTTTGGTCTAGCGCTATTGAAAAGGGAATAGACTTCCTCGCTGATTGGCTGATACCGACTTTAGGCGCCCCGTCGACTTTACTTTTATATATATATATATATATATATATATATATATATAATATATATATATATATAAATGGGCGGGTTAGCTCAGTCAGTAGAGTGTTCGGCTAGAAACCACAAGGTTCCTAGTTCGATACCGGTCCTCGCCAACTCAGTGTATGAGTAGCACAAGGAGCTGACGGTAGGTGTGGCGCTCCACCTCAGATGCTAAAATAATCTCCTTGGTCTAGCACAAGTGAAAAGGGGATAGATTCCCTCGCTGATTGGCTGATACAGACTTTAGGCCGCCCTGACGACTTTACTTACTTTCATATATATATATATATATATGTATATGTATATATCCATAAAGAGTGAACTTGATTTTAATGTTACTTATTCATACTTTTGATTACAGAGTTTCAATGTTGTAGAGTTTAGTAATAAATAATAAGTGTCTTGTAAGAAAATGGCACTTTAATAAGAAAATAATATGTTGCATTTTAAAGAATTAAAAATTAAATAAAGTTCTGTTGACTACATAACAATTATCCAATTCTCTCTCTCTCTCTCTCTCTCTCTCTCTCTCTCTCTCTCTCTCTCTCTCTCTTCTCTCTCTCTCTGACTGGAATCATTGAATTAGAACAACTGATTTTACTTGAGGCCATTTTAATGAGGTCAATACACAAAGGGTTAAATTGTTGAGATCAATGAAGCTCTGAATAATGTTCAAATTGAACTATTTCCTCTCATCATCTTTATACAACATCAGCATAAAATTTTATGCATGAATGAAATATTAAAAGTTAAAATGTTAATGAAAAATTAATTAAAATAACTTTTGAAGACTTAAAATCATTTTTATATTTACTAGCAAAATAAAAAAAACGCCCTCTGGGCGACGTAAAATAAATATTGCCTGAGGGATGGGAGTTGAAAATTTAATATCAGAAGTTTGTATCATAAGTAAAGTAAAATCATCAAATTTATTAAAGGAGTAAAAAATAAAATAGATTTATTAAAGGAGTAAAAAATAAAAAATTGAAATGGAAACTTAGTTCTGATAACATTAAATATATATTAAAATAAAACAAACTATATAGAGATAGATAATACCAGTCATTTATTTATTAAAACTTGTTTTAAAAACAATGAGGACTGTCTAATGTTGCATGTTCAAATTTTGAGTGTATTTATTCTGTTATGACGATTTTGGGTAATGTGACGCAGTGACGTAGTTTTTGTTACAGACAAAAACCGGAAGCGAATCTCCATTATAATAGATTTGCTCCTAATGAAAAGGAAATTAAAACTTATTTTTCAATAAATACAGTTCCAACAAGTAAATAACTATACCCCATTATTTTCTTCTATTGAAAGTTAATTTTCTTCTAAACCAAAGATACCAGGGTTTTATTATTTCTAGTAGAGGCACACATGGTGTAATGGTTACTGTTGTAGGAAATGAACACAGCAAATGAGTTCAAATCCTGGACACAGCAGTTTGCATTTCACATAGTGCTAATACCGTTGGGAAAAAAGTATGAATCCAACTATTCTCCTCCAGCTATGGGTAAATAGTAGGGCTCTTCAACCTTGGTATGGCGTCCGGTCTGGGAGAAGAAAAACTCTGAATTCAAACCTAAGGGACTCTCTTCTCGTTAGTCAAAACTACTTTAAGAACTCCTCCTCCTTCTCTTTCCTCCTAACTGCTAATTGTGAAACATTATACCATCAAAACGGATATTACTAGTTATGATTTATTGTCAACCTCTACAGCATTAACACTGGAATCAAAAATAAAATTATATAAATATATATAAAGAATGTACTTATTTTTGACTGCCTCATATTCATCTTTTTGCTGACTATGTTTCAATGATGTGGAGTTTGGTAATAAATAATAACTAATAATATCTGATTAGATTGTACAATGTTCTACAAGAAAGTAATAAGATCCTGGTATTTTTAGTTTAGAAGGAAATCAAATTTCTTTAAGAAATTGTTAGGGTGTTATCTATGGGCCAAACTATATAAGCAGTAATTTTGTTTTTATTTGTTTTGTTTTACGACATATCAACCTCAGTGGGTCATTTAGTGCCGATAAAGCTTTGAAATAAATTCATTCTTAATGGATACTCAATTTTTTTTATAAACTCATGATTTTCTATTTAACCCATAGATGGAACCCTAACAGGTACTACCACTCCGGGTCAGAGTGGACCAAGGAGCAATGGTGATGAAGGGGTTCTCCACATTCCCCAAACCTCCAAAACTGGAACATCACCATCAGATAGAGTTTAACATCATCCCCAGGAGATGTAGACCCTCAGCCACTGCCTTCTAGCACCCATATGATAAAAGGGTCTGGGGCTTGCCATAAGGGCAATAGAGTTGTCATATAAACTAAAAGGTGCTAGGGCTTGACATGGCCAGCCGATTGATCAGAGGGGGCCTCTCCGACCACCCGTTTAGCCCAAGAAAGTTTTGCAAGTCATGGACTGCTCAACCACCTGGGTTCTATCCTTAAGCATCATGGGTCACCACCCACGGCCAGCAGGTGGCCCCATTGGAGAAGTCTTACCCCTCTGCAGAGGTGCAGTCGGTGCATTCTAATGCCCTAGCTGACAAGGCGGTAAGCAGTAAGAGTTAAAAATTTAAATAGATGATTTGGATAACATTAATTCTTCATTTCAGGATTTATCATCATCACCAGATTGTGTTGACAACACGAATCTCCTTGCCACCCATTCCTATCAGACATCACTCCTAGAAGGTCCTCTGCACACCATCCAGAGCTGATCGATGTAGGTTTTTTGTTGACTGACCCACATTGGTGTGTCCATGTATAGGTGCCCATAGAAGAATATCTCTTCTTTGATTTCTTTTTAAAACTCAACTTTGAATACACAACTAAAAACCGGTTTTTTCATTGGAAATTTTTGTCCACACACCTAACATATTTTTTCTATTGTCCAAACATTCTTTCTAGCATAACTGAAATCAACTGTAGAAATTTGCAGCTTTTTGCAGTCAACTTATATTATACAATCAAAACAGATATTATCAAATGTTACTTATTTCCCAATGCTACAATATTGAAATAATGTAACCCAAAATAAAATTGCATAATTATATATAAGATTAGTACTTATCTTTGGATTGCTGCATATTTATATTTTTACTTACAGGATTTCAATGCTGGTAATAAACAATACCTAATCTATACATATACAAAAGGCAGTTGTGTGTATGTATGTCTGAATGTAATCTATACATATATAAAGGGCAGTTGTGTATACGTATGTTTGGAGGAAACTTTGAAAATAAAACAATTAACGAAAAAGTAAATATATATATATAATATAAATATATACATTACATATCATCAGAGCTTGGTTTTTGAGCAAAAATAATAAAGATTTGATTTATATTCGTGAAGATAATTAAAAAATAAAATTTAAATGATAACAGCATGGATTTATTTTACATTTAATATTTTAGATAGTAGACATTAATATTTCTTTTCAGAGTAGCTGGATCAATGCAAGGTCTATTTTTTTTACATAGGGATTTAAATGGGGCATCCCACGAGGATTCAACTCATGATTCAGTAATAATGGATCTGCAGGACTAACTTTAAAAAATCCCGCTCTACCCTGGCGATGCCGGGTAGCCGCTGCTAGTACATATATATGTTTATTGTATAATATTCAACTTGAAATAATAAAATTGTAGCATCTCAAGCTGCAGCTGTGTCAGTGCTACTGTATGGCTGCACTATTTAGATTCTGCTTAGAGAAAAAAGCTAGATGGGAACTACACAAATCTTGGAAGCATCACCCGACAAAAAGTACCTCTATGGCCAATTGTCTCCTCTCACACAAACCATCCAAGTAAGATAAACAAACATGTTGGACACTGCTGGAGAAGCAAGGATGAACCCATAAGTTATATCCCCCGTGACACCAACATAAGGACACACCAGTGTCAACCAGCAAAAACCTGCATCAATCAGTTCTAAGCAGATTCTAAATGCCGTGCAAAAGACCAGCCAGGGAATGATATAATGATGATGATGATGATGATGATGATCTTTGATTTAGAAGAAAATTGACTTTTTCTAAAAAAAATTGTTAAAGGTTTACTTATTCATGTGCAATATTGTAAAAATCAATGGTCTGATTTTTTTGTAAATGTACAATATTGTACAACACAGCAAGAATGACAAATTTTAGTGAGCTTTTTTGTTTAGTACCATTATATTAAAGAGGCGTGTTTGTATGGTATAACCATACAAACACGCCTCTTTAATATAATAATATATATATATATATAAATATAATTTTCTTTGGAAATAGAATCGGTAACCCAAGTTCACATCCTGGATGGGACTGTTTACATTTTCCTTCATGCTAATGCTGTTGGAAAAGGTATAAATGAAACCTCCCAGCTATGGGGAAAATAATAGGGCAGACTAGGTTTTTAGCCTTGAGATGGTAAGAATTTCAGATTTTTATGAATTTTTGAATTCAGAATAAAAGGATGGATTGAGTTCTTTAGTGTTGAGATGGCAACCAACTGGTTTGAATTCAGAATTTTCCTTCTAAATGGAAAATACAATTCTGAATACAAACCAATTGTACTCTACATAAAATTGACCTTGTGTTGCATCCTGTTTGTGGTGGAGGTTTGGTTTGTTTGGTTTGTTTTGTTTTACGGCATATCAACCTCAGTGGGTCATTTAATGCCGATAAAGTTTTTAAATAAATCAATTCTTAATGGATAATACAATTTTTATAAATCCATTTTTCTATTTAACCCATAGATGGGACCCTAACAGGTACTACCACTCCGGGTCAGAGTGGACCAGGGAGATGAACGGGTGTTCCACATTCCCCAAACCTCCAAAACTGGAACCTCACCATCAGATAGAGTTTAACGTCATTCCCAGGACATGTAGACCCGCAGCCACCACCTTCTAGCACCCATATGATAAAAAGGGGTTGGGGCTTGCCATAAAGGCAATAGGGTTGGGAAAATCATATAGGTGCTAGGGCTTGACATGACCAGCCGATTGATCGGATTGTGGTGGAGGAGTTGGATAAATCATACTGAATAGTATTGAATATCTCCATCTCAGAAAATAAAGAAAATTCCAATCTAATTTCCAACTTAATAATAACAACGTGAGATGAAAATGAAGAAGAACATCTGTAGCAAAGATGAGGATGATCTACTCAATGTTTCATTTCTATCAGTAAGAAGATCTGATACAGAAAAGTGGAATAACAAATGACATGCCCACACCTTTCATCCTGATGAATACCCCCTTGTGTTGAAATTACATTTGCTAAAATAATACTGGAGATAAGAGGTCTTTAATGTAGGTGGCACTGTTTGTTGGGTTATCTTAGGTATAAGCCATAAACAGCTTCCTGTCTAAAATAAATAACCATCAACATTACATTCTATGAAAAACTCCTCTTCCAATTACTATAAAAAAAAAAATTTAACACATATAAGCTATTTAAAATGCAATATGCCCTGCAAAGAAAAGAACATCATGCTGATTTTCCCATTTGGAACTTTACCCTTTCTGGATTTAATATTAAACTGGATTATATAATGTTTATTAACGCAGGACTTGATACCAATCATTTGTGAGTTAACTGGAACTAAACACTTTTCACATGTTTATTCTATGTATTACCGTTTAATATGCCATATCTTCCAACACTGGGAGGGAGGGGGGTAATTTGTGATTTGAAGAACCTTAATCAATTATTAATTTTAGAAGTTATTTTAGTTTTAAATACAATGCTATAAAAATATTGGTGGCATCTGTATTTGGTTTGGTTTGTTTTCTTTTATGGCATATCAACCTCGGTGGGTCATTTAATGCCGACAAAGTTGTGAAATAAATTCATTCTTAATGGATAATACAATTTGTTTATCAACTCATGTTTTCTATTTAACCCATAGATGGGTGGCATCTGTAGTTTAATGGTTATCATCATAGGAAACGGACTTGGCAACCAGAGTTCAAATACTGGACAAGTCTGTTTGCATTTCACATTGTGCTGATACTCATGAGAAAGGTATGCATCCAACTATTTTCCCACCAGCTATGGGTAAATAGTAGGGCAGACTGGGCTCATTAACCAGTTGAGGAGTAGGAAAACTCTAAATTCAAAACTATTAAACTCTGTTTAAGAAATTGACCTTGTGTCACATCCTACTCATGTGGAGGGGTTGGTAAATATATACTGTAGGAATATTTTTCTATTTTACATTAGGATGGATGATAATATGCTGCAATGTAAAATATATCAAAGTTGTCAGTTAGAAATAAGAAATAGATTATCAATGAATATACACATGCTGTTTACTTGATTCATTTCCCAGATGAATAATGTGAATGATAATAAAAACAACACATTTTTTCTGCTCATCTAAAAGGTCATTTCCATCCATTGTTCAATCTAAGCTTTCAATCTAATCATTGTATATATTTAACTGAGTATATTAATGAATGCAAATCTAATAATATAGATTTTTAATCATTCACTGCTTAACATTAATTTTATAATTTCACCAGTGAATTTATAATCAGTGACAATATAACAAAATAGAAATTAAGAAGTCAGTAGTTCACAATGTTCACATTGTTCATATTAATAAGGGATGGGCAAATGAATACTTTTTTCCTAAAAATTGAATAAGACAGGTGTTTTTTATGGCCAATTTTGGTGCTGATCCCGATTCTGATGAGAAAGTGAAGATTTCAAAACTCAAAATAACCGGAATTTGCACAATCAGTTATTTTCATGTATTGCTTTTTTCTGTTGATACATCGATTAGTTTCTTTTATGGAAACAAATCTGCATTATATTTACTTCAATGAAACCAATTTTTAGAGCATTCGGGCAATCACTGGATGGCCAATATTGGAATGTAGTACTAACTTTTAGGAAAAAATTTTACTGTCCCGGATGACGTATTGATCGTCCCGGATGTAATTTTTATCGTCCCCAGGACGGCGTTAATGTCGAGCCCTGACCCTTGTTTTGTTTAAGAAAAGGACAATAGATGGCCTAATAGTGGTGTAATATGTCTAATCATAAGTTTTTTCACAGAATATGAAAATATATTAATTTAATTGATTTAACCAGCTCTAATTGCTTTATCATGTAAAAAAAATGAAACTTATAATAAGATTAGTGACGTTTTTGCCCAGAAATATCACCAATTACACATGAAGTTTGCAATAACTTCCGCACATAGAATGTTCCATATAAGTTAGTCACTTCATTCCCAAATTTGCCCTGATTTGGTTATCAAATTTACCAAACTGGGATTCACATCCTAAGTTTGTGAGAAATACATACTGTAGTGCCCCTCTGTCAGCATTATCATCTTGCTAGAAGCGTTCTACCTCCAAAAGTCGCTTCTTAACAACATCAATAACTTTCACTATTACTGCAGCTTCCAGCTTTTCAATCTCATTTGGTTCACTCTCTTGTTTTACATCCTTTTGTTCCTTGAGAACAATCAATTTGGGTTCAAAGAAATTGTTCACCCCAGTCCAGTTTCTGTCAAGTGGCACATCACTGGTGGCTATTTCATCAATACCCAGAAAGTGCATGAGGGAATATGGGGATGTCTCCCATCATCCTGTAGATTTTTGGACACAGGACAAACCACTCATTCTGAATGTATGTACTAACTTGTTGCTGTTGATATTAACTATGTCATCAAAGAAAACTTGTATATGCTCCTGATGTGCCACAAATAACTTTGCAATACATCCAAATCTGTTTGATACAAAGCTTTTGAATCCCTCATGTTGAACATTGTTTCTTTCCATCTACTGTCGAGAATCATTGTATAATGAAAGTGTGCTGCATGACTTGGGGAAAGTAATTTAGCAATAGCAATAAGTCAATAAACAGAAGTTCCAGGGGAACTGAAAACTTTCTCACCAGAGTGATCAAAAACAATTTTTGAATCCCAAACTTCTGCTCAGTGTCTTTATAGATTTTGTCTATGGGATGGTCTACACACAATATGATATGAGCACAATATTTTAGTTGCTTATCATGATCTTCTCCTAAGTTATCAAGGGAGCTATCTCATCTGTATCTCACCTTAATAACCCGCTACTTTGGACTATCTTGAAAGGCATCTTTTTCTATGGTGTTTACAACTGAACCCTTCAAAAAAGAGAACTCCTTATTTATAGAGCTATCTCATCTGTATCTCACCTTAATAACCTGCTACTTTGGACTATCTTGAAAGGCATCTTTTTCTATGGTGTTTACAACTGAACCCTTCAAAAAAAGAGAACTCCTTATTTATAGAGCTATCTCTTCTGTTAATAATAAGTAAGCAAGACTCTGTAGTTAGTTGCTCAATCAGGCATCCAAATTTCAATTTGACTTTTAAGGTCATTAATAGAGCAATTAGCCAGTACTGTTTTAGTTTGTAATCCTAAGCGTTTGCCCTGTCCTCCCTTGAGTGGCTTAGATTCTCACCATGAATGAATGTCCACTGTTAACCAAATTTCATATTGGGTACATTAGCAAATATTGTGCAAACTTAATTTGTGGAAGCTGTGAATTCTGACAAAAACTGAACCAAACAACAAATTACAGGCTCATTGAATGGTCTGTGTCCATTACTAACCTTCACATCCAGAGCACATGTAATGGCGGTGTCATTTTGCCAACCTTTGGTGAATAAGGTTTTCTATCCAAAAATAATGTTCTTTTCTCTGTCCTGTAAATTACATCTACATTCACAGTTTTCATCAAAAACAGATACCAATGAGTCTTTCATCATCAATTGATTTCTTACTGTTCTTTCTTCTTTTCTTCTATTGTAAAACACTTTTTTTCTTTTCTTCTATTGTAAGACACTTCTTTGTAGAACATTCTCAACACCCCATTCTCTTTTTCATCCTTATCTTTAGGAGCTGTGTTGGTGCAAACTGTTTTGTAAGCTCTGAAAGTTCTTTTCATAAATGCCCGATCGTCAGGTGTCATTTTGACACTAAAGTCTTCTTCCTTTGGATGGATCCTTATAACAATTCCAATCCTTTTGCAGACCAAAAACAAGCTTTTGGATTTAGCACTGTTGTTTTAAGCTTTTAAGCTTTCTGTAAAATATTGAACAATTTATAATGTAATATCACAAAAATGCGTATGGTTTGTAAAAGAAAAATAGATGAGAACTTTTGGATTAATTTTGTTTATTTAAAATAAACAAAAGCTGGAATTGTTGAGATGATAATTCCTTTTCGCTGTTTGGTGAAATGAGGGCAGGTGTGGGGTTGAAAGTCAGTTCTGGCTCTGCGTGATGCAAAGTGTAGTATGGGTATAGTATGGTGTGACACGGGGTGTGGTGTGAATCAAGAGAGATACCTATTTCTGTTATAACAATAACAATCTTTCACTCTAGTAGCAACTGCTTTTTCATTTAATGAGCTCGTCCTTGCTTCTCCAGCAGTGTCCTGCATGCCTAGTCTGTCTCACTCGAATGGTCTGTGAGTTGGGGGACAGGTGGCCATATAGCTGCTTCCTTGAGGGATGCTGTTTCCACAACCTGTTCAAGACTGCACGCAGCATTCTTGTGCAGCTCCCATCCAGCTTATTCTCAAGGCGCCTCATTAGGGTCCAAGTGGTGCAGCCATACAGCAGTACTGATATAACCACAGCCTGGAAGAACTGTATTATTATTTTATAAGCAAACAATTTTATTCATAACTCAAACCAACATTTGATTATTAGCATATGAAAAAAAAAAGTATTGCATAAAAAGTTTTAAAAACTACATAAATATCAGAAAAGGTCATATAAAATAATCCTCTGGTTATCCGTTATCTGTTTCTACAGAAATTGTCTTCAAGGTAACGATGTGAACTTTCTTTGAGAGCATTCTGATGAAGATATGTGTGCTACATACTGGAGCGACAGAAAGGTCGAGACAGATGTCAAAAGGTTAAGATGGAATTGCGTTCGATGTATGCCTCTGTTTGATGCCTTCGTGTTGAGCTGCCGAGGGGTCTTTCTAAGTCACTTGCATTGTGGAAGATTTGTTATGAATATTTTCAAAGTCTTTCATTTTTGTGGTTAGACTGGAGATTATAAGTTCATTGAGGATTTGGTGCACTATAGAATATAGGTACTGTAGTTTCCCCCACCCATTAATCTGCAGTCATATGTTCTAAAATCCCCAGCAGATGCTTGAAACCATAGATAATACAAAATTCTATATATACTTCCACATTTATAAGTCATCGTCGGGGTGGCCTAATGTTGATATCAGTCAGACAGAGAGGGAGTCTATACCCTTTTCACCTAGTGCTAGACCAAGAAGATTATTTTAGCATCTGAGGTGGGGCGCGACACCTACCAACAGCTCCTCACTTTACCGCACAGATCCCTGTGCTACTCATATACTGAGTTGGTGAGGTCTGGTATTGAACCAGGTACCTTGTGATTCCTAGCTGAATGCTCTACCGACTGAGCTAAACCGGCCCTGATCCACATTTATACCTAAATCTAATTTATGAATTAGGCACAATAATTATCATTTGGTCATGCCAACAGCATGGATTCCCATGACTTTCTTGCTACCCATCCCTATCAATTTTAAGTTATTAATGATTTCTGATTTTTTCATAGCAAGATCAATATCCCGATGTGGCACTGAATCTATGACAAAGATTTTTTTCTATTATCATTTCACATATATTGAACATTATTTGTACCAAAAAGATAGTTCAGAGTTTGCTCTGAAGCGAAGCTAAAAAATTTTGTTAAAATTTATCACTTCAAATTTTCTAAAATTTTGTCAACGTGTGAACTATCGTAAAGTTAAACAATCCCTCAAATTTGAGCTTCCAATTCCAAAAATTGGCAGAATTATGTTGATTTTTAGCTCTCAAAATTTGGGTGGTAGGTCGCAAAAAATGGCAACTTTTTTGTAATCTATTTTGTTGGTAAAATGAGTTCTAGGTTTTCCCTACTCCTAAAAATTGATATATAAAACTATTTTTGCCCAAAAACGCGATCAAAAAAGTCTGAAAGTTAACCGGTTTTAAATTATTAATGGTTTTCGATTTGCAAAATTTTAACTGATGTTGTAGCTTTAGTTCTGGGCAAACTACAAACTATATTTTTGGTACAAATAATGTTCAATAGATATGAAATAATAATAGACAAAATTTGTCATAGATTCAGTGCCACATCGAGATATTGATCTTGCTATGAAAAAATCAGAAATCATTAATAACTTCAAATTGGTTAACTTTAAGACGTTTTGATAGCATTTTTGGATTCCTCATACAAAAATACTCTTATAACCAAATTCTAGGAGTAGGGAAGCACTAGAACTCATTTTACAGACAAAAATAAATTACAAAAAGTCGCCATTTTTCATGAACCCCACCAAATTTTGAGAGCTAAAAATTGACATAACTCCGCCAATTTTTGGAATTGGAAGCTCAAATTTTGGGGAATGTCTTACTTTAACACAATCCACACCTGTACAAAATTTCAGAAAAATTGAAGGGGATGGGTGACAATTTTACTTTTTTCTGGATGATTTGACATGAAATTGCCCAACTGGTAAATCTTTTTGTCTGTTATGTAGATTTATTCTTTATAGTAATAATTACTGTTTCTAATTGTTTGGTATAAATTTCTATCTGACAATAAGGAGGAACTTGTGGTGTAATGGTTATCATTGTAGGAAGTGAAGACAGCAAACTGGGCTCAAATCCAGGACAAGGTTATTTGCATTTGACATAGCACTAATAAACATGGGGCAGACTGGAGGTCTTTAATCTGGTCTAGGAGAATGAACACTCTGAATTTAAACTTTTTAAAAATCAACCTTGTGTCTCATCCTGCTCATGCGAAGGGGCTGGGTAGATAAAATACATAGTTTCAATCCAAGCCTTGACCTATCTGGTATAGATGGATAATTCAGTTAATGTGTATAATCCTTGTGTATGTTAAGGGAGGCGAGAGAGAGGAGGAGAGAGAGGGAGAGAGGAGGAGAAAGAGAGAGAAAAGGAAAGGAAAGAAAGAGAGAGAGAGAAAAGGAAAGAAAGAGAGAGAGAGAGAGAGAAAAAAGGAAAGAGAAAGAGAGAGAGAGAGAGGAAAGGAAAGAAAGAGAGAGAGGAGAAGAAGAAGAAAGGTTGATTTGATGAAGACACCATTTAGGCAGAATGGTAAAAAAAAAATGATATCAGACAACCAACCAGGTTAACAAAGAATGGTGTATTTATAAGCAGAATATACAAGACAATTTTACATTGTGAATGTCTGTTTAGTGAAACAGGTTTTCTTTTCCAGAGTCTAAGACAGTGGTTCTCAACAGGGTCCATATGGACCCACCGGGGACCATATAAAATTTTTTGGAACCCAGCAAGCAAAATGTATTTAACTATAAAAATACAATGGGATTTTTAAACAATGAATGCCTATGGGGGGGGGGGTTCCACCAGAGTAAAATAGGATTAAAATGGGGTCAATAGGTAAAAAAGGTTGAGAACCATTGCTCTAAGGAATGGTCCTACGGTAATCCTTAACTTGTTCCTTGTAAATTCCTACCATAAATTAAAATAAAATTAAAATTTAAATAAACTGAACCCTCATTTTATGTCCATGTTTTTGCAATAAATGTTTTATTTTTCTTGCACCCGTTATTTTACAATACTTACCTTTTGTTGTTGTTATTTCTTTTCATTTTTTTTTTTTTGGTACTCTAAAATAAAAACGTCAGATTTTAATCACTGTCGACGAAAAAAACAAAATTACGGTCATAAAAGGAGGATCCAATTTATGGCTAAATTGTAAAACGAGCCCCCACTTTAAAACTAACCATTCTCACAAAATAAAAACTTTTAGAATATACACATTGAAGTGAATATTAAAATAAATAAATAAAATATATTCAGTATTGTAAAATAACGGGTGCAAGAAAAATAAAACATTTAATGCAAAAACACGGACATAAAATGAGGGTTCAGTTTATTTTATGGTAGGAATTTACGAGGAAATAGTTAAGGATTACCGGTCCTACTACCATGCTTCATATTTTTGGTTGTTTCTTGTGTTTATCTGTAAGGTGTAATCATATGACCCCCACCCCAAAAGGATATAAGAAAAAGCCAATGTTGGCATTTGGAATATGGACTTGTAGCAATTCTTATTTTGCTATTGTTGTGGTTGTAGATAATACAATTAAGAACAGACCCATGAGTGGGGATTCAATATGATTACATGATTCGTAGGGCCGGGTACGACAAGAAAGTTCTCGAGTTCGAAAAGAAGGTTCCTGAGTCCGAGAAGGTTCCCAAGTCCGACAAGAAATACCTGAAGAAGGCCGGAGGGTATATCAGCCGAAACGTTGTGCAAATAACAATGAAGATGGGGACAATAGTCCGAATAACGCTAATAATACTAATCTTCAAGCCTCATCTCAAACATTCAGAGAAATATTAATATTTACAGTTGTTTCTTGAGATTTTTTTGGCACACTTAGACATATATTGAATATGAATCATTTTTAAACCGATCTCTTTGACCAATAGATGGGACCCTAACAGGTACTACCACTCAGGGTCAGAATGGACCTGGGAACAATGACAATGAAAGGGAACTGTTGTGTAATCTTCTTAAACATGTATCAGGGTTCTGTTTATTCGTCCATCAGGCCAGTTATCTGATTCTTCTCTGGCTGGGGGTGGGTGGGGTGTTTTTCTTTGTTCCATCTTGTTCTTTTTTTTACCATGGAACAATGCAGAGACATTTTCATGTGTACGCATCTTTATTTCCCCAAATACCTCCCCCAAGCCAATACATTGTTAACCCACACACATGTGGTGAAGCAGAGATGAAAACTGCATCTTCCTCAAACAGTCCGTTCAACTCAACTCCCTAAATTCTAAATCTACTTTCCCAGCTCATCAGATTACATGACTCTCTAAGCCTATAAGAAGCCATGTTCCAGATGACCCTGAGTTCAAGACCTATCAATCAAACTATTTGAATCCAATGTTATTTTTCCACATTTTTACCATTATTTCAAATTACCCTACACAACTTGCTAAAAATGATTGGTTATGCCTATCCATTATCTAACAATACTGCACACTAAATAAATCTCCAGAACTGAAGCCTCACCTTCAAATGCAATTAACTGACATACCTGGGACACCTTTGATGGGGGGAGGGGGTCTTACCTCTTTGCAGAAGACACAGCATATTCTAAGCTCCACTGACTGGGATAAAAACACTTACAGGCTAATTATTTAAATATGAAAGAATCTTATGTTCCAATTGAGAAAATAACTAATTCCTAAAATAACATATGGCATTATTACACTGAGCACATGCGAGAAAAGATTTGTTAATAGTTAAGACTTAGTATAAAATACCACCTGTTTGCTCATGATTAACATTAAATGCTCCTGCAAATAGAACAATATCCATCATCCAGGATAAATCTATTTTGTAGATGAGAACATCTTCCATAATAAATATTCTGACACTATCAACTTTGCTCTTAGTGTTAATCATTGCTTACTACTATCATATGTCTTCTATAGTCTTATCTTTACATTTTTTCTATGATTTATCCTTACCAGATATCATTTTTTTCTATGATTTATCCTTACCAGATATCATATTTTTCTATGATTTATCCTTACCAGATATCATATTTTTCTATGATTTATCCTTACCAGAATCATATTTTTCTATGATTTATCCTTACCAGATATCATATTTTTTTTCTATGATTTATCCTTACCAGCTATCATTTTTTTCTATGATTTATCCTTACCCTATTTACCTTACCAGATATATATTTTCTATGATTTTATCCTTACCAGATATCATATTTTTCTATGATTTATCCTTACCAGATATCATATTTTTCTATGATTTATCCTTACCAGATATCATATTTTTCTATATATCCTTACCAGATATCATTTTTTTCTATGATTTATCCTTATATCATATCAAATATCATATTTTTCTATGATTTATCCTTACCAGATATCATATTTTTTCTATGATTTATCCTTACCAGCTATCATATTTTTCTATGATTTATCCTACCAGCTATCATTTTTTCCTATGATTTATCCTTACATGCTATCATATTTTTCTATATCATTCTACAACATCTTTACTTTCTATCCTTCTAAATTTATTACGTAAAGACAATATTCACGATGAAGCTAAAAATTGATTACAAAGAAAAAAAAACATACCATTAAAAATTTAAACAAGCAAGCAGTAATATCAAAAATATAACTTAAAATCATAGATTATATTTATAATGAATTTTCATGTATTTCAAGATCATAGGAAACAAAAATAAAAGTGATGGAAAATTATTAAAGGAAATTAAATTCTACTTTACATGAACGCATGTCCATGTCTCAAGTTTACTGTCATAATGGTAGCTAGCGATGCCGACCGACTATGCACCGTGCCCCTATCATCATAATCGTCGATGAGTACCATCATTGTATCAATGAAGAGCCAGTTTAGCTCAGTTGGTAGAGCATCAGCCTAGTAATCACAAGGTTCTGAATTCAGTACTGGCCCTCGCCAACTCAGCCTATGAGTAACACAGGGATCTGTGCGGTAAAGTGAGGAGGTGATGGTAGATGTGGCGCTCCACCTCAGGTGCTAAAAGAATCTCCTTGGTCTAGCACTTGTGAAAAGGGGATAGACTCCCTCACTGTCTGGTTGATACCGACATTAGGCCATCCTGCTGACCTACTTATAAAAATGACTTTAATTTAGCAAAAATCAGGGAATTATCAGATTTTAATGAAATTGTCAGTGTTTATTTATCAATGAATGATCTTTATAATGCATTACTTATTTTATTTCAAAACTTTCTCATTTTTTTCAGGTTACTTAATTTTGATCCCCCCCCCCCCTTATATTGGGAGCGTAACATTTTTTCGAGTTGGTCTTATAGTTTTCTAATTACAGTATAAATAAAGAGATAAAAGTTATGAATAGAAAAAAAAATTTCTATGAGAAAATAAATACTGAAAATCGAAAAATAAAATGTAAAAAGATAATAAATAATGAATTTTTTGGAGATTTCTTTTTTACTCATTTCGATAATTATTTAATTGGATATTATCTTATAAAAGAAAAAATTATACATCGATATTTTTTCTGCTTAAAAAGGGGGGGGTACATTTTCAATCGAGTTTTTCTTCAAAAAGTATACTTTGATGTAATAAAATAAGGTTTGCATTAAATAGATATTTATTTCTAGAATCTAAAAATTTAACATTTTAAACTTAACATCAGGCTTTTCATATTTTAAATGAATTTTATATATTAATTGTTCATAGCTAAAATACTAAATTAAGGTTTTGAAATAAAATAACTAATGCATTATAAAATTCATTAATTGATAAATCAATACTGAAATTTTCATTAAAATCGGATAATTACCTGATTTTTGGTAATTTTTTTTGCAATCGTGAATGTTACATTAAAATTGCAAACAAGCGCTTAAAACCATTGAAAAAGAGACAGAATGGTGGATCGTGTCGAAATTGACCAAAACAAATCCCTTTAAATGTATTAAAAATAAACTGCATATGTAATATTTTTCTTTTTTTAATGATGGTCATTATGTTACTACTTATCGATTTAGACAAAAGTTTGACCTTAAATAATAGATTTAATTAATTTTAATTCGTTTTTAAAATTTGTAGCAGACGACAAATTAGGTATACCTTAGTATAAACTAATTTTTTTTTGGTTCATAAAGCACCAGTCAGTAGTTGTTGATATTTCTTATTTCTCATGTTTCTTTTAACTATTTTAAATAAAATTAAAATTTTATCAAATTCATAATATGAAGCAAAGTAAAAAAAAAAAAATTACTTTCCAAACAAACATGTGTTAATTTTACAAAAATCCACTTTATGACCGGAGCATGAAAAGTGTGGCAAAAACGGTAACTCAGGTTCGGTGAGTTGAGTACAGATGGTTCCATTCTTTGTTCTTCTTTTTACACCAAATTCATAAGACTGGCAGCGCTTCAAAATTTTCCACAATTCTGCGATGCAGCCAGTGAAACATTACAAACAAACAGATAAGACACTGGCAGGAAAAGAGAGAAAGAAAGAAAGAAATAAGGGTGAACGAATCAGCCAGTGAAATTTCCAATAGGAATCATAATATCCTTACAAAAGTGTTGGCCAGTTGCAGCCAGCTGTCTAATGCTAGAGGGGGACACAGAGAGAGAGAGAATGGTTAAAGTCTCTTGCTTTCTTTCTATTGGCTGCCTTTGGGCTGACGTTGGAAGAAGAACGAAGAGGAGGAGGAGGAAGGAGGAGATGAGAAAGTAGGGAAAGATCAAGAGATACACCCTGAAGCAATTTCAGCCAATTGCTTTCGATGACCTTGTTACAACAGATTATTGGTGAGCAGGTTTTATTTTAGTGTCCAAACAAATATCTGGTTTGTGGTAATCAGTAGCAATTACCTCATTACGCCTGATTAGAAACTAAAATAGAGACCAGAGAGGAAACAGAATTTTGATTAAGTTTCTTCGGCTTTTCTTTTTTTTTTTTTTTTTTTTTTGCTTTCAAACGAATATATAATATTATAATCAATTCTTCCCCTTTCCATTTTTGTATTTTCTTATAAAATTCTCTCTCCCTCTCGTCTCTCTCTCTCTCTCACACTCACACACACTCTCTCTCTCTCCCTCTATCTCTAAATATTCTCTCTCTCTCTCTCATCTCTCTCTCTCTCTCTCTCTCTCTCTCTCTCTCTCTCTCTCTACATCTCTCTCTCTCTTCTCTCTCTACTCTCTCTCTCTCTCTCTCATAACACACACACTTTCCCTCTCTCTCTCTCTCTCTCCTCTCTCTCTCTCTCTCTCTTACACACTCACTCTGTCTCTCTAACACACACTCTCTCTCTCTCTCACTCTCTCTTCTCTCTCTCTGACACACACACACTCTCTCTCTCTCTTCTCACTCTCTCTCTCTCTCTCTCTCTCTCTCTCTCTCTCTCTCTCTCTCTCTCTCTCAACTCATTTGGGAGAAAAGAAAATTCACTCATATGAACTCGTTTTTATTCATAAATGATTGTTTAGTTAAAGATACAATTTTAGACAATAAAAATACTGTGTCTAGTGAATGTTCTATCAAAGAGATTAGATATGAAATATTCAAGATAAAGTTAAAACACACAGGAGTATTTCGATGGACTATCATAATAGCCATTTTAATTATTTATAATGATTTTCTTTTCAAACAAATATGTTGTCTAGAATGTAAACATATATATATATATTATATATAGGATATATATATAGGATATATGTGTGTCCTGAAAATTTCAAACAGATATGTGTCTAGTATATATATATATATATACATATATATATATGTGTATGGTTGGCACTATTATACTTCAAGAAGTGGTAGTAATCACACGTACAGTGATATCAGAAGAGTGCTCAATATCTGTGATACAGCATTAATAGATAAATAAATAAAAAATCAGTTAAAAAATACTGCAGAGCAAGAAACCAATGGTAGCAAAATTGTTCCAATGATAATAAATATAAGCTAAACTTTTTGATTATATATATATATATATATATATATATATATATATATATAAATGATATATGTGTGTCATGAAAATTTAAAGTAAACTGTCTACCTAAATTTTTATTGATCCCCTTTGAACATCTATATTATGATGATTCAATTTATGTATGTATATACCCAACACCTCCACACGAGCAGGGGGAAACACAAGGTCAAATTTTTCTTCTAGACCAGTTGCCATACTAAGGTTAAAGAGCCCAGTCTGCCCTACTATTTAATTATTGGGTACATAACTTTTTTTTATTAGGTATTAGTGCTATATGAATAGCAAACAGCCTCATCCTGAATTTGAACTCAGTTCGCCAGCTCCATTTCCTACAATGATAAATATTACACTGCAAGCACCTCCTTATTGTAGAAATTTACACCAAAAAATAAAAAACAGTTACTAAATTTGGTTACACTACAGAATAATGACAAATTTGTTTGTGATGATAACACAAGGCATTTTGATAATTTAAATATGTTGACAGAAAATACTGGGGTGAATCAACATTTTTGCATTATATTAGTAATTAAAAATTTGGCAGCTGCAGATGCTTTTGCCAAAATTGTGAAGATGATGAACCACACTAAACTGTGAGATACCGAGCCCACCTGATTCACTCCATTTGACTCTATGCCTTGTTACAGTTTTATGGGCCATCCTTTAGCCTTCAAGCAAGAGTGCTTGTCCAGCGGAAATCCTTGGTAATCCTCTGGTAAAGAATCCTCAGTATTGTAAGTTCCTTCATCAATGGTTTGCAAGTAGACTATGAAAGGATCAGTGTTTAAGTTGTTAATCAGGCTGTTGATTGGTGGAGGAATAGACCATGTAACTTCGCCTAGTCTATAAATTTAGGTGAGGAATTGTAGCACACCTTATAGATAAAAATATTCCAACAATATTGCCTCAGGTTTTGAAGTTTTACGCCAAGCCGACCTGACCTAACTGTTGATGTTTTTCATCCTGAGAAAAATTTTTGGAATCCTCTGGTTACTGCATTATGATCAATTGTTCCTTCACCTTTTGCACAAGAAATGTTTTTGGTTGTTTGCGAGCGTTATGGCCCAGTTCAAGTTCATAAAGCATAACTTTCTGAATTAGACTGAATAGTATGTTCATCTGTGCAACTTTCAAAGTGCATACAGAGTAAAACATTGTGTCAGTGCAATGTTACAAGAGTGCAAATGAGATCTCTTCTAATTTAGCCAATAAAACCAAATGTTAACATTTCCAACAGGCCAGAAGAACACTCACTGGATGTTGCTTGACCCATGACTTTTGGCAAAAAAGGCTCTAAGCATGCTGAAATGTTGATAAGTATCATATTTGACTGCATATAAGATGCACGGGCATATAAGATGCACCCACATTTCAGCAGGTCTGATTTGGGAAAAAAAAGTTTTTAGTGTACTTAAGCATATACTGTTATAAAAAGTCTAACTGGCATTACACAAGCAGAAACATAGCTGTATGAAAGCAATTTGGCAGTACAGGCAAGCAATTAACATACACAAGATATTTCAATAGCAGGAAATAATGTTGGAGGTTTCTGAGGCATGAACAGTTTGGCTGGTTAAGTATCATATTTGACGGCATATATAATGCACCCCCATTTCAGCAGGTCTGATTCGGGAAAAACGTTTTTAGTGTAATTAAGCATATATTGTTGAAAACAGTCTAGCTGTGCATTACACAAGCAGAAACATAGCTGTATAAAAGCAATTTGGCAGTACAGGCAAGCAATAAGCATACACAAGACATCTCAATAACAGGAAATAATAATAATAATAAAAAGGCCTACGGGAGGTCTCAAACTTCATCTACAATGTATAAGACGCAGGGCAATTTTTTGAGCAAAAATTTTGGAAAAAAAGTGCATCTTATATGCCGTCAAATATGGTAATTATCAAGATAGAATCAAAATTACCATTTTTCAACTAATCTATGACATTAGTGGCAGAATGAAGAAGGCCATAAAGCTGAGTCAAATTCCAGTCACCTGGACTATAAAACTGTCACCCTCAACAACCAAAGAGTCAGTGGCAAGACAGCAGACATCACTCATCACCTTCTTACCTTCCTCCATCCTAACACCCTGTTGACCATGGCCTTCTCTTCTGACCTTCTCCTTACAAGGACACATCACCACATCCTTCTGACCTTCTCCTTACAAGGACACATCACCACATCCTTCTGACTTGAACAACCAAGCACCCTACCAATATCCCTACTGGCATCTTCCATCATATTATTGGGACTTGAACCATCAGACATGCTACCAACATCACTACCAGCATCAATCATTATATTATCAGGACTTGAATTACCACACATTTTGCCAAAATCACTACTGGTGCTGACTTGAAATGCCACACATTATACTAATATCACCAGTGGCATCACTAGAGTTTACAACCTTTTTCTTCTCCTCTTAATACAAATTATTGAAACCTTCAACCTGTGTTTGTCTTTCCCTTTGATACCATACATACAACAAAAACTACCCCAACCTTCCATTGTTACATAATCTATGCGGTTGCATAAGATTATTGTTAATCCCCTGTAATTCTGAGGTGATGACCCCTTTCATACCATGGCCAGGTCCTTCTATGGAAAATTACAGAAGCCCGCCAAATATGTGAAGTCACGTGGGACCTTTTTCAGAGTCCCCAGTTTGCAGTTAGGCGTCAGGCAGAGCAGTCAGCCATTTTATGCTCTGCCTAAAACTGGAACTCACGCGCTCTATGTTAGTCAGATATTTAGTTATGTGAAATGTATAGTTAACGAAATAAAAGTTTGTATAAGTAAAATGTCCTTGTGGTTGATGAATGTCTTGGTAACAAGACTAAGAAATGAATCCAGGACGACCAGCCAGCAGGAACATAGCAATAGAAGACCAGACCTTAGAAGAGACCAGACCAAGATAGATGAAGAAATAGCAGAGCCGACCAGAAGAAAATACGACCAGAAGTAAGAAGTAAGAAAAGGGTATACAACACCATGGTTTGAATTCCCTTGGTCATGTGATATATGTGCAGCAAACTAGCATGTACCAAAACTTTTGACTCATCCTAGTAGAATTACTCTTGAATACTTGTTTCAATTTAGAGGCAATATGTCGACTGGGCTCTTCAACCTTGGTCTATGAGAAAGAAAATATTGAATTCAAACCAGCTTCACTGGTTGTTAATAATGAATCTTCTAAGAGAAAGTAAACACTGATTTAAATATCAACAATTTTAGCTTACAACAGTTACAATTTAGAGACAAGCGCACAGTGATGTTGTAAGTCTGTATGTAGATATTACTATAAAAATTATGGAATAGGACAAGTTAAAAGATTTTTTTATATAGGATATTTGGATTGCTTTCTGGAGATTGACAAAACTGTTCACATTAAAAAAAATATCTTTCACCCTTGAAGTCAGGGCTTTCAAGTGCATCTAACACATGTGAAATAACTTTGGCAAAGTCACAGTGATAGAACACTTATATAGCGGTTTTTCAGACATTAAAACTGGCGCTACTATTTAAACTATTTGCATGACATCACAAGCACATGATGTAAACATTCATTTAAAAATTCACAGTATTCCTTGATAACAAAACAATTTTCTGGATTTCAAACAGAATACTGTAGAATAAAAAAAAATTTTTTTTTAAGAATACTATTAAATGTCTAAGAACAATAACATTCATGGTGCTGACAATTTACCAATTGATTTTGTAACAGAATAACATAATAATCATACTAGTTCCAATTACCGTTGAATTGGTAAGACAAGGCAGCAAGTTGTCGTAACTGAATACGAATCTAACTGGCTGCTATATCACTGCAAAATGGCAGGTTATTTATGAAGCCTCATAACATCATAGAAACCAAGCAGCTAATCAGGACTCAGGGAATAGAATCACCCAAATGCAATAATGGACTGTTTTTTTATTTCAATAAGTACCAACTGTCTTGGCACTGGTTCAGTTGTGCTTAGCTAGTTGCTGTTGTTCAAACCAACAGTACACTAACTCACTTTAACAAATACCAGAATCTTAATTGGTCAAATTATAGTCAAAAGTATTCAAATAAAAATAAAAATTTTGGACAGTTTTGAAACAATCCTGATCCAAATTTGTTGTGTCTTATTTGAACAAAAAATTAAGAAATGAATTAATGATCATATTTAATGAAACATCTATAAATGAACAAATTTAAAACAGATATTCTACCAAATAAACCAGAAAAACTACTCGGATACATAAAAGAGGCACACATCTACAACAAAATCTAAAAGTCTTCCCAAAAAAATGAAAACACAAAAATATATGTTAAAAAGAATCATCTAAAAGTTCCATTCACAAAAAATATGTCAAAAACAAAAGATCTTTAGAAAATTAAACATTATCACCAATTCATTTCAAAATCGTAGTCGGCATTAAATGACCCATTGAGGTTGATATGCCGTAAAACAAGAACAAAATCAAATCAAAATCTATAAATGAGAATTTGCTACCTACATGTATGAGTTTGGGGACTGCATGCAAAATTTTATATTTCCTTGATACTCCTTTGTCAAATTCACCTACAATCTTAAATATAACTTCTGCTATGCCTTCCGCAAGAACTGATGTGTCCACCGTCCCATTGGTGCGAGTGTCAAATTAGCAAGCTGGATGTTCCGTCACAGAGAATTTCATTAATTCGCATGCTTGAATATCTGAAGACTAAAAATTAAAGAAACACAATGCACTCCTCTCATCAGTATGGCATCAATGTCGACTGCCTTTCAGAGGTAAGATTACCAGATAGTGGCTGCCACACCATCAAGATCCCGCAGCCCTTTGGACGTTATGGTGTAGTGTTTGACCTAAGGTGAATGCCACAGCAGTAACAGTCAAACATGTCTGTGGAAAAGTAATGAATAAATATAAAAAGTAAGAGTCATAAAGATGATTTATTGATATTTGAAAATTGTAATTCAAATCTGTCATAATTGAAGTGAATATCTTTCTATTAATAATAGAGATTCGCTTCCAGTTTTGGTCTGTAACAAAAATTACGTCACTCCTTACGTCACATTACCCAAAATCATCATAACATAGAATAAATACACTCAAAATTTGAATATGCAAAATTAGACAGTCCTCATTGTTTTTTTAAAACAAGTTTTAATAAATACATGACTGGTATTATATCTATATATATAGTTTGTTTTATTTTTACCCATAATCGTCATAAAATAGAGTAAATACACTCAAAATTTGAACATGCAACATTAGACAGTCCTCTGTTTTTTAAAACAAGTTTTAATAAATACATGACGGGTATTATATATCTATATATAGTTTGTTTTATTTTAATACATATTCAAAGTTTACATTTTATTTTTTAATCCTTTAATGAATTTGATGATTTTACTTACTTAGGATACAAACTTGCTGACATGAATTTTTTACTCCACCCCTTAGGCAATATGATTTAAAAATCTATTTTTACATTGCCCGGAAGGCGTTTTTTATTTTGTACTAGTATTAATAAATCATCCTCACACCTTTTTTTTTTCATATATATTCATTACTGTTCTAGATACTGTTGGATTAATTTCCATTCCTTCCTGACATATGTATGTAGATATAACAAGCTGTTTCATAAAAGATGCAATCCTAAGAATAAAAGAGTAGAATTTACAAACATTTCTTATGCTACAATATTAGTCATATGATAACACAAAACACAAAACTCAGAGACAATAGCATTTAGCAGTCAGAATGATTTTCACACACTAGCCTCATTCAAGCATCCATTCCTTTCTATTGTATCATCAATGTCACTCCTAAGGATAAATGTTGTTGAGAATTATTTCCAATAGAAATTTAATAGAGATGAATTTTATTGAAGTCAGTCAGTACTGTTGGTTTGAACAACAGCAACTGGCTAAGCACAACTGAACCAGCCAGTCAGTCAGTATACTGTTGGTTTGAACAACAGCAACTGGCTAAGCACAACTGAACCAGCCAGTCAGTCAGTATACTGTTGGTTTGAACAACAGCAAACTGGCTAAGCACAACTGAAGCAGTGCCCAAGACAGTTGGTATTTATGGAAATCAAGAATAGTCCATTCATGTATTTGGGTGATTCCATTCCTTGAGTCCTGAGTGGCTGCTTGGTTTCTATGATGTTGTGGGGCTTCATGAATACCCTGGCATTTTGCAGTAGTCTTGCAGCAAGATAGATTCGTATTCATTTACAATTACTTGTTGCCTTGTCTTACCAATTCGACTGTAATTGGAACTTACTTTGATTATTCTACAAATTTAATGTGAAATTTCTCATGCTATACTTCCAAACATGTCAATAATCCGGGCTGTGGAGTCAAAGCCGGAAGCAATTAAGGTGTCACTGGAGTTGGAGTCAGTTTTCCAGCAGTGGCCAGCATATCTTGTTTTGTCTTACTATGGTTTGTGAGATGGGAGGTAAGTGGCCATACAACTGTTGTTTAGTAGTGTATTGCTTCTCGGATTTGTTCAAAACAGGACACAGCATCCTTGTGTAACTTTTGAATACACCTCATATTTTCATTTTATACTGACTATTATAATTGTTCTCTGTTCTTCTGGTTGGTTCCTTTGAGACGTCTTCATCTGTGTTCTTTGTTGCTTTTAGTAATGAACACAAAGATTTGGGTATTTTCAGACATCTTTTATGTAACCCAAGTTAACCATAAATAACCAGAAGAAATAGACATGATGGAGACATGTATGTCTCATTGAAAACCTGTGATGGAGAATGGGAGTCAAATGGGTAATGCATGGCAACTACCGTATTCTCTGAGGAAGAGAGCAAGACATTATCTTGCCTGCCAGAATCAAACCCGCATCCTCCCGAAGGCAAAAAATGAGACGTAGGCGTTGTGTAGACGTGAGGTTTGACTCAGGTGCCCGGATGTTGAAAAGCTACGTCCATAAATAGCGTGAGTCTAAGGAAGACAGGGCAGAGTGGCGAGCACACTTGAATTACAGTTGAATTGGTAAGACCAGGCAACAAGCAAAGGAAAAAAGAAAAGAAAGGAAAGAAAGACAACCAGACAGAAGACCAGTGAGCATATGAGTCAGACTAGAGACCAGTGAGCATATGCATTGAACTACAGACCAGTGAGCATATGAGGACTAGAGACCAGTGAGCATATGCATCGGACTAGAGACCACTAGTGAGCATATACGTCGGACTAGAGACCAGTGAACCTTTGCGTCGGACTAGAAACCAGTGAATATTTGCGTCAGACTAGAGACCAGTGAACATTTGTGGCGGACTTGATTGCAGACACCCTCCCCCCCCCAACAAAGAACATGTTTTGTTTTTTTTACAAAACTCTAACTGCTGAAATTCCAAGTTTCCCTAAATGAATCAAAATCAGAGGTCAGTCACAAGGTCAGTGAAATTTCAAGGCCCTGTGAACTCAGAATTACTATTACAGGGTGACCAAAAAAAAAAAACAGAAGAATTTGTTTTTTTTTTTTTTTTTTTTGGGGGGGGTCATTCTGTATTTTTAAATTTCTACCCTATTCTACTGTAAGATGTAGGCTTCCATACTATTTATATAATCTACTTAATAGGATAGCTGCCATTGTCCTGGAAAAAAGAGAATCAAACTTCATAGTTATCAAGTAAATCATTTTAAAAAACAAAGGAGAAACCATAGTAAAGAGAATTCTTCTGGATTAACATTAGTGATCTTTCTTGGGGAAAGAATAAACAGATGTTTATTTAAGATCTCTTGAACAATCCATTCCATATTGAACTCATCTCTTCCCATTTATCTAGAAATAGCAATTTTGGCCTTAAAATGACCTATTGTTCTTGCTAGTGATTCTGGAGGTCAACATCACCTATCCGAAGTTCATCCTCAAGCCAAGTTACTCTTATAGACTAATTCAGGCCCCCAGGGTCCAAACTGTTTGGCTAGCCATATAAGCAAGCAAATAACTGCTGACTTCATTGGATTTACATGGAAGTAGAAGTTCAACTAAGTTGAAGTGCTGATGTATTTTGTTCTGTTCATGAGAGTAAATACACGGCTTTCAAGAAGAATTCAATAAAATGGTGCAAACATTGCCATGCTACCCCCCACCCCCACAAATACACATCCACCCTCATCTTTTAGCCATCCTGTCTTCATCGTCTACAGAAAGAAATGTGAGAAGAATATGCAATTGAGTATTTTGTGGATATTTTGCATTTGAGGAATTGGTAGTTTTTGGCTACTGCAACTTACAAAACAGAGAAGAGAGATCAGAAATAATTCACATTGAAATGTTCTATTTATACTACAATGCAAGTTTTGGAGGCACCCATGGTGTAATGGTTATTGTCGCAGGAAATGGACACAGTGATCCAAGTTCATATCCTGGACAAGGCTGTTTTCATTTTACTGTAATTGGAACTTACTTTGATTATTCTACAAATTTAATGTGAAATTTCTCATGCTATACTTACAAACATGTCAACAATCAGGCAGTCAAAGCCGGAAGCAATTAAGGTGTCAATGGAGTTGGAGTCAGTTTTCCAGCAGTGGCCAGCATATCTTGTTTTGTCTTACTAATAATCTTAGGAAATGTATAAATCTAACTATGGGTAAATAGTAAGGCAGACTGGGCTATTTGCTACTGGTTAGGCAACCAGTCTAAGAAAAGGAAAATTCTTAGTTAAAACCTGCTAAACTCCTTATTTTGATCGTATATCACATCCTGCTTGTACAAAGGTGCTGGTAAATACATACAATGTAAGTTTTCTTAGATACTTATTTAGTTTGCAGACAGAACTTCAAATAGAAGTATTAAACCTTAATTAAAATAAAAATCCACAGTTTTTGTACATTCTGCAGCTTTTCATAAAAATTTTCATATTTTTGTTTCTATTTCATTTATCTTCACACGTAGGCATGGCGAAAATTTCAGTATGACAGCACCTCCCCCTTTCTTTAAAATTTCATAAAAATTTAGAATTGGAAATTGTCATTTTTTCCCCTTCAAAACAGAGCCTAAACTTACATCTAAAAAAAATTGTCTATGAATTTTTTTGACAATAATGATGAAAAAATCACATTAAAAAGAGCACAAAAAAGAAAGAAAATGGCAAAAATGTATCATTTTGACAGATACAGATTTCAATTTATAAAATTCATCCATTTGTAAAACAAATAATATTTACATGTGGTTTCTTTTAACCCTCCATCTTCTTAATACAGTACAATACAATAAGTTTTATTCCTTTTGTCCAAGTTTTGTTAAATTTTGATTCATGCTAAGGGGGGGGGGGCATGAAAATTTGTCCAAACATACTTCACATATATTAAGAAATTTGAAGAATGTAATTTTTATAGCAGATATTTCTATATTCAGATTTATGGAAACTGATTAAAATATCATATGTTATATCCGAATGTAAAGAGCCGGTTTAGCTCAGTTGGTAGAGCACCTGACTTGGAATCGCAAGGTTCTGAGTTCGATACTGGTCCCCACCAACTCAGGATATAATTAACACAGATTGGGTAATCTGATCTGTGCGGTAAAGTGGGGAGCTGATGGTAGGTGTGGCGTTTCACCTCAGCAAAAAATAATCTCCCTGACCCAGAGTGGTAGTACTTGTTAGGTCCATCTATGGGTTAAATAGATTTAAAAATGTGTTTAAAAGAAATTGAATACCTAACAAGAATGAATGAAACAAAATGTCTTTAGCATAAAATAACCCCACAAGGGTTGATATGCAGTAAATTCCAACCAACAAACCAGCCAACCAACCAAATCAGATTAGGAGATTAATTCTTAGCGCATCAGCTCTCTTTGTGATGACATCACCATAACACCTGTCCTAGTTAAACCGCTCTGTCAGCTGGGGTGTTAGAATGCACCAACTGCACCTCTGCAGAGGGGTAAGACTCCCCCAATGTTGGTTGTGGGTGGTGACCCGTGATGCTTAAGGATAGAACCCAGGTGGTTGAGCAGTCCATGACATGCAATATTCCACTTTGGTTCTTACTTGGGCTAGATGGGAGGTCGGAGAGGCCCCCTCCGATCAATCGGCTGGTCACGTCAAGCCCTAGCACCTATATGATTACCCCAGCCCTATTGCCCTTATGGCAAGTCCCAGCCCTTTTTATCATATATGTGCTAGATGGTTGTGACTGAGGGTCTTCATGCCCTGGGAATGACATTAAACTCTATCTGATGGTGAGGTTCCAGTTTTGGAGGTTTGGGGAATGTGGCAGCACCCCTTCATCACCATTGCACCTTGGTCTACTCTGACCTGGAGTGGTAATACCTGTTAGAGTCCCATCTATGGGTTAAATAGAAAAACGTGTTTATAAACAAAATTGATTATCCTTTAAGAATGAATTTATTTCAAAACTTTGTTGGCATTAAATGACCCACTGAGGTTGATATGCCACAAACCAAACCAAACCAAACCTAGCTCCATTCTACTCTCTCACTTTCACTGAAATTGAGATGGTGAAAAATGTCTCTTCAGGATGGATGAAGATTAAACATCAGACTTTATTGGTTTATAAATTGATATTTAACCATAAAGCTTTTTGTTTTGTTTTGTTTTTTTTGCTGAAACCATTTTTAGAGATTATTAATAAATGAAAATAACATCTCAAAAGAGAAATGGTTTCTTCATCCTCATCAGTGAAAAGAAAAGAGTGCATTGACATTTTGTTAACATTTACAGAACTTTTGCCAGCATTTTTCAACTTGCCAGGAATCTCTTGTTATTCAAGAATGTGAAACCAAAATGGCAATTATAAAAGACAAACCGAGATATAAGAATTGCACTTACCATTCTAATGTGTCTAAAAATAAGAACTAAGCTGGTTTTCATTTGAAGTATCTAATGTCTACATTTATATGATATCATTACAATTGACTTATTGCATTTCAGGGGATAGAAGACTCAACAGTTTCTAAGACCCCTGCCAATTCCAGCATGGAATATTAAGAAATAAATGCTGGAATTTACAAGAGAAAATAAAAGCAGCTCAACATTTAAAATAAGATGTATTTTTGTTTTTATTCACACAGTCCTATTGAATATGAATAATTTGTAAACAGATCTATTTGAGCCATAGATGGTACCCTAACAGGTACTACCACTCTGGCTCAGAGTGGACCTGGGAGTAATGGCAATGAAGAGGTACTTCACATTTATTATATGTTAATATTTACACTTTTATGTCGTTATTTTGAAAAATGGTTTGTCTTTTTTTTTTTGCACATAGTTATATGATCAAAGATACACACATACAAAAGGGGAGACGCACTCAACAAGTCATTATGTCCCGATTATGCATTGGTCATACAAGACTAACACACTCCTATATACTCAAACAAGAACAACAACCACAATGTGGAACATGTCAAACACCTTTAACAGTTAAACACTTATTCATGGAATGCAGGTTTTTTGCTCACATCAGAAACCGTTATCTTAAAGCAAACAATATGAAAGATCTGTTTGAAAATGTCAACATGGAAGATATTCTCTCTTTTTTGAGGGAAATAAAATTATACCATAGAATATAGATATGAAACAATCAATACCATACAACATAATTCCCAATAATGCTAACACATTGTTAAAACCAATTACTAAAAAGTATAAATATAAATACACGATATGTATAACTTCCCAACCGTGAGGCATGACATAACCTCAGATGGGTTGATATGCTGTAAAAATCAATAGACAAACAAACAAACAAAGCACTCACAGCGTTTGTAAGTGTGTCTGTGTGTATGTGTTAGTGTTTAGGGCACTAAAACATTCAGCCTTGCTCCCAATTATGACATGCCATCAAATATGGTAGGATGTGACACAGGATTGCATATGAACCCTCTTATTTCCCCAGCTATTGGTTAAATAGTACTGTAATGATAAACAATAACACTGATAGACTTTGGAAAGCTTTATTCTACTTATAATTATTGGTACACTTATTAAGAGTTGTTACGAATGCCTGTGCTGATTAGGAACGATCAAACACAGTGTCGACAAGAAAGAAAAAAAAAAATATGACAAAGGTCCCAGGTATGAAAAGCTAACAGTTTCATAGAAGGGATAAAAGAATAAACAAGCCTTAATACTTCCCGCTCCAGAAAGGCAGTGAATAAAGTGAGAAAGCAGAATGGACACTGGTCAAGCCAAAGAAAACACGGACACAATATCATACATTTATAACAAGAAAACAAATAGTGTTTTATTATGAAATAAATACCAGCGGCTGTCAATCCTGAGTGTTAGCCGTGTATTCATTTAATACATTTAACATATTTTCTTTCAAAGATTCTCTCCTTCTCCCTTTTTTTAATATGTTTATAATGTTCACAATTAAAAGCTTATATAATAGTCACAGTTGAAAGTTCATATAAAATAGTCACAGTTAAAAGTTCAAAAGTGTTCTTGAAGATATGGAGTCAAATGTGATAATGCAAAATATTTGAACAATGAGAGACTTACATTAATGAAGAGATCTCTTTGAAACATTCCCTTTTCATTTCTCGTATTAATTCAGTATGCCATGTAAAATAGGTTTTCTTTTCCTTTTCTTTTTCACACAATAACTTTATGAATCTCCTTAGTAAATAGTAGGCCTTTTAAAATCATTCGATACACATTTAAGGTTTGGCCTTTTCTCTGTACCATATCTCATAGTAGTAGTGAGTTTCCTCATACGTCTGATCGCCTTGAAATCTTCTTAACTTGTGTCTTGTAAAACTAATTCTTTCTTTTTCACAAAATAGGCGGGAAGTTCAATCGAACGCTACGTATGATTCTGGGGTCATAGCGTGCTTAAAAGTTCACTAAAGTTCGTGGCTGGTTTTGGCCACCGGTGTAAGTGAGGGGGGAAGGGTAGAGGTGTTATTATTATTAGTTAATAAAGGGTAGTAGTTGGAATGCAATAGATCTTATCTTTTTCTGACTTCCTCCTTAACCCTTTCGTTTTTCTTTCTATCATTCAAACATTTAGTAGAGGTAAAATGTACTCTTACATACACGTATTCATGACAGAGTTTATATAGTCTAGTATTTGCAAGAGAATTTTCCAAAGGGGAGGTAATCATAAAGTAGGGTAGGTAACTCTTAATTACTTATTAAAAGTAGCAATACTATTCAATACAAGGATAGCTTTCACATTAAATAATCCACAAAGGTTGATATACCATTAAACAAAGAAATCAAACAAGATCAAGTATGGGGCATCCAGTGAGGATTAAACTTGCTATTCAGTTGTAATGGATCAGCAAGAATAGCTTGCTAACTATTACACCATGATGGGATACTCTGCCATCAAATAGGGTATATTTTGAATTTCTTCTCTCTGGTATAAAGGTATCTAATGAAGTCTGACCTGGATTCCTGTTGTTTTTTTTATTAAACTTTGGCTAGTCTGGCAAATGAGCTTTAGATTACACTTGCTGTTCATATAACCTGATAAAAGAACTTAAGGAGACCTGACTTCGCCCTGTCGGCTGGGGCGTTAGAATGCACCAACTGCACCACTGCAGAGGGGTAAGACTCCCCCAATGGAGTCAACCTATGATGCTTAAGGATAGAGCCCAGGTGGATGAGCAGTTCATGACATGCAATACTCCACTTTGGCCCTATCTTGGGCTAGACGGGTGGTCGGAGAGGCCCCCTCCGATCAATCGGCTGGTCACGTCAAGCCCTAGCACCTATATGATTTTCCCTACCCTATTGTCCTTATGGCAAGCCCCAACCCCTTTTTATCATATAGGTGCTAGAAGGCGGTGGCTGCGGGTCTACATGTCCTGGGAATGACGTTAAACTCTATCTGATGGTGAGGTTCAGTTTTGGAGGTTTGGGGAATGTGGAGCACCCCTTCATCACCATTGCTCCCTGGTTCACTCTGACCCGGAGTGGTAGTACCTGTTAGGGTCCCATCTATGGGTTAAATAGAAAAATGTATTTATAAAAAAATTGTATTATCCATTAAGAATTGATTTATTTCAAAATTTATCGGCATTAAATGACCCACTGAGGTTGATATGCCAAAACAAACCAAACCAAAGACCTGACTTAGCTTGTAAAGCTCATCCCATAGAGAAGTTACTATTAGTGAGTGGCAAGTTCAATCTTTACTAAGTGCTCTACTTACAGAATTGTGCTATATGTATTGTTTCAAATCTTTTCTTAACCTGGAGTAGTATTACTTGTTAGACCTGTTTAAAGATTATTCATATTCAACAGGAATACTTGGAACCTTATGACCTTTAGGTACCCCTTTTTAATCTCAATTCAGAATGACATGTTTTTCATTTACACCATCAATATCCGATTTTTAGAGTTTTTTTTTTATTATAAAACTAACCCCTAATCCTAACCCCTAACTCTAACAAACAACCGGATATTGATGGTGTAAATGAAAAACATGTCCTTCTGAATCGAGATCAAAAAGGGGTGCCTAAAGGTCATATGGTCCAATACTTGTTACTATATATAACTGTAAACTATTTGTATTAAGAATAATAACTCAAAGCAAAGGATTATTATTAGTGTAGAATAATCAAGCTAATTATAATTAGTTACTTGAAACCATATAACTGTGTGCACATTATTCATATTCAAAAGGAATACTTGATGTCATATGACTATACTTTTTTTCTTGTATTAAAATTGTTACAATTATTCCTAAAGATTATTATTAGTTACTTGAAACTATATAACTGTGTGCAAAAACAATGGCTATTAATTTAATTAGTGTTGTGGGTTTTAAGGGGTCAAATAAGAACAAAACGGGTAACGAATGTAGGAAAATGTATTAACAAAAGAGTAGATAATTACAGTACAGAGAAGTGGGAATTACGTCCAACAAATAGAGTTATGAGCTTACTCGCATTGGCTTACTCTACAAGCCATAATTGTCCCTGTTACTTATAGTAACCGTCGGCGCATTCCATTAGTCTATAGGGTATATCACTTATAACAATTAGCAATTTCAGAAGCAATGTTTCTAACATGACTTCACGTTAAGTTTGATCTAAATTCCAGTTGTTAAACTCTCAGTCAAATCTCATTATGATTCATGACTCTTTCATTAAGGCAAAAAACTAAGATGGTACATGAGCACACAAGACACCAACTGACTTCATGCTTTACAGAAGTGGTGATGTGTCAGTCACATGACCCTTTTTAGCCAATTGGAATGCACCACAAGCAGTGACACTGAAGTACATGAATAAACCAAAATTTCAGCTCTCTCTTTTCTTGGTGGACTGAACTAGAAACAGATAGTGACTAGTTCTGAGGCCTGGTCAAACGCAATATTCCCTATTCACAGTAACATCAGCTAGTACAGCAATGGACCACAAACGCACATAGTGAACCCTGAACCAAACCATTTAGGAAACTTCTCATACAACTATTCCCAACTTTATGGCTTATTCCCAGACAGAACTCCACTCAATAGTCCGGATCAGGTAAATGTGCAGCATGGGAACATCATCATTCTTTTATCTATTACAGCAAGTGCAGCATAAACACCCATCCTAGGTTATTTCCTATAACTCCAACATAAACAAAGGGGAACCACTCTTGACTGATAAATTAAGGGCCAGTTTAGCTCAGTCGGTAGAGTGTTCGGCTATGAATCACAAGGTTCTTGGTTCAATACCGGCCCTCGCCAACTCAGCAAATGAGTAGCACAGGGATCTGAGCAGTAAAATGAGGAGCTGATGGTAGGTGTGGTACTCCACCTCAGATGCTAAAATAATCTCCTTGGTCTAGCGCTAGTGAAAAGAGGATAGACTCCCTCGCTGTCTGGCTGATACCGACATTAGGCCGCCCCAACGACGACGACTTACTAAAAAAAAGACGGGGTTAGGGTTTAGGGTTAGTTTAATGGGAAAATAAATAAATAATTTATCAGTCAAGAGTGGTTCCCCTTTGTTTATGTTGGAGTTATAGGAAATAACTCCCCTACTAAATGGTCATATCTTATTAAGGCCCCTCTGTGCCAACACATTTAACCTATATTGAGCCCTCACTTATGGTTCTCTTTCTATGTAAAAATGTGCAGTGTACAGACCCTTGCATAGACATATCAACACTGATTCATGCTAAATATCAACTCTTTGGTTCTATTAACAACCAGCCCAAGGTAATAATGCTTGGCCACCCTCCAATATAACATTACCAAAAGTACTTTTGCAAATCAGACTCTGAATTCAACATTCCTTTCTTCTTATCACAGCAAGCACAAAACTTCCTTCTGCAACTGTGCAATCTTAAATGCCATCAATGACAGAACTTTTTGCTGAATGAACTTTTTGACTTTTCAAGATGCTTCTTAACCTTTGTTGTATATCATCTTTTTTTTCTATCACTCCATCGAATGATATAACATTGTCCTCATCAGGACAGACTTCTCGTATCCTCTCTCTTTCTCTCTTCCCTAGAATTACCATACACGAATACAACACTGTTGCAACAGCAGCAAACCTATACCCTCCCACCCTTAAAAATACCCTAGACACAAATATGCAAATGAGACAGCTTCATGAAGATTGCCTTAACCAATGAAAGAAATCCACCAAAACTCAGAGGACATGAGTTCAATCCTAGGGCTGAGTAACAAATACACTAATCTCTCATATATTTCCCCTCTAAAAGAATAAATATCAATTTCACAAACTAAGATAAAAAATATAATTGGTAAATCTTGGTTTGGTTTGTTTTGTTTTACGGCATATCGACCTCAGTGGGTCATTTAATGCTGACAAAGTTTTGAAATAAATCAATTCTTAATGGATAATACAATTTTTTTATAAATACATTTTCTATTTAACCCATAGATGGGACCCTAACAGGTACTACCACTCCGGGTCAGAGTGGCCCAGGGAGAAATGGTGATGAAGGGGTGCTCCACATTCCCCAAACCTCCAAAACTGGAACCTCACCATCAGATAGAGTTTAACGTCATTCCCAGGACATGTAGACCCTCAGCCACACCTTCTAGCACCCATATGATAGAAAGGGGTTGGAGCTTGCCATAAGGGCAATAGGGTTTGGGTAATCATATATGTGCTAGGGCTTGATGTGAGCAGCCAATTGATTGGAGGGGGCCTCTCTGAACGCCCGTCTAGCCCAAGAAAAGCTTAAAGTGGAATATTGCAAGTCATTGACTGCTCAACCACCTGGGTTCTATCCTTAAGCATCACGGGTCGCCACCCACGGCCAACAGGTGGCCCCATTGGGGGAATCTTACCCCTCTGCAGAGGTGCAGTCGGTGCATTCTAACGCCCCAGCCGACAGGGCAGTGGTAAATCTCTTTTCTGTTAATGGATTAGGCTTTTATAGTAACGATTCTAACCATTTGGTGTTAACTGACAACCAAATTGATTTATTTTTATTAATTGAAGATTTATCAATTATTATTAATTTTTACTAATATTTTTCTTTCGTCTTTTAAAGTTTTTTATTTTTTTATTGCAATTGACTTGGTTCATCATTTCTTTGGAAAAGGTATGAACCTGCTCATCCTCCAGCAATGGGTTAAATACTACTTCTACTGCTCTTCTACAATGGTGGCATTGGCATTAAGCAACCCACAAAGGTTTATATCCCATTAAACAAAGAAACTAAACCATATTTTTAAATTCAAAATTACTGAAGTCAGTCTACTGTTGGTTTGAACAACAGCAACTGACTAAGCACAACTGAGCCAGTGCCAAGACAGTTGGTACTTATTGAAATCAAGAATAGTCCATTATTGCATTTGGGTGATTCCATTCCCTGAGTCCTGATTGGCTGCTTGGTTTTATGATGTTATGAGGCTTCATAAATAACCTGGCATTCTGCAGTGGTGTATTGCAGCAAGATAGATTCATATTCAGTTACGAATACTTGCTGCCTTGTCTTACCAATTCGATGGTAATTGGAACTTAGTATGATTATTCTATTATTATGTTATTATGTTACAAAATCAATTGGTAAATTGTCAGCACCATGAATGTTATTGTTCTTAGACATTTAATAGTATTCTTTAAAAATATATTTTTAATTTTTCGGATGAAGATTTATTAATTATAATTATTCATTTTAACTCGTATTTTTCATTCTGTTTTTAAAACTCACTGTCTCTGATATGCACTGATCTTTGATCCAAATAAATTATGGTAAAAATCAATTATCATCTTAAACAAAGAAAGAATGACACAAGTGAAAATGAATAATAATAAAAATAATGATCTATATATAAAGGGCCTTGTTTAGCTCAGTTGGTAGAGCGTCGGACTAGGAACCACAAGGTTACAGGTTCGATACTGGCTCTCACCCACTCAGCATATGAGTAGCACAGTGATCTGTGCAGTAAAGTGATGAGCTGATGGTAGGTGTGGCGCTCCACCTCAGACACCAAAAACAATCTCCTAGGTCTAACGCTAGTGACAAGGGGATAGACTCCCTCGCTGTCTGGCTGATACCGACTTTAGGCCGCCCCGACGACTTTACTATACTTATATAAAAAGCAGCTTATTCAATCAATAGTCTTTTTTCTCTTAATCGCCCAATCATATACAGTGAATGGATAAATGAAAAAGGTAAAAAGATATAGGGTGATACACCAAAGGTAAAAGGTAAAATATAAACAATAATAGGTAAGAGTTATAATATAATATATTGTTATATTTATTATGTAATATATGATGTGAATCTGTAATAACGTAATAAGTCGGCGGGGTGGCCTAATGTCAGTATTAGCCTGACAGCGAGGGAGTCTATCTCCTTTTCACTAGCACTAGACCAAGGAGATTATTTTAGCGTCTGAGGTGGAGTGCCACATCTACCATCAACTCCTCACTTTACTGCACAGATCCCTGGTCTGCTCATACACTGAGTTGGCGAGGGCCAGTATTGAAACAGGAATCTTGTGGTTCTTAGGCGAACATTCTACTGACTGAGCTAAACCGGGTATTATGTAATGTATGATGTGAATCTGTAATAATGTAATAGTTAATATGTAATTGTCAGAATGTAATATGCAAGATGTAAGATCTAAGTGCTCTAAGGTAAAAGATGAATAATGGGTTACTGGTAGAATCTGGTTGATGCA
The DNA here is from genome assembly GCA_023376005.1 of Doryteuthis pealeii. Lineage (NCBI taxonomy): Eukaryota > Metazoa > Mollusca > Cephalopoda > Myopsida > Loliginidae > Doryteuthis > Doryteuthis pealeii. The sequence continues at coordinate 10,342,226 of CM042167.1, forward strand.
AACTGGTGAGGCCGCCCCATCGACTTTACTTTACTATATATTGTTACCTTCAAAACGTCAGCAAAAATATCCAGAACTACCAAATTGTGCCTCACGTTACCAAAACATTGCAAAATTTTTTACTATTATCCTCATATATATACCCACCCCTCCACATAAACAGGATGCGACACAAGGTCAATTTTTTAAGTGGGGTTTAACAGGTTTTAATTCCTTCTCCTAGACTGGTTATCTAGCCATGGTTAAAGAGCCCAGACTGCCCTGTATTTATCCATAGCTGGAGGGAAAATTGGATTCATACCTTTCCCAAGGGTATTAGCACCATGTGAAATGCAAACAGCTTTGTCCAGGAATTGAACTCGGGTTGACAAGTCTATTTCCTATGACTAAATATTACGCCATGCACCTTTTATTCTCATATAGTTTGTTTTAATCACAAAGCTCCAGCCTTTGTATTTAGTAACTTGACTTCTGGTTTTTGTCTGTAACAAGTTAAATCTTGATAAGTAAAGGCAGTGATCAAATCAAATTTCTTAAAAGAAACAAGATTAAAGAAACATCTAAAACTATAAGGAATGTTGTTTATAGTTCTTATTTATTTATATGGATTGAATATAGAAACTAAAGAAAAAATTAAAGTTAAATCCACTGAATTAATTGAGGTACCGATTAATTGCAGTCGATCACACGTGTGTGTTCATTGCTCTACTTCGTATTGAGCACTTTATATTTGTTATATCGCTGAATTTTGCACTTCCCAACCATCGTGCCATATTCACTGGTAAGCCACTTTTTATCTTTATAAATATATAATTTTCTCTGAATTTTTTAGATGTGGCTTGATGATTAGTATTATCTGCTTTATTCGGACTATTGTCCTCATTGTTATCTGTACAACGCTTTGGCCAATCTGCCCTCTGACCTTCTTCAGGTATTTCTTGTCGAACTTGGGAACCTTCTTGTCGTAATTGGGAGCCATCACGGAACTTTGAACCTAACCCTTTATTCAGTCCACATGGGTATCCTGTTCTCATTCCACTAACCATAGCTGGGGTAGTGGCGTTAAGCTGTTAATTATTATTCTATGTTACTGCTGCCCTTGACCAGGATTGAACCTGCAGTCCAGAGATAACTGTCACTTAGAATTGTCTTAACCTAACTCCTTTATCCACTAGGACATGTGTCCAATTGGAGTGTGTCCAATCCTGAGTTCAAAAAGAAGGTTCCAGAGTCCAAACAGAAGGTTCCCAAGTCCGACAAGAAATACCTGAAGAAGGCCGGAGGGCACATCGGTTGAAACGTTGTACAGATAACAATGAAGATGAGGACAATAGTCTGAATAACACAGATAATACTATAGAAAAAAGTTTAATTTTTTGAGGTTAAAGATGATACTGTGCATGCCTTTCCACAATTTATCTATAAGATTATATGATATTTTAAATACTGTATAGTGAGGTTGTGTGCCAAGTGAGCTGATTGCAAAGAGGTCAAGGGTATGAACATAGTGACCCTGCACAGTAAGTAGGCTGGGACTTGGAAATTAGGAAAAATTCACCCCTCCCAAACTTATATGGGCCTTAGTTTTTCTGAAAGGAGATAGAATTTCCAGTTCAACAACAACAAAAATCAACTCAAAAGCTTTACTCTATCAAAAGTTATGAGTTTTCAAAGAACAGCAATAAGTGTCTTTTCAAATTCTTGCAAAGTGTACAAGGGCGTGAGCATAGTGAGCCTTTTGCAAAGCAACTAAGCTGTCTGCAAGGCCTAGTCCAAAGCCACACTACTTATTGCAAATTCACAATAATAATGAATATTTATAAAGTATGTTATCATAACCAGCTGTGATCCAAGTTTTGACCCAACAAAGATGGGTACTTCAACTAGTTTCCATTAATGGATTAATGTTAACAGAAAGCACTGATAGTATATCTCAGAAAGCTAAGTTAATGAGGCTTTTTATTAGAAAGTCCTTGAGATAAAAGATAATGTTACTAGAGAAGAAAATAAACCAAAAATTATCTCAGTATAAATATTAGTGAATTCCAGATTTTACAAATAGTCTAAATAACTCTATATTCTATGTCGGAATCGTGTGATATTTATTAATACCTGCAGAGTTGTAAGCACTTGTCTGATATGAAAGCATAAAAATAAATCCTTTGTCTTCACTGCAATTGCTAAAATTCTAATTCTGCTTCAACCTAACGCTATTCATAAATGCACCAAAATCTTTGGAACAAAAAAGAGTTAAGTCTCTTTAACAGTTAAAATCATCTTTTCAAAGAATTATTCAGATGATTGAATTGAATTGAATCTTGTTTTGTTGTTCATGCATTTCAGCCTGGAAATTCTCCAGCCTTCTTTTAGGTATGATATACACCTTTCTAAAGAAAGAGATCATTGTCTTTGGTTTTGTTAGAACAAAACAAAAATGGTAACAATCAGGAAACTTTTATTTTTAGCAACACATTGTTGTTCACAATTCTTTTTATATGGAAGTTTCTTCAGTTCCTTTTGCACAAATCCATCTCACATCCCTCGTCTCTGTTGAGGAGCAAAAACAACAATTTCAAATCCATACTGGTCTTATATACATTTATCCAGCAACTTGATTTACAGTAGTAGTAAAAGTAAAGTCAGAGACATGTGGTCTAATGGTTAGAGTCATATGAAATGGACTCGTTGACCTGAGTTCAATTCTTAAACAAAGCTGTTTGCATTTCACATGGCGCTAATACCCTTGGGAAAGGTATGAATCCAATTTTCCCTCCAGCTATGGGTAAATAGCAGGGCAGACTGGGCTCTTTAATCCTGGTTAGGCAACCAGTCTAGAAGAAGGAAAACTCTGATTTCAAACCTGTTAAACTCTGCTTAAGAAATTGACCTTGTGTTGCGTCCTGCTTGTGCAGAGGAGTTTGGTAAATATGTATTTATTGTCAGTATCAACAAAACAGCGAGGGAGTCTATCCCTTTTTTGCTAGTGCTAGACCAGGGAAATTGTTTTTGCTTAGACGGAATGCCATACCTACCGTCAGCACTACACTTTACAGCACAGATCAGATTACTATTTATTTGGAATCAAAATGGAAAAAAGACAAAAAAAATGCTTCCTTTTTCAAAATAAAATTCTCTTTTTTTTTTCTTTCTTGAAATTTTATACATTAATCTTGTCGAATTATTGATAGTAACTTTAAAGATTCTATCATATTGACACTTTATTCCTTTTATTGGGAAAACAACTTACAAAACTTGTATTTCTAGTTTATTCACTTTCTTTAAAAAAATGAGTTTGACACAATTAACTTCCCTTTTAACTTTTCTTTAACCTGTGTGTGTGTGGGTGGGTGGGTGTGTCTATGTTAATCATAGCCAAACAGAAAGCTTCAGGGACCAGATCTTTTCTTTGGATAGTGACGTGATGCAAGGCCACAACATAAACTATGCAAGATTGACCTTTAAGGTTATTTGAGGTCATCAAAGATGAAAATATACAATTTCTATCATCAGAGTGAAATAGAAACTTAGATATAAAATACAAAATTATTCATATATTTATGTGCGTGTGTATGTATATAGGGGCCGGGTTAGCTCAGTCGGTAGAGCGTTCGGCTAGAAACCACAAGGATCCTAGTTCGATACCGACCCTCACCAACTCAGTGTATGAGTAGCACAGGGATCTGTGCGGTAAAGTAATGAGCTGATGGTAGGTGTGGTGCTCCACCTCAGACACAAAAACAATCTCCTTGGTCTAGCGCTAGTGAAAAGAGGATAGACTCCCTCGCCGATTGGCTGATACCGACTTTAGGCCACCCCAACCACTTTAATATATATATACTAATCCCTCTGTATGTGTAGGATGTAACACAAGGTTAGTTTTTTAAGCAAAGTTTAACAGGTTTGAATTCAGAGTTTTTCCTTTTTCTATACTGGTTTGCCTAATCAAGGTTAAAGAGCCCATTCTTCCCTATGTTTTCCCCATAGCTGGAGGGAGAATAATTGGATTCACTCCTTTCCCAAAGGTCTTAATATTATGTGAAATGCAGCCAGCCTCATCCAGGATTTGAACAGATCACAAAATCCATTTCTAATGATAACCATTATACCATGCACCTCAATATATATAAGTGCTAAGACAAATGAGATTAGATTCATGTTTTTCACATGGCCAGCTATATGTTGAATATTCATGAGTAAATAGTTAAAATGGATCCTACATGGAACAAGAAATATTGTGTCAAAACATTACTTAGAAACTAATCAGAATTTTTCTTTATGTTTAAACTCTTGTTTAGTATTTATGTTATATTCATATTTCTGTATCCATATAATCTGGATAAGATATATATAGGACTTATTTCAGGAAGGTGAACGTCGTACCAATTGTAATTGGTGCCCTTGGAATGGTCCCCAAAGCTCTAGAAAAGAATTTGTGCAAATTGGAAATCAGAGGAATAATCAAGACCATACAAACTACAGCACTGTTGGGATACTCAGAAGTGTCCTGGAGACCTGAGGAGACTTACTGTCACTCAGCCTCCAGTGAACCACCAGCTACGGCAGGTGTGAAAACCTCATAATAATAATAATAATATCTTATTACGACTGGGTTGGGAAGGTGATCCACTGGGAATTATGCAAAAATTTAAATTTTGACCATACAACAAAATGGTATATGCATTAATCAGAATCTGTTCTTGAGAATGAAACACATAAAATTCTCTGCCACTGCTAAGTTACTATTCCTTATAGAAGAGGAACAAATATGAAAAGCTGCTTTTTCTAAATTCTATTAAAACAGTTCAATTAAAAGATTCCATTCTTAATCAAGAATCATTAGGACACTATGACCTTATAAACAAGATTTTCATTGAAGATGACAATCCCTTTCTTTGTATAATCCAAGAGATAAAGTTATCTTCCCATTCAGTAAGTGGTTTAAAGATTATTTTTTTTAGTGCTGGGGTGGAACATTACACCTCAATGATCAAATTTTATCATGTCCTTCTCTAACTGGTCACTGTCATTTGAGATATTTCTTCTATTGAAATTGTTGGAGGGGGGGTATCTCAAAGTGGAGCTGGGGAGCTTGGCTGACGGTGCTTTAGTATAGGTTGTCTGGATAGAGGTCTCCTTAGCTTGTTTAAGGATAGACAGGTCTTCTCCCATTGCTGTGTCTCCCAACTCTTTTAACATGGCCCGATCCATCATTTGAAGGTTTTCTTTTGTCAGCTTTTCACTTGCAAATATTGCAGCATAGCTTTTGGCTGAGTTGGCTGAGATACCCACTTTGATGAAGTAGCTTTCCCAATCTTCAGGTTTCATTGCTGTTCGCAGTGCCATATTGAAGTCATTCAGTATACTGTTGGTTCGAACAACAGCAACTGGCTAAGCACAACTGCCAGTGCCCAAGATAACTGGTATTTATGGAAGTCAAGAATAGTCCATTCATGTATTTGGGTGATTCCATTCCTTGAGTCCTGATTGGCTGCTTGGTTTCTATGATGTTATGAGGCTTCATAAATACCCTGTCATTTTGCAGTAGTGTTGCGACAAGATTAGATTCGTATTCAGTTACAACTACTAGTTGCCTTGTCTTACCAATTTGATGGTAATTGGAACTTAGTGTGATTATTCTACAACTTCCAGGTCCACTGTGATAGTACCTGTTAGGGCCCCATCTTTCAGTCAAATAGACCTCTTTAAAAACTATTTGTATCTGATAAAACTGTGTACAAAAACTCTAAAGAAACAACTACACAAAAAATGTAAATATTAATGTGATTCCCTAACCTCTGAGCATAAAACAATCCTAGACAGGTTGACATGCCATTAAATCAATCAATCAATCATTAGAGATTGGCACTTGTTTTCAAATTAAAGTACTTTGCTTTGAATATCTACATTAATACTCATGATTATCTGGTGTTGCTTATCCTCCAAATTCTTATTTCTTATGTATGTCATCACCCCAGCTAAATAATGGACCATTCCTTTTTTATTATAAAGAAAGGGAAAAGGAAATGTTACATAGAAAAAATATAAGAAAGAAAAAAATGATGTCATTTGGTTTATGTCACAAAGATGCCGATACACAAATTGGACTTCCGATAAACACATGACTTAGTTTAGATTATGCCTTAAGTTGAATACTGCAATCAGTGTCATGCAGAGGTTTTACAATTCCGGGACCAACACCTTAATTTAATTTCTCTCTCTGCTACAACAAAATATGATACTAATGCACAATAGCGCTCATAAGATACCATTGATTATGTAAAAAAAACAATTTATTTCATTACATGGAAATAACCGAACACTTTGAGCTGCTAGAGTTAGGGTTAGGTTAGGGTTAGGGTTAGGGTTAGGTTACTTCGGGACTTTTTGACATCTAATGCTATTTATACGTAAAAAGTGATTCGAATGATATTATCTCTTGTGCACCATTGAGCATTTGAAACAAACATACAGTGGTATCTTGATTAACATCCAAATTAAGGTCCGAAATGATACTGAAATATTTTAAATAGACATTGGTAAAAACGAATCTATGTTTAAGAGTCAGTAATTCTTATACATCCTGAAAAGCCTCTCGCCAAAAAGACTCCTACCGTAACCCAATCATCAGAAGACTATATCTCTGTATTATTGAGTTTTATTATTGAGGAACCTGAGAAGCAATAAGAATTATATTCAACGCCTGTATGAGAGGGGGGTCATCGCGTGGAAGTGATAATGCTAATCTGTTTCAATTGAGTATAATGAAAAGAAGGAAATAGAGAAAAAAAAAAGAGTTAAATCAAGATTATCATACTTTTTACATATTGAACTATTTTGCAATAGCTTCTTAAGTAAACACAGCAAATGTTTTAATAATTAAATTATCATACTGAGGTATATTCACAGGTCCTGCTAGTGTTTATAAATGGGCTAAAGTCCCCATTTACATCTGGTAAGAAATCGAGACTTGGAAATCTGTTTTACTCATTTTATTTTTGCATACATTATATTAAATGAGTGTGGAAGGGATAGATTGATTAAGTGAAACCAAACACATCATACAGACACACAAATGCTTTTACTACATAGGCCAACAGAAAAGAAATCTGGTTACAAAATTATATCTTAGCACACCAGCTCTCCCCATGATGACATCAGTGTCACAACAAAGTTTCTTTCTGTTCTCACTTATTTCCCTTTATAAGATGTAAACAGTTTCAGAAAAGAAAATGTTTTTATTTGAATATCTAAACAATTTCATTATAAAAGCTGTCAACAAAACAAATGATTTATTTATATTCACAAAAGATCAAATTGAAAGCTGAATATTTCAAATTAATTAGAATCATTAAAGTCAGCCAAAATATAAGAGGAATTTTATCTCGACATAAAAGCTAAGTAATCTCAAAAGAGATAACTCACTTGATGGAAATGCCATGAACAATTCTACATACTAGGCACACATGCACACATGCTCAGACCACATACTATATATATATATATATATATATATATATATATATATATATATATATATATATATGTATCATATATCAATACCTATAGATATACATATATATATAATATATATATATATATATATATATATATATATATATATATATATATATATATATATATATATATATAATAATATATATATATATATATATATATATATATATATATATATATATATAATGATACCTATGTATATATATATATATATAATAATATATAATATATCATATAATAATACCTACACACACACACACACACACACACACACACACACACATATATATATATATATCATATATCATACCTATATATGAATTTATATATATATATATATATATATATGAAGTAGGTAAAAGGATAGTGAACAAAAAATAATAACTCAAAACAAATCTAAGAGTTGAAATATTTCGTCCTATTCATAAGGACATCTTCAGTCAAATGATTTTTATTCAAAGCAAAAATTACATACATGTGATTTGATGAGGGAGTGATTTAGTAGCGGAAATGAAGGGTAGGGAGGTTAGGGGCGGAATAAGGGATGAGGATAACATGAATGAAGTGTAGGGAAAGTTTACAGGAAGCAGGGTGGAGGCTAGGAGCTAGATGGGCAAAGGGGTAGGTTGAGGGAGGAGGGTAAAGTTCATAGTATTGGAGTGTTTGATGCCAGGGGAAGATATGGAGGAGGGGAGAGTTGAGTGACATTAGGTCACTGGGTCAGTTTTGTGGTAGAGTAGGGGGGGGGAGAATTTTGATTCCTTGTGTGTGGGGGGGGGACGGAATGAAGCAGGGTAGGTAGTTAGTGTCTAATGTGTATGTATGGGCATTTTTTTTTTTTTTTTTTTTTTTAATGTATTATTTATTATTATTTTTATTATTTATGTTATCCTATAAGTTATTATTTTTATTATTATGTTATCCTATTATTATTTTATTATATTATGTTATCCTATAAGTTATTATTTTTTATTCATCCTTTTACCTACCTCATACTGTCAGATTTTACTCCAACCATCCTATCTTCATATATATATATATATATATATATATATATATATATATATATATATATATATAGGTATTTTCTATGTACTGATTGATTGATTGATTGATTGATTTTAACAGCTTTTCAACCTGTTGGGTTATTTTTTGCCTAGAGGTTAAGGAATCATGTTCATTGTACATTCATATTTACATTTTTTTTGTGTGGTTGTTTCCTAAGAGTCTTTTCTTTCCCCTATTTTGCACAGGATTCTATCAAATACAAATCTTTTTTAAATAGATCTATTTAACTGATAGATGGGGCCCTAATAGTTACTACCACTCTTGGTCAGAGTGGACCTGGAAGGGGTACTCCACACTTCCCAGATGTCCAGAACTGGAAGCTTACCATCAGATGAAGTTTAGTGCCATACCCACAGGGAATTTTTATAGTCATGTTCAAAATATGAAATAACCATTTTATTTCTTCCTTAAAAATAGTGAAATAGATCACTAATTAGGACTGAGCCTAGCAACCACCCCAAGCAGATTTAACAGATTTGAATTCAGAGTTTTCCTTCTCTGAGAGACTGATTGCCTAACCAAGGTTAAAGAGCCCAGTCTGCTCTACTATTTACCCATAGCTGGAGGGAGAGTAGTTGGATTCATACCTTTCCCAAGGGTATTAGCGCTATGTAAAATCCAAACAGCCTTGTCAAGGATTTGAACTCAGGTTAACGACTCTATTTCCTATGACTCTAACCATTAGACTATGAACCTCCAACAATAAAGTAGCTGTCGTCTAATTTTATTTAATATTTAGATGAAGACTGTCAATCATTATTAATATTGTCTCATATTCTTCATATTCCTAATTTCAGTTGCTTTTTATCCCAACTTACTTGGGTTATTATTTCTATAACAGCAAATGTTACATAATGGATAGGCATAGGCGTGATTATTAGGCGTAATCAGGCTCAAACTGTGATCATGTAACCACAACAGTGCCAACTAGAAACACGCATGCGCAGCAAATAGTGTGACAATAATAAAGATATCTTATGGCAAAGTTTCAAAAATAAAGGAAACATCTCCACACTCAATGGCAAGCCTCTTAAGCCAGTAGAACAATTCACATACCTGGGTGGTAATATCTCCTCCACAGAGAGCGATGTTAATACACGGATAGCAAAGGCATGGTCGTCCACAAATAGATTATCAGTCATATGGAGGTCGATCTCCCTGACAGGCTAAAGCGACAGTTCTTCCAGGCTGTGGTTGTGTCGGTGCTGCTATATGGTTGCACCACCTGGACCCTAACAAAGCATCTTGAGAATAAGATAGATGGGAGCTGCAAAAGAATGCTGCGTGCAGTCTTGAACAAGTCATGGAAGCAGCACCCCTACAAGCTGTACGGTCACCTGCCCCCATCTCACAAACTATCCGAGTGAGACAGACAAGACATGCAGGACACTGCTGGAGAAACAAGGATGAACTCATAAGCGACGTTCTCCTGTGGAAGCCAACACATGGACATGCAAGTGTGGGGCGCCCAGCCAGGACCTACATTGACAAGCTATGTGAGGATGCTGGTTGCTCCACAGAGGAGCTCCCAGGTGCAATGAATGATAGGGAAGGTTGGCAAAAGATTGTCATGGATACCCGTGCTGTATGCGCGACATGAATGATGATGATGGCAAAGCTTTCATTCTGGTCCTCATCAACTCAGCGCATGAGTAGTACAGCATGGTTCTCTGTAGTAAAATGGGGAGCTGATAGTAGTGTGACACTCCACCTCAGACACAAAAACAATATCCTTGGTCTAGTACTTTTGAAAAGAGGATAGATCACCTCATTGTCTGACAATAGGTCACTTAAAAATGGCAAAAGTGCGGATAATTTTTGACTCTCTCATATATCATCAAGATATTAAAAACTCTTGTTCTTTAAAAGTATGACTAGTATAATCTTGCAACACATTCTGGTAAAAAATGAGATTGTCCAAATTGTCCAAGATGAAATGCAAAAATGTAAATCATGATTATCTGGTGTTGCTTATCTGCCAAATTCTTATTTCTGATGAGTGTTGTCACTTCAGGTAAATAATGGATCATTCTGTTTTACTTATAAAGAAAGAAAGAGAGAAAGTACATGCTACACAGAAAAAATACAATAAGAAAGAAAGAAGAAAGGAAGGAAAAGATAGAAAGTGGGTGAGCATGTGGAAGCGATCACACTAATCTGTTTCAATCGAACATAATGAAAAGATGAAAAGAAGGAAGGAAAGAAAGAAAGAGAGAGTTAAATCAATATTATTATACTTTTTACATATTGAACTGTTACAGTAGCTCTTAAGTAAACATATCTGTAAGTAAAGATGTTGGGGTGGCCTAATGTTGGTATCAACCAGACAGCGAGGGTGTCTCTCCCCTTTTCACTAGTGTTAGACCAAGGAGATTATTTCAGTGTCTGAGGTGGAGTGCCACACCTACCATCAGCTCCTCAATTTACCACACAGATCCCTGTGCTACTCATACGCTGCATTGGCGATTCCTAGCCGAACGCTCTACCAACTGAGCTAAACTTTGGTAAGACAAGGCAACAAGGCGCTATAACCAACAGTATACTGACTGACTGACTTTAACACATATAAAATGTTGTAATAATTAAATTATTATACTGTGCTATATCACAGGTGCTGCTAGTTGTTTTTATTTCTGTAAGCCATTTTCTGTTATTCAGGAATATTTATTGTAGAGATTGACAAAATGGCTAAACTTGCAAATTGGTCGGAAAATTAAAACAGAAAGTTTTTTGGTGGTCCCCCATGACAGTTTAACTACAATCTATGAATGAACTTTTTTGCGAATTGGGTTGCGGTTTAGGGGATTAAGGTTGTTTTTAATTATGTATTGCTTAAAAAAAATTACTATACATTTAATTAACCATTGAAATTAATTACTGAACCCAACGGTAGACACATTAGTCTCAGTTGTTTGTGTTAGTATTGCAATGTATAATTTTAATTAAACTTGGTTTAAAAAAAATATTTTTCAACATTAAATGTATAGTAATTTGGGTTTTTTGTTGTTGTTTTTTAAGCTATACGTAATTAAAAAGAACCTTAATCCCCAAACCCCTAAACCGTAACCCAATTCACAAAAAGTTCATTTATAGACTGTAGTTGAACTGTCACGGGACACCAAAAAAATTTCTGTTTTAATTTTCCGACCGATTTGCAAGTTTAGCCGACAAAATAGCATAGAGTTTTAATATTGATTCTGTTTTGTTTTTAACTTATGATTTCTTAAAAGATCATTTGTTTAGTGCAATGTATTTTATCCCTATTGCTTACAAATGGCATTAATTTTAATTGACAACTAGTTTTTTTTATGTTCTTTTTGTTGGTTCTTTTGTTGTTTGTTTTTTTGTCATGAAGCAAAATTCAGATTGGAAAATAGAAAGATGCCGATTTTAGATGAACTTTGAGTATTTTCCAACCTCAGGGCAAAACATCCTAATAAGAAAAAAATTAATCCAAACTTCAAAGATGCTGACCTCAATAAATTTAAACCAAGATTCTGGCGAATGGAAAACAAATTCTTTTATTTGTTTGGAATCAAAATGGGGGAAAAAAAGACAAAAAAATGCTACCTTTTCAAAATAAAATTTCTTTTTTCCTTTCTTTAGCCAAAAAAAAAAAAAAAGTTGAAATCTTATCCATTAATCTTGTCCAATGCAAAGTGATTCTGGCAGATGGAATTGATTTCTCCATTTTCAAAGAGTTTTTAATCATTTTATAAATAGAGAACACTAACAGAGACCCAAACTAATTTGCATGTAAAATAATTACATCTTTATATACGCAAGACCGAGGAAAGTCAATTTGCCAATCAGTTTTTATTGAAATGATTATTACTAAATTTATCTTTCTCAGGTGAATTTGCAGCTTTCAATATTTGATAATAAACACTTTTTCAAACTGTAATAAAAGATGCACCAAGTATTTGTGAACATACCTTTAATCAGCCATAAATAGAAGACAACATAATGTTATGTGGCAGGTGCCAAATTTAAACATTCTCCTTTCTCTTCCAAACATATTTCTATCTGTATTAAGTTGACCAAGTATAGAGATGAATGCAATATGGGAACCAATATTTTCAAAGATGTAAACTATCAGACATGATAGGAGCTTGCTAAAAATACCAAATTCAATTTATTTTATTAATTTTCGATAGTGTTACACAGTTTTTTTTTTTGTTTTTAAATAGTGCGTTTGGAAGTAAAAAAAACCCTTCAAACCCTGATTTGGAAAATTTCCATATTGCATTCATCTCTATACTTGGTCTACCAATAATTAAAAAGGCTAGATTAGAAAAAAAAATATCACAGTATGCGTAAAGATAAAAAATCATACAAAGTAAAAAGGTAAATATTTGATAAAAAAGAACATTAGGTTTATAAGTTCCCAAAATTCACTCTGGATTGTCCAGTTGGACATATGGCACAATGGATATAAGGGTTCAGTTAATACAGTCCTAAGGACAATCATCTGTAGATTGCAGGTTCAATCCTGACCACAGGTGATAATAAAATAGAATACTTAACACTTGTACCATAGTTAATGGAATGAGAACAGTTTACCCTGGTGGATTGAATAAAGGATTCAGTTCAAAGTTCTGAGAAGGTTTACGAGTATGACAGGAAACACCTATAGAAGGTCGGAGTGTTGTGTATATAACAATAAAGATGAGGACCTGCTGGAGAAGCAAAATTGAACTCATAAGTGATGTTCTCCTGTGGACACCCACACGTGGACACACCAGTGTGGGCCAACCAGAAAAAACCTACATCTGCTCAGTGCGGATTATTGATGTCATGTGGAAGATATGCCAGTTGGTGAGAGAGTGTCATGGGTCTGTGTTGTCAGCATAAGATGATGATGATGATGATAATTTGTTTAAATTGTTTAACACCAGAACACAAAATATATTTTCATAGAATTTTGGTTTAGACTGTACGATAGGGACAGGTGGCAAGAGAGAGTCATTGGTATCTGTGCTGTCAGTGCTACCTGATCATGATGATGATAATTTGTTTGAATTGTTTAACAAAATATATTTTTATAGAATTTTGGTTTAGACTGTATGAAATAAAAGATTAATATTTGATGTTAAAACTCAATATATATATATTTCCCCACTTTGATTTTAATGTTGTAAGGCGGGAAAAAATCTATTTTAATAAAAGATATTTACTTTGGCATTAAGTAGAAAATAGGGTTTTAAGCAATTTTCCATGAAAAATAAAAATCATTAAAAAATATCATAGAAAACAGGTTGTGTTTTTGTGCCGCCTGGAGAATAGCACAAAGAAAACAGAGCAACACAGCAAAACCTAAACATCATTTGTTCTATTCTGCCTAAAACTGTTTTCTTGCAAAGATTTTAAGCAATTCCTTTCTTCTTTTTTTTCTTTTTTATTATCTTATAATGTGTCTGTGTTGACAGTTATTGAATGCATGTTTTCTCCAGTCGGTGTAGACAAACCCAAAAAATTATATTAGTGTCTCATAATGAAATAACCTATAGCTTTTAATATTTTCCATTGGTTCTATGTTGGAAATAAAGCTGAATACCAAGAAAGAAATGATTTTTAGACAAACAAATAAAAATCTACTTCTGTCTTCACCAACTGCAGAAAAGCTTTAAAGAACGACATTAGAAATCGAGAAATCATGCAAACATATAATTCTTTTCTTCTCAGCAACGTCTCATTGCAATGTCTCTGTAAAATCAACCACACAAATTCTCCTCATAAAAAGTAAATATTACAGTTAGGAAGATAAATATACGGCATGAACTTATACAAGCATTTTTTAATCTAACTCCAAACCAGTGAAGACAATTTATTGCTTTTATTTTCTTTAATCACATCAGCAGGATAGTCCGAATAACGCAGATAATACTAATCTTCAAGCCTCATCTCAAACATTCAGAGAAATAGTATCAGCATGATAGTTTAGACTATTTTATATACATCAGAGGGGCCGGGTTAGCTCAGTTGGTAGAGTGTTCGGCTAGAGACCACAAGGTTCCTAGTTCGATACCGGTCCTGCCAACTCAGCGTATGAGTAGCACAGGGATCTGTGCAGTAAAGTAAGGAGCTGATGGTAGGTGTGGCGCTCCACCTCAGATGCTAAAAACAATCTCCTTGGTCTAGCGCTATTGAAAAGGGGATAGACTCCCTCGCTGACTGGCTGATACCGACTTTAGGCCACCCTGACGACTTTACTTTTTGTTTTTTACTATACATCATAAGTGTGGCTGCCACTGTAGGCAGCTTGCTTGTAGTAGTAGTAGTAGTAGTATTTTGTCTTGACATGGTCATCAGGCCTGATTTACGCCTTCCCATTGTTAAGTATCTGGTCGGCATCCTTAGTTCCAGATGTAGTAAGTAAGTAAGCAAGCCAATAAGAATCCGGTGTTATAGTATTCTTTGTAAGTCCGACGTCCAAGATAATCCAATAGCAATGAGCCAAGGTTAAGAATCAGACCTCTATAAATACACCAACAGCAGCAGCAGCAGTGCCAGTGATTGGGCAATAGGAATCTTTCTCGGGTCACGTTGTAGTCGACGAGTCTATATTTAGGAGTGACCATTTGCCCCATGACTTATATATCAAAAACTTTCAACACCCATTCCACTTCCTCCCTTCTCCTGAAAGGTACCCTGTGACCTGGTCTTCCCCCTTGTAAGAATGTTCCCTTAGAGAAAATAGTTCTTTGGTTTTAAAAAACCCTAAATGCATTTTTGAGATTGTTTGGAGTACTTGTTTTGCCTTTGGGTAGCTACGTATGAGAATCACTGCTGTTGGGCTGTAAAAGCAAAAGGTTTAGTGAAAGAAATGAGTTTTTAGGGTGTTTTGGATTTGGCGTAGTAATTTGATATAGTCAGGTTAAGGGTTTCCCCGGCAAGAATCTTTTTTTCCCTTTGAGGTGACCATACGGTACGGTCACAACTTTTGGTGCTCTCTGACAGTAGAGCTTTTGGAACTCTCAGATGTAGAGTTTTTTTGGGCGGTATAATTAATAACCGCATTCTTAGTATAAGAATTACTAAGATATAGTCCTGTTCATATCCAAACCCCTATCGTGCTAACAAAGTTTCGACGGCTCCATTGTGAGGACAAAATAAAAGACTATTTTAAAATCACCTTGAGTCTGTATGGCCTTTATGCACACGTGTGAATCATTTTGTAATATATGGGGAAGCCATTATGATCAACACGTTTACGTAGGGTGGATGTGACAATAAGCCCAGTATTTCAGTGTGATCATATCACCAGCTAATAATAAAAAAGGGTAATTATGAACTTTTGTTTAGTAAATTAGAGTGTCCAGAAAAAACAGAACCCACAAATTTTGTAATAAAACTGTTAATTTTAACTGGGGGGGGGGGTAAGGGTTATTTAGGGTTAAGGTTGGGGTTAGGGCTAGGGTTCTGTTTTTTTCTGGGTCCCCCTGTACAGGGTGACCAGAAAAAAAACAGAACCCAAATTGTTTATTTATTTCCCATTAAACTAACCCTAAACCCCCCTAGTTAAAATTAACAGTTTTATTACAAAATTTGTGGATTCTGTTTTTTCTGGAACACCCTAATTTACTAAACAAAAGTTCATAATTACTTAAAAAGTATATTCTAGGTTTAGTTTCTTTGTTTAGTGGCATATCAACCTTTATGGTTTATTTAATGCCAAAGACATCCTTGTAGCACAGTAGTACAATTTGACCCATAGCTGGGATGATGAGGGGGTTCATATCTTTCCCAAGGGTATTAGTCTGAAAGTGAATGTAATAGTACAACTTGAGTTTGAACCCGCTTACTACAATGTCACAGTTCAGCACATTAGCCACTACACCATGGGGACTTCCTCCACCCACCCACTCAAAGAATATTCTGTTCTTACTTGACTTTTCGAATTTGTAAACCCAATATTTCAGACTGAACACTATTCTACTCTGCATTGTATGTCTAATATTTCACACTGAGCACTATTTTATTATACATTGTAAGCCCTTTATTTTGAGCTAAGTGTTATTTTATGATATCATGACTATCCAAAAAAAAATTCTGAAATCCAACCCAAGAGAAAATAATTTTGTCGTCATCAGGGTGGCCTAAAGTGAGTATGAGTCATACAGTCTATCCCCTTTTCACTAGACCAAGGAGATTATTTTAGCATCTGAGGTGGAGCACTACACCTACCATCAACTCCTCATTTTACCGCATAGATCCCAGTGCTACTCTTATGCTGAGTTGGCAAGGGACGGTATCAAATCAGGAACCTTGTGATTCCTAGCCGGATGCTAAATTCAGAATATTTTGGTACATTTTAGAATTTCACTGTTTTGCTTTTTCAATTTTGAAATTTACCCCAAAGGCAGAGCTGAATGTAGACCTTCAGGTCCCAAGGCATTTCTGGTTAGGTGGCCCCTCAAGTCACCAAGATATAGAAATTAAATTGAATACATGAGAAATAAAAAAATTGAAGGAAAATGAATTTATTAAAGAAAAGATGGACCATATGACCTTTAGGCACCCCTTTTGCTTTGCTGATTCATAAGTATATTTTTTTTCATTTACACCGTCAACATCCGGTTGTTTGTTAACAGTCGATTTTTAGATTTTTAAATTATAAAATTAACCCCTAACCCTAATCCCAACCCCTAACAAACAACGGATGTTGACGGTGTAAATGAAAAAAATGTACTTATGAATCAGCAAAGCAAAAGGGGTGCCTAAAGGTCATATGGTCCAAAAAGATATATCAGTTAGATTCCAAAGAAAACTTTTGATTTGATTTTTCTCAATTATCTTGACTGTAAGAATAAACTTTACTACATTTTTCACTTTGTATTATATACGACAAAGATATATAATTCTTACCATTAATTTTCCAATAATAAAACTAATTTTATAACTATTATAGGTTTTATAAAAGACGTCTGGGTGCCCTTCTGGTGTGTGTGTGTGTGTGGGGGGGGGAATTGTCCCCTTTTGTCCCCTTATAAATCCAGTCTGCTTGAAGGTAAGTGTATGATGAGTGGTCACCTGTACATTTTAACATTTTATCTTGTCCTTTCAGTTGAAAGTTAAAACAAATATCATGATAAAAGAGGAAAAGAAAAAGAAAATAACGATACCATCAAATTAAAGTTATCATTATTTTATGAAGCAATTAGTAATGTTTTCATTTTGTTTCCTTGTTCAATGTTGATATGATTTTCAGATATTAATTACAAGATTATTTAATTACATTAATTGGCATATTATACACTTGCCTTTAAGCTTTAAGGTTGTAAATTCTAAAAACTTTTGGAAGAGATTTGTTTTCATCAAATACTTTTAGAACATGGAAGAGTTGAATTGAAAATTTTCAATTGAAAAAATATCTATATATGGTTGGTTGGTTGGATTTTATGACATGTCAACTCTTGTTGGGTTATTTTATGCCAAAGACATTTTTATTTATTTTTTATGTGCATTGAAATTTTTTTTTAAAAACACATTTTTTTAACTCATTTTTTTTAATTTAACTATAGATGGGACTCTAACATACTACCACTTTAAATCTAAAAATTTTTCAAAGAGATTTGTTTTCATCTAACACTTTTAGAACATGAAAGAGTTGAACTGAAAATTTTCAATTGAAAAAATATCTACATCTGGTGTAATGTCTATTGGTCAGACATCAGTTCATTATTGGATTTGAGCGTGAATCGAGATAGCACACAATTATTATTAAGGCAGAAATTGGATTGAAAATTGCTTTATTCTCAAAGTGGGAACATTCTAATTATGTAACATAAAAAAAAAAAATCAGATCATTACAATAGATTAAGTGAACTTCCCATTAAGAGTAAATTATTCATTAACAATTGCAATCATTGCAAAATCTTTTTTGCTACTTCATCACAACTTTCAAAATACCTTTCTTTATAACAATGCTATTCTATAATACTATCAGTTTTGAAGAAAGAAAATCACTGCAATAAATATTGTATTGTATATTGGCTTTTCAGTCTCGGAAGACTATAATAAAGTTTTTGTGCCCCTGAAGTTACAGCGCCTCCTGTGCCTGTGAAGTCCGATGTTTGAAAAACATTCTCGGCCACAGATTGTACAGAAATCTGAGGTAGTGGTTATCGTCCTTGTTCTACGAGCCTCGCTATCAAGCAACCAATCACGGGCCAGCATTCTTTGGTGGCAATTCTTCTTTTTTCTGATTGACCAGCACCAGAGTTGGATGACAGAAAAAAAGCGTCTCTTATATCCAGCAGAGCGGACCAGATAGCCGTAGCGAAGGGGCTCCGATAATCACCCTACCTCAGGATTCAGCTAAGTGGACTATTATTCTATATAACATTCCGCAGAAAACCAAAGTTTGCAACTATTTGTTATGTATGCACGTAATACATGTCTATTCCAAGTTTGTGTTTGTGTTTTTACCTTTAACTCTAACTTGTCTGTCACCAGTCGTGGTCTAAATCACTACAAGATGTTGCATTTGAAGGCTGTCCCTGAAGATGTTGATGTTCCAGTGCTTTGTTGCCACTGCTTTCTTCTAGACCTCTTAGCTTCATGGTGTTGTGTCAAGGCGACATCTGATATGAACAGTCTTCTACGGAGATTCTGCCACCACCGAGGGCAGTCCTGAGCCAAATTTTCCCAGCTGGAAGGGTTAATGCCAAAGCACCTGAGATCATTCTTGTAGACCTCCTAGAATTGCAGCTGGGGCGACCAATCTGTCTTTTACCAGCTCTGCATAAAGAATGTCTTTCGAGATTCATCCATCTGACATACATGACCTAGCCATATAATACTATCTCTTTTGAAGAAAGAAAATCACTGCAATAAATAGCTATGTATTAATACCTAAAAGTAAAGTTGTCAGAGTGGCCAATTCTTGGTATCAACTGGACAAAGATGGAGTCTATCCCCTTTCATTAGGGCTAGACCAGGGAGATTGTTTTTACATCTGAGGTGGAGTGCCACACCTACCATCAATTCCTCACTTTACCACACAGATCCAAGCTGTGCTATTTATGCACTGAGTTGGCAAGGGCTAGTATTTTTATTACCAACTAAACCTTGGCATTTTTGTCTAAACTTGGACTTTCTCCACCAGACAAGAGGAAATACATAAAAAAGATCCAGGATAAAGCTCTAACTGCATCAGCGTGGATATGGCAATCCTACATTGTGACATCAAACCGACAAAGTCTGGTGGTATTGTGAGATACTGCTGGGATGCTCTGAGTTAGTGGTAATGATGCTTCACCTCCAAAACCATGCCTGAATCCAGAGTCATCATCTGATGAAGGCTTTGTTGGTTGCAATGCTACTGTGTAAATAGCAGTCATTGTATGAAGATTAGATTATCGACCTCGGAACCTTGTGGTTCCTAAGTGGATGCTCTATCAACTGAGCTAAATTGGCCCCTTCTTAGTAATAAATAATATTCCTAATAATATTCATTTTAATTGTATAATGTTTCACTTGCAATATAAAAATTCTTGTATCTTTGGTTTATAAGAAAATTAACTTTTTATGAAAAAATTCTTATAGGTGTACTTATTTATGGGTGTCCTTGCTAAATGTATGAATTCATATTTTCTTTCAAAATATCAGGACAGATTGACATTCTTCACAGATTGAGATTCTTGGACAGATCCAAGAAGGTTCCCGAGTCCGACAAGAAATACCTGAAGAAGTTTGGAGGGTATATCAGCCGAAACGTTGTACAATTAGCAATAAAGATGAGGACAATAGGCCGAATAACGCAGATAATACTATATTTTTTGTGTAATTATTTCTTTGTGTCAAGTTTGTTTTTGCTGTTGACACAAAGAAACAACTAAACAAAAAATATAAATTTGAATCTACAATGAATGAGTAGCATTTCCCATTGACTGAATGGATGCCTTCAGCTACATTACTTCTTTTCCTATTATGTAAGATATATATTATCCAACAGAATTCAATTTCTTGGGTATCACACTAAACTGCATTAAATGGTGAGAATCTGAAGCACTGGAGAATGGGAAGACATTCCTTTGTTGCCATTACTCTTTGGTTCAATCTGACCTGAAATGGTTATATACATGTTTGGCTCTTTTCTATGTTTCAAATAAATCTGTTTGAAAATTATTAGATAAGAATAACTATAGGCAAACAATTTATTATTATTGTTATCATTGAATAGGAATAATTACTTGAAATTATATAATTGCTTGAAAATTATTAGTATTAGACAGAAATGCATTAAAGCATGTAATTATAGAAAGATTATTGGTACTAGCAAATATATGCACCCTCCGGGTGCAAGTATTTAAGTTTTAATGTAATAAAATATCATATTAAATTAGAAAGGCTAATGAAACTAAATAAGAATACAGATATAAAAGATTTGAAACAGAGGGAGTATAATAAAAGATTTGAAACAGAGGGAGTATAATAAAAAATGGAACAACTGAAACTTACTCTTCCATCACTCTCGTCTTTCATTGTTATTTTTTCGAATTTAAGTATTTAGTTATAAGAGGAAGTAAAGAATAAAATGACAGTTATTTTATCTTGTTAATGGATTTCATTTAAGATTCATTGAAGAGATTTTTGCTTATATTCATTAAAATAAAACCAAACAGTTAGAAATCAATAATACTAAGCACATATTTATTAAATTCGATTTTTTAATATTAACATGCAAATTAGCATTCCCGTTCACACTGTAAACCGCTATTTTGTTGTATATATAAATATAATTGCATGTTGTCAGTATGTAGACATAGTTAACAGTATTAATAATGTAAGACAATTTTATTAATAATTGAGGTTTAGATAAAAATAAAATCAAGGAGAATGTGATGTCAATAACTAAGAGAATTGTGACTTGAGTAGGAATATAGTTTCGGTTACAGACAGAAAAACACACAATCTCCATTATGATAAGATTATGAAGGTAATATTGTTTAGAAATCATTATTATTATTATTTTTAATACTAGCAGAACTTGTGAATATAACACAGTATGATAATTTAATTATTTCAATGTATTACTTAAGAGCTATTGCAAATAGTTGAATATGAAAAAGTATAATAATCTTGATTTAATTCTCTCTTACACTTTTTTCTTTCTTTTTGATTGAAACAGATTAACATTATTGCCCCCTCTCTCTATCATTCCCCTACTGTCTTTCTTTTTTATGATGTTTTTTCTATATAGCACATACTTTTCTTCCCTTTCTTTCTTTATAATAAAAAGGGAATGGTCCATTATTTAGCTGAGGTGATGATACTCATAACCAGAGAGTGCTGCAAGATGATAACGGTTGGAAGATAACAAACAAGCGTATTGATATATAGATTATTATTATTATTATTATTATTATTATTATTATTATTATTATTATTATTATTAATATTATTATTATTAGTAGTAGTAGTAGTTAATTGAAACTATATAATTGTTTGCAAAAAAAGCAAAAATCCAATAAGGGTTGACGTGCCAAAAACCAAGTTATTCCACCAGGGGGGTGAGGATGCGGGTGGTGTGGGGGCGTTGGCAAAGCAATCCAATGTACTATCGTGTCTTTTAACACTTCACTTTATAAATCAATTCCTCATCACTAAAATAACTTTTTAAAATGTTTAATTTACTTCAAACTTTACAAGTTTTTTAAGATGCTCTTAATTTCAATTGATATGCAAAAAAAAAAAAAAAATTAAAAAATATCTAAAAAAAATAATTAATTTACATTTGCTGAGGTAATTTAGCAGTTTTCTGGTTTGAGGATGGGACAGACAAATATCCACTTCAAATATCATAATTATCGTCTGGTGGACATGATTTAACTATCTTATTTATTGATTTTTGTTTTAAATGATTATGTAATAGGAACAAATTATCAGAGAAATGATATGAAATGAACCATTTTTGAAAAAAGAAAAATAAGGAAAAGAAAATTGCATTAACCAATCAATTACTTACATTTTGGATTGTGAGTCTGACTACTTCTTGTTATTTTATTCCGCCATTTTGAATATGATGATAAAATGTCAAAATCTTTAAAATTGGGATTATTTATTTGTTGGAATTCTTTATCAATAAAAAAAATCAGAAAATTTTCTTGCTTTTAATTTCATTTTCAATTTATAATTTATCAAAAATTTATTTTGTCTAAAAGATAAAATATTAGGATATATCGAAAGTATTTTCGTTTTACACACGTTTATTCCAAAGCTCATTGCATATCCATAGTCTATGACTTTACTACAGAATGGTCCGAAAGTATTGTTACCCTACATTATTTTTGTTTTAATAATATAATATATACGTAATTATTTTACCAATAAAAATGTTATATTACAATATATATAAGTAATTATTTTACCTCTAAAAAATATGTAGAGGTGTCAAATCTTTCAGACCACCCTATATGTTGAAGTGAATTAGCGTACTATTGGTTTGAGCAACAAGCTAAACACAACTGAACCAGTGCCAAGACAACTGGTACTTATAGGAATCCAGAATAGTCCACTCATGCATTTGGGTGATTCCATTCCTAGAGTCCTGATTGGCTGTGTGGTTTCTATGATGTTAGGATGCTTCATAAATAACCTAGCATTTTGCAGTAGTATTTGTAGCAAAACAGATTCGTATTGAGTTATGACTTGCTGTTATGTCTTACTAATTCAAGGGTAATTGGAACTAGTATGATTATTCTACACTATATATGTACAGGGCGGTCCAAAAGTCTTGTCACTCCTACATTGTTTTAATGATTGATATATGTTATGTAATTATTTTACCTCTAAAATAATTTTTAAAAATTAAATTATTTTCTAGAATTTCAGGTTGTATTATATACTGTATTTGACGGCATATAGTACGCACTTTTTTCCAAAAAATTGCCCTGTGTCTTATACATTGTAGGTGAAGTTTGAGACCTCCCGTAGGCCTACACTAATCTTCTCTATGATGCGCACTAACCCAGCTTACGCTCAGTAATTTTACCTACCCTGTACTGCCAAATTGCTTTTATACAGCTATGTTTCTGCTTGTGTAATGCACAGCTAGACTGTTTTCAACAATATATACTTAAATACACTAAAAACTTTTTTTCCTGAATCTGACCTGGTCTTATATGCCGTCAAATACGGTAAGTATTTTTTAAAAAATATGTTTGAGTGACAAGACTTTCGGACCATCCTGTATATTATTTCATCTGTACGTCTTATTTCAAATGCTATAATAGCAGATACATAGATGAGATTCTGACAATTTTGAGGCATTTTTTAAACTGAGCCTCAAAGCTTCTGAAGCTGCTCACAGAATTTGGAATGTGGAAAAAAATGAAACAATATCTGACTATAAAAATAAAGTTGTCGGGGTGGCCTAAAGTTGGTATCAGCCAATCAGTAAGGGAGTCTATCCCCTTTTCACTAGCGCTAGACCAAGGAGATTGTTTTTGCATCTGAGGTGGAGTGCAACATCTACCACCAGCTCCTTACTTTACCGCACAGATCCCTGCACTACTCATACGCTGAGTTAGCGAGGGCCAGTATCGAACTAGGAACTTGCGGTTTCTAGCCGAACACTCTATCGACTGAGCTAACCCGGCCCTTATTGCCCAAAATTGATTTAAATGGTGAACCGTTTTTCCTTTGAAATGAAACTCAGAAGTGGACAACCATCAGCTGTCAATTATGATATCTTAAAATGTGAAGTCAAAGAGAGACTGAAAGCAATTCAACATTTTTAGAGAAACATCAAAATATACCAAAAAAAAACGTCTTATGGAATCCGAAAATCTAAAGATTCACTTATCTTAGACAATTCCGAACAACTTCTTCCAACATTCTCATTTAACCTCGTTTTTGTAAGTGCAGTCTGCAAGTCAGCTATATTTCTGTGCCCTCAATACCCTGACCCTGTCTACTCTGGACCCACCCTCAACTCTGTCTCTCCCTAGCACTGTCCAGTCTCTGCATCCCTTCTGAGTCATGTCCGTACTTACCCATACCTACATTTGGCAACATAAATAAGTAACAAAGAAACTTGGATGAAGGTGAGATATTTCAGTATGACAGAACTCCATATTACAAATTGCATGAAGGCTCCTCATCATGGTGTAATGGTTAGCAAGCTAGTCTCACAGATCCATTACAATGAATAGCAAGTTTGACCCTTGCAGGATACTCCATTCTTATAACATTGTGTTACATCTTACTTGGCCAATGTATTAAAAGATTGGCTAGCTCAGAGTCTTAAATATCATTTAGTAAATGTGGACAGAACTAAAAAGAAGAATTTGCCAAAAGAATCCATGCAATCTTGAAGAGTTGTGTGAGCTACAGAGAATGGCATCTCATACCTGTGAAAATGGTGAAGATTTCTATACATCCTTTCCCAGATTCACTGAAGCAATTATTCAAGCAAAGAAAAGCCACATGATATATTAACAATGTACAGTAACATCTTGATATAAACATCCGGTATAATAAATGAGAATATCAGTGTCATTGTGTCAATGTTTCAACTTTACTCCCAGAGGTCATAGCCAAACATATCATACCATTTTGGAATCAGGCTGATTCTGTGAGCAAATTAAAAACATTCCAGGCCAAATCCGAACCTGCAATCCTGAAATTTTGGATTCCCAAATATTAATTGTTTTGGGTGATTTTTTACATGATTTTTTTTACAACAAATTTTTTGAACAATAACAATTTTTATAACTTGAAATAAATTTGGGAATAATCAAAATTAATTGTAAAATCAGTGAAAGTCCCCATAAAATATAAATAATTGATTGTATGGAAAGTAAAGAAATAAATGCAACAAATTGTGGTAGAAGAAGAATTATTGTTGAACTTTTAAAAGGTAAGTTTAGATATTAAAACTGTTAATTGTTGAAAAAATTTGTTCAAATTTAATAAAAAATATGGACCATATGACCTTTAGGCACCCCTTTTTGATCTCGATTAAGAAAGGACTTGTTTTTCATTTACACTGTCAATATCTGGTTGTTTTAACACACAATTTTTAGATTTAAAAAAAATTATAAAACTAACCCCTAACCCTAACCCCTAAGAAACAACTGGATATTGACAGTGTAAATGAAAAACATCTTTCTTAATCGAATCAAAAAGGGGTGCCTGAAGGTAATATGGTTCAAAAATCTAATATGTACTCAATGCATGTAGTATCATTGCTGGGTCAAAGTCTTAATTAAGAGCTCTCTACTGAAGCTAGTTTAATTGCCACCTAATAAGGCGGCTTTTAAGCTACTTATGTAATAAATTTTCATTAGAGACACTTTTCTATTTTCAAACATTGTATCTGGCTTGGTTTATGTGAGGTGGGTAAAAACTTTTTCAAAAATAATACAAATATAAAATAATACAAGACTAGGAATGACTGGGTGGGAAAGGTAGTTCACTGGTAGTTGTGCAAGAAACTAGAATCTCACCATACTATCAAATGATATAGGCACAAACCAGAATCTTTCCTTGAACATAAAATGAATATGATTCTCTGCACTTTGAAAATACAAACCAATCCTGATCAGAAGACCAGACATAGTGTTGATTTATAAGAAGAAAAGAACTTGTCAACTCGTGAAGTTTGCTGTTCTAGCAGACCAAAGAGTAATAATAAAAACTTTTGCACAGTCATTTTTGGGGGTCATTTCACATTCAGATCCCCTGCAACAAAATACAATAACTAGGTATGGAAATGACACTAATAGGGTCAATATTTCATCTGTCAAAAACTCAATTCTAAACAGCCATTTATAAGCTGGCAATTTTCCATAGTTTTAAGCGTCTTTTAAAGATTTGTTTGGTAGTGTATTTAAGTGGCTTTTAAAGACCTTTGCATTGTTCTGTATTTAAAATCAAATTCTTTTTATATATTTTCTTTCTGTATGAATTGTAGACAAATGCCAGATTAGCAAAATAACCACTAACAAAATAAAGACAGAAATGTTGGAAAATGATAGAAAAAAATGATTTAGAATTTGGTTTCTAGGCCACTGTCATTGGGATGTTCACTATGAATGTCAGTAAGTCTTATGTAAGTTAGGACATTGAGGCATAATTAAATTTTGAATTATTTTCTTGTATTTTGTATGAAAGTAAAAAAAAGAAGGAAATTATCATGTTGCATCACTTGTTTTTTTTTTTAATTATTTTTTATTTATTTACTCAAATAATTAAGTAATTTTTCAATTACATTGTACTTGTAAAATTCCAAAAACTTGCTTTGTATTTTCTTTCATTGTCATTCTACAAACTGTCTTTTACAAAAATACAATAACAAAATTAGATCAATTCTATAAACTGTTCCTCTACAAAGAGGGCCAGGTTAGCTCAGTCGTAGAGTGTTCGGCTAGAAAGACTCCCTCGCTGATTGGCTGATACATCCTTTAGGCCACCCCGACGACTTTACTTTTTTACTTTACATAGTACCTAAATAATGAGAATGGAATCATCTGTTTTTCCTATCAATAATGTCCGCTGAAACCTTGGAAGAGAGAAAAGAACAAGATCTCACAGGACTTGTTAATTCAACCTAGCAATTGCAGTTCACCTTGTAACTTTGCTTAGTAAACCTTTTTCCCTTTTCATAATACTCGTTATTACTATTATTTCTCTGTTAGCTTTGATAGACGAGTTACAACATTAACAAAACCAGATCTTCCAACTAAACTATCTTTCTACAAAGAATGGTTATTCTATCTTTATTTCTGTCAGCATTAAATGACCCACTGGGGTTAATGTGTCGTAAAACAAACCAGACTGAAATTCTTGTTTATGTTCAATATTTTCTAAATGATAAACTGAAGGTAAAGATAACAATTGATCCTATGTCCCTTTGTAGAGGCATGTGGTGTAATGGTTACTGTTGTGGGAAATGGACATGACAAGTTCAAATCCTGGACAAAGCTGTTTGCATTTTCCATTGTGCTAATACCCTGAAGAAATCTATGAATCCAACTATTCTCCCAACAGCTATGGGTAAATAGTATGTTAGACAACTAGTCTAGGAGAAGGAAAACCCTGAATTCAAATTGTTAAACTCCACTTAAGAAATTGACCTTGTGTCACATCCTGCTCATGATGTGGGTTGGTCTTTTCCCTTTGTTATAAATGAAACTAATCTTGAATATATATAGAGTTATACAAACAGATCTTAAAGTTAGGAAAAGACCAAGCGCCATTTTATAATTACAATGTATTTTTGTTAAATCTTGCAATCAATAAAGTCAGTCACAATTTATGATTTCTTTTAACTCAATATTTCTGTTATTCACATATATAACTGAATTTCTCATTACTTTCTAGTGAGACTAGGCTATGTAACACACACACACACACACACACACACATATATATATATATATATATATATATATAATATATATTTATTAACAACGGAGATTCGCTTCCACGTTTTTGTCTGTAACAAAAATTACATCACTGCTTACGTCACATTACCCAAAATCATCGTAACATAACTCAAAATTTGAACATGCAAACAGTCCTCATTGTTTTTTAAAACAAGTTTTACTAAATACATGACTGGTATATATATATATAATATATATATATATATATATATATATATATATATAGTTTGTTTTATTTTAATACATATTTAAAGGTTACATTTCAAATTGTTTTATTTTTTAATCCTTTAATGAATTTGATGATTTTACTTACTTAGGGTACAAACTCGCTGACATTGAATTTTTTACTCCCACCTCTCAGGCAATATGTTTTAAAAATGTATTTTTATATGTCCCGGAGGGTGTTTTTTTTTATTTTGAACTAGTATTAATAATGGAGATTCGGTCTCTATTTGTCTGTAATCAAAACTACATCACTGCTTATATCACAATTACCAAAACGGTCAATACATAGAATAAACAACAATTAATACTCATAAAATAAATAAAAGCTGCTCCTTATAATTTAACGTTTTAATCACTTTCCATTGTAATAAATAAACTATATATTATTTAAATAAACTAAGAATTAATTTAAAAATTCTATTTCTTTAAATGGAAAAAAATTATTTCCAAAATTTGTAATCACTTTAAAAATTGTTGTTTTTTTATACTCTCGCCCCATTTTTTCAGTAACAAGAAATTAACTAAAATTTTACAAATAAATAAATACTTATGATTTTGTGTAAAATTTACGTAAATATTCAAAATAATTATTTGATTGATAAATGAATGTTGTGCACAACATTTTATTTGTAGGGGGCAGAATTAAGTTTTATTTCAAATGTTTTATATTTTTTTTTTTTACTCCTCTAATAAATTTTGATTTTACTTACTTATAAAAACCCCTGACATTAAATTTTTAACTCCACCCACTCAGGCAATGTCTTTCAAAAATAAATTTTTACACTGCCTGGAGGTTGTTTTCTTTCTAGTATTGATAATATACTTTACTATATTTATAAGTAGAATGCTCAATATCATTGACATATGTATATCTAAGTTAGGGTAGCAGAGACATTAAGTCACGGTGTTTGGTAACTGACAATTTCTTGCCTATACAATTTTCAAACCAAACACCATTGAATTCATGTCTCCACTACCCTAACTTAATATATATATACACATCCTTCTTTTTTAATGTTCTTATTTACAGTGCTCTATATGGTACATAGTGCTATTATATATAAAGTAAAAAGTAAAGTTGTTGGGGCAGCCTAATGTCCGTATCAGCCAGACAGCGAGTGAGTCTATCCCCTTTTCACTAGCACTAAACTAAGGAGATTGTTTTTTAGCATCTGAGGTGGAGCGCCACACCTACCATCAGTTCCTCATTTTACCGCACAGATCCCTGTGCTACTCATACACTGAGTTGGCGGGGGCCGGTATCGAACCAAGAACCTTGTAATTCCTAGTTGAGCACTCTACCGACTGAGCTACATTCACTGGTATGGCTTATGATTTACTATATGTTGTTCACCATTTATACTTTTCAAATAAATAACAGCTATCTTCAAATAAGAATTCAGAATAAAGAGAAGGTTGCCGTTGTTCATTTAAAATGTGTAAATGCTATGAAACAGACAATTATATTACCAATAAATGTAATATAATATGATATATTATAGAACACTGCATATTAAATCACATTGTATTTTTTAAGAATAAGTGTATAAAAGCTTTGAATAAATTTTGAGTATCCCATTAGTCTACATTTTTAAATGAAATTAATGAATGTCTCTGATTTTGGAAAAACAAAAATCAAGAATTTTTAAACATTATTTATTTTATGTTTATGTTTATTGTTTTTAATGGCATATCAACCCGTCTGGGGTTATGTCATGCCAAGATGTCATCTAAATTCTTGCATTGGTTTAGTTAGATGGTTCCCAATTTTTTTTTTCAGATTGCCACCCACAACTCTCAAGCCTGGAATCTCCTTCACTCACCTCTTTCTCATTATTCACTCTTTGCCTACCAAATTTTCTTGGTATTTTCTGCTTTATTTCATTCAACTGGTTCCCTTTTTGTAAAAGGACCAAATACCAGTCTTAGAGTTGGTTCACAGACAAAACAAAAGATAGCAGAGGTGTTCATGTAATGATTTTTCAGTGACATGTGTGAGCAGGTTATGGTAGGATTGCAGTGGTGGGAGAGCCGCTGTGAGTGGCTTAAAGTAGACAAAGAGTTAAGTCAACTACAAATTTTAAACAATATCTAATCTAACACTAAGCTCATATATCATCCCACCAAATTTTAGTTGTTGCAGATGTGAAAATTTAATAATTACAATGCACCTAATGACATCCACTTACTCATCTGAATCATGTGGAGTGTATTTCCTCTTAAGATAATTTCACTGAAATACAAACAAACATTCAGACTTTCTAACTTTAAATTTTGATCAGAAAATGAAACTATATTTTTGTTTGGTTTAGTTTATAGGATAAAATCCTATATTTTATATCCAAATAAGGGTAAACACACAAACACAATTTTTTTTCCAAACTTAAGGAAAATAGATTATACATTTGTCAGAGTTCGGTTGGATAAATCATGGTGCTTAAAATTATGTCCGCACTTTAGAACCAAAATAGAATATCAAAATCGGATTTGTTAGCTATTTAATAGACGAAAAAAATCAACAAACACTCAGATTCCATTGACCTTCCAGACAGAGCAAACAACATCCGCGGTCGATGACAACAACTCTAATTGAAGAAACAGATGTCCAAGCAAACGAGTCAACTTGCTGATGACAAACACAACACTTCAACTCTCTGAGTTAGCATTTACTACTGTATACTATCAGCCATCATCGTGCCACTGCGATTAACATCACCATTCCATTTCACAGGTCGTATTCACCAAAACTTTATTTCCTATCGAACTTTGCTAATTCTACATACACATTTCACATTGTGAACATTACACATTTCTTATCAAACTTTTCTAATTCTACATACACATTTTTGCATTTATATTAATGTTGTGAATATCACATATTTTTTGATTTATACAAATTTATTCTCCGAATAAATTTATTTGTTATCTACAAATACATGCCTTGTCTTTGTCATTTCTCCATATTTTTGGCTAAACTGTGTCTTGTTATTTTATCGTCATTTAAATATTATTTGTGAAGTTGAAACATGCAGCATACGGCCTCTACAAGTTTCTCTGTTTAATGGCATATCAACCTTCATGGGTTATTTACCTCTTTAACCCATAGCTGGGAACTATACTTTTGAAAGAGTTTTCCTTCACTTGTATATAACTCTGGAGGAGGCAGGTGATGTAATGGTTACTGTCATAGAAAATGGACAGTATGTGACAAGTTTAAATCCTGGACAAAGCTGTTTGTATTTCACATAGTGCTAATACTCTTGGGAAAGATATGAATTCACATATTCTCCTTCCAGCTATAAATAAATAGTAGGGCAGACTTGGCTCTTTCCCCTTTGTTAGGCAACCAGTCTAGAGAAGGAAAACTCAAACCTGTTATGTTGTATTCTGGAACCTAGAAGGTTCAGTATACTAGTACATAAAATTAATAGTTTGCAACAGAGTGCTGAGAATCGGTTCTTGGAAAGGTCTACATAAGTTTCTCTGACTGCTCTAAACAACAGTAAACAAATAGTCATGGAGCAGTTCATTTACTCCCAGGAAAGGTAAGATAGGCTAGTCCATAACAGCTTAAGAAATTGACCTTGTCTCACATCCTACTTGTTTAGAGGAGTTGGTAAATATGTATCTAACTCTTTTAATTTTCTTTATTGTAAAGCATAGATATAGATTTCATAAAATATAAAACATCGTATAGATTTCATTTAAAGAAAGAAAAATAATCCATTCTTATTCTACTCTACTGCCTCTTTTTTTCACCCTCACCATTCCCATTGGATCTCACAATTGCACGCCCTGGGAAATGGGAGGGTCTCAATGCCACCTACTTTGGGAATCATTGGTTTAGTTTCAACTCATCTAAGAGTAAAATGAAAACATTCAAAACATTCCTTGCAATTCATTTGCTTACTAAATTACATATCAACAGATGGTATCTAATCAAAATCTTATGACAGAAAAAAACACACAGGGACTTTAGTCTTTTTATTTCTACAATTGGAAAATATACTTTTCAAAATTCTTTATTTTAAAAAAGTCTGTTATTAAATATGTCAATTTCAACAGAAGGTTTATTGAATTTTCAATTTACAGCAAATTAGAAGACAGATGGGAAACTCATAAAGTACAATGGATTTGAAAAAAAATAAAAACTTTAAAAATAAAATAAAAACTTCTGCATTGTTAAAGGATAAGAATAGAATCCTAAAAATATTTTTAAAGTTTTTATTTATCTTCGATTTTTTAAAAGTCTATTTTGATTGTCTTTTTGTCAGAATTCAATCCACAGATTGTTGAGGAAAAAAAAGAATAGATATAGATACTTCTTATAAAGATTCTATTCATAAAACAATTAAACATTCTAGTATAATTCACCAAATGTCTTTTTGTCCATTTGCTTTTCATTGTAGAATTCAAAGATGGCTACAAATAGGCCAACTAAATTTTCTGTAATTACTAATGAAACAATGTAAGCTTTTTTTTTTAATTCCAAAACATTTTTAAATTTTAGCAATGAACAATTTAAAATCTAAGTATAAAACCAAAGAGTACCCTTATTTTGTGTCTATTATGATTACCATATATACTCATGGACAGGTCCACTGCAGGCTTTGATAGGTCGCACTTTTTTCTAACCCAAAATTCCACCAAAATCAGTGGTGCAACTTATATATTCGACATAAATGTAAAACAGCACTACTTTAAATTTATTTATTTCTAAGTTGCAATGGTTAGCGATTGTAATGACATGAAATGTGTACAATATGCATTTGAAAACTTTTGAAGCACAGAAATATATATATATAATATATATATATATATATATATATATATATATATGGGAGAAATATGAGGAGGTTAATCCGACAATATGTGGAGAAATGTAGACAAACACGGAATGCAATGTTTCGGTCATTTAGACCTTCTTCAGGATGAATATAATTCTTGCTTCAATGAAGGACATTTTGAAAATATATATATATATATATATATATATATATATATATATTGCAATATGCCCCCCACCATCCTACAAACCTTCCAAGTGAGAAGGACAAGCTGGACATTGCTGGAGAAACAAGGACGAGCTCATAAGCGACGTTCTCCTGTGGAAGCCAACACATGGACGTGCTAGTGTAGGCCACCCACTAAAGACCTACAATGACCAAATATGCGAGGATGTTGGATGCTGCGCAGAGGACCTCCCTGTAATGATGAATGATAGGGAAGGTTGGCAAGAGATTATCATGGATATCCGTGCTAACTGCATGGCATGATGATGATGATGATGATGATGGCAAAAGTGCAGATAATTTTTTTTACTCTCCCACATACATAGTGAATGACTGTGGAAAAAATAGTGTTTTGTAGCTGAAAACTTGCTCTATTAAACACTATTATTGTGCTCCTTGTATATGTTGTAGTTTCCCTGAAAATAAATAGGAGGCTTCACTTTCAGAGTAGCATTCATATTTGGAGATGTTTTAATAGAGTTAAAACTAATGAGAATATATTTGAAAATATCATGAAGATGTTTAAGCACAGAAGGCATAAAGATCTTTTGATAAAAGAAAAACTAATTATTTTCCTTCCTTTTTAAATCTTGTACATATTAGATGTTCATACTTTAATATTAAGCAGAAATTGCAGAGAACTTAATTACGTGGTGATGTTCAAAAGTAAAGTAGAATAACAACTCCTCTATGTGGATTGTATCTTTTTTTTAATAAAATGATAACTATGTGCGTGCTCCAAATATATATATATGAAAAACCAGCATAAATGAAATAACAGCCTCTTTTCCCATAAGGAAGCAATCTTTCTCAATATTAAAAACTATTTGGTTCAATAAGTATGCATGCCAAATTTCACAGATTTATATCAAGATTTTTTCTCTAAAATTTGTAGACCAGTTCATATCTAGGTAGTAATATCTCATCTACAGAAAGTGATGTCAATATACATAGAGAAAAGACATGAACTACTAAGGAAAGATTGTTTATCATATGGAAAACTGGTCTTACTGATAAAATAAAGCAAAAATTCTTCCAAGCCATAACTGTATCAGTGCTACTGTATGGCTGTACCATTTAGATTCTAATGATATGCTTAGAGAAAAAGCTAGATGGAGACACAAAGATATTGTATTGAACAAATCTTGGAAGCAGTACCCGAGAAGAAATCAGCTGTAAGGCCACTTTACCCCTATCATACAAACAATCAGAGTAAGAAGAACAAAAAATGTTGGACACTGCTGGAGAAGCAAGGATGAATTCATAAATGATGTTCTTCTGTGGACACCTACACATAAGTATACCAGTATAGGCTGACTAGCCAATACATACATCAATCAACTCTGCATGGATTCTGGATGCTGTGCAGGGGACCTCTCAGGGGTAATAGGGATGATTGGAGAGAGAATCATGGATATTCATGCTGTTGGCACAACCAGATGATGATGAGGAGGTTGAATAAGTACGCATTCCAAATTTTGTAATCTACACAAAACAGACATATAAACTCTTCCCAATTAATAAAAAAAGTAAGTCGTCGGAGTGGTCTAAAGTCGGTATCAGCCAACAGCGAGGGAGTCTATCCCCTTTACACTAGCACTAGACCAAGGAGATTGTGTTTGACGTCTGAGGTGGAGCATCACACCTACCATCACTTCCTTACTTTACCGCACAGATCCCTGTGCTACTCATATGCTGAGTTGGCGAGGGTCGGTATCAAACTAGGAACCTTGTGGTTCCCAGTCGAACACACTGAGCTAACCCAGCCCAATTTAATTTTTTTTTATTATTTTTAAAAATTCACAAAATTATTTAGTTTTATCAAATAGAATTTTTTTTAGTTTTAAGTTGCAATGTATGCAAATGCTAACAATACTTAGCATTAATAACCTTGTGTTTTATTTCTTAAAACTGAATAATATTTTATGAAATTCCTCGATTTCTTACATGTAACTAGTGTCTGACTGTTAACAAAAGGCAGGACTGTATTATTAGGAAAGAAAAAGAACAAAGCACTTTTTGTTCATAATATACAAAGACAGTGGCTCTCAAACTGTGCTATGCACAGTGGGATATAGGTATGATCAACATGAAATAAGTATATGCACACCAGCAGAAAAGAACTGATGCCTATTGTAGTAGGGCATTTGATAATTTTGCAATAGAAATTCCATTTTTATTTGTCTGAATTTTTTAGATCAATCTTGCTAATTATTATTATTTAATTTTTTTTTTTTACTTTCGTCCTCATCTTTGTTATATATACAATGTTTTGGCAATGTTGAATTCAGGAACCTTCTCATTCAACAAGAAACACCCGATGAAGACTGGTTTGGTTTGTTTTACAGCATATCAACCTCATTGGGTCATTTAATGCTGACAAAGTTTTGAAATAAAGTCATTCTTAATGGATAATACAATTTTGTTTATAAACTCATGTTTTTATATTTAACCCATAGATGGAACCCTAACAGGTACTACCACTCTGGGTCAGAGTGGACCAGGGAGCAATGGTGATGAACAGGTGCTCCACATTCCCCAAACCTCCAAAACTGGAACCTCACCATCAGATAGAATTTAACACCATTCCCAGGACATGTAGACCCTCAGCCCCTGCCTTCTAGCACCCACATGAAAAGGGTTGGGGCTTACCATAAGGGCAATAAGGTTGGGTCAATCATATAGGTGCTCAGGCCTGATGTGACCAGCCGATTGATCAGAGGGGGCCTCTCTGACCCCCCGTCTAGTCTAAGTGGAGTGTTGCAGGTCATGGACTGCTCATCCACCAAGACTCCATCCTTAAGCATCACAGGTCGCCACCCACAGCCAACAGGTGGCCCCATTGGGAGAGTCTTAGCCCTCTGCAGAGGTGCAGTTGGTGCATTCTAATGCTCTAGCCGACAGGGTGGATGAAGACTGGAAGTCACATCAGTCAAAACAGATATATAACAATAAAGATGAGGACAGCAGTCTGTAAAATCTGAAGTAATACAAATTTCATTTTCATTTTTGTATCATTAAACACAGAAGATTATAAGTGCTTAATTGGAGTTGTACCTAATTTTTGAAAATTAATTAATTAATAATGAATTAGGCGGGAATACCTATTAAATGTATGGCTAAACAAATCGAGAAAAATCAATCTCTGTATGTACATTTCGGCCTATTAGGCCTCATCAACAGAGCTATAGATCGGAAGACCGCCCTGTGCGTGATTTGAAAACGGACTGCCAAGCTGACAGGCCGATCCCATAACCTCTACACTAAACGGACTTCTTAGATTTTATGATTAACAAATCATAAAATCTAAGAAGTCCGTTTAGTGTAGAGGTTATGGGATCGGCCTGTCAGCTTGGCAGTCCGTTTTCAAATCACGCACAGGGCGGTCTTCCGATCTATAGCTCTGTTGATGAGGCCTAATAGGCCGAAATGTACATACAGAGATTGATTTTTCTCGATTTGTTTAGCCATACATTTAATAGGTATTCCCACCTAATTCATTATTAATTAATTAATTTTCAAAAATTAGGTACGACTCCAATTAAGCACTTATTCTCCCTAAAATTATCGGCAAAAAGCCATTCAAAACAAACCGTGTTTACAACAGAAGATTATGATTAGGTTTGAAACCTTTCATCTGATAATTGTTTAAAATTTTGTAAAGAAGAAGAATTGGTTTCTATACTGAGTGATTGTGAACTTCAAATCTAGCAAGAAGAGTTAGCCACTGAAATGATTTGGACTTCAATTAGAAAGAAATTCAGTGGCTTAAAAAAAAAAAAGAAGCTTCAAGAATCTTTTTATATCTTACTAACATTAAATACAAGAAAATAAAACATTTCTATGTGTAGTATCCTAACATCTCGACCTGGCGGGATTAGGGGAAATCTCAATAGGGCGAGATCACGAAAAGAGGGACTTCACTACAAACGTGAACATACAGTCACACGGACCTCGAGTGTAAATATTCCCGTAATAAAACCTGTTTATAAAACGTTAAACCTGAGTTAACTTCACTACACTATGCATTGAAGAAGAAATAGATAAACAAAATACAATTGAGAAATGGATGAAAGACGGCATCCTTCCATTCGCCCCCAAAAAAGACCTTTGAAACATTAAGAACTACAGAAGTATAACCCTTCCTGCCATAAAATTAAGCTTTGTAATGGCCTTCTTTTCAATCCCGTTTGACCTGAAGTAGAGAACATTTTTTTTAAATCAAGACATGTTTCGTAGAATTTGATTCCCAACTTCTCAGATCCTGACTATTTGTTGAAGGAGTTCAAGCATAAAAATCACAAAGCAACATTTTTGTTTGTACATTTCCTTCAGGCATTTGACTCCAAACACAAAGGAAAAATGGAGCAAATACAACTAACATATGGTATACCCCAAAGAAATTGTTACTACTATAATGATACTCTACAAAAACATGAAAGCACTGGTTTGTTCATCTGATGGTGACACAGATTTCTTTGATATTGTTGCTGGAGTCCTACAAGGAGAGACATTAGCACCATTTTACCATAATATCCCTAGACTATGGACATCATTATACCTAACAAAAGATAAAGTTTTCACAGTAAAAAGGACAAGAATGTTGCAATGTGTTTTGACATCCTGTAGGCCTTAAGCTAGAGCGTTTGTCCAGTGGAATTGGATCCTTGGTAAAGAGTCCTGAGTATTGGTAATCATCCAGTATTGTAAGTCCCTCCTCAATGAGTGCAATTAGAATTATAGCTAGTGTGGAGGTTTAAGTAGTGTATCAGCCACGCAGTGTGGTTTGTTGATTGGCCGGAGGAGTAAACAACGTGACCTAGGCTAGTCTATAAATCCAGGTGGGGAATTAGAGCACACCTTATATGTAGAAATATTCTAAACAAAGGCAATATCTTGTGGAAAGTACTACAGATGCAGACTCTATAGATGATCTAACACTTCTTGCAAATACACCTGTACAAGCCAAATCACTGCTGCAGATCAGTCAGTAAGAGATAATAGCTTCTTTGTGAACTCAGATAAAAAAGATTTCATGTGTTTTAAACAAGATGGAGACGTCTTCACACTAAATGGCAAGACATTGAAATTAGTAGACCAGTTCACATACCTAGGTTGTAATATCTCATCTACAGAAAGTGATGTCAGTATATGCATAGGAAAGGCATGGTCTGCTATAGGCACAACATCAATCATACAGAAATCCGATCTCTCTGATAAGAAAAAGTGAGAATCCTTCAAAGCTGTAGCTGTGTCAGGGCTACTGTATGACTGCACAAAACACTTAGAGAAAAAGCTAGACAGGAACCACACTAGGATGCTGAATGCAGTCTTGATCAAATCTTGGATGCATTTGTGAAGTGCTCAAGTTGTTATTTATTTAGTATTATCTGCGTTATTCGGACTATTGTCCCCATCTTCATTGTTATTTGTACAACGTTTCGGTCGATATACCCTCTGGCCTTCTTCAGGTATTTCTTCCCGGACTCGGGAACCTTCTTTTTTTCGAACTCGGGAACTTTCTCGTCGTATTCGGGAGCCATCACGGAACTTTGAACCTAACCCTTTATTTATTCTACGGGGTTTTCCTGTTCTCATTCCGCTAACCATAGCTGGGGTAGGAGTTGTGTTAATTAATTATTTTTCTAACTGCTTTCACTCAGGATTGAACTCGGGTACCAGAGATAACTGTCACTTAGAACTGTTTAGAAAAGAAGGTTCCCGAGTCGAGAAGGTTCCCAAGTCCGACAAGAAATACCTGAAGAAGGCTGGAGGGTATATCGGCCGAAACGTTGTACAAATAACAATGAAGATGGGGACAATAGTCCGAATAACACAGATAATACTAATCTTCAAGCCTCATCTCAAACATTCAGAGAAATTGTTATTTATTATGGAGCAATTAGTAAACCAGCTCATATACCTAGGTAGTAATATCTCATCTACTGAAAGTGATGTCAATATACACATGGGAAATACATAGACTGCTATTGACAGATTATCAATCATATAAAAATCTAATCTCTCTGATAAGATAAAGCAAGAATTCTTCTAAGCTGTAGCCGTATCAGTGCTACTGTATGGCTGCACATCAAGAACTTTAACAAAATGATTGGTTAAAAAAAATAAATGGGAACTACACAAGGATTCTACATACTGTCTTGAACAAATCCTGGAAGCAACACCCCACAAAAATCAACCATGTGACCACTTACCTCCTATCAGATAAGCCATCCAAGTAAATGAACAGAACACAGTGGACACTGCTGGAAAAATTAAGAATGAACTCATAAGTGACATTCTATTGTGGACACCTACACACCAGAGAGGGCTGACCAGCAAAGACTTATATTGATCAGCTCTGTATGGATACTGGTATTTACATGTGTCCCACTTTCACACGATATGGCACAAGGCCGTTTTATGTGGGCACCACCCACAAGCCAAGACTCATGGGGTGGTAGGTAGAAAAATTGCGTTGATCCCTTCGGCATTCCCCCTCAAGGGGCGCCCCAGGCGCTGGGCAATAAACCCAGCCCTGCCCCTTTAAGTGCAATGAGGCAGGTATTGCCTGGAGGGACGGCCCTCTGGGATCGATGCTATTAATTTATCATCCCACCGGTCCAGAGGCCGAAGCTCACTGGACCCCCATCCCGAAGGACGGGTGGGTGGCAGCTGTAGTAGCTGGGACTACATGCTCTGTATGGATACTGGATGCCATGAGGAGGACTTGCCAAGAGCAATGATAGGGACAATAAAGAGTCATGGGAATCTATGCTGTCAATATGACATGATGAGGATGAAAAAAGAAAAAGAAATGAAAGTCTTTTTGTCTCATGTACATCTTAACACAGAAAAGAAACTGTAGCAATGTTTCTCACAAATAACTATTCTTAATTTACTGAGTAAAAAACATCATTACTAATAATGTGGTTATTTCCTATAACTCCAACATAAAAAAGGGGCACCACTCTGATTGACTGATAATTTATTATTTATTTATTTATCTACTAGGAAAAAAGAAGACTGGGTTAGGGTTGGGGTAGAGTTTAGGGTTAGTTTTATAGGAAAATAATGGGTAGATTAATTAACAGATAAAATTCATTCAGAGTGGTTCCCCTTTTTAGGTTAGAGTTATAGGAAACAACCAATAATGTTCTATTTCTCTGAATGTTTGAGATGTGGCTTGATGATTAGTATTATCTGCGTTATTCAGACTATTGTCCTCATCTTTATTGTTAATTGTACAAATAACAATAAAGATGAGGACAATAGTTCGAATAACGCAGATAATACCAATAATGTTCTGTAATTTAAATCATTTTTATTAACTAAAATGTATAAATACCTTTTTCAATACATTTATGATTGGTAATATTTAGAATTTTCAGACTGTTGTCCTCATCTTTATTGTTATATACACAATGTTTCAGTTGATGTGCCATCCAGCCTTCTTTGGTTTGGTTTGTTTTGTTTTACAGCATATCAACCTCAGTGGGTCATTTAATGCCGATAAAGTTTTGAAATAAATCAATTCTTAATGGATAATACAATTTTTTTATAAATACATTTTTCTATTTAACCCACAGATGGACCCTAACAGGGTCAGAGTGGACCAGGAGCAATGGTGATGAAGGGGTGCTCCACATTCCCCAAACCTCCAAAACTGGAACTTTTATGGGGTCAATTTATTCTCTTTTCATTGCTGGTTTGGTTTTGTTTTGTTTTACGGCATATCAACCTCAGTGGGTCATTTAATGCCGATAAAGTTTTGAAATAAATCAATTCTTAATGGATAATACAATTTTTTTTTATAAATACATTTTTCTATTTAACCCATAGATGGGACCCTAACAGGTACTACCACTCTGGGTCAGAGTGGACCAGGGAGCAATGGTGATGAAGGGGTGCTCCACATTCCC
Source organism: Doryteuthis pealeii (assembly GCA_023376005.1). Classification (NCBI taxonomy): domain Eukaryota; kingdom Metazoa; phylum Mollusca; class Cephalopoda; order Myopsida; family Loliginidae; genus Doryteuthis; species Doryteuthis pealeii. Next base: position 10,383,365 of record CM042167.1, read on the forward strand.
AAACCTCCAAAACTGGAACCTCACCATCAGATAGAGTTTAAGGTCATTCCAGAACATGTAGACCGCAGCCACCACCTTCTAGCACCCATATGATAAAAAGGGTTGGGGCTTGCCATAAGGGCAATAGGGTTGGGAAAATTATATAGGTGCTAGGGCTTGACGTGACCAGCCGATTGATCGGAGGGGGCTCTCCGCTAGCCTTCTTCTGATGTTTCTTGTCAAACTTGGAAACCTTCTAGTTGAATTTGCAGCCTCCATGCCCTAATCAGGTGCCAATCTTCCCCCAATGGATTAAATAAAGGGTTCAATTCAAAGTTCTGTGAAGGCTCCTTATTATGATTAGAAGGTTCCCAAGTTCAACAAGAAACACCTGAAGAAGGCTGTAGAGCACAACGGCCAAAATTTGTGTATAATAACAATAAAGATGTGGTTGACTGTACAAAAAATCTAAATAATACAATTTATCAAGCCTCATCTAAAAAAAATTCAGAGAGATGATTTATGATTGGTTTTTAAACTCTTTCATAAAATTTACATCTGATATTTGTTTGAAATTAGAAGAAGAAGAAGTATTGTATTCTATATCTTGTAATTGTGGTTTAAACTTATTCATATATATTTTCCACTTTATATTTATATAAATTGAGATTTTCTTTTTTTTTAATAACATTAAATGCAAAACAAACAAAAAAGGAAATATTTTTTTTGAACTGAAGACGAAATAAGAGACTGTTTTATGTAAATTCTAACATTGAAAACATCACATAATTATTAAGTGTTCTGAACTTTGAATTACTTTTTATAAATTAAAATTCATAAATATGTTTTTAATATACCTCTTTGAATTTACATACAATGTGCACCAAAATATTCCTGCTGTTTCTAAAATAGATCCTAAATAAAATTTTGGGTTCTATAGAATACTTATCAACTAAAATAAGCATAGTATCAATATAATAAAAATCCTTCTATTCTTCAATACATTTGTTTATAGTATAGGTTTATTTCAAATATTTTTTAGGAGTTGATACATGATTATTTTCAGGTTTGACACATCATCAATTTATTGTTGGGAGGCTTGTGCTCAGACAATAGAGTGTCCGACTGAGAACCTCAAGGTTCCCAGTTTGATACCGGTCCTTGCCAACTCAGCGTATGATTAACTCAGAGATCTGTGCAGTAAAGTGAGGAGCTGATGGTAGGTGTGATACTCCATCTCAAACACTGAAAAACAATCTCCTTGGTCTAGTGCTAATGAAAAGAGGATAGACTCCCTCACTGTTTGGCTGATACCAACTTTAGGCCACCCTGATGACTTTACTTTTACTTTTACATCCTACACAAAGTAAAGAATATGGCTAGGAGAGATGAACAGATACTACATTCTAATCTCAGGACGTGCTTGTGGTGTAATGGTTATCATCATAGGAAAAGAAAGATATACATCCACATATCCCCCCCCATTACAAACTGGGCTCTTAATTTTGGTATAGCAACTACTCTAGGAGAAAAACTCTGAATTCAAATCCAATAAACTTCACTTAAAAACTGACCTTGTGTCATATCCTGCTTATGTAGAGGGGTTGGTAAATATATACATTTTGATTCCAGCCTGAAGGATGGACATTTGGTTCTGATTTAGGGGAGGGCCATCTAAATATCATATAAAACCAATGAATGTACAGTGAAATGTTTTATCCAACAAAATTATGACTTGTCTGTATTTTTTAGAAGAGGCTTTGTATCATTTAAATTTTCAGACTGTTTTCCTTATCTTTATTATTATATACAAAATGTTTTGGTCGATATTCCCCCCCGGCTTTCTTCAGGTGTTTCTTGTCAAACTCAAGAACCGTCTCGTCGTAATTGGGGCCTTAACGGAACTTTGAACTGAACTCTTTATTTAATCCATTGGGTTAGATTGTGCTCATTCTATTAACCATGGCTGAGTAAGCTAAGTTAAGTATTCTATGTTATTATTGCCTGTAATCAGGATTGAACCTGCAACCTACAAATGATTGTCACTTAGAACTGTATTAACTCAACTGTTATATCTGTTTTGCCATATGTCCAACTGGACAAAATTAGGATTCTTTTAATCTATTAATAATGGAGATTCGCTTTCGGTTTTTGTCTGTAACAAAAACTATGTCAATGCTTACGTCACTATACCCGAAATCGTCATAACAGAATAAATACACTCAAAATTTGAGCATGCAACATTAGACAGTCCTCATTGTTTTTTAAAACAAGTTTTAATAAATACATCCCCAGTATCATATATTCATATTGTAGAAACAATGATACTCACCATCGTGAGTATATATAGTTATATATATACATATATAGTTCATTTTATTTTGATAGATATTCAAATTTAATAGAACTTAGTTTCGATTTCAAATTGTTTTTTTTTTACTCCTTTAATAAATTTGATGATTTGATGATTTATAGTTCAAACTCTCCGACATTTAATTTTTAACTTCCACCTCCTCAATATCTTTCAAAAAATTATTTTTACATCCCAGAGGGTGTTTTTTATTTTTCTAGTTTTCATAATGGAACAAAACATTTAAACTCTGCTTGAAAATTGACCTTGTGTCACATCCTGCTCATGCAAGGAGTTGGGTAAATATATAAATTTGAATCCCAGCTTGAAGGGTAGACAGTTGGTTCTGTTGAGTGAGGGCCATCTGTATATCATATAAAACAAATGAATGAGCTGTGAAATGTTTTTTATTAAACAAAATGATGACTTCTTTTTATTAATTCTATAATAGAACAAAGCATTTGCTCTACTTTCCATTGATCTCTTGAAAATAACGTCAACGTTTTTTTGTTTTCATTCTTAATTAGACCGATTTCTTTTTAATACGAATCATGATAGTTCTTTATGTTAATAAAAAACAAATTTGCATGAGAATTTATATAATAGAGATAGAAACGAGACTGAATGGTTTCTTTAATAATAATAAAAAAACCCAGAAACAATTAACATATAATAGGCAAAGAATTTGTCAGCTGACAATGAAAAAGACAAAAAATATTCTTTTTAAATAGTGTTTTAAAAAAATGTCAGATCCATAATAATTGGCCCAACATAGACAAAAAGATTGTATATATAATGAAGTGACTTCAATAGTTTTGTTTGTGTGATGATAATAATGGTTGAAAAATGTGCCAAGTTGCTTTTGTATAAACAGGATTTATTATTCATTTTGACATTTTGTAGGTGTTGCTCCTTTCCTTCTTTTTTTTTAAAGTCAGAAACATATGTTGCCAAAAAATAAAAATAACAAAAATAAATAAATAAAGAGAACAGGTTTGTGTTTTGCAGAAACAAAACAGAGGGCGGGGGGGGGGGGGAGAGACATGTTTTTACTAAGTATTGTTTGAAATTTCTACCATTTCACACATCCTGCAGGGATGTAAGGACTGTGAATGAAGTTGAACAATTATGAATGAATGAATGAACTAAATGAACCAATAGGATTTCAGAGAAGACAATAACAAAACTTTAACAACATGGAACTATTTATTCATTAAATGAAACTCAATCAATCTTTATTAATAATTGACAGATTACTATTATGATTTAGTATTATCCTTCATCTGCTCTCATAGAACTAATGACATGAATGAGTTACCCTAAAAAACATTAAAATTAGCAAAATCAAAGAAAATACTAGTCAAAATTATTGATAATAAGGATTAACATATAACTAAATTAATTGTTTTCTCTAGGTTTGAAAATAACTAAATACTAGCAAATATATGCACCCTCCGGGTGCAAGTATTTAAGTTTTAATGTAATAAAATATTGTATTAAATTAGAAAGGCTAATGAAACTAAATAAGAATACAGATAAAAAGATTTGAACAGAGGGAGTATAATAAAAGATTTGAAACAGAGGGAGTATAATAAAAAATGGAACAACTGAAATTTACTCTTCCATCACTCTCGTCTTTCATTATTATTTTTTCTAATTTAAGTATTCAGTTAAAAGAGGAAGTAAAGAATAAAATGAGTTATTTTTTCTTGTTAATGGATTTCATTTAAGATTTATTGAAGAAATTTTGCTTATATTCATTAGAATAAAACCAAACAGTTAGAAATCAATAATACTAAGCACATATTTATTAAATTCGATTTTTAAATATTAATATGCAAATTAGTCTTCCTGTTCACACTGTAAACCGCTATTTTGTTGTATATATAAATATAATTGCATGTTGTCAGTATGTAGACATAGTTAACAGTATTAATAATGTAAGACAATTTTATTAATAATTGAGGTTTAGATAAAAATAAAATCATGGAGAATGTGATGTCAATAACTAAGAGAATTGTGACTTGAGCAGGAATATAGTTTCGGTTACAGACAGAAAAACACACAATCTCCATTATAATAAGATATCATGGAATATTCAGTTGGTTGGTTGGTTGGTTGGTTTTTATGGCATATCAAACTCATTGAATTATTTTATGCCAGAGTCAGTCTTATGTTTTTTTTTTTTTATTTTTTTTTTGGGGGGGTGCAAACAATTATATGGCTTCAACTAGTAATCATTGTAAACAATTATAGCTTTAAGTAACCATTCTTAAATCACCTGGGCAGATTTATTTAGTTTCAAGTATTCCTATCTAATACTAATAATTTGCAATAAATATATGGTTTCAAGTAAAAATTTTATTTATAATAATGAGAGGAAGAATTGAGACCATCCAGAATACTGCACTGCTGCAATCTGCCAGAATACTCAGAAGAGTCCTGGTGACATGAGGAGACTTGTTGTCACTCAGACTCCAGTGAAATACCATCAGCTCATGCTGATGTGAAAAACTCAAAAGGAGTGAATAATAATAATAATAATAATAATAATAATAATAATAATAATAATAATTTGCTTTCACACAGTTATATGGTATAAATTATATCTAATAATAATTTTCAAACAGATCTATTTGACCCATAGATAGGACTACTGATAATATCTATTTGTACACTGTTATATGGTTTCAAGTATTCCTAACTAATACTAATAATTATAAGACAGATTTATTTGATCCATAGATGGGACCCTAACAGGAACTACCACTAATAATAATCATTCATTTGCACAGTTATATGGTATTCCTAAGTAATACTAATAATTTTTACACAATTATATGGTTCAACACAATTATTCCTATTTGATAATAATCATTTATTCATTTTCACAGTTATATGATTTCAGTTATCCTTTAAAAAAATACTTATAATTTTCAGACAGATTTATTTCATCCATAAATGGGAAGGGGCCCTGTTATATGGGCATTAGAATACACCAACTGGCACCACTGCATTTTTTCATTTACACCGTCATCTCATTGTTGGTTAGGGTTAGGGGTTAGTTTTATAATTTAAAAATACCCTCTAAAATCATCTGTTAACAAACAACCGGATGTTGACAGTGTAAATAAAAAAATGTACTTATGAATCAGCAAAGCAAAAGAGGTGCCTAAAGGTCATATGGTCTGTCAGTTTGACCTGATGATGAGGTGTAATTTAAATGAAAACGGAAGTTGTGAAGAGTTATAATCACACAAATGGACACAGTACTCTCCATTGCGTTCCAAATTTTCTGAATTTTTCAAAGTGTATCATGAAAACAAACCACACCTCTAATAAATCAAAACATTCAGCCTCGTGATTTTCTGCATAATGATTAGCCATGGGAGTTTTCACTTGAAAATAAAACATGTTCAAACTTTTCCGAGGCATCCAAATAATTTTCTCTTCATGTGCTTTTCCAAAGACATTAAGCAATGCTTAATCTTGAAATTCCTTCAATAGACAGAATAACACGTTCCCCTTTCAGTAGATCAAGTTTTATGACAAATTGTAAAGAAGTGCAATTCGCTTTCCTATGAATAAAACGTGTAGATGCCAAAGTAAAAAAGTAAGTAAAGTTGACAGGGTGGCCTAATGTCCGAGGCAGTCTATCTCCTTTTCTGTAGTACTAGACCAAGGAGATTATTTATGCATCTGAGGTGGAGCGCACACCTACCATCAGCTCCATACTTTACTGCACAGATCCCTGTGCTACTCATATACTGAGTTGGCGAGGGTTGGTATCGAACCAGGAAACTTGCGATTCCTAGCCGAACGCTCTACCGACTGAGCTAAACCACACAAACAGCAAAAAAAAAAAAAAAATGCAGAAGAATGCAACTGCTGTGTTGATATGCAAAGTTTGTTGCTTTGTGCAATGATAAAGTGCACCCTCAGTATGGAAGTAAACATGGACTTTATACTCACACCAACAGTGGCAGCTAAATAACTTCTACCTTCGCTGCCTTAGACGTATACTGGGCATCACCTGGAAGGACAGGATCACTAACACAGCAGTCTAGAGAGAGCTCAACTCCCCAGCTTGTGTTCTCTACTGAGGCAACATCATCTCCGATGGCTGGGTCATGTATGTCAGATGGATGATGGATGAATCCCGAAAAACATTCTTTATTCATCAATATTTTCAGGAACAGCCTTCAAATGCGACATCTATGTTCAAGAATGTTTTTCAAACATTGGACTTCACAGTCACAGGAGGTGCTGTAACTTCAGGGGCACAAAAACTTTATTATAGTCTTCTGAGATTGAAATGCCAATTTTTAAAGTGCAATAGTTGAATGATGTTAAAATTAAAACAAGATCAACAATGAAGATTTAAAATAACAATTTTTCTGCTTTTCTTTGTTCTCTATCATTGATTAAGCATAAGTAAGTCACAAGCAGCTCTTAGTAAGGTTGGTCAGCTGGTTTTATGGCAGATCAACACTTATTGGGTTATTTAATGCTTTTTTGCCAGTAATTATATGATTTCAAATAAGTAATGATGCTAATTATAGCTTTAAGGTGTATTGAAGTCAGTCAGTATTGTAATATAATCATATTAAGTCCAATTACCCTTGAATTTGCAAGACAAGACAGCAAGCAATCGTAACCCAATACGATTCTGGTATGCTGTAAAGACCACTGCAAAGTGGCAGGATTTATGGAGCCTCAGAGATCATACAAACCAAGCAGCCAATCAGGACTCAGGGAATGGAATCACCCAAATGCATTAATGGACTATTCTTGATTTCCATAAGTACAGTTGTCTTAACACTGGTTCAGTTGTGCTTGGCCAGTCACATTGTTCAAACCAATTGTTGACTGACTGACTGACTTCAATAAATATACTGTTGGTTTAAACAACAGCAACCGACTAAGCACAATTGAAGCAGTGCCAAAGACAGTTGGTATTTATGGAAATCAAGAATAGTCCATTAATGCATTTGGGTGATTCCATTCCTTGAGTCCTGATTGGCTGCTTGGTTTCTATGATGTTGTGGGGCTTCATAAATACCCTGGCATTTTGCAGTGGTCTTTGTAGCAAGATAGGTTTGTATTCAATTATGACTACTTGTTGTCTTGTCTTACCAATTCGACGGTAATTGGAACTTAGTATGCTTATTCTATAGGTGAAGATCATTCCAATTGTAAATGGTGCCGTAGGAATGGTCCCCAAGGGTCTAGAAATCAGAGAAAGAATCGAGACCATCCCAACTACAGCATTGTTTGGATCAGCTAGAATACCAGAAGAGTCCTGGACACCTGGGAGACTTGCTGTCACTCAGCCTCCAGTAAACTACCGGCTAAGGCTGGTGTGAGAAACTCTAATGGAATGAAAATAATAATCAGGACCACTCAGACCATAGCACTGTTAAGATCAGCTATATTACTCAGGAGATTTGTTGTCACTCAGACTTAAGTTAAAAAAAAATGGTGTGAAAACTCACAAAGAGTAAAATGATAATAATCATTTCTTTACACACAGTTATATGGTTTTAATAGGGCTGGGTTAGCTCAGTCGGTAGAGTGTTCGGCTAGAAACCGCAAGGTTCCTAGTTCGATACCCGCCCTTGCCAACTCAGCGTATGAGTAGCACAGGGATCTGTGCAGTAAAGTAAGGAGCTGGTGGTAGGTGTGGCGCTCCACCTCAGATGCTTAAATAATCTCCTTGGTCTAGCGCTAGTGAAAAGGGGATAGACTCCCTCGCTGCATGGCTGATACCGACATTAGGCCGCCCCAACGACGACTATATGGTTTTAAGTATTCCTATCCAATACAAATAATTTACACACAGTCATATGGTTTCAAATATTCCCACCTTCAATATTAGACAATAAAAAACTGATACATCTTTTATTACTGAAAAAGTCATAATCTTTTAAAAAGAATAATTCTCAGAAGTACCAAAAATCAGAAATTTCTGAGAATTTTCTTTTCAGAAAATAAGACTTTTCACAACAACTAAGAGAATTTTGACAACAACAATCAAAGAAACTAATCACTTCCTATGTGTGTCTAAGACACTGAAGTTTTATAAAAATTTGTAGCAAAAAAAAAATGTTTCAGTTTTTTCACTGTCAGTTTTTTTTTCATCCAAAAGCAAAAAATGTTTAACATTGGCAAATATTTCAACTATAATAAAATCATCCACTGAATCCTTTGTTTTTTTTTTTTTCACTTTTGATCATCTATACATACATAAAGGGTAGTTTGTGTATGTATGTCCGGAGGAAACTAAGAAAATAAAACAATTAATGACAAAGTAAATATATATATATATACATTCACTATCACTAGATCTTGGTTTTTGAGCAAAAATGATGAAGATTTGGTTTATATTAGAAAATAATTAGAAATATAATTAGAAAATAGTATTTAAATGGTAACAGCTTGGAATGTTTTTTTGCATTTATTATTTTGAATAGGAGACATTAATTTTTTTTTTCACTGTCTGGATCAACGCAAGGTCTTTTTTTATGTATGGATTTTAATGGGGCTTCTTGTGAATTCAACAATAATGGATCTGCGAGACTACCTTTTTTACCACCCCTTTACCCAAGCGATGCTGGGTAGCCACTTCTAGTCACTAATAATTCTCACTGGGTGTCCCATACTTTTTGTTTTGTACTAAACTAAGCTGAGCTTATTCTTGTGATAAAATGCAAACAATGTCAATTCTCCTGCATTATGATTTGAATCAGAAAGAAGCAATTAAAGAAACTGAGAAACATTATTCTTAATGTGTGTCAACTTGATGATTCAATAAATCACATGTGTTTATAATGTCAACTCAATATTTATTGTCTAAGAAATATTATTCCTTAAAATAATGAAGTAACACACTGAACCAAATATGAAGGAAAATAAGGACAGAATTTCTCTTTTTATTTTATTCGCTGAAATTGTGTTATTCAAATATTTATTAAATTATACTCCCTCCACCCATTTCATTTTTTTTCTTTATTCATTTAACAAAACCTAAATTTTGTCTGAAGTTAACATATGACTACATCTTTACATGTTCATCACAGATATACATACATATATAGATACATACATACATATTACTATTGTTGAGGTGGCTGTGGTATAATATTTGGAAATGGACATGGCAACAAGAGTTCAAATCCAAGACGAGGTTATTTCCATAGTGCTAATACACTTAAGAAAAGTATGATTCCAACTATTCTCCCTCTAGCTATGGATAAATAGTAGGGCAGACTAGCTTCTTTAACCTTGGTTAGGCAACCAGTCTAAGAGAGGGAAACTGAATTTAAACCTGTTAATTTCTGCTTAAAAATTGAACTTGTGTCACATCCTGTTCACGTGGAGGGGTTGATAAATACACACATACATATTATTATAAAAATTTATCAAATGTCATCTTGTTCTGCATAGTATACAATCAGTGTATTCTAAGCCCTGCTGACAGGTTGGAAGTTTGATTCATGGCAGCATTCACTTAATCATATCATCTTGTTTAAATATAACCGGAGATGAAAAACCAGCATATAAAAATGATGTGAACTTTTATTCAGAGTATAAGAAAAGCATAAACACTGTACATACAATGATCCAAAACTCTAATAATAAATGCAAATGTCAGTGTCACATTTTTTCAACTTCACTTCTAGAAGCTGTAGCCCAACATATCATACCATTTTGGAATCGGACCACAAATCCAGACCCTCAATTTTGTTTTCCCAAATTTTGATAACTGCAATTGTTTTTAGAGATTTTTAAAGGATTTTTTTTCCATGATTCTTTTTGAATAACAGCAATTTTTATAACTTGGAAATAGATTTAAGAATAATTGAATTTAATTGCGAAATCCTGCAAAAGTTGCACATGAAATAGAAATAATTGGATGGAAAGTAAGGACTTACATACATCAAATTGTCTTTAAAGTAAGTGTCATTTTTGGGATGAAAGTCTAATTAAGAATCCTCTGCAGAAGCTAGCTTAATTGCCACCTGACAGGGGGGCTTTAAGCAAGTAATATATAATAAGTATGCAAGTAAAACTCATAATGGAACTTAGTCAACTTCAGAGACGCTACTAAGATTTTCCTAACATTATGTAAAAGATAGTATTGGAAAGTTTTGTATGTATTTAATAATTCCTTACTGAACATAGAGCCTTCAAAAACATTCAGGTTTTTACGCTAAATTTGATGTAGGATTTTAAATATTAGTCTTTAGGACATTAAAAAAAAAACACATTATGCTACCAATTTTGTTTTACATTTGTTTTCATAAACCAAGATAATAAAAAAATGTCTTTAAAAATCACAAAATATCAGTCCCAGTTGATGCACCATGTTTCTGAAAGTAATTTCTGAATGTTTCAAGAATTTGTCAAAAAATCCAAAAACATTTAAAGTATTTGAAAAATTCAAAATGGTCGTTGCTTGATAGCATCAAATATTTTAATTTAGTGCAAAAATGTTGTAACTGTCAAGAAATCAGTTTAAAAAGAAACCTTTCTGTATTTTTAGAATATTCATCTTTTTTCTTTTCCTTTTTTTAAATTTAGTTTTAAATTCTCTTGCACAATAAATCTTCAATATCTTTAAAAAAAAAAAAGAAAGATTGTTAAAAATAAAAATTTCAATCATTTCGGTGAATTAAAACATTTGACAAGGATTAAATTAATGATGATGAAAATGAAAGTTATGTTCATCAAAACTTGAAAATATAATCATTTCAAAATAACTTGATATTTTTAACTGGAAATATCTATCATACAAGGGATTTGTTAAACTGGAGAAAATACCAAAGAAGAAAATGGCTGATGTGAGTGATATTCAAAAACTACAGATATTTTTGTAGCAGTTGTTATAAGGCTCAAATTACACAGCCGATCAGAATGTTGTGTTTATTAAAATCTGGAATGTTCTCTATGGAATCAAAAAATAGTATATTCACCAAGCAAACATTTATTCAAAACAAATTAATGTAAATGAGAGTTTGAAAGTCTTTTTTTTTTTTAGAGGTGAAATAATTACATAACACAACCAGAAATTCTAGAAAATAATTTAATTCTTTAAGATTTTATTAAAGGTAAAATAATTATCTAACTTACTGTTATATACCCTACCTATGAACATTAATGGGTATGTCCCAATCCTCGTATACCCTACCTATGAACATTAATGGGTATGTCCCAATCCTCATAAATATGGGAGTATTTAATGCTAACTGAGTAGTCTGATATCACTAGGAGCAGTTTACCTTCTTCACACTGCTGGTGAGTATTGTATTTTGTTAATGTTATAAAGATTCCATTTTATTTCCAACCTCCATTTGATTATTTCTCATTTTTACTAAATGAGAAATAATCAAATGAAGGTTGGAAATCCAAGATTGTTAGGTTAAACACTTACATATTATATCATCAAGACAAAAAAATAATGAAAGTTAAAACACTATGTAGGGGTGACAATACTTTCGAACCACCCTGTAAAACCAGTTGAAATAGCCATTCCGAAGGATAAGTATTATGAAACTTATGAATGGATGTTGATAACTGTGAAGAAATGGTTTATTCTCTCTCTATATATAAAGGGTGTAATATGATGCTACTAAATTTGACCGGCATACTTACTGGGGAAGGTTTTGATATTAAAAAAAATATTTGTTTCTTATTAGTAAATGGGGTCCAAATCAAGAAAGTGTCTCAAACAATAAACAATGATCAGGGGAATGTTATTTTGTTGCAAGACATAACTATTCCTACAGAATTTAAATCTCCAAACTTCAAAATAAAATAAAATTAATGAAGTTCAGGGTGTTTCAAAATATTTAATATCATTTGAGATCTAAAGGTTGTTTCAAAATATTTAATATCATTTGAGATCTTCAGGGTGTTTCAAAAGATGTAATATCATTTGAGATCTGAAGGGTGTTTCAAAATATTTAATATCATTTGAGATCTACAGGGTGTTTCAAAAAATCTAATATCATTTGAGATCTGAAGGGTGTTTCAAAATATTTAATATTTGAGATCTAAAGGGTGTTTCAAATATTTAATATCATTTGAGATCTAAAGGGTGTTTCAAAATATTTAATATTTGAGATCTAAAATTTAATATCATTTGAGATCTAAAGGTGTTTCAAAATATTTAATATCATTTAAAGGTTGTTTCAAAAATATCATTTGAGATCTAAAGGGTGTTTCAAAATATTTAATATCATTTGAGATCTAAAGGGTGTTTCAAAATATTTGATATCATTTGAGATCTAAAGGGTGTTTCAAAATATTTAATATCATTTGAGATCTTCATTTGAGAGCTAAAGGGTGTTTCAAAAATCTAATATCATTTGAGATCTTCAGAGTGTTTCAAAATATTTAATATCATTTGAGAGCTAAAGGGTGTTTCAAAAGATGTAATATCATTTGAGATCTACAGAGTGTTTAGAAAAATTGATATCATTTCATAATCTGATAATTTGACCAATTCTTGTTCAAAGAATCTCAAATTTTAAAATGTGTAGAAACAACTCAAAATTCTTTGTGTAATGTTTAAACACCTTTTTTTCCAATGAATGACATTTCTATACATGAAAAGAAAAAAGAAAATGAAATCCTTTTTAGGTTATCCTTCAAGCAACAGGAGGTAATTCCATCAATAGTTCTCATTATCAAAACCCCTACACTTCTTCGGCCGATAGTAGTGTTCTAAAGAGATATGTTCTGAGTGTTATCTGTGTCTAGCAGTTGAGGTGATTGAAGCCTATCTGTTGAAGAAGTGCAAGGTCTGTGATAATAAGAACTCTCCATTGTGGAATGCAGGGTTTTATTCATATGCTTTTGATGGAATCAAGAAAGCATCCACCACTTTAATAAGCAGTGCTTTCTAATTGGTCAAAATAGTCTTAATTCTTTGTCATGTGATTGTTCACCGCTACATCCACCAGTCAGACAATGACCTTGAATGGTCTACAAGTCATTCTATTTTTTTACCACAATGAAGAGTTTATGAATTATAATGAGATTTTGCTTTAGAGCAGTGGTTCTCAACCAGGGTCCATATGGACGTCTGGGGACCATATAATATTTAATCATAAAAATACAATAGGATTTTTAAACATTGAATGGTTATGGGGGGAGGGGTACCAGAGTAAAATAGGAATCAAAGTGGGGGGGGCATCGGTTAAAAAACAAAGTCTAAGAATCATTGCTTTAGAGTGTAACAATAGATATATAAAAAAGTAAGTAAAGTCGTCGGGGTGGCCTAATGTCGTATCAGCCAATCAGCGAGTGAGTCTATCCCTTTTCACTAGTGCTAGACCAAGGAGATTGTTTTTTTGCATCTGAGGTGGAGCGCCACACCTACCATCAGCTCCTTACTTTACCGCACAGATTCCTGTGCTACTCCTAATGCTGAGTTGGCGAGGACCGGTATCGAACTAGGAACCTTGTGGTTTCTAGCCGAACGCTCTACCGACTGAGCTAACCCGGCCCGTTATTTTCCAGGGCAGTCCATAACCAAGTTGTATTTGTTGGGTATATCTGCAGGATATATATATATATATGTAAAATTCATAAGCAGTATATACATATGTATATATACATGTATGTATACACATATGTATATATCACTATGAGAACAAATCTATTAGTATACATAGAGAATTAGTGAAATTATACAATTTGAAACAATATATATATATATATATATATATATATATATATATATCCATATATTCTCCCTCCAGCTATGGGTTAAATAGTAGGGCAGACTGGGCCCTTCAGCCTTGGGTAGGTAACCAGTCTAGGAGAGGGATAACTCTGAATTCAAAATTCCTGAGGTCGGTCGTTGATTGGGTTTGTGGCAACCCTTGATGCACCAATTCTTTCCTATCGACTGTGCCAAAAAGTGTGGATGGTCCAACACAAGCCTTCACCACTATAAACAAATCACTGTGTGGGTGTTCATTGTGTCTATGAACTCTCATACGTCGAAAATCGATGGGAGAGTCCATAATATATATATATAAAATTCAGAAGCAGTATCTTTCACACACACACACACACACACATATATTATGGCAAGAACAAACCTATATGCATATATCTATATGTTCTTATATATATATATATATAATGTGAAGTAAATGTTGAAACTGTGCCTGTAGATGACTAATATATATGCTCCCAATACCTGGTAGAACACTCTAGAGGAGACTTTAATTGAACTTTCACCATTTAGCGTAATGACTGATGAAAAGTCAGTTTACAGACTTGAGTTCTCTGGTGATTGTAAACATACATCAATGTAAGTGTGTATCAATTAATTGTTCACCTCTTACTGACAGTTGCCAATGGCCGAGAGTGTAACGAACTTGACAGATGAAAATTCAGTTGGGTTTCGCAGAAGTAGCTGTTAAAGTTGAGCTGCATTTATGAACCATAAATATCGAAACACTGTGTCTGTAGATGACTTATATATATATATATATATATATATATATATATATATATATATATATATATATATATATATATGTATATATAATATATGTGAGAAAAATGGAAATGCAACAGACAGTATGTTTAAAAATGATGTGTGAGAGTGAAAAATAGGAAAAGTGAGAGTGAGTTATTAATATTTGATAAAATATATCGACACTTAGTGTTTCAAGTTGGAGATTTACAGTATCAAACACATATTTGAAATAAATATGTATTAGGCATGTGTTTCCTATCTTCATCAAGATAAAAAATATCATCTGTTGATGTCAATTTCTGTTCAAAGAGTGATATGAAAAGGAAATATCTTATTATAATTGAGATTGTGTATTTTTCTGTCTGTAACCGAAACTATATCACAACTCAAGTCACAACTCCCTTTGTTATTTAGGTCACATTCTCCATGATTTGATTTTTATTTAAACCTCAATTATTACATTTACATTATTTTTTACATTATTAATACTGATTACCATATCAACATACTAATAACATGCAACTGTATTTATATATACAACAAAATAGCAGTTTACAGTGTGAACGGGAAGGCTAATTTGCATATTGATATTAAAAATATGATTTTAATAATATGTACTTAGTATTATTGATTTCTAATTGTTTGGTTTTATTTTAATAAATATGAGCAAAAATCTTGGGGATAAATCTTTAAAAAAATCCATTAACAAGAAGAAATAACTGTAATTTTATTCTTTATTTCCTATTTTAAATAAATAGGTAAATTAGGAAAATTTAGCATAGAAAGACAGGAGTGTTGGAAGAGTAAGTTTCAATTATATCCCCACTGTTTCAAATGTTTTTGTTTGCATTCTTATTTAACTTAATATTTTATTACATTAAAACTTAAATTGACTTTAGAAAAAATTTGAATACCCATCAAGAATGAATAAAACAAAACGTCTTTGGCATAAAATAACCCAACAAGTGTTGACAAGCCGTAAAAACCAACCAACCAACCAACCAACCGAAAGTCATTTAAATTATTTTGAATATTTTCTATGGACTAATTGCTATGAATGCAACAGTCACACAATAGATAACAAAACTGCCTGCGCAATCCCATGAGAGAGTGTCTGTTCATGCACACGCAGTAAGATATCCTTTTATTGATTGCCAAATTTGCATCAAGGCCACGCGAACAGTTATCGAGATATTAGAAAATATGGCTTTATACAAGACAATGCATAAACGGAGGGTGCATATATTTGCTAGTACATACAAAAGAGATTATGTCATAACGTTTTTTTTTAAAAAAACCCTAGGTTATCTGTCTGAAAGAACGGGATTTAGAATTTATTGAATCCTCCATTTTCACTAGAATTCAAATCTGTTTGGTTTGTTTTGTTTTACGGCATATCAACCTCAATGGGTCATTTAATGCCGATAAAGTTTTGAAATAAATCAATTCTTAATGGATAATACAATTTTTTTATGAATACATTTTTCTATTTAACCCATAGATGGGACCCTAACAGGTACTACCACTCCGGGTCAGAATGGACCAGGGAGCAATGGTGATGAATGGGGTGCTCCACATTCCCCAAACCTCCAAAACTGGAACCTCACCATCAGATAGAGTTTAACGTCATTCCAAGGACATGTAGACCCGCAGCCACCGCCTTCTAGCACCCATATGATAAAAAGGGGTTGGGGCTTCAAATCTGGGGAGTGCAGTGACCAACAGAGCACATGTAAGTCAACTTAGTTTTCCTAGAACCAATTTCATGTCATCTGTCAGCACGATCAGAGAAAAAACATACCAAACATAAACGGATGCAAATGGTCTGCAACAAGATCTATGTATGCCCACCAGACGAGACAGAATCCAGTTTCACAAATGGTTCTTGTAAACTCCCATTGAACACCCGCCTCTCACACGATTACACAGCCACCACCACCATTATACCCTGTTGACAGGATAGATCTATGGTAGAGATGTAATTATTCACAAGCTACATTTGTATATCACAACGTCTTTTAGTTTAGCAATACATTGATACATAACATTTTCTCAACAAAACTAACAATGTTTTCAGCTGATTTACAATTCTGATAATGTCCTAAACCTTTTTTCTTCTTTTCTTTTTTGGTGTTGCTAGAATAGAAAGGAAAAAGAAAGAAAAACAAATTCTTATAAACTACCATATAGATCTGTTTTAAAATCTTATTTAGTATTTCATGATAAATGAATAAAACATTTTTAGTCAATATCTTTTGGAAATATTCAATTTTGATATTCAAAATCATTTCTCTGGCATTTTCTTAAATACATATTGTATCAGGAATTAAATATCATGATATATATATCTTATATATACTCCAAACAAATCAGGAGCCAGAGTCCTAAGGTGGTATAATGCTGAAATCCAGTGCTACCCAGCAACTCCTGTGACACTACTGCTGCAAACTGGATCGGCTTTTTACCTTTCGTTTGGATCACAGCGGCAGTATCGAGAGGGCCATTTGCTGCTTGGCAAAAGCTCATCCTCCATATGAACCACCCAGGCTACGTGGTTCTATTAAAAAAAAAAAAGGACACTACTCAATCGTCTCTTAGAGTCAACAACAATATTGTAACATGTATTGCAGCAACCCTATCTAATTTTTTGGTACTTTAGTTTGAAGAATAATCAAGATCATTAAGGCAGTGGGGGGTTTCACATTTATGTGTCAGGGTTGGCTGCCTGTTGAATTTGTTGTTAGAGGAAAGTCAACCAAAGAAGCCCTCTACATATGCAGAAATATCCAGCGCCTTTATTTCAGCAAGGCTGTATGCATTGATGTTGGAATATTGCACAAAGATTTTCCCAACCCTTTAGGTGACAACCAACATTTGAGGATGTCCCACAAACCAAAAGAATGATAACATCAACTAGAGACCAAGCCTCCCCCAATGTCACTCCAACCCCTAAGCCAATGCCATCAAAAATACCCCATGCATTATCAAGATTGCTCCCCTGTAATCGGCCAGGTCGAAAGGAACTAATTCCCCCCTCAAAGGCCACTACACCTGCATAATGGGGTGGGGAGGAGGAAGGGGAGATGAAGAATAATCAAGCTAAGTTCCAATTACCGTCAATTTGGTAAAACACGGCAACAAGCGGTTGTAACTCAATACAATCCTGTCCTGTTGCAATTCTACTGCAGACTGACAGGGTATTTATAAAACTCCACAATATCATAGAAACCTTTAGAAAAGTCTTTATTTTTTCTCCAGTGTTGATAATGCCCTATCTGTGGGGCTTAGAATACACTGACTATATTCCCTGTAGAGGGGTAATCCCTTCAAACCCCCAAAAAGGAGTGACCTGGGTATGACATTAAACTACATCTGGTGGTGAGACTTCAATCTGGAGCTTTAGTGAGTAGAGAGTACTCCTTCATTGCCATTACTCATAGGTCCACCCTGACCTGGACTGGTAGTACCTATTATGGTCCCATACACAAATAATGTAAACATGAATGTAATTTCCTAACCTAGTAGGCATAAAATAACCCTTGACACGCCATTAAAATCAATCAATCATTCAACTGAAATATTTTATATCAATTCATATATTTCTAGAATTATCTGCGTTATTCGGACTATTGTCCCTATCTTTATTGTTATTTGTACAACGTTTCAGCCAATATGCCTCCAGCCTTCTTCAGGTATTTCTTCTTGGACTCGGAAACCTTCTTTTCGAACTCGGAACTTTCTTGTCGTATTCGGGAGCCATCACGGAACTTTGAACTAACCCTTTATTTAGTCCACGGGAGTATCCTGTTCTCATTCCGCTAACCATAGCTTGGGTAGGAGTTATGTTAATTATTTTTCTATGTTACTGCCTCTACTCAGGATTGAACCTGGAATCCAGAGATAACTGTCACTTAGAACTGTCTTAACCCAACTACCTTATCCACTAGGCCATGTGTCCAATTGGACACTCGGACTCAGGAACCTTGTACATTGTACA
Organism: Doryteuthis pealeii; assembly: GCA_023376005.1. Classification (NCBI taxonomy): domain Eukaryota; kingdom Metazoa; phylum Mollusca; class Cephalopoda; order Myopsida; family Loliginidae; genus Doryteuthis; species Doryteuthis pealeii. The sequence goes on from CM042167.1 coordinate 10,402,190, forward strand.
AATAATTTCTTTTCCATAATATGATCCCATTTTTTTTTCTTTTGCACAAAATTTTCTGTGGTAGTGTTCATTTTATATTGTCTTATATCATCATCAGATCACGCTGTCAGCACAGATTCCCATGACTTTTCTCTTGCTACCCATCCCTATTGGTCATCACCCCTGCAGATTTCCAGATGGCAACCAATAACTGCACAGCTGATATAGGTTTTTGCTGATTGCCCTACACTGGTGTCTCCATATGTAATTGTCAACAGGAGAATATCACTTATGAATTCATCTTTCTTCTCCAGCAGTATCCACCATGTCTTACTTGGTTTGTGTGATAGGAGGTAAGTGGCAAACAGCTGTTTTCAAGATTTTTTTAAGACCGCACACAGCATAAGGAATTATCATTATTATCTACTCATGCTTACAGCACAGATTCCCATGACTCTCTTGTCACTTATCTCTATCGGTACATAAAGGTGGAGCACCACACCTACCATCAGCTCCTTACTTTACCACACAGATCACTGTGCTACTCATACGCTGAGTTGGTGAGGGCTGGTATCGAAATAGGAACCTTGTGGTTTCAAGCTGAACGCTCTACCAACTGAGCTAACCCAGCCTCCATATAGCATCCAATGTCCATACAGAGCTGATAAATATAAGTTTTTGTCGGTCAGTCAGCATTGGTCTGTTCATGGGAGAACACCACTTATGAACTCATGAAATATTCTCCAGGCATAAAATAACCCAGACTGGTTGACATGCCATTAAAATCAACCAGCCAATCAACCCTGTGTAGAGAGGTACTTTAGCTAGTATACAATAATTCATTTCACATTAACATTTGTACTTTGTTCAGCATAGAATGAAGAAAGATTATTTGGATTATTCAGACTATTGTCCTATTATTGTTATCTGTACAACGTTTCGGCTGATGTGCCCGCTGGCCTTCTTCAGGTATTTCTTGTCAGGCTGAGGAGCCTTCTCATAATTGGGAGCTTTCATGGAACTCTGAACCCAACCTTTTATTCAATCCATGGGGTATATTGTTCTCATTCTGCTAATCATGACTGGGTATAAGTGTTAAGCTGTGTTAATTATTATTCTATGTTACTGTCACCTTGACCAGGATTGAACCTGCAGCCTAGAGATAACTGTCACTTAGAACTGTATTAACTCAATACCTATATACAGTACACCATGTGTCCAACAATATAGATGAGGGCAATAGTCCGAATAATTAAAAAAATACAAATTATCAAGCCTCATCTGAAAAATTCAGAGAATAGAAATAAGATTTATTATGAAAAATTTATGAAATATAAATTATTCTTTAATTTGAATATACAAACAATACAGATTTTAAAGCTGTATTTACCAAGATAGAAATGAAGAATCAATGGAATGTTAATTTTTTTAGAATACAAGGTGTGTCAAAAAGCATCGAATATCTCAATACTTTTTTTGACACATTTTGTGTGTAATATATATATATATATATATATATATATATATAGCAGTAGGGTATGGTTATCACAAGCTCACTTGGTAAGTTAGTGGTAGACTAAGTTTTTTGTGGTATTATTAGTGGAGTGTTCAATATCAGTGATAGAGCACATATATATATATATTTTTGTTTGTTTGGTTTTGTTTGGTTTGTTTTACGGCATATCAACCTCAGTGGGTCATTTAATGACGATAAAGTTTTGAAATAAATCAATTCTTAATGGATAATCAAATTTTGTTTATAAACTCATATTTTTCTATTTAACCCATAGATGGGACCCTAACAGGTACTACACAGGGTCAGAGTGGACCAGGGAGCAATGGTGATGAAGGGGTGCTCCACATTCCCCAAACCTCCAAAACTAGAACCTCGCCATCAGATAAGGTTTAACGTCATTCCCAGGACATGTAGACCCTCAGCCACTGCCTTCTAGCACCCATATGATAAAAGAGTTGGGCTTGCCATAAGGGCAATAGGGTTGGGGCAATCATATAGGTAGTAGGGCTTGATGTGACCAGCCAATTGATCAGAGGGGGGCTCTCCGACTGCCCCAAGTAAGGACCAAAGTGAATATTGCATGTCATGGACTGCTCAACCACCTGAGTTCTATCTATGAAGAATAATTAAAGTTCCAATTACCGTCGAACTGGGAAGACAAGGCAACAAATGGTTGTAACTTAAATACAAACCCGAATGTCACAAAGTCTACTGCAGAATGACAGGATATATATAAGACTCCACAATGTCATTCAAATCAAGCAGTCAAGCAACCAATCAAAACTCAAGAATGGATGACCCAATCACCCAAATTCATGAATGGGTCATTCTTGATTTCTATATATACCAACTGTCTTGGACACTGCTTAAGTTGTACTTAGTTAGCTGCTGTTATTCAAACCAACAGTAGACTTACTGACTTCAATTAAGCATCACAGGTCGCCACTCACGCCCAACAGGTGACCTCATTAGGGAGTCTTACCCTCTGCAGAGGTGCAGTCAGTGCATTCTAACACCCCACCGACAGGGCAGACAGATTTTAGTGGGTGTTTAATGGCATATCACCACTTGTGAGTTATATAATGTTTATTAGCTGAAAAGAATGATAAAAAAGAAGAATTTTCATTGGATATTGTCAAGGAAAATCACTGCTGATTACTGAATACTTTTAAGCATGTCTCTATGTGGATGATGATGATGACAACAATGATGATGATGATGATGATAAAGTGCACTTAACAAAGGTTCTATTATTATTTTATTCATTCTGCTTGACACATTTTGTGCGTTGTGTCTTGAAGCTAATCTTTTGGAATTTGTAAACATGTTCAAATTACTCGAAATCAAATAGCATCAATGTTTAAGAGATAGGCATTGCTTTTCAATTGAATTTTGTCAATTTGCAAATATTAATCAAAATCCAATTTAACATTTAATATAATCAAATTGAATGGCCATGAAAATGGTTATCAGATGTCTCTTCTTCTTGTTGAATATCATTACTTCATCAAGTGTGGAAACAAAAATCGATGATAGATAATAACTGTGATATATTCTTTTAGATAAGACGACTCATCAATCTGTTGGGCTTCCAGTCTAACAGTGATCCATGATGATATTGATGCTTCTATTTAGAAAGGAGTGAAATATTTGAATTAGAATTTCATAGTTATTTCTATTATTCTGAGGATTTGGATGATTAAAATTGACATTTAGCAAAAATAACGACTCCATAGAATTTGTATTCAACTGGAAATTAAATTATACTCTAAATTAGAGAATTTTAACAGAATTACTCTAATCAAAATCTTGTTATGATATACTATTTTTGATGGGTTATATATATAATATAATATATATATATATATATATATATATAAGAAAGAAATGAGAAATCCGTAGGTATTCATAAAGTTATAAAATAATCATTTCTGCTTGTTTATTTGACTGCAAATTTGATGAGTCCAACAGGCTGAACACATTTATCATTCAATGAATACCTAAGGAATTTTCATTCATTTGTTCATATTTTGATATATATATATATATATATATATATATATATATATATAAAGGTCATCCACAGACATGTGTTTCGGCATTTCATACCTCTTCAGTTTGGCTAGACACAGCAACTATCCCTGGCTAGAAGTGAACTCCGACTATATATCATTTATATTCCTTTGTACATGTACATTAAGCTCTCTTGCATAGCAAACAGAAACATCTAAATATTTCATAATTATATATATATATATATATATATATATATATATATATATATGTAAGTGAGGAAAATGGAAGTGATTATGTTGAAAGATAAATGGAAAGAAAATGTATGGATAAAAATTTATTGAATTGAAATATTGAAAAGTTTCGACAATTCAATAATTTTTATCCATACAACATTTTCTTTCCATTTATCTTTTAACATATATATATATATATTATATATATATATATATATCCCATAGCTGTAGGGAGAATAGGTTGATGCATACCTTTCCTAAGGGTATTATGCTATGTGAAATATAAACAGCTTCGTCCAGGATTGAACTCAGGTCACTGTGTCCATTTAATCAAGTGACTAATACTTCTGATAAACCTTAAAACCAAAGAATCATTTTTTTGCGTTTTAATTTGGATATAAAATCAAGAAACAACCAATTTCAAAATCTCTCTTCAATTATCTGATTGCGACCAGCCACAACATTTAAAGTCAATGACCTACAAATTTTAAACGTGGTGTTTTTCCTTAATTATATAAAGAACGTTTCAAATTTTAAGTGTACTCAACTAATTAAACCAGGTTTTCAGAATCTTAGGTTCCCTGAGTACACACAGTTTTCTATGTTCAGAGTCAGAACAACTTCAAAGGAATTTGGTGGTTAAATCAACTTAATGGATTTAAATTCCACATCGTATGTTAACCCTCTGAAAGAAAAAAAAAATTAGGGATTTTAATGAAATTTTCAGTGTTGATACATTAATGAATAAAGATATAATGCACCAGTTATCTAATTTTAAACTTTTACATTTTTTCAGGTCAGTTAACTTTGAACCACGTATCTTTGAGGCGTAACACAGATTCTCAAGATACGTGGTTCAAAGTTAACTGACCTAAAAAAATGTAAAAGTTTCTAAATAAAATAACTGGTGCATTATATCTTTATTCATTAATATATCAACACTGAAAATTTCATTGAATTCAGTTAATTCCCTGATTTTTGGTATTTTTTTCTTTCAGTGGAGTGACATAGATAGTGGAATTTAGGTCCCTTAAGTTCAATTTAACCAATTTGGCATGTTAATACATTTCTCACTCATGCAATTTGATGAAAAGACTGCGTATGAAAAATATGTGTAAAAACAGATTTAAAATTTTTTCCCCAAGATCTGTGCTAGGCCAGCCTTCGGGTTCATGGCTCCCTGGCAAGCTAAATTTCTATGTTTTTAATGTTTATTTATTTATTTATGTTATACAGTGAAAAATAAACATAAGGAAGGAGGTTCTGAATAGAAACACAAAAGACTAAAGAGAGACAGGGGGAGCAGCAGGAGACTAAACTGGCTATGCATATCTATTTAATAAAACAGAAAGCTACACCACCCAAAATTCTCTTTTGATCATTTTCAACCATCCCACTTACCATCTTTCCAGGTCCTAGTTTATTGTGAGAACTCAGATGTTGCATTTGGCAAGATTTTTAAAATTGGCTTAGACACATCACAAGTATTCCCTAAATATGGCACTCTGGCTCTGTTGTCAGTATCTCAAGCCAGCCTAGGTTGTGTTGTCAGTCAAAAGCTACGTCAAACCTCAAAGGCTGTCCTGGTTGTGTTGTCAGTACTCAAGCCGCCCTGGTGTGTTGTCAGTACCTCAAAGCCAGTCCTGCTGTGTTGTCAGTCCTACAAAAGAAGATACCTACAAAGCCATCAGTACCTCAATCAGTACCTCAAAGCCAGTCAGTACCTCACCAATTGTCAGTACCTCAGCCATGCAGTAGCTCAAGCCTGTCCAATACTAAAGCCAGTATTGTCATACCTTAAGCCAGGTTCTCCTAGGTTTACCTGTGTCCTATTCTAACAGCACTTTCTGTAAGCAAGATATAGTTTTCTGCACAGCAAAAAAGAATAAAAAATAAATATAGCATAAGATCAAAATGAAAATGTTTTTGACAAGCAGAAATGTTTTCTTTTCCACTTCATTAATATTATCTTTTATCCTGTGATAAAATCACACATGTGTTTTTATCTTAGCCAATCACAGGTAAGCTGATTGACCTTTCTGATATCTTTCTACCCAGCACATATTGATTGTGTTAGTAAGAAGTCTCCATCAACTGTCGAAATTAAGTACCTCTTGTCTTTAAATTCTCAAGTGGTTTGGGTTTTTTTGGTTAAGACTTTGGTTCCAGACAACTGAATATTTGATTTTTAATTGTAAGTCTTTTTCCAAAAAAACATCAGGATATTTTTGGGCGATGTCAAATGTTGCAACTAACTGAAAAACGCGCCCATCTGGCTTACAGTATATATATATATATAATATATATATATAATATTCCAATTTCTAATCAGTGCATGAGGACTTTAACTTTCGAATTTAGTCTTGTTGCCTAACCAAGGTTAAGAAAGACTATTTACCAATAGCTGGAAGGAGAGTAGTTGGATTCAACCTTTCCCAAGGTATTAAGCTAACATGAACTGTATTCGGATTTGCATTTGCTTCACTGTTTCTTCCTAGTCTAGTCTGATTCCCATAAACTAGAGGGAAATGGCCAGCCCTGAAAGTTGTACGCAATCATTTTATAGCCAATGTACCAGTCTACCTCAAACCAGTCCTGTTGCTGTGAAGTGTCAATGTGTCTTTACTTTGTCAATGAATCATCACTCCAGAAGCCTTGGTTCTAGTCATATCATGTAAGTGTCAGTATCCCTCAAAGCCCAGTTAGTTAGTATAATTAGGCTCAATGATAAAAGCCTATGTAACCCAACAAAAATTATAACAAAATTTTTGATGGGCAGGTTTTCAGTTAGTTGCAACATTTTGACATGCGCAAAAAATTTCCTGATGTTTTTTGGAAAAGACTTTACAATCAAAATCAATATTCAGTTTGTCTGGGAACAAAGTCTACACAAAAAACCCAAACCACTTTATGAATTAAAGACAAGAGGTACTAATTTGACAGTTGATGGGCAAATTAGAGACTTTTACAAACACAATCATATGTCTGGTAGGAAGATTCAATCAGCTTGTAACTGTGATTGGCTAAGATAAAAACACGATGTAGTGATTTTATCTAGGAAGTAAAGATAATATTAATGAGAGTGGAAAGAAAACTTTCTGCTTGTCAAAACATTTTCATTTTGATCTTTATTCTATATTTTATTTTTTAGTCTTTTTGTTATGACAGCAAACTATATCTTTGCTTGCAGAAGTGCTGTTACACAGAAATGGATTGGCTTGAGGTATTGCTGGCTTGAGGTGATAACCAATGAAACACAAAGGGCCTGGCTGTGAAGTATTTGGCTTTAAGGTAACTGACAATACGCCAGGACTGGCTTTGAGTACTTGACAGGCTTTGAGGTACTGGCTTGAGGGTAAGCCAGGGCTGGCTTGAGGTAAAAACCTACTGGCTTTGTACTGATAAACACCAGGGCTGGCAGGTACTGGCTTTGAGGTATACCAGGGCTGGCTTTGAGGTACTGACAAACAGCAGAGCAGGCTTGTACACTACAAGGCTTGTGAGGTACTGACAACACAACAGGGCTGGCTTTGAGGTACTGACAACACAACCAGGCTTGAGGTACTGGCTTTGAGGTGAGGGTGACAACAACAGGACTGGCTTGTGAGTCTGACAAAACACTGGGCTGGCTTGAGATACTGACACAGAGCCAGAGTGCCATATTCTAGGGGAATACTTGTGATGTGTCTAAGCCAATTTTAAAATCTTGCAAATGCAACATCTGAGTTCTCACTAACTAGGACCTGGGAAAGAATGGTAAGTGGATGGGTGAAATGATCAAAAGAGAATTTGGGTGGGTGTAGCTTCTTTTTTTAAATAGATATGCATAGCCAGTTTAGCTCTCCTGCTGCTCCCCCTGTCCTCTCTTTAGTCTTTGTGTTTCTATTCAGAACCTCCCTTCCTTATGTTTATTTTTCTCACTGTATAACATAAATAAATAAATAAACATTAAACAACATAGAAATTTAGCTTGCCAGGGAGCCATGAACCCGAAGGCTGGCCTAGCACAGATCTTGGGGAAAAATTTAATCTGTTTTTACACATATTTTTCATACGCAGTCTTTTCATCAAATTGCATGAGTGAGAAATGTATTAACATGCCAAATTGGTTAAATTGAACTTAAGGGACCTAAATTCACTATTCTATGTCACTCCACTGAAAGAAAAAAATACCAAAATCAGGAATTAACTGAATTCAATGAAATTTTCAGTGTTTGATATATTAATGAATAAAAGATATAATGCACCAGTTATTTTATTTAGAAACTTTTACATTTTTTTAGGTCAGTTAACTTTGAACCACGTATCTTTGAGAATCTGTGTTACGCTTCAAAGATACGTGGTTCAAAGTTAACTGACCTGAAAAAATGTAAAAGTTTTAAAATTAAATAACTGGTGCATTATATTTTTATTCATTAATGTATCAACACTGAAAATTTCATTAAAATCCCTAATTTTTTTTTCTTTCAGAGGGTTAACATACGATGGTGGAAATTTAAATCCATTAAGTTGATTTAACCACCAAATTCCTTTGAAGTTGTTCTGACTCTGAACATAGAAAACTGTGTGTACTCAGGGAACCTAAGATTCTGAAAACCTGGTTTAATTAGTTGAGTACACTTAAAATTTGAAACGTTCTTATATAATTAAGGAAAAACACCACGTTTAAAATTTGTAGGTCATTGACTTTAAATGTTGTGGCTGGTCGCAATCAGATAATTGAAGAGAGATTTTGAAATTGGTTGTTTTCTTGATTTTATATCCAAATTAAAACGCAAAAAAATGATTCTTTGGTTTTAAGGTTTATCAGAAGTATTAGTCACTTGATTAAATGGACACAGTGACCTGAGTTCAAATCCTGGACGAAGCTGTTTATATTTCACATAGCACTAATACCCTTAGGAAAGGTATGCATCAACCTATTCTCCCTACAGCTATGGGTATATATATATATATATATTATATATATATATATATGTTAAAAGATAAATGGAAAGAAAATGTTGTATGGATAAAATTTATTGAATTGTCGAAACTTGTTTCAATATTTCAATTCAATAAATTTTTATCCATACATTTTCTTTCCATTTATCTTTCAACATAATCACTTCCATTTTCTCACTTACATATATATATATATATATATATATATATATATATATAATTATTGAAATATTTAGATGTTTCTGTTTGCTATGCAAGAGAGCTTAATGTACATGTACAAAGGAATATAAATGATATATAGTCGGAGTTCACTTCTAGCCAGGGATAGTTGCTGTGTCTAGCCAAACTGAAGAGGTATGAAATGCCGAAACACATGTCTGTGATGACCTATATATATATATATATATATATATATATATATATATATATCAAAATATGAACAAATGAATGAAAATTCCTTAGGTATTCATTGAATGATAAATGTGTTCAGCCTGTTGGACTCATCAAATTTGCAGTCAAATAAACAAGCAGAAATGATTATTTTATAACTTTATGAATACCTACGGATTTCTCATTTCTTTTATATATATATATATATATATATATATATATATATATATATAACCCATCAAAAATAGTATATCATAACAAGATTTTGATTAGAGTAATTCTGTTAAAATTCTCTAATTTAGAGTATAATTTAATTTCCAGTTGAATACAAAATTCTATGGAGTCGTTATTTTTGCTAAATGTCAATTTTAATCATCCAAATCCTCAGAATAATAGAAATAACTATGAAATTCTAATTCAAATATTTCACTCCTTTCTAAATAGAAGCATCAATATCATCATGGATCACTGTTAGACTGGAAGCCCAACAGATTGATGAGTCGTCTTATCTAAAAGATATATATCACAGTTATTATCTATCATCGATTTTTGTTTCCACACTTGATGAAGTAATGATATTCAACAAGAAGAAGAGACATCTGATAACCATTTTCATGGCCATTCAATTTGATTATATTAAATGTTAAATTGGATTTTGATTTAATATTTGCAAATTGACAAAATTCAATTGAAAAGCAATGCCTATCTCTTAAACATTGATGCTATTTGATTTCGAGTAATTTGAACATGTTTACAAATTCCAAAAGATTAGCTTCAAGACACAACGCACAAAATGTGTCAAGCAGAATGAATAAAATAATAATAGAACCTTTGTTAAGTGCACTTTATCATCATCATCATCATCATTGTTGTCATCATCATCATCCACATAGAGACATGCTTAAAAGTATTCAGTAATCAGCAGTGATTTTCCTTGACAATATCCAATGAAAATTCTTCTTTTTTTATCATTCTTTTCAGCTAATAAACATTATATAACTCACAAGTGGTGATATGCCATTAAACACCCACTAAAATCTGTCTGCCCTGTCGGTGGGGTGTTAGAATGCACTGACTGCACCTCTGCAGAGGGGTAAGACTCCCCTAATGAGGTCACCTGTTGGGCGTGAGTGGCGACCTGTGATGCTTAATTGAAGTCAGTAAGTCTACTGTTGGTTTGAATAACAGCAGCTAACTAAGTACAACTTAAGCAGTGTCCAAGACAGTTGGTATATATAGAAATCAAGAATGACCCATTCATGAATTTGGGTGATTTGGGTCATCCCATTCTTTGAGTTTTGATTGGTTGCTTGACTGCTTGATTTGAATGACATTGTGGAGTCTTATATATATCCTGTCATTCTGCAGTAGACTTTGTGACATTCGGGTTTGTATTTAAGTTACAACCATTTGTTGCCTTGTCTTCCCAGTTCGACGGTAATTGGAACTTTAATTATTCTTCATAGATAGAACTCAGGTGGTTGAGCAGTCCATGACATGCAATATTCCACTTTGGTCCTTACTTGGGGCAGTCGGAGAGCCCCCCTCTGATCAATTGGCTGGTCACATCAAGCCCTACTACCTATATGATTGCCCCAACCCTATTGCCCTTATGGCAAGCCCCAACTCTTTTATCATATGGGTGCTAGAAGGCAGTGGCTGAGGGTCTACATGTCCTGGGAATGACGTTAAACCTTATCTGATGGCGAGGTTCTAGTTTTGGAGGTTTGGGGAATGTGGAGCACCCCTTCATCACCATTGCTCCCTGGTCCACTCTGACCCTGTGTGGTAGTACCTGTTAGGGTCCCATCTATGGGTTAAATAGAAAAATATGAGTTTATAAACAAAATTTGATTATCCATTAAGAATTGATTTATTTCAAAACTTTATCGTCATTAAATGACCCACTGAGGTTGATATGCCGTAAAACAAACCAAACAAAACCAAACAAACAAAACATATATATATATATGTGCTCTATCACTGATATTGAACACTCCACTAATAATACCACAAAAAACTTAGTCTACCACTAACTTACCAAGTGAGCTTGTGATAACCATACCCTACTGCTATATATATATATATATATATATATATATATATATTACACACAAAATGTGTCAAAAAAGTATTGAGATATTCGATGCTTTTTGACACACCTTGTATTCTAAAAAATTAACATTCCATTGATTCTTCATTTCTATCTTGGTAAATACAGCTTTAAAATCTGTATTGTTTGTATATTCAAATTAAAGAATAAGATTTATATTTCATAAATTTTTCATAATAAATCTTATTTCTATTTCTCTGAATTTTTCAGATGAGGCTTGATAATTTGTATTTTTTTAATTATTCGGACTATTGCCCTCATCTATATTGTTGGACACATGGTGTACTGTATATAGGTATTGAGTTAATACAGTTCTAAGTGACAGTTATCTCTAGGCTGCAGGTTCAATCCTGGTCAAGGGTGACAGTAACATAGAATAATAATTAACACAGCTTAACACTTATACCCAGTCATGATTAGCAGAATGAGAACAATATACCCCCATGGATTGAATAAAAGGTTGGGTTCAGAGTTCCATGAAAGCTCCCAATTATGAGAAGGCTCCTCAGCCTGACAAGAAATACCTGAAGAAGGCCAGCGGGCACATCAGCCGAAACGTTGTACAGATAACAATAATAGGACAATAGTCTGAATAATCCAAATAATCTTTCTTCATTCTATGCTGAACAAAGTACAAATGTTAATGTGAAATGAATTATTGTATACTAGCTAAAGTACCTCTCTACACAGGGTTTGATTGGCTGGTTGATTTTAATGGCATGTCAACCAGTCTGGGTTTTTTATGCCTGGAGAATATTTCATGAGTTCATAAGTGGTGTTCTCCCATGAACAGACCAATGCTGACTGACCGACAAAAACTTATATTTATCAGCTCTGTATGGACATTGGATGCTATATGGAGGCTGGGTTAGCTCAGTTGGTAGAGCGTTCAGCTTGAAACCACAAGGTTCCTATTTCGATACCAGCCCTCACCAACTCAGCGTATGAGTAGCACAGTGATCTGTGTGGTAAAGTAAGGAGCTGATGGTAGGTGTGGTGCTCCACCTTTATGTACCGATAGAGATAAGTGACAAGAGAGTCATGGGAATCTGTGCTGTAAGCATGAGTAGATAATAATGATAATTCCTTATGCTGTGTGCGGTCTTAAAATAAATCTTGAAAACAGCTGTTTGGCCACTTACCTCCTATCACACAAACCAAGTAAGACATGGTGGATACTGCTGGAGAAGAAAGGATGAATTCATAAGTGATATTCTCCTGTTGACAATTACATATGGAGACACCAGTGTAGGGCAACCAGCAAAAACCTATATCAGCTGTGCAGTTATTGGTTGCCATCTGGAAGATCTGCCAGGGGTGATGACCAATAGGGATGGGTAGCAAGAGAAAGTCATGGGAATCTGTGCTGACAGCGTGATCTGATGATGATAATAAGACAATATAAAATGAACACTACCACAGAAAATTTTGTGCAAAAGAAAAAAAAATGGGATCATATTATGGAAAAGAAATTATTTGTACAATGTACAAGGTTCCTGAGTCCGAGTGTCCAATTGGACACATGGCCTAGTGGATAAGGTAGTTGGGTTAAGACAGTTCTAAGTGACAGTTATCTCTGGATTCCAGGTTCAATCCTGAGTAGAGGCAGTAACATAGAAAAATAATTAACATAACTCCTACCCAAGCTATGGTTAGCGGAATGAGAACAGGATACTCCCGTGGACTAAATAAAGGGTTAGGTTCAAAGTTCCGTGATGGCTCCCGAATACGACAAGAAAGTTCCCGAGTTCAAAAAGAAGGTTTCCGAGTCCAAGAAGAAATACCTGAAGAAGGCTGGAGGGCATATTGGCTGAAACGTTGTACAAATAACAATAAAGATAGGGACAATAGTCCGAATAACGCAGATAATTCTAGAAATATATGAATTGATATAAAATATTTCAGTTGAATGATTGATTGATTTTAATGGCGTGTCAAGGGTTATTTTATGCCTACTAGGTTAGGAAATTACATTCATGTTTACATTATTTGTGTATGGGACAATAATAGGTATACCAGTTCAGGTCAGGGTGAACTATGAGTAATGGCAATGAAGGAGTACTCTCTACTCACTAAAGCTCCAGACTGAAGTCTCACCACCAGATGTAGTTTAATGTCATAACCAGGTCACTCCTTTTTGGGGGTTTGAAGGATTACCCTCTACAGGGAATATAGTCAGTGTATTCTAAGCCCCACAGATAGGGCATTATCAACACTGGAGAAAATATAAAGACTTTTCTAAAGGTTTCTATGATATTGTGGAGTTTTATAAATACCCTGTCAGTCTGCAGTAGAATTGCAACAGGACGGGATTGTATTGAGTTACAACCGCTTGTTGCCATGTTTTACCAATTGACGGTAATTGGAACTTAGCTTGATTATTCTTCATCTCCCCTTCCTCCTCCCCACCCCATTATGCAGGCGTAGTGGCCTTTGAGGGGGAATTAGTTCCTTTCGACCTGGCCGATTAGAGGGGAGCAATCTTGATAAAGCACGGGTATTTTTGATGGCATTGGCTTAGGGGTTGGAGTGATATTGGGTGAGGCTTGGTCCCTAGATGTTATCATTCTTTTGGTTTGTGGGACATCCTCAAATGCTGGTTGTCACCTAAAGGGTTGGGAAAATCTTTGTGCAATATTCCAACATCAATGCATGCAGCCTTGCTGAAATAAAGGCGCTGGATATTTCCGCATATGTAGAGGGCTTCTTTGGTTGACTTTCCTCTAACACCAAATTCAACAGGCAGCCAACCCTGACACATAAGTATGAAACCTCCCACTGCCTTAATGATCTTGATTATTCTTCAAACTAAAGTACCAAAAAATTAGATAGGGTTGCTGCAATACATGTTACAATATTGTTGTTGACTCTAAGAGACGATTGAGTAGTGTCCTTTTTTTTTTTTAATAGAACCACGTAGCCTGGGTGGGTTCATATGGAGGATGAGCTTTTGCCAAGCAGCAAATGCCCCTCTCGATACTGCCGCTGTGATCCAAACGAAAGGTAAAAAGCCGATCCAGTTTTGCAGCAGTAGTGTCACAGGAGTTGCTGGGAAGCACTGGATTTCCGCATTATACCACCTTAGGGACTCTGGCTCCTGATTTGTTTTTGGAGTATATATAAGATATATATATCATGATATTTAATTCCTGATACAATATGTATTTAAAGAAATGCCAGAGAAATGATTTTGAATATCAAAATTGAATATTTCCAAAAGATATTGACTAAAAATGTTTTATTCATTTATCATGAAATACTAAATAAGATTTTAAAACAGATCTATATGGTAGTTTATAAGAATTTGTTTTTCTTTCTTTTTCCTTTCTATTCTAGCAACACCAAAAAAGAAAAGAAGAAAAAAGGTTTAGGACATTATCAGAATTGTAAATCAGCTGAAAACATTGTTAGTTTTGTTGAGAAAATGTTATGTATCAATGTATTGCTAAACTAAAAGACATTGTGATATACAAATGTAGCTTGTGAATAATTACATCTCTACCATAGATCTATCCTGTCAACAGGGTATGGTGGTGGTGGTGGCTGTGTAATCGTGTGGGAGGCGGGTGTTCAATGGGAGTTTACAAGAACCATTTGTGAAACTGGATTCTGTCTCGTCTGGTGGGCATACATAGATCTTGTTGCAGACCATTTGCATCCGTTTATGTTTGGTATGTTTTTTCTCTGATCGTGCTGACAGATGACATGAAATTGGTTCTAGGAAAACTAAGTTGACTTACATGTGCTCTGTTGGTCACTGCACTCCCAAGATTTGAAGCCCCAACCCCTTTTTATCATATGGGTGCTAGAAGGCGGTGGCTGCGGGTCTACATGTCCTGGGAATGACGTTAAACTCTATCTGATGGTGAGGTTCCAGTTTTGGAGGTTTGGGGAATGTGGAGCACCCCATTCATCACCATTGCTCCCTGGTCCACTCTGACCCGGAGTGGTAGTACCTGTTAGGGTCCCATCTATGGGTTAAATAGAAAAATGTATTCATAAAAAAATTGTATTATCCATTAAGAATTGATTTATTTCAAAACTTTATCGGCATTAAATGACCCAATGAGGTTGATATGCCGTAAAACAAAACAAACCAAACAGATTTGAATTCTAGTGAAAATGGAGGATTCAATAAATTCTAAATCACGTTCTTTCAGACAGAAAACCTAGGGTTTTAAAAAAAACAAAACATTATGACATAATCTCTTTTGTATGTACTAGCAAATATATGCACCCTCCGTTTATGCATTGTCTTGTATAAAGCCATATTTTTCTAATATCTCGATAACTGTTCGCGTGGCCTTGATGCAAATTTGGCAATCAATAAAAGGATATCTTACTGCGTGTGCATGAACAGACACTCTCTCATGGGATTGCGCAGGCAGTTTTGTTATCTATTGTGTGACTGTTGCATTCATAGCAATTAGTCCATAGAAAATATTCAAAAAATTAAAATGACTTTTCAGTTGGTTGGTTGATTGGTTGGTTTTTATGGCTTGTCAACACTTGTTGGGTTATTTTATGCCAAAGACGTTTTGTTTTATTCATTCTTGATGGGTATTCAAATTTTTTCTAAAGTCAATTTAAGTTTTAATGTAATAAAATATTAATTAAATAAGAATGCAAACAAAAAGATTTGAAACAGAGGGGATATAATTGAAACTTACTCTTCCAACACTCCAGGTCTTTCATTGCTATTTTCCTAATTTAACTATTTATTTAAAAATAGGAAATAAAGAATAAAATTACAGTTATTATTTATTGTTAATGCATTTCTTTAAGATTTATCCCAAGATTTTTGCTCATATTCTTTAATAAAACCAAACAATTAGAAAATCAATAATACTAAACACATTTTATTAAAATCAAATTTTAATATCAATATGCAAAATTAGCCTTCCCGTTCACACTGTAAACTGCTATTTTTTTGTTGTATATATAATACAGTTGCATGTTATTAGTATGTTGATATGGTAATCAGTATTAATAATGTAAAAATAATGTAATGTAATAATTGAGGTTTAAATAAAAATCAAATATGGAGAATGTGACCTAAATAACAAAGGGAGTTGTGACTTGAGTTGTGATATGTTTCGGTTCAGACAGACAAATACACAATCTCAATTATAATAAGATATTTCCTTCTCATATCACTCTTTGAACAGAAAATTGACATCAACAGATGATATTTTTTATCTTGATGAAGATAGGAAACACATGCCTAATACGTATTTATTTCAAGTAATGTGTTTGATACTGTAAATCTCCAACTGAAACACTAAGTGTCGATATATTTTCAATATTAATAACTCACCCTCACTTTTCCTATTTTTCACTCTCACACATCATTTTTAAACATACTTCTGTTGCATTTCCATTTTCTCACACATATATATATATATATATATATATAAAGTCATCTACAGACACAGTGTTTCGATATTTATGGTTCATAAATGCAGCTCAACTTTAACAGCTACTTCTGCGAAACCGACTGAATTTTCATCTGTCAAGTTCGTTACGCTCTCAGCCATTGGCAACTGTCAGTAAGAGTGAACATTAATTAATACCACTTACATTGGATGTTTTACATCACCAGAGAACTCAAAGTCTGTAAACTGCTTTTCATCAGTCATTACGCTAAATGGTGAAAGTTCAATTAGTCTCCTCTAAGAGTGTTCTAAAGGTATTGGAGCATATATATTAGTCATCTACAGGCACAGTTTCAACGGCCTGTCAGCTTGCAGTCCGGGTTTGAAATCACGCACAGGGAGTCTTCCGATCTATAGCTCTGCTGATGAGGCTAATGGGCCGAGGTGTGCATACACAGATTGATTTTCTCGATTTGTTTAGCCATCATTTAGTAGTATTCCCAGCCTAATTCATTAATTAATTAATTAATTTTCAAAATTAGGTACGACTACCATTAAGCACTTATTCTCAAAAATTATCGGCAAAAAGCCATTCTAAACAAACCTGTTTCAACTATCATATCGTTTGTGTAATAAAAGTCACTAGAAGAGGAATATTAACCTACTTCTAAACAAATCTAAAATCTAAGAAAGTCCGTTTACAGTGTAGGGTTATGGGATCGCCTGTCAGCCTTGCAGTCCGGTTTCAATCACGCACAGGGGGTCTTCCGATCTATAGCTTCAGCTGATGAGGCTAATGGGCCGAGGTGTGCATAACACAGATTGATTTTTCTGCGATTTGTTTAGCCATACATTTTAGTAGGTATCCCGCCTAATTCCATTATTATTAATTAATTTTCAAATTAGGTAGCGACTCCATTAAGCAACTTATATATATATATATATATATTATATATATATGCATATAGGTTTGTTCTTCCATAATATTATGTGTGGTGGTGAAAGATACTGCTTCTGAATTTTATATATATATATTATGGACTCTCCCATCGATTTCAACGTATGAGGGTTCACACACACAATGAACACCCACACAGTGATTTGTTTATAGTGGTGAAGGCTTGTGTTGGACCATCCACACTTTTTTGCACAGTCGATAAGGAGCATTGGTGGCATCAAGGGTTGCCAACAAAACCCAATCAACACAACCTCAGGAATTTTGAATTCAGAGTTTCCCTCTCCGCTAGACTGAGTTACCTAACCGCAAGGCTGAAGGGGCCCTAGTCTGTCCTACTAATTTAACCCATAGCTGGGGGAGTAAAATATATGATATATATATAATATATATATATATATATATATATATATATAAGTTTCAGAATTGTAATAAATTCCCAATTCTCTATGTATAACTAATAGATTTGTTCTCACAGTGATATATACATATGTGTATACATACATGTATTATACAATATGTAATACTGCTTATGAATTTTATATATATATATATATAATATATATATATATATCCTGCAGATATACCCAACAAATACCTTGGTTATGGATGCCCTGGAAAATAACGGGCTGGGTTAGCCCAGTCGGTAGAGCTTCGGCTAGAACCCACGTTCCTAGTTCGATACCGGCTCGCCAACTCAAGCATTAGGAGTTAAGTCAACAGAAAAAAAGAATCTGTGCGGTAAAGTAAGGAGCTGATGGTAGGTGTGGCGCTCCACCTCAGATGCAAAAAAAAATCTCCTTGGTCTAGCACTAGTGAAAGTGGATAGACTCACTCGCCTGATTGGCTGATAACTGATTAGGCCACCCCGACGACTTTAACTACTTTTTTATATATCTATTGTTTACACTCTAAAAGCAATGTTCTTAGACTTTGTTTTTTAACCGATGCCCCCCACACCACACTTTGATTCCTATTTTACTCTGGTAACCCCTGCCCCCCTAACCATTCAATGTTTAAAAATCCTTGTATTTTATGATTAAATATTATATGGTCTCCCCCCCAACTCCATATGGACCGTGGTTTTGAGAACCAATGCTCCTAAGAAAAATCTCATTATAATTCATAAACTCTTGATTGTGGTAAAAAAATGAAGACTTGTGTAGACAATTCAAGGTCCCATTGTCTGACTGGTGGATGTAGCGGTGAACAATCACATGACAAAGAGACTTTTTTGCCAATTGCTGATTAAAGTGGTGGATGCTTTCCTTGGATTCCATCAAAAGCATATGAAATAAAAACCCTGCTATCCACAAAATGGAGAAGTTTCTTATTATCAACAGACCCTGCACTTTATAAAGGTAGGCCTTCAATCGCCTCAACTGCTTAGACCACAGATAACACTCAGAACATATCTCTTTAGAACACTACTATCTGCCAAAAGAGTGTAGGGGTTGTGATAATGAGAACTATTGATGGATTACCTCATGTTGTGAAGGATACCTAAAAAGGAAGTTCTTTTTTTTTTTTTTCATGTATAGAAAAGGTTGTTTAAACATTAACACAAAGAATTTGAGTTGTTTTACACATTTTTAAAAATTTGAGATTCTTTGAACAGAATTGGTCAAATTCAGAATTATGAAATGATATCAATTTTTCTAAAGCACTCCTGTAGATCTCAAATGATATTACATCTTTTGAAACACCCTTTAGATCTCAAATGAATATTAAAATATTTTGAAAACACCCTTTAGATCTCAAATGATATTAAATATTTTGAAAACACCCTTTTAGATCTCAAATGATATTAAATATTTTGAAACACCTTTAGATCTCAATGAATTAAATATTTTGAAAACACCTTTAGATCTCAATGATATTAAATATTTTGAAACACCCTTTAGATCTCAAATGATAATTAAATATTTTGAAACACCCTTTAGATCTCAAAGATATTAAATTTTTGAAACACCCTTGTAGATGTCAATGATGATTAGATATTTTGAACCCTTCGAATTCAAATGATATTAAATATTTTGAAACACCCTTCAAATCTCAAATGATAGTTAACATCTTTTTGAAACACCTGAGTCTCAAATGATATTAGAATATTTTGAAACACCCTGACTTCAAATTAATTTTATTTTTATTTGAAAGTTTGCAAATTTTAAATTCTGTATGAACTAGTTATGTCTTGGCAACCAATAACATTCCCCTGATCATTGTTATTGTTTGAGACACTTTCTTGATTTGGACCCCCATTTACTAATAAGAACAAAATATTTTTTTTAATATCAAAAACCTTCCCCAGTAAGTATGCGGGTCAAAATTTAGTAAGCATCATATACACCCTTTATATAGAGAGAGAATAAACATTTCTTCACAGTTATCAACAATCCATTCATAAGTTTCATAAATACTTATCCTTCGGAATGGCTATTACAACTGGTTTTTAGTAAATGAGAAATATCAATGGAGGTTGGAAATAAAATGGAATCTTTTAAATTAACAAAATACAATACTTCACCAGCAAGTGTGAAAGAAGGTAACTGCTCCTAGTGATATCAGACTACTCAGTTAGCATTAAATTACTGCCATAATTATGAGGATTGGGACATAACCCATTAATGTTCATAGGTAGGGTATATGAGGAATTGACTACCCATTAATGTTCATAGGTAGGGTATATAACAGTAGTTAGATATTATTTACTTAATAAAATCTTAAAGAAATTAAATTATTTTCTAGAATTTCATGGTTGTGTTATGTAATTTTTTCACCTCTAAAAAAAAAGACTTCAAACTATCATTTCATGAATTTGTTTTGAATAAAATGTTTGCTTGGTGAATATACTATTTTTTGAATTCCATAGAGAACATTCCGATTTTAATAAACACAACATTCTGATCGGCTGTGTAATTTAGAGCCTTATAACAACTGCTACAAAAATATCTGCAGTTTTTGAATATCACTCACATCCAAGCCATTTTCTCTTGGTATTTTCTTACAGTTTAACAATCCCTTGTATGAAGTATTTCCAGTTAAAAATTCAAAGTTATTTTGAAAATGATTATATTTTCAAGTTTTGATGAAGCATTAACTTTCATTTTCATCATCATTAATTTAATCCTTGGTCAAATGTTTTAATTCACCGAAATGATTGAAATTTTTTATTTTTAACAATCTTTCTTTTTTTTTCTTTTTTTTTTTAAAGATATGAAAGATTTAATGTGCAAGAGAATTTAAAACTAAATTTAAAATAAAAGGAAAAGAAAAAGATTAATATTCTAAAAATACAGAAAGGTTTCTTTTTAAACTGATTTCTTGACATTACAACATTTTTGCACTAAATTAAAATATTTGATGCTATCAGCACGACGCATTTTGGGAATTTTTCAAATACTTTAAATGTTTTTGATTTTTTGACAATTCTTGAAACAATCAGAAATTACTTTCAGAAACAATGTGGCATCAACTGGGACTGATATTTTTGTGATTTTTAAAGACATTTTTTTATTATCTTGGTTTAATGAAAAACAAATGTGAAAACAAAATTGGTAGCATAAATGTGTTTTTTTTTTTTTTAATGTCTAAGACTAATATTTAAAATCCTACATCAAATTTAGCGTGAAAACCTGAATGTTTTTGAAGGCTCTATGTTCGTAAGGAATTAATAAATACATACAAAACTTTCGCAAAATACCTATCTTTACATAATGTTAGGAAAATCTTAGTAGCGTCTCTGAGTTGACTAATTACCATTTGACGTTTTACTTGGCATACTTACTTATATATTACTTGCTTAAAGCCCCCCTGTCAGGTGGCATTAAGCTAGCTTTTGCAGAGGATTCTTAATTAGATTTTCAATCCAAAAATGCACTTACTTTAAAGACAATTTGATGTCGTAGTCTTACTTTCCCATCCAATTATTTCTTTTCATGGGCAACTTTTGCAGGATTTCACAAATTAAATTCAAATTATCTTAAATCTATTTCCAAAGTTAATAAAAATTGCTGTTATTCAAAAGAATCCAATGGAAAAAAATCCCTTTAAAAATCTTAAAAACATTGCCAGTTATCAAAATTTGGGAAAACATTAGGGTTGGATTTGTGTCCGATTCCCAAATGGTATGATAATGTTGGCTTACAGCTTTCTAGAAAGTAAAAGTTGAAAAAATGTGACACTGACATTGCATTTATTATTAGAGTTTTTGATCAATTGTAATGTACAGTGTTATGCTTTTTCTTATACTCTGAAATAAAAGTCACATCAAATTTTTATATGCTGGTTTTCATCTCCGGTTATATTTAAACAAGATGATATGATTAAGTGAATGCTGCCATGAATCAAACTTCCACCTGTCAGCAGG